>OY728159.1:187260046-188482546 GCA_963277665.1 Viscum album
AAAAATTTCCTTCTAACTCCTAAAGTGTCAGGTATATCAAATTTCATCTGATAAATAATAGGGAAAACATATTATACAATAAACATTTCAATATTAGTCAAACAATAGCAAAAGAGATTACCAAAATGGTCTCCCACAACTGATCTAGTTTTGTTTTTTCAACACTTATCCAATTATTAAACAAAATGATGAATTTTATTTTACCTTGAGTTAATACAAAACTCTTGAACTATTTTTCCTTAGGACCTCTTAGAACATAATTTTAATCAATGTCTACAACTATCCTCTGGTCCTGGTTATGAGCAAATGATAATTTTGGTAAACGTGTGTTTCCACATTTACCAACCCTCGAACTCTTATTTACCATTGTGAGAGAACATGAAGAAGATTGAGGAACATCAAGAGAAGCATGTGGATGTTCCTCCCCAGAGGTATGATCATGACACTCATCTCAAGAATTTTGAGGTTGATTATTAGATTGATCTGTCATTTCCCTTCATATCAAAGAAACAAACATTTAGTACACAAAATATAAAAATTCACATATTATAATATTAATTTAAACAAAAAAGGAAATATTATAAAACACAAAATTAAACTAAAACTTAACACATTATTATTCATATTTTTTATAGTTAACTAAAATGATGACAATAGTAATGATATATGAAATGTGATTTAAATGAATGAAAATAAATCCAAAATTAGTATAGGAATATTAAAAATGGTCCAACCTAATAAATCAATTTTTTACACAAAAAATAATATTTTTTAACATATAGATTTAAAATAATTTTCATTCAAAAAAATCAATAAATATATAAGTTATGTAATGGTAAACATGGTAAACTAAACAAAATTAAACTAAAATAAACAAAAATTTCTACTGATTCATTTTAATATGTGTTTTAATAAAGAAAAAAATAAAATATAACATTTTATGAAATTAATAAAAGTAAATGAGAAATAAACATATGTTACATGTAATATTATGAATGTACTGATGGATTGTTTTCCCAAATTCCTTCATCATGGTCATTCCTTATGGAAAAACGATGTCTACAACATGCTCATCATTATTATATTTTAATATTTCCATGGAAGTAGGGATCTCACATAAATAAGAATCTTCATCAGGTTGATCATCACCAACATAATGTTTTTTCCTTGTAAAATAATAGACCACTACATATTGGATTGATCAGGAAAAAAGAAAATTTGTTTTTCATGTGTTTCCATTATAAAAGAACTAGCTATGTCTTCTAATCTATTCATATTAACAAGTGTTATTCCAAATTCATCATGTCTGACACTATTGTTACTGATAAACCATTTTCATTTAAACACAAGAACTTTAATTATAATGTAATCAACCTCCCATATTTCTTCAATGACTCTACAATATGAACTTGATGCAGAAATTGGGTTTTTTTTCTTTAGAACTCGAAAAATGGATTGCTTCTATGAACACCAATACACCACTATTCTGAACAGCACTTCTATTGTCCTAAGATTTCGTATAAAATGTATATCCATTAATGTCATACTCGAACCATGTTATCACATTTAACCATGGACCACCCACTAACCATATTAATGTCTCTAATGTGTCTAATCTACCAAGAATGGTTTTTTTAAACCATGGTAAAAAAGTTTTTTTATGCTCATTCAAAATCCAAATTTCTTTCTTCTTTGGATGATATTGTTTCAAATCATTAATATGCAATGTTATATATGTTTGAGCATCAACCATGTTATTAAAGATATATAAATATACCTTGTTCACCTGAAAATGATTTGACTTTCAAGCCACAAATCCCATTTCCCTTATTATTTACTCGTTCATGGTGAAATGGAGGCAAACCAATGTGCTCTATCGCAGACAAGTAGCTCATAAAAAACTCTGCAACCTCCTCAGAAATATACTTTTCAACAATGGAGGATTCATGTCAATATGGATTCTTAAAATACCCCTTCAATATCTTCATATATCTTTTAAAAGGATACATCCAACGTAGATATACAGGTCCAAAAAGCTTTGTTTCTTGAACTAGATGAACCATTAAATACACCATTATATCAAAAAAAATATAGAGAAAAATACATTTCCAATTGAAAAAGTATAAAAATTGATTCATTTTCTAAAATTTTCAAAGAATCCAGATCAATTACCATATTAAAAATTGAATTTAAAAAATAAAGCACCTTCATGATAGTCTTTCTAACATGGATGGGAAATATTTTACGTAATAAAATTGGTAGAATTTGTTGCATCATGGCATGAAAATCATGAGATTTTATACCTATTAACTTCAAATCTTTCAAAGAGAAAAAAATTACATTTTAAGAATAACCCTTTGGCACTTTGATATCATGAAGACATTGAAAAAAACTAATTTTCTCCATCTTGGATAATGTATGAAAAGCCAGGGGAAGAAATGTTTGTCTTCCAACAGGTGTGTGAGATAAATCCAAATGTATTCCCATTGATAGTAAGTCTAATTGTGCATTCAACCCATATTTAGTCCTTTCTTTAATATCTAACAATATTCCAATCAAACTATCATAGATATTCTTCTCCATGTGCATGACATCAATGTTATGTTTCACTTTATGATATATCCAATATGGTAGCTCAAGAAATATTGATCATTTCTTCTAAATATTTCTATTATTACCAAATTTATGTGTCCTTCCCAATGTCACATCAAGGTTTTGAACCCTATCAAAATACTCATTAGTGGATAAAGGTTTTAGAGTAATATCAATTTTTGTGAGCCATTGAATTTATTTTTTAATCTTCTATAATAGTGATCCATAAGAAAAAACTTTAGATGACTTGTGTATATTGTTTTCCTCACATGATGCAATTGACAATATGAAGTCTGTTGTTCGCAGATTAGACACACTTTATGCCCCTTAACACTATATCCAGACAAATTTCCATACACTGGGAAGTCATTTATAGTGAACATAATCACTACATGCAGTTTAAAATATTCTATTTTATAAGAATCATACACCCTAATACCATCCTCTCATAAGAGTTTAAAATCATCAATTAATGGTGACAAGAAAACATCAATAACATTTTTGGGTTTCTTTGTACAGAGATCATTAAACTCAACATGATGTATTTACACTTCATACAAAATTCAGGAGATAGGTTGTAAATTACCAATAAAATAGTCCATGAACTATGTGTTCTACTAAGGATTCTATATGGATTCATTCTATCTGTACACAACCCAAGTCTGAGATTTCTAACTTCATTTACGAATGTAAGATACTTCTCATCAATTTTCTTCCACTATGGACAATCTGCTAGATGACATATTTTTCTATCACATATCCCCTCATCAGCATGCCATATTAACCTTTTTGCATCATGTGAATTAGAAAATAAACATTTTAAATGAGTAATTATAGGAAGATACCAAAATACCTTGGAAGGGATCTCTGTAATCTCTACATCAGCCTGTGATTTTTCTTTCAACTTATATCGTGACGTCCCACATTTAGGATACTCTGATAGAAATATATATTCCTTCTTAAATATCACATAATCATTTAGATAGGAATGTATTTTCTTGTATCCCAATCCCATCAGGCATAATATTTTATTGGCCTTATAGTGTGAATCTGGAAAATCGTTGTCTTCAGGAAGAATGTCTTTCAACAATTATAGCAGCTCTGTAAAGCTTTTGTCACTCCATCCATGCTTCGCCTTCAGGATAATCAATCTTAACACTGATGATAAAACCTTAAAATCCGTAAAACCAGAATACAATGGTTTTTTAGCATCACCATATAGATGCTCAATTGTCGGTTCTTTCTCAACTTGTTCTGCTTCAATATCTCAAACCATTTCTTCAATTTCATCAAAGTTACCATCTTGCAAAGCATCATCATCAGTAGATCTGAAATTCTGCCCAGTTTCACCATGCCAAATCCAAGGGTTGTAACTTAGATTAAAACTATGACAAATTAAATGATCTTTGATCTCTAGAATTTTCAAATTCTTCATATTTAAACATTTCAGGCATGGGTAGAAAAATGCATCATTTTTTGGAACATTTCGTTTAGAAAATTCCAAAAAAACATCAACACCTTCCTCATATTCATTACTCATTCGATGTGATGTAATCCAACTTTGACTCATTATTACCTATAAAAAATATAAAAATTATACATCTTGTTAAGATAGTCCAATTTTATATTTATACAAAATATGTCGTAATTTGAAAGTAACATGATTATGAAATATAAAAAAAATATACACATATTTGAAAAATATAATTACAAATTCAACACAATAATATAAGATAAGTTTAAATATAAATGATAAATCATAAAAATATATACATAAAAATAATTTTAAAAATAAAATATAGTTAGATTTTATATTTATAAAAAATATGGTATAATTTGAAAGTAACGTAATTTTGAAATATAAAACAGATATATGCTTATTTGAAAATTATAATGATATTGTTTTTGAAAAATAAGATAGAAAACCACTAAATTAAATTAATATTGACTGTATTGGTTTTCATGTTACATTAATAAAAATTATATCATTTGTGTAGTATAGAATCCTTGAATATGACATTCCAAAAAGAATATATGAGTTTTTACCAGTTTATCTAGTGGGATATGTAATACAATGTATCTATATTGAATATAGATAGATATATTAATAAATTATTTTATATAAATTTATATGAAAATTCCAAAATAGTTAAATTTTTACCCTACTCTAAATTGATTTGCAGTTATGATATCCATTTTTACTTCCACCACGTGTAAATTAGGTTCCATAAACTACATGAATGTCTCTTTATATATAAGAGAGGATGCAAAACCATAGTGAGTGAAATTTTATAATGTTGTAAGAAAATACCAACATTTTTATATATATCTATAAATTATAGTATAAATTCTATCAGTGTGTAAGTAATAACACATATAATAAAATAAAATAATTATTATAAATATGATATATTCAGAAGTAAAAGATCAATACCACATGGAATAATTTCATATATATATTTAATTAACAAAAAAATAAAATCATCTACCAAACCGATTTTGAGAACTTTCTCAGTACCATCTCATATATTAAGTCAATATTCTCATCTAAACAGTCCAATGTAGTTCTATTTCACATATAAGTTCCTATAATATTTTTTTCTATTAGATATTGTGTTATTTAAGTAGGTTGTGAGTAGAACACAACAGGGTAATGGATCATGTAGACAATACCATTAAACACAAGTGCATAAATACTATGATATGATCATAATTAAATAACATAGAATAATAGTAATATATATATAATACATATCCACAGGTTTTACACAAGCTCTACAGTGAGAAAATCCTTGTTTCATACTTGGTATCACTAACTACATCACATAAATAATGACTTGGCATCATATATCAAATTATAAGAATGGAAATAACAAACAGTGAAATATATGATGAACGAAATTGAAAAATGAGATTTAGGGCATCCTTTAATGATATAAATCGAAGTGTGTGAAGCTTACTTGATAGTTTAAAGTCGATAAAATAGATGTGACGATGAAAAAAAAGATTAATAAAGATGTCAAAATGAGTTTTGAGGCCATAGGATTGAAGAATCGATGGTAGGGTTTCCACGCATGAGAGACCAAGTCATTGTCACCTGAAAGAAAAATAGAAGAATAACTCAAAACGGGACTTCATAAAAATTTTAAATGATTTATCATATTGGTTATTTATTAACTGACATGATAAAGAGTTTTTTTATTACATTTATCGCGTTAGTTATAGAATAACCGATGTGATAAAATCATTTTTTACATCAGTTATATAATAACCGACATAAAAAATAGGATTTATCACCTCATTTATTATATAACTGATGTGATAAATTAAAATAATGCATTTATTACATTGATTATAATATAACCGATGTGATAAATCAATTTTTATGATTTTACACGTCTATTATTTATAACCAACATAATAAATTCCAACATGGTAAATACTTTTTCTACTAGTTCCAGCATGGATTGAATGCCTTTAAATTATTTATAAACTTCATTTGGATGCCACTCATGCTTACTGGGAGGTTAATTAGATTTCGGATGCTCTATCTAATAGAGAAATTTTGGAGGCTAGTTCAAGATAGTATTTTCTTATTTTGGATGTTTGTTCACATCTTTTATATTCAGATACGCATGGTGTTTTTCATTCTCGTATTTGTAAAACCCCTTGTGATGCTAATTTCTCTATTTTTTTATAATTTTTTTATAAATGGTATTTCTCATCTCCTGAACCTGTTTGATTAATTCCTTAACTATAATAAGTATTATAGGAAATATTTAGTCTATCCAAGCATATTCAATCATATTTAATTTTATTGACATACCTAATAATATTGAGTACATGAGACAATAATTACTTAGGTAAATTAGTATATATTTCCTTTTAAACCTTAAATAAATCATTTCATACTTCTATAATAATATTTATTTTCTCATTGAACAACTTTAACACTTGGCTACAAAGGAACTTTTTTAACACATTGAATATTTTTCTTACTTGAGAACTTTTTCCTAAGATACCATTATTAGGAGTTTATTATTTAAATATTCTCATATCAAGGATTAATTTTAAAGTTTAGTTTGATAATTATGATTCATTTATCTACAAACGAAAAATTTAATCAAATTAATGCCATGTTGTATATCATTTTATTAAGTAATATTAATGATATTGTTACCACTTAAATTGATGACCCCATACATCATATCAACTTAGTGAGATAAGATCCATATTTCACTAAGAAGTGAGTCTACTAAGGTGTTCCTATCAAAACTTAATTTTTTAGGTGGGGAATAATTCCAATCACAATAGTTGTGACTCTTAGATAGTTGAGTGGGTAACTCTTTATCTGAATCCATTATATGGATTCAAAAAAATCTATTCCTATGGTATCCTAATTTAGGGTTTATCAGATAAGTGTAACCCAAATAAAACACCAAGAATAGACTAACAAAGGACAATCCATAAGAACCCTTCTAGGGAATAACCTGCCCAAGGATGATCCAGTGTCATCTATCACTTACTTACCTTACTCAAGATAATTTAGGGGCACCCTACTAGGGAAAGACTGACCTGGTTAAATGTTCAATGTATTAACATGTGCTGCTTTGGAAGGAATCTCAAACTTAGTATTTGAGGGGTTTTAAAATTAAATACTCACCAATTTAATATACATATTATACAAATTAAATTCATAATTATTACATCTTATGTAATCATTATCTTCTCATGCTTTGTTCCCTTTTTTGTATGCATGATTTTATTGATTTGGTTTTTGGAATCCTTATTCCAACACACTAATGCAACATATGCATAAGGTACATAAACTTTACATGTAAAGGAATATATATATATATATATATATATATATATTAGATTGAAAAACTCTACATGAGTAATCCTGGAGCGATAGATAGCTAACCCCATTCACTTTCCCAGTCAACATATAAACCTCCAAGTAAGTATGTAGTCTGACCTAAAGTCCCATTCCCTAGGGAGACTTTACCCAATAGAGAATAAAATTCCTAATTTTTATAAAACCTAATATGCACAAAGTATACCCAACAACTAAATTCAAGATAATAACTTCAATTACAAACTTAGGTCAAGGTTGATGAAAAAATTATGGATTCTTACCTAGAATGTGGTGCAAGGATCTATCTCCTAGAAGCGGTTTATAAGTTAAAATAAAACATACACATTCATAATATAAAAAATATATAATTATGAGTAAAGTATGGAATAAACTTTAAATAAACGAACAATTCAAATATTTAAACATGAGATAACCATTTATAAATAATTTATAAATAAAATATAACTATAAACCCTAGTATAATTTAGCTAACTTTATGAACATTCCATAAATTTGAACATTAACTCTTTTATACTCAATCCAATATAAACTCTTTCATATCATATATATTATATAGAATTTTAATTTATTATTTAAACCTTTTATCAAATCAATATAGTTTAATTAATATCATTAAATAATATCTTTAAATAAGGCCACTTTTAATTTAAACAATTTCAAATTAATTAATTATAACAATCCATAATTATAAATATAAACACCTTTTATATTTTGACCTTATTTATGAGATTTATACTCTTTTATAAATCATTTTTATAATCTTTAAATAAACACTTTATTTAAATATTTAAAAAATTCCAAATAATTTAATACCATTTAATTATGATTTATAGACCTTTTATAAATCATATTAATTTGAAATATATATTCATAATATTAAATTCTTAATACTACATAAATATTTATAATAAATGTTTCAAAAACATTTAATGCATCAACTATAAACCTTTTATAGTTAATTTATAAAACCCCTTTTATAAATTTTATAAACATTTCATAATAATTCATATAAACATTTTATATTATCATTCATTATAAACTTTTCATAGTCTTTAATATATAGAATTTCCCTTTCAATATTTCATATTATATGAATTATAAACAATTTCATAATCCAATTACCATTATGTAAACATTTTACACATTCCAAATATCATATATTTAAATATTTATAAACCAAGATTAAATTAATCATCAAAAACTTTTTTAATGTGGTTTAAATAATTTTTCAAAATTATGCCCCCTTTAAAATGAAAATTTTCCAATTAGATATGAAAAAATCATTAAATATAATCTTCTATATATTTTGGCCTTATTTATGTAATTTATAAACTCCTTATAAATTACTCTTATGATCTCTAAATAAACTTTTTATTTCAAGATGACAAGGCATGCCATATTTTTAGATAAATTTATTTTAAATATTAAAAATTAATATTTGGAATATTTTATTATTAAATGTTTCAGAAAAATTTGTATAATTAATTATAAACTATTTATAATCAATTAATCTAAACTCTTTACAAAGTAAAATATTCCCAAAAATAACTTTTACTATTATTTATAAAGATTTTATAAACCATACATATATAAAAAATATTTATTAATTAACCATAAACATTTTATAGTTAATTAAATTATAATCCACTTTTATAGATTTTATAAATATTTCAAAAATATCTTTTCTATTATTTATGGAAAATTTATAAATAATCTAATGCAATTCATAATTGAATTTTCTTGATTAAATAAATAAATTATTTATTTTCATAAACTTGATTAATAAATATGAACTTATATTTGAAAAAGTATTATAAATAAATTTTATTAAGCCTATATTAATTTCATTCCCATTTTATAAACCAAATTATAAACATGAATAACATAAAATAATACATAATTAAATAAACTTTTTATTTAATTATTAAATATAAATAAGATTTTTCATATTAATTTCTAAGCTTGAAATATCCAATTTTATAATTTTAAAAAAATGTTCTCCATTAAATAATAAAATGAACACATTGATTCATAGAACAATCCTTCACTCTGATACCATTTTTGGGTTTTTAGTGTTCATCACATGAACATGGTAATAGAAGAAAACCCCATATAAAATCTATCTTTGACAAAACCAATGTGTAATAATGAAGAAAATAAATATGTGTACCAGAAGTGGTGTGTGATCCATCTTTTATTCTTCATTGTACAATTGATAAAGATCACCTTTATTATTATAAAAAATCCTCCTATCTCTAATGGGATTACACCAACATTAGATCCTCAATCATATAAATAGGAATCTTAATCACCAAAGGGGTGTTATCTCTTTCTCTCTAAGATAAATGATGATCCAGGTAAAAAGTGAGTTGGTTGTGTCTTATTCAATTCCCTTACACAACATGTGGAATCATATCTCTTTATAGATTAAACCTAGATGTGTTTAATTAAATGAAAACACATTGGGCACATGAAATGTATCGATATACACTGAATTTTTTTAGTGTTATTCATTAAAATCTTTCAATGAATATGTAAACCACATTTAAGTCATTCAAAATGAATTAATAATAGATGGAAACCACAGAGAAAAAATACATGCACTCAACCTTTATTAAATTAGGTACGAAAAATATGTATGACACATATTATTTTAGTTCACATCCAATAAAAATATCTAGGTTCTAGCATGGAATATCCTAATGCTTTTGTCATTCGTCATTGATCATCATAAGAATCACTTTGGGTAAAAAGACTATGCTTGTTATCTCTAGAATCAAGAGGGTGGAGGTGGATGATATTTCTCTATTCTTGAGAGCATCTTAAGTGAATATCTCTCTAAGGCTTGAGAGTATTATATATAATTCATTGTGTGAAACAATTATAATGGGTAGGGATAAGTTAGGGAATATCATAACTGGGTTTAAATAGAGCTAGGTTTAGAGAGTAATAATTTCACATTGGCCCTCAAGATTCTCTTAATTACTGATAGTACCCATGTCTAAATAAAAATATTATTATTATTTTTACTTGATATGCTCTAAACTCATAGATAAATAAATATTATTTCCTTGAACAAATAAATTAATATTTATTCAAATTATATTTAATATGACATTTTTTATAGGACTATTAAACTAGGACTTTTGATCCTCTTCAATATTTATTAGGCCTTGAATAATGATTGTTTATTTAATAAATAAATATAACTTCATTATTCTCAAATAAATAATAAATATTATATTCACTAAAATAGAGAATAAAGATTTATTAAATATTCAACTCACAAATATTATCCTAAATAACTAGTGACTGAATATTAATGATCAAAGAAACATAAATAATTATTAAACCACTTATGGGAATAATATTTATCCAACATGTTAAATTCATATATAATTTAACTAAGGTTCTGGATACACTTAATGTGTGGCCCTCTAGGAATCTTTCTCAGTGGAATTATGAATAACCGCCTATAATCCAAGGTTAGCATCTAGTAACAAGCTAAGAGTCTGGTATAAAAAAGAAATTAAATTCCACGATGACAATAACCATATGTGAATGTACACCATGGAATATAATCCCTTTATATTGATATATCTATTCAAGAAAATCTCATTTTAGTGACATCAAACTATTTTCTTAATGTATCATTCTTTTACTTTCCTAAAATAAATGTACAAAGAGAACATCATGGTTATAGAATTAATAAGGCAATTGCATTTCCATCAAAGGGTCTAAGATATTGACTTCCACTATAGAACAGATAATATAAATACTTTCTCACATTATTCATTAATACAATGAAATTCTTGATGGACTCAATATATCTTATCTTGTTACAAACATATATTGTCACAGTTTTCATCAATACATCTAAGTATGTGACTCATGATATGCATTAATTATAATCTTAAATTTGAAGGTTCATTACACACATTTGCGGATAAGAACATCCAATGAAACATATAAATGTGTATTCCCTACTAGAAATCCATGTTCTTATAATCTCCTACTCTAAAGTTTACCAAGGGAACACACCATGAGAAAGTGTTTCAAAGTCCTATGAGTCTCCACCCATGATAATTTATATCATTTTCATCCCATAAAATGATACATGTGACTATAGAACTTATATTTAAGAATACCACTATGAAACTTCTAAGTTCTCCACGCAGTGGGGAACTGCCATAACCTCTGATTGCAACAATTACCCTTAGAAAATTATCACATACTATGTCACATAGAAGAAAAATAATAATGTGATAAGACTTTATTAATATTCAAAAAAAATGAATGCATGTAATCATGAATCACATAAAAGTTGTCTTTAAGGCACAAAATCCAACAGTTTTATCATGTGGTCATCTAGATATGTGGCAAGAATAACATACATATATAATGAGTTGAAAAAACCCCTAAAAGTTCAATAAACATAAGGTTGATTTGGTAGTCTAACATATATGATATTTCATATATATATATACTTATGGTTTTTTAAGTATTCTTAATGTAGTTTAATAAAATAAAATGTATCATGTTATAAGAAAGGTAATCTCCACTTTGTCATTCATTCACATTGTATGCATATATTTATATATTGATATAAATTTCATGAAATTTTGATGATAATTGACCTTTAAAAGTTAATATTTGAGTTTTCCTTAATCAATGTTCATCATGTAGTATTATATGTTATGAAAGATATTAATTTTACCATGAGAATGATTCATGCATCAGGATATAAAATATTCTCATGTTGCAAAAAAGGTGTTTTTGTGTAGTGGATATCCCACTAAGTATACCATATAGAGGCATGGATCATATTTGGAGTCCCCGCTACCTGAGGTTGGAGAGATACATAGAATGAGAACCTTTATACTTTTAATCCTTTCTTACACAAGCATTGAGGCATAGCTAATCAAGGGGTGTTTGGGTATATTTTCGATCATGTTGTCATCTGGAGATCAATTAAGATGGGATTTGTTCTCTTGTATGAAAAATATAACATTTAATCTCTCGATTGAAATAGATTAAGTGCATAGTTTCACCTAGATACTACATATGATGTACTTATATATTCGGGTGAGGGACAGATGATGTGTTCATCTATAAAGGTGAATGAAATGTGATTTATTCATCACCCTAGATAGTCTATACTTAGATAATTTAAAATGTATGAGTAAGAAATATGGGATTGATATACTTTATATCCCATATTCACTCTATGACTTTGTGTCCCATGGCCATTCAATGTTTGTGTTTGATGGAGATTATGCCAGATCCCTTTGTAGCATGAGGAACACTTGCAAGTGGATACTCTTTGCATACATTTATGGATCCAGTTATTAATATTTTTTGTCAAAAATATGAAGGCCTGTGGGGTTACTTTTTAGTTAACTGGATGATATTTGATTATAATCCATAGAGTTTCTATAAAATTATTTTGGAGTAAAACCAAAAGAGTTTTGAATGAGATTACACAAGGTATTTCATATGATGTAATACACTATGAAGTTGATGATAGATTTCTAAAAGTGTTATGGAATATATTTAAAATTTTTTTGGATATGATTTCACATGTTATTATATATGATACAATATAAGGTGAGATGAAATTTACACATTTTAAGCTTTAGTGCAGGTGTGAGATCCCTGAAGTCTTATAAATATAATATATATATATATATATATATGTTATATCATATAGTATGATATAACCAGTTGTTGAGTATGAATTGCATGTATTTTGGGGTATATAATTTTATATGATATAAGGATATCGTAAGTTGTTACTAACCATGTCAGTCATAGTGTATGATTGGTCATATCATATGACATATACCATGATATTGTCACTACTACATAATAAACTTTTATGAGTATTAGAAATTGGGGGTGTGACAATTATTATTATCCAAATGAATACATTGATTATTATTATTATTATTATCATTTTTATGTATTGAAGTGAAAATGAGAGGGGTGAGTTTTTACTCTTCAGTAGGTTGTGTAAGTGTAAATTTTATATTTTTTTGTTTTTTTTTTATTTAATTTAAATATATATGTGTAAAAAATATGTAAATATACATCATTGTGTTTGAATATACACACACATGAAAATATATAAATAATATAAATAAAGGGAATTTACACTTATGCATGGGACTATATAAGTGTAAACATTTGTGGGTTTTATTTGTTTTATTTGTTTTATTATATTAAATAAATAATTATACATATTTAAAATTTAAATCTAAGTGAAACAAAAATTACAAAGAATGTAATATAAAAAATATTTATATAACATTTATTTATTATATATTTAACAATAATAATATTATTATATTATATATAAAAAAACTACAACTTATATATTACACATATATGAAACATAAATATATATATATATAATATAAAACCATAAAAAATGAGTTATAATGTTTATTCAATTATTTAATTAATATTATTGTTATAAAATATGTATTTTTATGCCAAAAGGAGAGAGAAGTTATATACCTATAAAACAAAATTTATTAAATGAAGAAAATATTTTATTATTACTTTAGAAAATATTTGTATGTTTTTTTATAAATTTTTTTTATTTTATTTACAATATATGTATATATAGACTAAAATTAATATATAAATTTACATAAACATGTAAATTAAATAAACACGTAATAAATATATTTATATACATATTATATACTAAATCCATAAAAATAACATTAAATTAAAGTTACTTTATATATATATAAACACACATGCAGGCACACTATCTAAGAGATACATCGTATTAATTTAAAACTAATAAAACTAATATATTTGTAATATTAAATATATCAAAACTAACAAAACTAATTAAAATATAATTACCTTAAAATTTAAAATAGATAAAAAATGTATTAAAAAATTATATAGAAAATGTGTAAAATATATATATACACACACAGACTTAATTACTATTATTATTAGTGTTATATTTATGTTAAATCCACATGAAAAGGTAGCAACAATGGCTTAGACTTCAATCCCAATCTAATAAAAAATATCAAAAAAATCACAATTAAAATCATGAACCACAAAATAATACCATAAAATGTTTTGATGGTTTTAATAATTATTAAAAAATATATATTTAATTTCCAGTAATTCCCAAAAATGACCATAAATTTTCAAATAAAAATCCTAAAATATCTCAAAAAATATATTTGTATTCTAGGTTGAATTAAACAATGATTTTAAAAAGTATTTAATCAATTAACCACCAAAAACACTTCAAAAATGATGTTTTATTAAAATTTAATTATTCAATATTCTTCTATTATTTAATTTTAAATTTTAAAATATAATAATAATAATAATTGGAAATATTATGGTTGAGTTGTCACACATAACACAATTAAACAAACAAGGTGGCCCAAGTACTTGACCCCGATGATCACCCCCTTTCTCCCCAGCCCTTACTAGCTCTACACTAACACAGGGGATATAATAATAATAATAATAATAATAATAATAACAATAATAATAATAATAATAATAATCAAAGTGAATTAAAATAGATATGCTACACACAACACAAAGGTAAGAAAATCCACATGCCTGGGGACTTGACCCCGTAACCCCCCCCCCCAAACTCAAACCACTCCCACGCCAATTTTGGGTGATAATAATAAAAATATTCATTACAATGAGGAAAAAAATAAGGGGAATTAAAAAATTTGAGTCAATCATTAAGAGTAAAAAAATAATAAAAAGTAAAAATGATATTTATTTATCAATAACTTATTAATAAAAAATAATGAATGAGAGAACAATATGAATATTAATGGATATATTGAGAAGTAATGTATTTATAAGAATCCATGTGATTGAATGGGAGAAAATAAGAGAGGATAATCTTTAATGATGTTATCATATGTTATGTATCATTGTGTCAATAACCTTACATCTTCAAACAACATGATTTTAAATTTTTTTATTATTTAATACTATTTTTAAGTATTGTATTGTCATTTTTTGTCTAATTATTGATTATTTTAATAGTGTATTATAATAATTATTAAATATTATGAATTATTTTCATTTTATTATTTTATTATTATTATTTAATGATATATTAATTATTTCATTAATTTATCTTAACAATGATAAAATATTAATTTTTAGATGGTGTTTTTTTTCTTAAAATATTTAACATATTTTTTTATTTTTTTTATTGTTTTCAGTACATAGATACCCATGGTATCTAGGGAATAATGGGAGGATGTTGAAATTTTTCCTCAAGTCTTGGTGGGTCATATTTGGATCACCTTACTCCATGTGGAGTAGGTTAATATTATTGTGACGTGTAATTTTCATACCTTATTGGAATCCCTATATCTATCAAATTATTTAGGGGTTATATATAATTTTGATAATACAGCAAAAGAAGAATAATTTTATCTAATCATTGAAATGGAATATTTAATTCATGGACACTACTTTAATTGTAAAATGAGATGGTAATATAAATATTTATTTACCATGGCTTGGGAGGGGTTTTTTTGGATGGTGAACCCTAAAATGAAAACCTAAAGGATATGGGTATTTTCATGTAAAATGTTATTTTAGTTAACTTGTTGGGGAAGTGATTCATTATAATGTATCACTTAATGTTTTAGATGAATCCTATAATGTCTATTTTTTTCTCCCCTTTTGTGGGTTTGGTTTCCAATGGGAATTATTTATGGAACTAGAAACACCCAACAGTTCCCACATCTGAAATGGATTACGAACCCACTTTCCAAAGGCATGTGATTATTGGTATTTTTTCTAATAAATCATAATTACTCATGTTGTTCAAGAGGATGGAAGGTTGGGATCATCACAACCTTTTGGGAGGAATTATTTCCTACTCCATAACTCTATTATATATTTAATACATATTAGTGAATCCTTCCCAGATCCTAGATATGAGACTGGTTTCTACTGTATTAACCATCAATTATTGACTTGTGTCTACATAAAACCATTTGTATGTATCTGAGGTTCTCCATCAATGGATCCATATGTATGTATCTGAGGTTATCCCTATATAGGACCATATATATATATATATATATATATCATAGTTTCTATATCTTGGTTACATTTATTATTTTGTGATACTGGTTTTAATCCATACAATAGGGCCCTCTAGAATTTATCATCATCTAAGGAGATGGGAGTTGTTTTGTTGTTGGTATCAGGACCATGAGAGGGGATTGCTATATATCCTCATAAGAGGAATTAGAAACCACATAGTTTAGTTCCACTTAATGAGACACAGCATACTATTTAAGGTCATGTGAAAAGGACTATACCACATAGTTTAACATCATACGATAAAGACGTCTAGGTGAAATGTACCTAGTCAAGGCTAGTGTGGGAATTACGCATGAGTGGCACTTTTTTTGTTTATATAATGGGTAATATGGCCTAGTGATGATGATTATAATCAATAATATGGCCGATGAGATGATGGTACCTAGAATAAGTATGATCTTCCAGGTAGGGTATGGCCATACTGGGGACATGGATCAGTAAGGATGATGGTTGAAGGGACCCAGAAGAAATGTAACCCTATGAGTTGGGTATGATCCTATCAGGAATATGGACCAAATATGATTAGGGAGGATTGGATTTATTGGGTTTGAACCTTAGAGAGGATTCCTACACATCCCATGTGGTTGAGAATCAAATCCCATGTAGTTTGGAAGGGTTGGGGCTTACACTTAAAGAGTACCAATTGGGATATTTGATCATGTTAATGACATGGTTGCCACTATACTCTAAAGCCCACATGAGTCATGTTCAGTGTGATAAATAAGTGGAAGTGGAAGATCTGACACTCCTTATAATATTCTTTATCCACTAGTGAATGAGGGCGAGGGTATGGAAGGTAGGAAATATTCTATAAGAAATTATAGGGGCTTACTTTAAGAGGGATTCCTATAGAAAGGGTTTTCCTTTCATTAGTGGTATGAGGGACGGATCAGAGGGTGCCTCACCCTGGTGGTACTTGGGTGATTTGGAGAGTGATTTTCCTAGGTGATACCTAGGAATGTTGTCTTTGAATTCACCCAGGAGATACTTGGGAGAATTGGGAGGTACCTCACCCAGGTTCTACTTGGGAGAACATGGAGGTACCTCACCCTGATGCTACTTTGGAGATCTTGTACCTACCTCTTCCTAGTGCTACTTGGGAAAAAATTTGAGGTACCTTTCCCAAGAGATTTTTGGGAGAACTTGGAGGTACCTTAACCAAGTGCTACTTGGATGATTCTAGAGGTACCTCACCCAAGTTCTACTTGGGTGATCTTAGAGATAACTTATTGGGTGAAGAACAAACTAGGTAACAACACTTGGACTAGACCTTTCTATGATCTCCAGGGGTCTCTTTAGGTGTTCCTAGAAGAGTGGCACTCAATTTTTGATCTAAGGTCCCTTTACACTAGTTTTTTTGGACTAGGGGTGGTTCCTCCCATAATTATTTGGTGTTTGATACCTTTAAGTAACTATAATACCATCACTCTTTCTAATTCCCTCTAATTTGGTAGGCTTGGGAAGCTACCTGATGGTTTTGATGACTTGGGTGAAGGACTTGGGAGAGTAGATATTTTGGAGTTGTATCTTCATCTTCTCATATACCTTCTCAAATTGGGATCCCCAAGTGTCCTATTTATTGACAAACTTGGGAACCTGGGTGAAGTGGGAACCTTGCACAAGTTGTTTGCATAGGTTCTTCATGTAGACTGGACCTATATGAGGTGTTAGTCACGTTGGTGGGATAATGTAGACTGGACCTATGTGAGGTGTTTTCCTATGGGTGGTCTCATATAGACTGGACCTATGTGAGGTGTTGGTTGCATAGGTGGTCTTGTGTAGACTATACCTACACGAGGTGTTGGTTGTGAAGGTGGCCTAGCGCAAACTGGACCTGCGCAAGGTGATGGTCATGTAGGTGGGATCACACGAACTAGACCTGTATGACGTGTTGATCATTCATATGGTTTGAACAAGTTAGAATTGTGTGATATTGGGGAAGAAGTTACACCAGTGACTTGTGTATGAATATGAATTCCTTTATAAAAAATTCCCAACTTCTGATGACCATAACTTTTGATCTGTAAGTCCATTTGGACTTCACAAGTAGTCAAATAAAAGACTAAGAAGAAAAATAAACCATTGTTCACTGGTGTATAAACAATATATAGATGTTTTCTGATGCTAAAACGTTCAAAAAATACCTTGAAAAATGGGTTTTAAGGCATAAACACCCTTTTTATCTGTAATTTGTGAAATTCACAACCTACTCCCAGAGGGAAGTTCTCATCACCCAACCAATGGATTGGGAAAACTTTTAAGGAATCTATATTCCTTGTTGTAGAGCAGTATTTTGGAACATATAAATCCAATAATATTCTTCTTTTGACATGGAAACACATTTCTAATCAAACTTGATGTGTGTTGTCTAAGTGAGGATCACATCATGAATTCTGCAACAAATTGTGGCATGAATTTTTTAATACCAATAGTATAGTTGGTAAAACTTTCCATCCCTATGTTGATCAGTAATTTTAAGGATATTAAATCAATGAACATGAAATTATGATTTTAAAGTTTCATATTTTAATAGTTTTTTTAAATATTTAAATGTTTTATTTTATATTTCTTAAAGGTTATGTTTTTTGGGAATCCCATGTTATAAAGTGGGAGGAGTGAGGTATTCCTTATTAATGGGAGTACATTTATCATTATTTAAAAATGATAAAGGTAAATGGAATAATCCTGTTTGGGATGGTGCACCACACCATCCACATGCTTTCATGCATGTATGCTCAATGTGGCATAATGATGATCCACTTTTCACTTCGTACTGATATGCTTGTTCTCTAGTGGGCACAATCTGGTCCACTTAATTGATTGGTTATGATCCTATGGAAAAGATTAAATCTACAAATAAAATACCTTTACAGAAAAGGTATCAACCCATTCGAATGGGTAGGATGACTTATCTAAATGGGTTACACCATGTCTATAAAATGGATTTTATGGTGGATGGGAAAATTACTTCCAAGAAATAAATTCACTCCTCCAATTCTTCTATATATTGAGATTTCTCAAAATTCTTCAACATGAATCAAATAAATGTTGTTGGTGCATAAAAAAATCTTTTATTACTCTCTTATTTCCAAAGTTTCTTTAAGGGATTCTCTCCAAAAATTTCTTGTATAGAATATCGAGCCACAAATGTATCCTAAATAGGATTTTATGACAACCCATAATACTACCAATTTGGTGGGGGAGAATCTACTCTTAAGGAGAGAAACATCGTAACATGCCTTCGAGAGATCCATTTACAACCATCTAAAATATCCATATCCATTATTCATCATTATCCTCAACAATATTAAGTGTAGATTCCATCAATATGGATATGGAGACTCTCAGAAATGTGATGCAGGTGGATCAATTCTATGAAAACAACTTCAAGAGGTGGAAAAAGAGGATTCACTTGCTTCTTGCAACTCTCAAATTGGTGTACATGCTCTCAACTCTGAACCCTCACATATGAAGATGAGAAGCTTCATGCTTCCCACACAAGACAAAAATGGGAGAACGATGATCTTATGTGTCAAGGGAACATACTCAAAACTTTATCCGATGACCTCTTCAACACATACCAACATATTCTAACTGTAAAGGAGATATGGGATGCCTTACAGAAAAAGTACATCATTGTGGATACAGAAAGCAAGAAATTCCTAGTAAGAAATTTTATTTCAAACAAAATGGTAGATAATAGATATATCATGGAATGTATATATGAAATATAGAACATTTTACAAAATCTTAAGCAAAACAAGATTTACATGGATGATGTTATTATTCTCACATCCATCATCGATAAGCTCCCACATTCTTGGAAGAATTTTAAACATTCTCTAAAGCATAAGAAGGAAAATATTTTACTTAATGAGTTACTCAACTACCTATAAATAGAGGAGAAATATAAAAATCATGAGGAGGATAATGAGCCTAATGATGATAAATCCAAAGTCCTCGGAGTAGAGGGAGTAGATCCATCTAATTCCTCAAAGGGTCAAAAGTATCAAAACCATCATTAAAAAGGAAAGGTGTAATTCAATAAGAAGAAATGGGCATGGTACTTCTGTAGTGAGTCGGGTCACTTCAAACGAGATTGTCTTCTCTATAAGAATAAATATAGAAATAATGCTTCAAAATAACACTTTATGGATATGATCATAAAATTGAATGTGATCAATGATAACACTTTTTGGTGGTTTGATTCTGGTGCTACACGACAACTATACAATAACAAATATCTCTTCAAGAGGATATAATAAATCAAATATGGTACATTTCTCTACATGGGGAACTCTATAAACATAAATGTACAAAGGAAGGGATTGGTTGATGTTGAGTTTACCTTGAGAAAGATCCTCACATTAAATAGTGTCTTGTATGTGCCTAAATTTTTTAGGAACTTATTCTTAGGGATATTGTTAAAAATCATGGGTTAAACATATATTTGAGGTAGATAAATTTATTTTTTCCAAAAGTGGAATGTTTATTGTAAGGGATCACTTATACGATGGATTATTCAAATTGAATAAAAATATTATTTCTACTTATTTTCTATATTTTTTCAGTTTAGGGAATAATCATTCAAGTCACTTTAATTTTAAGAAAATGCATGACATGTCAAAAATTGAATTATTACCTAGCATGTATAATAATGATCATAAATGTATGAATTTAATGAAAACTTAAATAGTTAGGAAAAAAATTAAAGTTTTAGAAAATAAAATTAATTTGTTAGAATTAATATATAGTGAGGTGTGAAATTTTCATGCTACACCCACCATATATAATTGGAGGTAATTTGTAAATTTTATTGATGGTTATTCTATATTTTTCCATGTTTATCTTTTACATTCTAGATATGAAGTTATAGATAAATTTAGTATCTATAAAAATGAAGTTGAAAACTGATGAGGGCTTACAATTAGGTGCCTTAGATCTGAAAAGTGAGGTAAATATTATAGCCCTTAATTGTTTGAATCCTTAGGGATTATAAAGGAAGTGGAAACTCCCTAAACACCTCAAAACATTGTGTAGCTAAAATAAATAATAGAATATTAATGAAAATTGTTAATTCTAAGATGTCTATCTTGGGTATCGCAAAAGGATTTTGGGGACATAAATTATTAACTATATTTCACATCCTAAATAGGCTTCCTATAAAAGGGAAGGTTATGACTCTATATGAATTATGAAAGCATTAGAGAACAATCTAGGGAAAAGTTGGGAAAAGTGGTATTGGTAGCATGTTTCTTGGATATGTAGAGCATTAAAAATCTTATAGATTCATTATTATAGAATCAAATGATTTATTAGGTGTTAGTGTAGTTATCAAATCAAGATATTTTGTCTTTGATGAATCTATGTTTATCTATTAACCTAAGAAAGTCCAAATAGAGGAATCTTTCTCAAATAAAATAGTATCTTAAGATGATATGGTCAAGGAGGTTCGTAAAAGTAAATGACATAAAATACCCAAGAAATATGGATTTGATTTCTATTTGTTCTTTTTAGAAGGAACCAATGATGGTATTATTACACAAGCTCTGTTTTTTATCAATATACAGTCTAGACAAAAAACACTCAAAGAGGTTATGTCATATTTTGATGTATCTCTTTGGAAGGAAGCTATAAATGATGGAATAAACTCTATAACTTGGAATGATACTTGGATATTGGTTGATAATCCTCAAGGTTAAAAACTGATAGGTTTTAAGTGGGTATTTAGAAGAACCTGAAAAGTCAAAGGCATAATTGAAAAATGTAAATTCATATTATTAGCCAAGGGGTTTACTCAAAATAAAGGAATCGATTATTTCAATACCTATTATACCATGGATAGGACTACTTAAATTATATTACTTCTCAATTTGGATTCCATATATAATTTGTAAATTCACCAAATGTATGTTAAGAAGAAATTATTAAATGTTTAATTGGATAAAGAAATATATCTATAACAACCTGAAGTATTTGTAGTTCCTAATAAATAAAAGAAGATTTGAAAATTGGTATGGTCCATATATGGTTTAAAATATGCATCAAAATAATGGAATGATAAATTTAATGAATTAATTTTATCTAATCTATTTTTTGTTAACCAATATGATGAATGTGTTTAGAGTAGGTTCTATAATAACCATGTTGTTGTTATTTATTTATATGTTGATGAAATTTTAATATTTGGATCTGATATGAATCGTGTTAATGAGACTAAGTTGATCTTATCTAGAAACTAGGATATAAAAAACTTAGGTGAAGGTAATATTATTTTGGGAATCAAAATTTTTAGATTTTATAATTTCATTATGATTTATTAGTCTCATTATATTGGAAAATTATTAAAGTGATTTGAACAATTTCATTATTACTCAGTTTCTACCCCATATTCTTCTAGGAGTAGGATGATATCAAATCCTGGTATAGTAGTTGATCAGTTGGAATATTCAAGGTTTATTTGGTGTCTCATGTATTTCATGACTACACAATACCTGATATGGAATATGTTGTTGGAAATTTGAGTAGGTATACAAGTAATTTGGGATATGAATAATGGGATGCAGTTAAATGAAACCTAAAATATCTTAAGGGTACTATGTATTACTATATATGTTATAGTGTAAACCCAAGGGTTTTTTAAGGTTTTTATGATTTCATATGGATTACTTATCTGAAGGATAACTCTTCTATAAGTGGTTGGTTTTTTACACTTGGAGGGGGAGAAGTCTATTTGGGTTTGAAGAAATAAACCTATATAAAGGACTCCATAATGGATTCTAAGTTTGTTTCTTTATAAGCTACTAGAAATGATGTAGAACAAATTATATCTATTTTATTAGATTCGCCATTATGTCCCATGTTTATGTCTCTAGTTTCTGTACACAGTGATATTCAAGCAACATTAGATAGGGAATATGGTAAATACTTATAATGGAAAATCAAGACATGTTGGTTTCAGACATAGCTATGTGAAGTAGTTGATTCAAGATGGTGTCATAACCATGGATCGATCCAAAATTTGGTGGATCCACTAACAAAGGGGTGTTAAAGGGAGTTGTTATACAAAACTTCCTTAGAGATTTGTATATAGTCCTTGTCAAAAATTCACAAATAATGGGACCTCAACTTAACATGTGATAACTTCACATGTATAAGTTCAATGTAGTAAACTTTATCTTATGTGTGAAGCAAACACCAAAGGTATTTTACATCCTTGGAAAATGGTGTTTAGTTCCCATGAGGAAAAGGAGGGTGATTTTGTAACTCTTAATGAACCAAGGATTTCAAACAAGGGTTGAAACATGGGAACACTTTTTGGTTCATCTATGTAAATGTTGAGGTGGGGCCATTCTAAAGAGATTATGACTTTTTTTGTCAAACATTAATGAAAGGATAAGTGGAACATCACCATAATAGTGTCTAGGAGTAAATGAAGAACTATGAAATTTAAATGGACTTGTATAGGATGAATCTGGTTGATAATAAGAGTTACATGTTCAAGGCAGTGTCCACCTATTTCTCTATTTAACTTTGATTTTTCTCTGTTATATAAAGGTTCAAATCAAGAGATACCTTTATTTGTGTAGGTTATTTCCAAGAGATTATGATAGTTTATTTTAAAAATAGTGTTTTAAATATTTTAAAATAATGGGGGATTATTGGATTTTAATGGTTTTTAAAACATTTTAAATGTTTTATTTTATGTTTTTTAAAGGGGAAATTTTAGGAATCCCATCTTGGAGAGTGGGAGGAGTGGGGTCTTACTTATTAATGGGAGTAAATTTATCATTATCTAAAAATGATAAAGGTAAATGGAATAATATTTCATGGGATGGTGCACCACACCATTCACGTGCACGTGTGCATGTAATCTGTTGCTATGAGGAGCACTTTTCACTTCACTCACCACATTGGTGCGAGGTGATTGAAGGTGCCTTAATTTTTCATGAAATATAGGTGGGTCATACCGATTCAGGCCCATTCTTGAATGAGTATGTACATTGGGTTGACCTAGTTCACTGAAAAAGTATAATTTGGTCCATTAATTAGATCGGGCATGATCTAACAGACACACTTGTTCACTAGTAAGTGCAATCTGGGAAATATAATTGATCAAGTGCTTTCTAATAGACAAAATTAAATCTGGAAATAACATGAATTTCCAGTAAAGGTATCTACCCATTCAAATGGGTAGGATAACTTTTCTGAATAGTTGCTTCATTGTCTATAAAATAGACCCTCTTGCATGTGGAAAAATTACTTGAAATATATCAATTCATTCCTCAAATTATTCTTTATATTGAGATCCATAAAAACCTTCAATTAGAATCAAAGGGATTTTTTTGGTGTGAAACAAAAAAATCATTGTATCACTCTCTTGTTTCCAAAGCTTCTTTAAGGGGTACTTTCCACAAATAACATGTGTCTAGTGTCAACCCACCATTGTATCCTAAAGATGATTTTTTGATAACCCATAGTACTACCTATTTGGTGGGGGTGAATCTACTCTTAAGGAGAGTGACGTCATAACATGCCTTGGTGAGATCCATCTACTACCATCCAAAATATCCATATCCATTATCCACTAATATCCTCAACATAAAATATAAATATAGGGAATCAAACTCCCGACTCTTCAATATAGGAAAGTGATACTAACCACTAAAACACCCCTCTAAGGGGTTAAGTTTTCCATTAAAAATATGGGTTTAAAATAATAATAAAAACAAATTAAAATCTTATAAATTTAGAAATTACACATGAATATATGTTAGAAAACTATCAAAGTAAAATATTTTTTGCTAAAATAAAATAAAATTATATTATATTTGATAAAGAAAATACTCAAAATAATTTGTATGTGCATGTTTACTACAATTTTCTTTCCTTTCATTGTGTTCTATGGTGAAAGGTGTAATCGGCCTTATATAATAAAATTTCAAATACACACACACCCAAAAATATATAAAAATTGGGTACAACCATGAAAGCGGCACATGACGCAAGGAAGAAAATTACAGAAAATTGAAAGCCCAGGGACTTAACCCCGCGACCTGCCCCTCACCCCCCCCCCCCCCCCAACCCTTACCACCCCACCACCAATGGTGGGGCACCCCAAAAATATATATAATATAAGTGTTTTCTTATAATTATTGGTTTAATTATTGATGGGTTATATTTAATTCATGACCACTCCAACCAAAAAATAGTATAGTGATATAAATAAATAAATAAATAATGGTTCATTTAGAACATACCCATCATATATTGATGTATGTGTTTTATTTATTTATGGTATGGGTTCACAATTATATTAATTAATAAAAAAATGTAAAATTAATTTAATATTTTTCAAAATATTTCCCAAATATCATTGTTCATCTGTATTTTAAAAGATAATATAAATCTTTAAAATACTTTCATGTATTCCAAAACAAATTTTAACATTAGAAAAACACAATCTATAAATGTAAAAAAAAATTATGAAAGGGAAAAAAATTAAAAAAATGAAAAAATAAATATTGGTTTTTAAAATTGAGGGAAGTATTTCCCAAAAAAATAGACATACAATTAAGAAGTTAACATAAAAAAACAAGGTAAAATGACAGTGGAGGATTAATATATCAAGTTAATTTCAATGAAAGACTCAAACATTTAGTTTTCTAAATATGTTTATAATCATGGAGCTCATTTATTAACATTAACATGCACATGTCATTTATTTACATTAACATGTTGTATTGATCGTCCAATGTAATTTTTTCAATAAACAAGGAAAAATAAATAAATCATAAATTAAACACTATTATAAATAAATTTTTTTACTGGTGATCAAAAGAATTTAATAAAAATAAGGAATTTTCTAGTGGGTTTCAAACATATGTGAATAAATGTTTTAATGATTATAATTGATGATCATCAAATCAGTTTTAACAATGACCATTAACAATTGATAAATTAAATTTAGAATCATTTTTAGCTATCAATTTTCTAAATAAATTAAAAAAACACGAGTGATCATGTGATATCTAATGCTTTAGTATTTTTTTATAATTAAACTATATTTCATTCCATGCTCCAAAT
Source organism: Viscum album (assembly GCA_963277665.1). Taxonomy (NCBI): domain Eukaryota; kingdom Viridiplantae; phylum Streptophyta; class Magnoliopsida; order Santalales; family Viscaceae; genus Viscum; species Viscum album. The sequence goes on from OY728159.1 coordinate 187,286,736, forward strand.
AAAAAATAATGAAAATGATAATTTTTTAAAAAAATTAATTTTTTTCAAATAATCAATAAAAACACAAAGGCTCATGACAAAGAAAAATGATAATGATTGTGAAAACCAAACCACAAAAAACCAATAATCCCGCATAAAAACTACACTACTCCCTTTACCTACCAAAGTGACTACCAAAATCATCCATTATGATGATGGAATAAATGGAAATGGTCACACTTAGAGCCATGGAAAGTAGTCACACTCACTCAAAAATAAATTTTTATTCCAAGAAATCATGCAACTTAAGGGGAGAGGAAATGGTGAAGGCCAAGTGTGTAAACCCTTACAATGAGATTACAATCATGCGGTAAAGAATGAATATAATGATACAAAATGGTGATTTCACTGACACTCCCTTTAATGGCCAAGATGCCTACTGAAAAGTTTCCTTCTCACCATGCATGGATCCCCTTAATACCCTAATTAATGATTATCATACACTTCCTGATAAAGTTGGTCAGGTACCATGGGGTGCTTGTTTTGTCATGGAGAAATCCAACCAGAATCTTGGAGTCAGACTCCACCCTAGAGTGCTAAATTTCATAGAGTCTATACAACATGAGGCCACTGAACATAGCCCACGTCTCCACCCCAATTTATTTTCCTAGGTTATAGTAAGTGTTGAAGCCAAAAACTAAAAATCCCCTATCATCTCACACCACACCACCCCCTCTCATCACTCCCACCACGCCAAAACCATCAACATTCATCTTCTGTCCACTAGTGAGAGGATTTAATTTAACCCACCTCCATAGGTTTACTCTTCCACCTTCCTTAGAGGGGCTCACCATCCTCAAAATAATCCCCCTCAGAAAAAGCAGAGATGCCCCACTAAGAATAAGAGATGCAAGATCCTCCACAAGAGACCCTACACAAACCTGAATTAAGAGGTGGTAGAAGAATTTGTTTTCTCTCGTCCTATTTTTAGCCTTCTAGAGAACCCAACACGCCTCAGTGAAAACCATGCCACAATTTTAATCTACTTGATATGTTGTTCCACCCCATAAAACCAAGCCATGATAAACTCCAACAATTCATCCCCACTCACTGACAACCCCATTCACCGAATAATGAACTCCCATATTCTTCTGGCCTATTCTTCTTTGAAGAAGTGGTGCCAAACTGATTCTGAATAAGGAGACTCGCAACACATGCAACACGAGGCCAAAATAATACCCTTATTTTCCACATTATCATTTGTGGGTATGGCCATGTTCCTCAAATGTCATACTGGGAAATTATTTTTCACTGGTATTTCCTTGCACCATATCTTTCTCACCCACTTTTCATGATCGTTGTTTGCATGGATCATCGTATGGTAATCTTGGTTGTTGAAGCCTTTGTGTTGTAATAGTGGGTTCCCTAGACCCAACTATGTAGTACTTTTGATTACTATATCATGTATACAAGTTAGATATACATGATGTTTACTTACCATTATAGTGTATACTTTTCTGCATCCACTATTTAAATGATAATGTCCATAGATTAAATGATGTATCAAAAGGTTATAGTAGATCTCAGGTTATAATGAGAACCTTGAGATACCATGACATTAATCCTAAATATATGTCATATGGTTTAGATACATCATACTGACTGGATGCAATAGATTTATGACTATCAGGTGTTGAGTACTCATAAGCATTGGGGCTTCTTCTCATGATGTTCGTGCTTGGTGATATCTAGTAGTGAGATCATAAGGACATACCCTCCAATAGGAACATCACATGTTTTGGGTTTCATTGGTTGATCCTATCTATGGACATGTGTATTTCTCTCCAGACTTGAGATCATTACCAATGTGTATCATTTGATTGTGTACTATGATGCAAGGCAAAAACCATGATATTGAAATCATGGTGAGGTAGCTTGTGTTGGGTGTGTCATTGGTGTTATGGCATTGGTTGAATGGTCAAGAAATGATTTTTCGCTTCCAGGTTAAGGAAGTAATATATCTCGAGCCTAGTTGATCCGGATGGTAGTACCTTCATAAGACCATGGCCATGACAATCGAGGGTAAATCCATCCATTTAGATCAACAAATAATAAATCAAGAAAGGATGATGACACAGGTGTGCATCCTTCTTTATGAGATATTTAAATATAAAGAGATTATATTACACAGTGTGTGTTTATAGGCTAGTTGTCGTTGTTATGACTATTCTTATCTCTTTAGGGGTTATGATGGGTTGCTAGATCTCACTCTGGGTCTGTGAATGATATTCACTACTATCGAGATAAGGGTTTAGAGGGTCACAAACAATAGTATATTCAAGAATCTGACATATTCAGTTGAATAGATATATTGGACATGGTGGGATCCACCACTGGGGTCTGGGATTTGTCCATGGTTATACGATCACCAAAGCAATAAATAAATTCATATTATTCAAGTTAAGAATAATTGGCATTGAATTTATTTATTAAATGTATTTATAAGTTTTTAAATAAACACATGGAGCATGTTATTTGAACGAATATTAGTTTAAAATATTCAAAGTTCCTTTAATATTTATGGGAACGACAAATTGATTCAATGGCTCAATTATTATCACCTAATATATTTATAATATTATAGGAAGGTGATAGTACTAATAAATAGTATTTATGGCTCAACATAGTTGTCATAATATCGTTTATATAGAGTGTTAATTATTCAGGGGTCGGAGAGGCAATTTCGAATAATTGCTAACATGCTATAAATAGAAGAAGAGAGGTTCACACCACTTACTATTCACAATCTCTCTCTCTCTCTCTTCTTCTTCTCTCACCTTCATTCTAAAGAGAGAGGCTCTGAATCTAGGAGATCGGATCGAGCTCACTCTCTCGCATCATAAGCAAGGTGATTTGGTGATCATTGGAGCATCGAATGTGTCGTTGGAACTCCACGCTATCACTCAGATTTCAATGATCGATGCTCCTGTGGATTTTTGAAGTGTGTGTAGGCGATCTAGATGAATTCGGATTCAGATTCTTCAAGCAGCGATCTTCAACGATGAGAAAACGTCATGTGCAGATTTGAATCAAACCAGGTATTATGGTTTTAATTTTTGTGCTTAAAAATCCTCACGTGAGATCCTCAACTTAAATTGGGTAGCGATTCACCGACGTCGATGAGTTCATGTCGATCGTTAGTGAAAAATTTTAAAATCTCATCATTGGGGCTTCCACTGAATGTCTAGTACCTTCAATTACTATCATAGGGGTGTGTGATGTTTTAAGCCAAACAAAAATTAAATTTGTATTAACATTAATAAAGGGCGTCGTTCAAGTCCCAATGTTACTGATGGTGATTCAATCTGAGATCAGATGGCCAAGTTACGATCATTCGAAGTTTTTAATATGGATTGAATTTTTTTTAACCTGTATTTTAAATTAAATAATAGGCCGATGACGGATTCTGGTGAACCCGGGTATTCTAACCCATTTTCGGTGGGCGGAATAGGGTTCGCCGACAATGGGATGTTAATAAAATATATTAATTAATTAATTTAGTTAATTAATTAATATTATAAAAAGTCTATTATAGACTTGAGAAATAAATTGGGCGGTTGTGTGTGGTTTATCCGGGTCAGCAAATGGACAAAATCACAAAAATTTAAAAAAAACGGAAAGACTTTGGGCAGAAGTCTAGGGTTGGAAAACAAAATAATTACCCCCAGCTGAAGACAAAAGGATGACTTTGAAGGGGGTTGATTTTCTTCGGCAAATTTAGCAGCAGGGGTTTTTTTAATTTAAAGGGGCAGGGTTTGTTTTAATTGGGGATATGGGTTGGTCCGGTGCCAAATGAAGTGGTGCTGGACAAAAGGGGGCAAAGCGCCACTTCAAGTGGCGCTTTGACCGACCCCACACCACCCACCATATATATATATAACAAATTTATATTAATAAATAAAATTAATAAAATAAAATAAATACAATTACAAAAATATAAATATAATAAATTTATATATATGTTAATTAAAAATTATAAATATATATATATCTAATATAATTATAAATTTTTAATTAGTAATAAATATGTATATTTAATAAATAAATATAATAAATTTATATAATTATATATATAATTAAGTAATTATATAATAAATTCATTTATATATATAATTATAAATATATATATATATATAATTATATAATTATAATTATAATATATTAAATATACTAAATTTATTTATTATAATAAATATAATTAATATAATTAATATAATTAATAAAATATAATATTATAAATACTTAATAAATTATAAAAATAATATAATTATATAATAAATTATAAATATAATAATTATTATATAATTACAAATATAATAAATATAGATATAATAATTATATAATAAATATAATTATATATTTAAAATTATAATAATTATATGAATATAAATATAATTATAATTTTATAAATATAAATATAATAAGAATTATATAATTATTATAATTATAAATATTCTAATAATTATAAATATAGTAAAAATTATATAATAAATTACAAATATAATAATAATTATATAATAAATTATAAATATAATAATTATTATATAATTATAAATATAATAAATATAAATATAATAAATATATAATAAATATAATTATATATTACAGTGATAATTATATATTTAAAATCATAATAATTATATAATTATAAATATAATAATTATATAATTATATTGTATTTATTATATTAATTATATATATTAATTATAATTAATAATTATATAGTTATAAATATAATTATTAGATAATTATAATTATAATAAATATAAATATAATAATTATATAATTATAAATATAACAAATATAAATATAATTATGTATTTATTGTATATAATTATTAGATAATTATAAATATAATAAATATAATTATAATAATTATATAATTATAAATATAACAAATATAAATATAATTATGTATTTATTGTATTTATTTTTTTATTATATTTATAATTATATAATAAATATATTATATTTATTATATTAGTTATATTTATTTTAATTTATTATGTATTTATAAATTATTATATAATAAATTATTTATATAATAATTATTATATAATAAATTATAAATATAATAATTATATATTTATATATTTATAATATTTATAATTATACATTTATTATAATTATATATTTATTATATTTATAATTATATAATTATTATAATTAGAATCATAGAATTATAATATATTTATAATTATAAATATAATAATTATAATTATATAATATTTATTATAATAAATATCTAATAAATGTATAATAAATACTATTATAATAAATATTATAATAAATACACAATAAATTATAATAAACGTATAATAAATATTATTATAATAAATATAAATTTATAATATTTATTATAATAAATATATAATAAATGTATAATAAATATTATGATAATAAATATTATTATAATAAATATACATTTATAATATTTATTATAATAAATATACATTTATAATATTTATTATGTAATTATATTAATTTTATAATTTATTATATTTATTATGTTTAGAATTTATTATGTATGTATTATATTTTATTTTTTTATATAATTATAATATATAATTATTTATATTTATATTAATTATATTTTATTAATTATATTTATTATATTTAATTATATTCTATTTATAATTTATTATAATAAATTTATTATATATATATATATGGGGGTTGGGGGTGGTGTGGGGCCAGTCAAAGCGCCGCTTCAAGTGGCAGATGTTATATTTAATTATATTATATTAAATTTATTTTAATGTATAATAATTTATTATAATAAATTTATTTTATTATGTATTATATTATATTTATTATATTTGATTATATTATATTTAATTTATATTTATATTTATTTTATTGTATTTATTTTAGTAATTATTTTTATAATAATAAATAAATTTATTATAAATAAATTTATTATATATATATATATAAAATTATGGATTTGTTATATTTATAATTATATAATTATTATAATTTTATATTTATTATATTTATATATTTATTTTATTATATATTTATTATAATTAAATATTTATTATAATTGAATATTTATTATATTTATATATTTATTACTATTATATATTTATCATAATTATATATTTATTATAATTATTATTTTTATAATTATAAATTTATTATAATTTCTATAATTCTAATTATAATAATTATATAATTATAAATATAATAAATATATAATTATAATAAATGTATAATTATAAATATAATAAATATATAATTATAATAAATATATTATAATTAATGTATGTATTATATTTATAATAAATATAAATAAATAAATTTATTATAATAAATATAATTTATCATAATTATATATTTATTATAAAAAATATAACTATGTATTTATTGTATTTATTTTTTTAATTATATTTATTATAATTATTGTATTTATTTTAGTAATTAAATTTATAATAATAAATAAGTTTATTATAAATAAATTATATATACATATACATATATATATATATGGTGTGGGGCTGAAGTGGTCAAAGCGCCACTTGAAGTGGCGCTTTGTCACTTTTTTGTCCAGACAGCCCCATTTCCCCAAATAATATAAACCCTACCCCAAAAAACTAAAAAAAAAACCCTCCGCTAAAATATCCATTTTCTTCGGGTGGCCCCCATGTCACCTCCCTCACCTAACCAGGCACACAAGCCACTGGCCAATGACATCCCCAGCACCTCCCTCACGGGTCGGACTAGCTCCTCCCCGCGCGGCCCCCTTGCCGTCGCCGACCTCATCCATCCACCTCCACCACCCCGCAGTGCAGTACCCAGGAAACCCTCACCCCGCTCACCCGCGAGGTCAGCCACCTCCACCGCCAAATTGGCCTAGCCTCCCACCTCTTTCCACGATGACCGGCCGCTTGGCTTCCCCCTTCTGGCCGACCGGTGGTGTGGGATCCTCCCTGGCTTCGTCTGCCTCTCGTGCACTTCATCCGCCACGGCCCGCATTCATCGGTCATCACCTCCCATCTATGCACCTCTCTCGGCTACTCCTTCCAGATCTAGCCCAATCAGGCGCGCCACCCTAGCTTCGTAGCTGGGGTCTCTTCACTGCCCAGGTCCGCCAAGCACCGGTCTCCATGAGATCTGGCTTCCACGCCACCGTGAACCACCTCCTCAGTTTTTTTCAAGTCGCTGGACTGCTGCACTCGAGACCTGCTTCCCTCGGCCTCTTCGGATCGAACCAGCGGAGCCCCTTGATGACATGCCCAGCCAGCCCTAATGTTGGTGACCACAGGCACCTGATTCGGCTCAATTGGATCCTCTTGTAGGTTTCATTTTTCCCCTCTCATGAGAGGTACCCATGCAGTGGATAGGTAACCCTTGCTACAGTCTAAACTGCCCCAAAACGGGCATCTGAGGGTCACCCCGACCCAAAACGGGACTGTGCAGGCCCACCTGACCCACAACAACCTTGCACCTTGCACAGGGTATGTACAACCCAGAATGGGTCTGCGCGAGTTCGGTCTGACCCGCACAAGCCATGTCCGGGGTTTTTGGGTTCCGGTTAATTTTAATATAATTAAAAATTAATTTAATTAATTAATTTAATTTTGGCTGTAAATTAAATTAATTGAATATTAATTTTTGGTTTAAAAATTAATTTTAATGTTGTGGATAAAATTAATTTAATTTCGGTGCTAAATTAAATTAATTTAATTTTTATTTTTAAAATTAAATTAATTAATAGAATCGAATGATGAAAATTATTGAATTAAAATAAGAGTGAAATTTTAATTCAATAAAAGTGTCCTCATAAATTTTTTAATGCAAGTTTAATTTTTATTCTGCATTTAATTTTAAATATGTGAGTTAAAGCGTATTGGACTGATCATGGTCCCTTGGACCGACCAATGCATGTTTGGTGCAAATTTTAATTGTTTATTTAATTATTTAATGGTTTGTAATAAGTAGTTTAAATAAATGGTGATGTTAACGTCATTATATGTTTAAGGGTCTGCATGTCCATTTCAGAATTAAATTTTGTACTCCCCAATTCCCCTCGTTTGCGAGCGAGTATTGTTTTAGAATGATGAGACGATGAGTGACGTACTTTGCGCCAAGTTGTGGCGACGCACCAGGCAAGAGATTGATGCATTGGATGGGAAGGTGTTGCAACTCAAGTTGCAAGTGACGCGACTCAAGGTATATCTCTTAGGGTCCAGTTTGATCTAGTATTCACTCAATAGATCAACCATTAGTATCATCTCATGATCACATCATCATTTTTTTTCATGGTTTATTATTTTTTTGAATGTGTAGTTTGCGCGCGATCACATAGAATAATAAACAATCATTTAAGATAAAATGAACATGTGACGATAAATTTTTCTATTTATTTCATAGTCATTTGTGACTGTGATCACATAGAAAATGCTTATTAAATAGAAAATGATTCTTTCATCACTTAAAAACTCAAAAACCTTCAAAGAAATATTAAGTCTTAATCGTCTTCCATCATTCAAATTTGAACAAAATTGGGTGTTTGGGATGCTCATCATGCCATAGCGAGGGTGCCTCTTACTACCAGAGAGTTTTTATGAGAGTGGTGGGTTGAATTAATGTGGTAGTAAGGATTATCCATACCCAACTTTCTATCATTTTAAAGGTAAGTGTTGAGTAAATCAAGTTACGATTCTAGAAGCTGAGACTTCACTCAACGGATCAAGGGACCACGAGTTAATGTGGTTGGTCAGTCAAATTCCTACCTTGAACCCTCCGAGTAGTGACATAGCCATACACCACCAAATATAAATTTTTATTAATCCACAAGAAAAATGGGAAACCATAGTTCACAGAACATAGATACCACTACGTGCTGATAAGATCTTCAAGGTGGGTAGCCATTTCATCCATCATCTGTATGAATTCCTCTGAGTTGATTTTTCATTGGTTAAATCTTTGGGCCAAGATTTGGTCTTGTTTGTCTAACCACACCTCTTTCTCCTCATTGGCATCAACTCGCAACCTTCTTTCATATATTCTTTCGATCTCCACTTTTGAGGCATTGACCTAGATAGATTTTTTCATGTATTTATTCCTTGGAACAGAGGATGAGCTTCAAACACTCACCTTTCTCTTCTTCCACCATTCCTATTTTCCCACTTTTTTCTCTACATTCCCCATTCTATAAGGGGTGAGCTAAATAGCCTAGTAAGGGAGTATACATAAGAATAAGGCTTTAGCACATGGGTTAGAAGGCATGATTTAATGATAACAAAAGCATGGAACATATGGAATCATAACATATAAACATGGGATCATATATACATGGATCCATAGAAATGTGACAACAATATAAAACATGACTTTAGTACAAGTCAAGGCTAACCGCCAAGATCGTTTCACGTAGTAGTGCAAGTCAAGGCTGACCGCCAAGACCGTCACACATAACATTTCATGAGACTTAACTTTACCCAATGTATTGGAGCGCTATCTAGGTGCACACATCTTAACTTTTCATGAATATGTTTTCCACATAATTAACCATACATAATAAATCTTACATAAACATAAGGGTTACCCATGGAAAGAATTGGGTAACATAATCATGTTATAAAGCATAACAAAAGGGCATATCATAAAAGTGTCCATGAAAAAAAAGAACTAAAATATACATGTACATTCATAAGGGAAAGTAGGCATGTATCATGGTGAGTGATGTTAAGTATAAGTGACAGCATGTAAGAAATGTATTTATGAAATTTTAGCTTTAAAACATTTTCGAGCAGTTTTAAGGAAAATACTATAGAGATTTTAAAAAAGAAAAGAGAACAATCCTTTATACAAAACCAGAAGTGAACCATGAAGGTTTACACAATAAAAGATTTGATTTTATTAATAAAATGGTGTCTTAAACAGAATATAGAGTGCACTTGAAATCGGGTAATAATTCGGGATGTTCCCTCAAAATAGGTTTGCTTATCAGGATGAATTAAGGATGGAATTACTTAAAAACATATATATCCCTGAAATAGAATGATGAATGGAACTTAATATATGAGTTTAAAACATTAAAATAGCATTTATAATATGAAAAATAAGAATAATAGATAACCTCATTTGGGTAAAAATAAAGATAAAGAAACCTGAAAAAATAAAGGAGGTTCGGGTTGAATCTCTCACAGAATATCGGCATGGTATCGTGTGTACTTAAGAGGTCTTATTGAGAGAGAAAGGGGTTTCTCATAACCTATAAAACACGAGGGAAGTATGGGGGAGGTTCATAATCATACCTCATCACTAGAAATTACACATAAAAAGGGCATAACATAGAGGACAATCTTGAATAAAAGTGAAATAGAGAGGATCCCTTACCTTAATTTCTACTTAATTTCGTCTCTTTTGCCCCTCCTGAATAATAAATTTGTGTTTATTAAAACAGTGATCTAAAAGTGAATTATAGTCATTTTATAAAAATATTTATCAATTATATTCATTGTATTTTATTTTCTAATTTTTTTTATGAAATTGAAGCATTTTGATATCATATTTTACTTAAAAATTTCCCATCTTGCGACGATTTCACTTTTTATTAAATTTCATTTATAAATTAGTATAATTTGTTTCAGAAGAATAGAATACATGTAATTTTATATTGATATATTATATATAATTTATATTTTCCATACATCAAGGTGTTTATAATAATTATCTTGGTAATGTCTCCATAGATGGTTAACCAACCTTTAACGGGACGTTTTAGATAGTGTGAGAAAGGGAAGTATGACATTTATATTTTTCATTAGCATGATAATTAAAGTAGGTTAACATCATTAATATAATTTTAACTTATTATATAATAAATTTGGTATCATAAGTTTTTGAAAGAGATAGGGTAAAAGAAAAAAAAGGAAGAAAAGAGAGAAGATTTAATGGAGTCTTACTCTCTCCTTGGTGTAGCTTCTCTTACACAAAACTATAACTCCCTTGGTGATTGGAGTTGGAGGGATCCATAACGTCCCTACGTATTCTAAGAGGCTTTATAAAGATAATTTGGGCAGATATTAGGTTTATTAATAGATGAGAAGAATGGTTATACAAGGGGAGGGAGAGGGTTTATTTATACTTGAGGAGGAGGTGTTTTTAAAATAAAATATTAAATAAAATAATATATCAAATGTTAGAATTGTAATTGTAGTTTTTTGAAAACATAAATCATATATTAATATAATATAATCCATTTTAGACTTTAAATCATATTTATAATTTGAATTCATTAATTTATTAAAAGGAAAGTGAAAAGAAAGAGAAAATGAAATTTTAAGGAATCATTTTTTGACTTTAGGTTTTGGAAAGTTCCTTTTAGGTTTAGAAATTGAGTTTATTGTATTTTAAGGAACAATTTATGAAATTAAATAGAAAATTTCTGAATCTAAAGTTCTATAAAGTTTATTTTATCATTATATCATGAATGATGCAATTTAAGATATAATGATTATGTGAAAAAACTGTATTTTTACTATTTACCTGAAAATTGAAGTATTTTAGAAAATTACCAAAAAATCACCCTAAAAATTTTTAGATGTGTAGAATCCAAAAAATGAACTCCATTTTTCAAAAATAATTTTCTAAATATGATTAATTTAATATTTAATTAAAATCACAATTTACTTGAAAAATAAAAAATTTAAATTTAAAACCGCTTTTCTAGCACTTTGAAAAATTACTTAAGGTCACATAAAATTATATTAGAATAAAAATATTAATTTATGAATACATTTTATGAAACCAAATTATTAAATTAATCATAAAATTTTAATTAAATATTCCTGACTTATAAAAATGTTAACACCTTATTAATAATTTTTAAAATATTTATTTACTTATACTATGATATAATTATACCACATTTTCACTTATAAAAAGATAAATTTTATTTATACTTTCATTAGAGAGGTTACTATTACATTGGCTAGTTTACTATTGATAAGGGTCACATTACTATTCCAAATTTCAAGTTAGTATTGTTATATGTTCCTTAAATTTTAAAGATACCATTTATTTCACTTATTCTTCACTTATAAAGTTTGTATTGTGTTCTAAAAGTAATCTTATGTGATTAAACTATAAGACATAATTATAATAATTGAATTTCCAGTGATAAAACTTTGGTTTGTTACATTCTTCCTCCTTTAAGAAAATTTTCCCTTGAAAATTCTTTTTACATTCTAGGCCATAAACAGGTGTGGGTGTTTTTCCTTCATTGCCTCCTCAAGTTCCCATGTTGCCTCTTCGTACTTATGATTCTGCTATAATACCTAGGTGAGTATTCTTGTTAGGTAGAACTTTATCTCTATGATACAATATCTTCACTGGATGCTCCTTATAAGAAAGATCATCCTCCAACTATACCATCTCTGAAGAGGGTACATATAAAGGGTCTAGTATGTACTTCCTTAAGAGGGATACATGAAAGACATCATGTACTTTATACATGGTAGGCAGAAGTGTCAGTCGATAGGCCAAAACTCCGACATGATCAAGGATCTCAAAGGGGCCGATGTACCTAGGACTTATCTTCACTTTATTCCAAAATCTTATCACCTTCTTCCATGGAGATACATGGAGAAATACCATGTATCCAACTTTGAACTCAAGGAATCATTGACAATTGCCTGCATAACTCTTTTGCCAACTTTGGGCTGCCTTGATGTGCTACTGAATGGTTTTCACCTTCTCAACCATTTCAGGTCCTAGCATCTTACGTTTACCGACTTCATTCCAACACACTGGTGTTCTACACCTTTTCCTATAAATGTCTTCGATGGCGCCATTCGGATGCTCGAGTGGAAACTGTTATTGTAGGAGAATTCAACTTGTGGAAGACGTTAGTCCCATCCTCCTTTGAATTTCATAGAACATGCTCTCAACATGTCTTCCAGTGCCTAAATAGTTTGCTCAGATTAGCCATCAGTTTGAGGATGGTAGGTCGTACTGAAGTTCAGTTCAGTGCTTAGAGCATGTTGGATACTTTTATAGAACTTCGAGGTGAATCTCAGATCACGATCAGATACAATAGATAGTGGTACTCAATGTAGCTTTACCACTTCTTTGATTTATATCTGTGCAAGTTGATCCAATGAGAAGTCATCTCAAATTATGATAAATTTATTTGTCTTCATAAGGCGATCCACAATGACCCATATAGAATTGTTTCCTCTGGATGTCCTTGGAAGTCTAGTGACAAAGCCCATGGTGATTTTCTCCCACTTCCATATTAGTATGGTTAGTGGTTGCATCATCCCCTTAGAATTTTGCCTCCTAGACTTCACTTGTTGACATACCAGACACTTTGATGTATATTCAGCAATCTCTCTTTTCATATTATCCAACCAAAATTTTTCTCAGATATCTCGATACATCTTTGTGCTCCCTGGATGGATAGATAACATTGAGCTATGTGTGTCATTCAGAAGCTTCTTATTTTTCTCTAGATTAGATGATGCACATAATTCTGACCCAAATCTTACAACTTCTTCCTTTTCAATTTTTAAATCATAGTATTTCCCATTTCTGATATCTTCCACCCTTTTTTGAATCTCCGCATATTTTCTTTGAACATCCTTTATTTTCTATATGAGGGGTGGTTGAGTAATAATTTGAGAAAGGATTGATGATGTTCATTCTTTAATGATTCGCATGTCCATACTCTAAAAATATAAGAAGATCGGATCCTTTTCAATTCTCATAATTGATAAAGATGTAGGATTCTTTCTACTTTTGAGTATCTGCCACCTTATTTTCCTTATCAGGATGGTAGTGGATAGAGAAGTCATAATCCTTAATGAGCTCTATCCATATTCTCTGGCACATATCAATCTCTTTTTTTATGAATATATATTTGAGACTCTTGTGATCAGTATATATCTCACACTTCTCCCCATAGAGATAATGCCGCTAGATTTTTAACACAAAGATCATTGCCATCAACTCGAGATCATGCGTAGGATAGTTTTATGCATGTATTTTCAGATCTCTTGTGGTGTATACTATCACTTTATCATTTTCCATTAGCACACATCTTAAGCCCTTCTTTGAAGCATCACTGTACATCACAAAGATTTTTCCACTTGTTGGGAGTGTGAGTACCGGTGCAGTGATAAGCCTCTTTTTCAACTCCTTGAAACTGTTTTCACATTCTTAAGTCTAGAAAAACTTTACTCTCTTCTATTTCAGCTTAGTCATTGCAATTGACAATCATGAAAAGTTCTTCACAAATCATCGATAATACCCAGCTAGATCCAAAAAGCTATGAATCTCCGTTACAGATGTTGAACTGGGCCACTCTTCAATTGCCTTTGTCTTAGAAGGGTCCACAGATATCCCTTTGATGGCGATAACATTCCCCAAGAATGATACTTCTTCCATCCAGAACTCACATTTACTATACTTTTCATACAGATTCTCCCTTAGCAAAGTCTTTAACACACTATTCCAATGCTCCTCGTGTTTCTCCTTTCTCTTGGAGTATATCATAATATCGTCAATAAAGACTACCAAAAATTTGTCAAGGTAATATCTAAAGACACTTCATTAAATCCATGAAAATTCCTGGAGCATTATTGAGTCTGAAGGGAATCACTATGAACTCATAGTGTCTATACTCGTTCGAAAGGTAGTCTTAGGAATATCTTCCTTCCTCACCTTTAATTGGTGATAACCCGATCGAAATTCTATCTTAGAGAAATAACTGGTCCCACGAAGTTGATTTAATAAGTAATATGTCTATGGTAGGGGATACTTGTTCTTTATCATGATTTTATTGAGCTTGTGATAATCAATGCAGAGGTACATTGAACCATCCTTCTTCTTGAAGAAGTGGACTGGTGCACCCCAGGGTGAAGTACTCGGGCATATAAAACCCTTCTCCAGATTCTCCTGTAACTGCTTCTTCAGCTTTTCCAGCTCTACGGTGGCCATTCTATAATGTGTCTTTGATATAGGTATATATCTAGGAATAATTTCAATTAAGAACTCAACCTTTTTATCGAGAGGAATACCAAACAACTCTTCAAGGAATACATCAGCGTAATCCATCATGATGGAAATGTCTTCAAACATGATTCTCTTTTTTGTCTCAATCATTTGAGCTAGAAATGCTTGCTCATAAGGAATTAATATCCTCACTTGAGACAATAATTCTAAAGTAGATTCATCTTCTTACTTACACTTGTAAATAATTGGAGGATGATTCGGGATGTGAAGAGTGATCTCCCTTTCCTGACAATTGATGTTGGATTTGTATAAAGATAGCCAATCCATGCCCAAGATAACATCAAACTCCACTAAAGAAAGTATGACAAGATTTACTGGGAGGTTCAGTCCATAAACATTAACCGGGGAGGAGTTATAAACTATGGATGCAATAATTTCCTTATTTTCTATTCTCATAGATAACTTATCCTCTAAATTTTTAGGTGGTGTTTGAATAGTTCTACTAAACTTACAAGATATGAAAGAATGAGTATAACCATAATAAAATAGTATATTCTCTATTCTTGAATGAATAACTAGCGTTCCTATCACCACATCATTGTCTGGCTCCACCTTAGTAGTAGTGATGGCATAATCCCTTCCTTATTGCCTTGGAATTTGTTGTTTATTTCCTTCAACAACACTTGGCTTAGGGAAATTGTTCGCATAATGCCCATGCTCCTTACAGTTATAACACTGCACTACAGGCGGAGTGTTGATTAGAGCCTTCCTTTATTTTTCCACATTAACAGGATTCTTCATATCTCATCGGAAATTCTTGACCAGATGTCCCAACTTTCCACATTTGAATCAATTCTTAGTTTCCTTTAGACAGCTCCCAAGATGCTTCTTTCCACAAATTTTACAATTGAGATAGTCAGGCTTCTTTCCATCATGGGTTTTGTTTGTTGAACCACCCATGTTGTTCTCTATTTTCCTCTTATTGTCATTGGGCCCACGATACCTCTGAGAGTCTCCAATCTCCATTTTAACCTTGAGGGTACAATGGATAATCTCCTCATAACAGTCTAAGTCTCAGATCACCAACACCTTCCATAGACTCAGCTTTAGCCCACTAAATAAGCGATCCACCTTACTTTCGATGTTCATGAAAAAGCCAGAGGTGTACCTTGAAATCCTTGTAAAGTTTGCTTCATACACCCCAATTGACTCATCTTCCTTCAGCTTGAGACTAAGGAACTCTCTTTCCATCTTGAGATAGAGGGTTTGAGGAAAATATTTATTGAAAAACATCATCTTGAATTCCTCCCAATCCATGGAATCAATTTCCTCCTAGGGATTCATATTCTTGATCAGTGTCCACCACTGATCAGCTTCCCCATTAAAACGATAGACCACCAGTACAACTTTATCTTCTTCCGAGCACTGGAGGATGGAGAACATATTTTCAATGGAGTTAATCCATTGTTCTTCTAGGAGGATATCAGAATATCCTCTAAACATGGGAGGAATTTTCCGCATGAAGAATTATATGTCTTCCGGTGCTCAAAATAAGAGAAATTTGTATTTCCAGTTTATCATTTGATAGGGAAGCTGATCAGTGGTGGACACTGATCAAGAATACAAAATCCCAAGAGGAAATTGATTCTATGGATTGGAAGTAATTCAAGAGGATATTTTTCAATAAATATTTTCCCCAAACCCTCTGTCTCAAGATGGAAAGAGAGTTCCTTAGACTCAAGCAGAAGGAAGATGAGTCCATCGGGACGTATGAAGCAAACTTTACAAGGCTTTCAAGGTACACCTATGACTTTTTCATGAACACCAAAAGTAAGGTGGATCACTTCTTCAGCGGACTAAAGCCGAGTCTACAAAAGGAATTGGAGATTTGAGACTTAGACAGTTATGAGGAGATTGTTCGTTTTTTCCTCAAGGTTGAAATAGAGATTGGAGAATTTCAGCGGTCTCGTAGACCCAGTGACAAGAAGAGGAAAATGGAGAATAACATGAGTGGTTCAACAAACAAATCCCATGATGAAAAGAAGCCTGAATATCCCACTTGTAAAAGTTGTGGGAAGAAGCATCCTGGGAACTGTCTAAAGGGAACCAGGAATTACTTCAGATGTGGAAAGCTAGGACATCTGTCCAAGAACTGCTGAAGGGATATGAAAAATCCCATTAATGTGGTAGAAGAAAGGAAGTTTCATATCAACCCTCAGCTAGTGGTGAAGTGTTACAACTCAAAGGAGCATGGTCATTATTCAAACAATTTCCCTAATCCAAGGGTTGTTAGAGGAAATAAAAAACAACCTCCAAGGAAATAAGGAAGGGATTATGCTATCACTATTGTTAAGGTGGATATAGACAATGATGTGATGATAGGTACGCTAGTTATTCATTCAAGAATAGAAAACGTACTATTTGATTCTGGTTCTATGCATTCTTTCATATCTTATAAGTTTAGTAGAACTATTCAAACACCACCTTAAAATTTGGAGGATAATTTATCTGTGAGAACATAGAATGGGAAAATTATTGTGTCCATGGTTTATAACTCCTCCCTGGTTAACATATGTGGACCGAACCTCCTAGAAAATCTTGGCATACTTAGTTTAGTGGAGTTTGATGTTATCTTGGGCATGGATTTACTATCTTTATACAAATCCAACATCAACTGTTAGGAAAGGGAGATAACTCTTCACATCCTAAAGCATCCTCCAATTATTTACAAGTGTAAAGAGGAAGATGAATATTCTTTAGAATAAATGTCTCAAGTGTGGATATTAATTTCTTATTAGCAATAATTTCTAGCTCAAACGATTGAGACAAAGGAGATAATCATGCTTGAAGATATGCCCATCGTGAGGGATTGCACTGATGTATTTCCTGAAGAGTTCTCTGGTATTCCTCCTGATCAAGAGGTTGAGTTATCAATTGAACTTATTTTTGGATCTCTTCCTATATCAAAGACACCTTATAGAATGACCACCGTAGAGCTAGAAGAGCTGAAGAAGCAGCTATAGGAGAATCTGGAGAAGAGTTTTATATGCCTGAGTGCTTCACCACGGGGAGCGTCAGTCCTCTTCATCAAGAAGAAGGATGGTTCAATGAACCTCTACATTGATTATCATGATCTCAAGAAAATCACGATAAATAACAAGTATCCTATTCCATATATAGATGACTTGTTCGATCAGCTTCATGGGGCCAGTTATTTCTCTAAGGTAGAACTTCGGTCAGGTTATCACCAATTAAAGGTGAGGAATGGAGATATTACCAAGACTACCTTTAGAACGAGGTATGAACACTATGAGTTCATAGTGATGCCCTTCAGACTCACTAATTCTCTAGTAATTTTCATGGATTTAATGAATATAGTATTTACAGATTACCTTGACAAATTTGTGGTAGTCTTTATTGATGATATTCTCATATACTCCAAAATCAAGGCGGAACATGAGGAGCATTTGAATATTGTGTTAAAGACTTTGCGAAGGGAGAAGTTGTATGAAAAGTATAGTAAATGTGAGTTCTAGATGGAGGAAGTATTATTCATGGGGAATTTTATCACTAATAAAGGGATATCTGTGGACCCTTCTAAGACAAAGGCGATTGAAGAGTGGCCCAAGCCAACATCTGTAACGGAGATCCGTAGCTTTTTGGGTCTAACTGGGTATTATTGACAATTTGTGAAGAATTTTTCACAATTTTCAAACCCAATGACCAAGCTAACATAGAAGGGAGTAAATTTTTTCTGGACTCAAGAATGTGAAGACTGTTCCAAGGAGTTGAAAAAGTGGGTTATCACTGTACTGATACTCACACTCCCAACAAGTGGGAAAATCTTATGGTGTACAGTGATGATTTAAAAAGGGATTAGGTTGTGTGATAATGAAAAATAATAAAGTGATAGTCTACACCTCAAGGAAGTTGAGAATATATGAGCAAAAATATCCTACACATGATATGGAGTTGGCGGCGGTGATCATTGCATTGAAAATCGGGAGACATTATCTCTATGGGGAGAAGTGTGAGATATATAATGATCACAAGAGTCTCAAATATATATTCACACAAAAAGAGCTTAATATATGCCAGCAAATATGGATAGAGCTCATTAATAATTATGACTGCTCAATCCACTACCATCCTGGTAAGGCAAATAAGGTGGCGGATGCTCTAAGTATAAATGATCCTACATCTTTATCAATGTCGAGAATTGAAAAGGATCTGGTCTTCTTAGATTTACAGAGGATGGAAATAAGACTCATTAAGGGAGGAACGTCATCAATCCTTTCTCAAATGATTTATTAACCATCCCTTATGGAGAAAATAAAGGATGATAAAAGAAAATATGTGGAGATTCATGACCCATTCGATCCAGAGATAAAGAAGGATCTTTTGAATGACGCGCAAAGCTCGACCTTCTCTATTCACCCAGGGAGCACAAAGATGTATGAGATCTCTGAGAGAACTTTTGGTGGGACGATATGAAAAGAGATATTACTAAATATACATCAAAGTGTCTGGTATATAAACAAGTAAAGTTTGAGAGACAAAAGTCTAAGGGGATGATGCAACTACTATCCATACCAACATAGAGGTGGGAGAACATCACCTAGGACTTTGTCATTGGACTTCCAAGGACATCCAGAGGAAACAATGATATATGAGTCGTTGTGTATTATCTTATGAAGACATCTCACTTTATCGTAATTCAAGAGGACTTATCATTGGATCAACTTGCAGGGAATTACATAAAAGAAGTGGTTAGGCTGCATAGAGTACCACTATTTATTATATTTGATCATGATCTGAGATTCACCTCTAAGTTCTAGAAAAGTCTCCAACATGCTCTAAGCACTGAACTGAACTTCAATATGGCCTATCATCCTCAAATTGATGGCTAATCTGAGCGAACTATTCAGACACTGGAAGATATGTTGAGAGCATGTTCTATGGACTTCAAAGGATGATGGGACCAATATCTTCCACTGGTTGAATTCTCCTACAATAATAGTTTCCACTCGAGTATCTGAATGGAACCATACAAAGCCCTTTATGGGAAAAGGTGTAGAACACTGGCGTGTTGGGATGAAGTTGGTGAGATTAAGCTGATAGGACCTGAAATGGTCGAAGAAATGGTGGAGAAGGTGAAAACCATTCTGTATCATATTAAGGCATCCCAAAGTTGACATAAGAGTTATGTAGAAAATCATCGACAAGACCTTGAGTTCAAAGTTGAAGACATGGTATTTCTACACATATCTCTGTGGAAGAAGGTCATGATATTTGGGAATAAAGGGAAGATAAGTCTCAGGTACATCAGCCCATTAGAGATCCTTTATTGTGTTGGAGTTGTGGCTTATCGACTAGCACTTCTGCCTACCATGTCCAAAGTACACGATGTCTTTCATGTATCCCTCTTAAGGAAGTACATACTAGATCCTTCACATTTACTCTCTTCAGAGGTGGTACAGTTGGAGGATGATCTTTCTTATGAGGAGCAGTTAGTGAAGATCTTGGATCGTAGAGATAAAGTTCTACGTAACAAGACTACTCACCTGGTCATGGTACTATGGAAGAATTATAAGTACAAAGAGGCAACATGGAAACTGGAGGAGGCAATGAAGGAAAAGCACCCGCACCTATTTATGGCCTAGAATGTAAAAAGAAATTTTGAGAAATTTCTTAAGGGGGGGATGTAACAACCCAAAATCTTATCAATGTAAATTCCCTTATTATAATTATTTCTTATAGTATAATCACATAATATTACTTTTAGAACACAATACAAACTTTATAAGTGGAGAATAAGTGAAATAAAAGTTATCCTTAGAATTTGAACATATAGCAATAATAACTTGACCTTTTGAATAGTAATGTGACACTTATGAATAGTAAACTAGCCAATGTAATAGTAACCTCTCCAATGAAAGTATAAATAAAATTTATCTTTTTATAAGTGACAATGTGGTATAATTATATCGTAGTATAAGTAAATAAATATTTTAAAAATTATTAATAAGGTGTTGGTATTTTTATAAGTCACGAATATTTAGTTACAATTTATGATTAATCTAATAATTTAAATGAGAATTTATTTAATTAAATGTATTCATAAATTAATATTTTTATTCTAATATAATTTTATGTGACCTTAAGTAATTTTGTAAAGTGTTAGAAAAGCATTTTTAAATTTAAAATTTATATTTTTCTTGTAAATTGTGATTTTAATTAAATATTAAATTAATCATATTTATAAAATTATTTTTGAAAATTTGAGTTTATTTTTGGATTCTACACATCAAAAAATGATTAGGGTGATTTTTTGGTAATTTTCTGAATTACTTCAATTTTCAAAGAAATAGTAAAAATATTGTTTTTCATATAACCGGTATATCTTAAATTGCATCGTTCATGATGTAATGATGACATAAAATTTTTAGAACTTTAGATTCATCCATGTTCTATTTAATTTCATAAATTTTTCCTTAAAATACAATAAACTCAATTTCCAAACCTAAAAAGAACTTTTCAAAACTTAAAGTCAAAAAGTGATTCCTTAAAATATCATTTTCTCTTTCTTTTTACTTTCCTTTTAATAAATTAATGAATTAGAATTATAAAGATGATTTAATGTCTAAAACGAATTATATTATATTAATATATGATTTATGTTGTCAAAAAACTACTATTACAAGTCTAACATTTGATATATTATTTTATTTAATGTTTTATTCTAAAAACACCCCCTCCTCAATTATAAATAACCCCTCTTCCTCCCCTTGGAAAACCATTCCTTTCATCCATTACTAAGCCTAATATCTACCCAAATTCTCCCTCTAAAGCCTCTTAGAATATGTAGGGGACATTCTAGAGCCCTCCAACTCCAATCACCAAGGGAGTTATAGTTTCGTGCAAGAGAAGCTACACTGAGGAGAGAGTAAGACTCTATTAAATATTATCTATTTTCTTCATCTTTTTTTTCTTTTACCCTATCCCTTTAAGAAAACTATGCTATAAAGTTTATTATACAGTAATTTAACATTATATTAATGATTTTAACCTACTATAATTATCATATTAATGAAAAATATAAATTTATACTTTCCTTTCCCGCACTATCGACAACGTCCCGTTAAAGGGAAATTAACCATTTACAGAGATGTTGCCAAGATAATTATTATAAAAACTTTCATGCATGAACAATATAAATTATATATAATATATTAATATCAAATTAAATGTATTCTATTCTTCTGAAACTAATTTCACTAATTTATAAATTATATTTAATAAAAAGTGAAATCGTTGAAAGACGGGAAATTTTTAAGTAAAATATGATATCAAAACACTTCAATTTCATCAATGAAAATTATGAAATAAAATACAATGAAATATAATTGATAAATGTTTTTATAAAATGACTATAATTAAATTTTAGATAATTGTTTTAATAAACATAAATTTATTGTTCAGGAGGCGTAGAAGAGGCTAAATTAAGTGGAAATTAAGGTAAGGGATCCTCTCAATTTCACTTTTATTCAAGATTATCCTCTATGTTATGCCCTTTTATGTGTAATTCCTAGTGATGGGTATGATTACGCACCTCCCCCATACCATCCTCATGATTTATAAAAGATGATAAATCCCTTTCTCCCTCATGAATCCCTCTTAATTACACCCAATACCATGCCGATAATCTGTAAGGAATTCTATCTGAACCGCCTTTATTCGTTCGGGTTACTCTATCTTTCTTTTTACCCAAACGAAGTTGTCTTTTATTTTTATGTAAAACTTTTACATATTGTTTATATGCTCCAAACTCATGTTTCAAGATCCATATCTCATTCTATTTTGGGGGATATACATGTTTTTAAGTGATTTACTCCTCAATACATCTTGATAAGCAAATTTGTTTTAAGGGAACTTCCCAAATTCTTACCTGATTTCAAGTGCACTATATCCTATATTTGAAGCCACCATTGTCTTTATAAAATCAGTCTTTTTATTATGAAAACCTTCTTGGTTCACTTCTGGTTTTATATAAAAAAAAATTCCTTTTCTATTTTAAAAGGTCTATAGTATTTTCCATAAAACCGCACAAAAATATTTTAATGCTAAAAATTCTCAAATACATTTCTTACATGTTGTCTCTTCTATTTGACATCACTTACCATGATATATGCATATTTTACCATATGAAATTCCATGTATGTTCTAATTTTTTTTCTTTCATAGACACTTTTATGATACGCCTATTTGTTATGCTTTATGTCATGATTATGGTACCCAATCCTTTCCATGGGTAACCCTTATGTTTATAACAAAAGCATGGAGCATATGGAATCATAACATATGAACATGAGATCATATAAACATGGAGTCATAAAAGTGACAAAGGGATGAGTTTACTATATTTTAAGGAACTATTTGTGAAATTAAATATAACATGGCCGAATCTAAATTTCTAAAAAGTTTATGTCATCCTTACATCATGAATGATGCAATTTAAAATATACCGGTTATGTGAAAAAACTGTATTTTTACTATTCACTCAAAAATTGAAAAAAATCAACCTAATAATTTTTCAATGTGTAGAATCCAAAAATGAACTCCATTTTTCAAAAATAATTTTTTAAATATGAATAATTTAATATTTAATTAAAATTAAAATTTACTTAAAAAAATACAAATTTTAAATTTAAAACTGATTTTCTAACACTTTGAAAATTTACTTAAGGTCACATAAAATTATCTTAGAATTAAAATATTAATTTATGAATACATTTCATGAAACTAAATTTTCATTTAAATTATTAAATTAATCATAAAATTTTAATTAAATATTCATGACTTATAAAAATGCCAACACCTTATTAATAATTTTTAAAATATTTATTTACTTATACTATGATATAATTATACCATATTATCACTTATAAAAGATAAATTTTATTTTATAATTTAATTGGGGATGTTACTATTACATTGGTTGGTTTACTATTCATAAGGGTCACATTACTATTCCAAAGGTCAGGTTACTATTGATATATGTTCCTTAACTTCTAAAGATACCTTTTATTTCACTTATTCTTAATTTATAAAATTTTTATTCTATTCTAAAATTAATCTTATGTGATTATACTATAAGACATAGTTATAAGAAGGGAATTTACATTGATAAAACTTTGGGTCGTTACATTCTCCCCCCTTAAGAAATTTCACCCTAGAAATTTTGTTTTTCATTCTAGGCCATAAATAGGTGCGGGTACTTTTCCTTCATTGCCTCCTCCAGTTCCCATGTTGCCTCTTTGTACTTATGATTCTTCTATAGTACCTTGACCAAGTGAGTAGTCTTGTTACGTAGAACTTTATCTCTACAATACTAGATCTTCAATAGCCACTCCTCATATGAAATATCATCTTCTAACTGTACCACCTCTGAAGAGAGTACATGTGAAGGGTCTATTATGTACTTACTTAAGATAGATACATGAAAGACATTGTGTACTTTGGATATGGTGGGTGAAAGTTCCATTCGATAGGCCATAGCTCTGACATGATCAAGGATCTCAAAGGGGCCAATGTACCTGGGACTTAGCTTCATTTTCTTCCCAAATCTCATGAACTTCTTCCACAGAGATACATGGAGAAATACCATGTCTCTAACTTTGAACTCAAGGTCTTATCGACGGTTGTCTGCATAACTCTTTTGTTGACTTTGGGCTGCCTTGATGTGTTTTCGAATGGTTTTCACCTTATCCACCATTTATTCGACCATTTCAGGTCCTAACCGGTTATGCTCATTGACTTCATCTCAACACGTCGGTGTTCTGCACCTTTTCCCATAAATGGATTCATATGGTGCCATTTGGATGCTCGGGTGGAAACTGTTATTGTAGGAGAATTCAACCAGTGGAAGATGTTGGTCCCATCCTCATTTGAATTCCATATCACATGCTCTCAACATATCTTCCAGTGTCTTAATAGTTCTCTCATATTGACCTTCAGTTTGAGGATGATAGGTCGTACTGAAGTTTAGTTCAGTGCTTATATCATATTGGAGACTTTTCTAGAACTTCAAGGGGAATATTAGATCATGATCGGATACAATAGATAGTGGTACTCCATGCAGCCTTACCACTTCTTTTATGTATATCCATGCAAGTTGATCCAATGAGAAGTCCTCTCGAATTTTGATAAAGTGAGTTGTCTTCGTAAGATGATCCACAACGACCCATATATCATTGTTTCCTCTAGATGTCCTTGGAATTACAATGACAAATTCCATGGTTATGTTCTTCCACTTACATGTTGGTATGGGTATTGGTTTCATCATCCCCTTATACTTTTTCCTCTCAACCTTCACTTGTTGACATACCAGGCACTTTGATGTATATTCAGCAATCACTCTTTTCATATTGTCCCACTAAAAGTTCTCTCGGAGATCTTGATACATCATTGTGCTCCCTGGGTGAATAGAGAAGGTTGAGTTATGTGTATCATTAAAAATCTCCTTATTTATCTCTGTATCGGATGGTACACATAATCGTGACCCAAATATTACAACTCTATCCACATCAATTTTGAAATCGGAGGATTTCCCATTTCTGATATCTTCCACCCTTTTCTGAATCTCTGCATCTTTTATTTGAGCATCCTTTATTTTCTCCATGAGGGATGGTTGATTGATCATTTGAGAAAGGATTTAGATTTTCCTTCCTTAATGATTCCCATGTACATCCTCTAAAAATCTAAGAAGATTGGATCCTTTTCAATTCTCATAATTGATAAAGATGTAGGATCCTTTCTACTTTGAGCATCTGCCACCTTATTTGCCTTACCAAGATGGTAGTGGATGGAGCAGTCATAATCCTTGATGAGATCTATCCATCTTCACTGGCACAAATTAAGCTCTCTTTTTGTGAATATATATTTGAGACTCTTGTGATTTGTATATATCTCACACTTCTCCCCATATAGATAATGCCGCTAGATTTTTAACGCAAAGATCATTGTCGCTAACTCTAGATCATGTGTAGGATAGTTTTGCTCATGGATTTTCAACTTCCTTGAGTTGTAGGCTATCACTTTATCATTTTACATTATCACATAGCCTAATCCCTTCTTTGAAGCATCACTATACATCACAAATATTTTTCCACTTGTTGGGAGTGTGAGTACCAGTGCAGTGATAAGCCTCTTTTTCAACTCCTTGAAACAATCTATGCATTCTTGAGTCTATAAAAACTTTACTCCCTTCCATGTCAACTTGGTCATTGGGTTTGACAATCATGAAAAGTTCTTTACAAATCATCGATAATACCCATATAGACCCAAAAAGTTGTGGATATCTGTTACAGATGTTGGCCTGGGCCACTCTTCAATCACCTTTGTCTTGGAAGGGTCCACATATATCCCTTTTGCTGGTGATAACATGGTCCAAGAATGATACTCCCTCCATCCAGAACTTAAATTTACTACACTTTTCATACAGATTCTCCCTTCACAAATTCTTTAACATATTATTCAAATTCTCCTCATGTTCCTCCTTGCTCTTGGAGTATATCAAAATATCGTCAATAAAGACTACCACAAATTTGTCGAGGTAATCTATAAAGACTTTATTCATTAAATCTATGAAAATTGGTGGAGAATTATTGAGTTATAAGGGAATCACTATGAACTCATAGTGTCCATACCTCGTTCGAAAGGCAGTCTTGGGAATATCTTCCTTCCTCACCTTTAATTGGTGATAACCTGACCGAAGGTTTGCCTTAGAGAAATAACTGGCCCCATGAAACTGATCGAATAATTCATCTATCTATGGAAGGGGATACTTTTTCTTTATTTTGATTTTATTAAGGTCGTGATAATCATTGTAGAGGTGCATTGAACCATCCTTTTTCTTGACAAAGAGGACTAGTGCACCCCAAGGTGAAGCACTCGGATGTATAAAAGCCTTCTCTAGATTCTCCTGTAATTGCTTCTTCAGCTCCTTTAGCTCTACGGTGGCTATTCTATAAGGTTTCTTTGATATAGTTAGAGATCCAAGAATAATTTCAATTGAGAACTCAACCTCTCGATTATGAGGAAGACCGAGAAAATCTTCAGGGAATACATCATAGTAATCCCTCATATTGGGAATATCTTCAAGCATGATTCTCTCCTTTGTCTCAATCATTTGAGCTATAAATACTTGCTCATAAGGAATTAATATCCACACTTTAGACACTAATTCTAAAGGAGATTCATCTTCCTCCTTACACTTGTAAATAATTGTAGGATTCTTTGGGATATGAAGAGTGATCTCCCTTCCCCAAAAGTTGATGTTGGCTTTGTATAAAGATACCCAATCTATGCCCAAGATAACATCAATATCCACTAAAGGAAGTATTACAATATTTTTTGGGAGGTTTAGTCCACAAACATTAACCAGGGAGGACTTATAAACCATGGACACAATAATTTCCCCATTTTTTGTTCTCACAGATAACTTATTCTCCAAATTTTGAGGTGGTGTTTGAATAGTTCTACTAAACTTTCAAGATATGAAAGAATGTGTAGAACTAGATTCAAATATTATGTTTGCTATTTTATAATGAATAACTAGCGTACCTATCACCACATCATTTTCTGGATCCACCTCAGTATTAGTGATAGCATAAGCCCTTCCTTATTTCTTTATAGGTTGTTGTTGATTGCCTCCGACAACCCTTGGCTTAAGAAAAATTGTTCGCATAATGCCCATACTTCTTGCAGTTGTAACACTCCACTAGAGGCTGAGTGTTGATCTAAACCTTTCTTTCTTATTCCACATTAACAAGATTATTCATATCATGTTGGTAGTTTTTATCCATATATACCAACTTTCAAAATTTGAATCAATTCTTGGCTCCCTTTAGACATCTCCCAAGATGCTTCTTCCCACAAATTTTGTGTTAAAAATATGGCGGCATTATCTCTATGGGGAGAAGTGTGAGATATATACTGATCACAAGAGTCTCAAATATATATTCAAACAAAAAGAGATTAATATGCACCATCAAAGATGGATATATCTCATTAAGTATTATGACTGCTCGATCCACTACCATCCCGGTAAGGAAAATAAGGTCGCGGATGCTCTAAGTAGAAAGGATCCTACATCTTTATCAATGATGAGAATTGAAAATTATTTGGTCTTCTTATATTTGTAGAGGATGAACATGGGAATTATTAAGGGAGGAACATCATCAATATTTTCTCAAATGATTTTTCAACCATCTCTCATGGAGAAATTAAAGGTTTCTCAAAGAAAAGATGTGTAAATTCTAAAAAGGGTGGAAGTTATCATAAATGAGAAATCCTCATAGTTCAAGATTGATGAGGAAGGAGTTATAATATTTGGGTCACGATTATATGTATCATATGATCCAAAGATAAAGAAGCAGTTTCTGAATGACGTACATAGTTCGACCTTCTCTATCCACCCAGGGAGCACAAAGATGTATTGAGATCTCTGAGAAAAAATTTGGTAGGATAATATGAAAAGAGAGATTTCTAAATATATATCAAAGTTAATGGTATGTAAACAAGTGAATGATGAGAGGAAAAATTATAAGGAGATGATGAAACCACTACTCATACCAACATAGAAGTGGGATAACATCACCATGGACATTGTCACTAGACTTCCAAGGAAATCCAGAGGAAACAATGCTATATGGGTCATTGTGGATCATCTTATGAAGATAGCTCACTTTATCCCAATTCAAGAGGACTTCTCATTAGATCAAATTGCACGGATATACATCAAATAATTGGTAAGGTTGCATAGATTACCATTATCTATTGTATCCAATCATGATCCGATATTCACCTCAAAGTTTTGGAAAAGTATCCAACATGATCTAAGCACTGGACTAAACTTTAGTACAACCTACCATCTTCAAACTGATGGTCAATCTGAGTGAACTATTTAGACACTGGAAAACATGTTGAGAGTATGTTTTATGGAATTTAAAGGAGGATGGGACTGACATCTTCCACTGGATGAATTCTCATACAATAATAATTTCCACTTGAGCATCTGAATGGCACCATATGAAGCCCTTTATGAGAAAAGGTGAAAAACACCGGTGTGTTGAGATGATGTTGGTGAGCGTAAGCTACTAGGACCTGAAATGGTTGAAGAAATGGTGGAGATGTTTAAAACCATTCAGAAACACATCAAAGCATCCCAAAGTCGAAAAAAGAGTTATGCAGACAACCGTCGATGAGACCTTGAGTTCAAAGTTGGAGACATGGTATTTCTCTGTGCATCTCCATGGAAGAAGGTCGTGAGATTTGGGAAGAAATGGAAGCTAAGTCCTAGGTGCATTGGCTCCTTCGATATTCTTGATCGTGTTGGAGTTGTGGCTTATCAACTGGAACCTCTACCTACCATGTCCAAAGTACACGATTTCTTTCATGTTTCCCTCTTAAGGAAGTATATAACAGACCCTTCACATGTACTCTTTTCATAGGTGATACAGTCGGAGGATGATTTTTCTTATGAGGAGAATATAGTGAAGATATTGGATCATAGAGATAAAGTTATACATAACAAGACTACTCACCTGGTCAAGGTACTATGGTGTAATCATAAGTACGAAGAGGTAACATGAGAACTGGAGGAGGCAAGGAAGGAAAAGTACCTGCACCTATTTATATTATATTAATAAATTAATGAATTAAAATTATAAAGATGATTTAAAGTATAAAATGAATTATATTATATTAATATATGATTTATGTTTTCAAAAAACTATTATTACATGTCTAACCTTTGATATATTATTTTATTTAATATTTTATTCTAAAAACACCATCCTCCTCAAGTATAAATAACTCCTCTCCCTCCCCTTGGAAAACCATTCCTCTCATCCATTACTAAGCCTAATCTCTATCTAAATTCTCACTCTCAAGACTCTTATAATACGTAGGGACGTTCTATATCCCTCTAACTCAAATCACCAAGGGAGTCATAGTTTCGTGCAAGAGAAACTACACCAAGGAGAGAGTAAGAATCTATTAAATCTTCTCTCTTTTCTTCTTCTTTTTTCTTTTACCCTATCCCTTTCAAAAAATTATGCTACAAAATTGATTATACAGTAATTTAACATTATATTAATGATTTTAAACTAATTTAATTATCATATTAATGAAAAATATAAATGTAATACTTTCCCTTCCCGCACTATCGACAACGTCCCGTTAAAGGTCGGTTAACCATCTATGGAGACGTTGCCAAGATAATTATTATAAACACCTTCATGTATGGAAAATATAAATTATATATAATATATTAATATCAAATTACATTTATTCTATTATTTTGAAACTAATTACACTAATTTATAAATTACATTTAATAAAAAGTGAAATAGTCTTAAGATGAGAAATTTTTAAGTAAAATATGATATCAAAACGCTTCAATTTCATCAACGGAAATTATGAAATAAAATACAATGAATATAATTGATAAATATTTTTATTAAATTTTCTATAATTTAATTTTAGATCATTGTTTTAATAAACATAAATTTATTATTCAAGAGAGACATAAGAGACGAAATTAAGCGGAAATTAAGGTAAGGGATCCTCTCCATTTCACTTTTATTCAAGATTATCCTCTAAGGTATTCCCTTTTATGTGTAATTCCTAGTGATAGGGTATGATTAATCACCTCCCCCATATTGTCCTCATAATTTATAAAATATTATAAATATCTTTCTCTCTCATTAAGTCCTCTTAAGTACACCTGATACCATGCCAATATTCTGTAAGGGATTCTACCCGGACCTCCTTTATTCATTTGGGTCACTCTATCATTATCTTTTCCCAAATGAAATCCTATATTATATTTATTTACATATTCTAATTTCTTTTTATATGTCCAAAATCATGTACCAATATCCACTAATCATTCTATTTTGGGGATATACATGTTTTTAAGTGATTCCCTCCTTAATTCATCCTGATAAGCAAACTGATTTTGAGAGAACATCCTGAATTATTACCTGATTTCAAGTGAAATATATATTATGTTTTAAGACACCATTGTATTTATTAAATCAGTCCTTTTATTGTGAAAACATTATTGGTTCACTTTTGTTTTTTTATAAATAATTGTTCTCTTTTCTATTTTAAAGGATCTATAGTATTTTCCTTAAAACTGCTCAAAAATGTTTTTAAGCTAAAATTTTATAAATACATTTCTTACATTTTGTAACTTCTACTTGACATCACTCACCATGATACATTCTTAATTTCCCTTATGAATTTCCTTGTATATTCTTTCATGGATACTTTTATGATATGCCCTTTTGTTATGCTTTATGACATGATTATGTTACCAAATTATTTCCATGGGTAACACTTACGTTTATGTAAGATTGATTATGTATTATTCTTTATATGGAAAACATATTCCTGAAAAGTAAGATGGGTGTGCCCAGATAGAGCTACAATGCATTGGGTAAAGTTAAGTCTCTGATACCAACTATAGAGACCCTAGCCTTTTACACATAACATTACATGATTTTAAGCATAATTATATATCAGAGTACAATACAAGGATCGTGAAGTCTAGTGTCTTTGAAGACTAGGTACATAAAATTTAAAACATGATACTAAAAAATCACTTCTTTATTTAATCTTCAAAAAGAGCCCCTAACTTTCATTGTGCTCGTAAATCTTCATAGGGTACCCTAGGGAACACATGAACAAAGGGATGAGCTAAATATCCTAGTAAGGGAGTATACATAAGAATAAGGCTTTAGCACATGGGTTATAAGGCATTCCATAATGATAAAAAAAAGAATGGAACATATGGAATCATAACATATAAACATGGGATCATATAAGCATGGAATCATAGAAATGTGGAAGCAACATAAAACATGACTTTATTATGATTCAATGCTAACCTCCAAGATCGTTTCACATAGTAGCACAAGCCAAGGCTAACCGACAAGACCGTCGCACATAACATCTCATAAGACTTAACATTACCCAATGCATTAGAGTGTTATCTGGGTTCACCTATATTACTTTTCATGAATATGTTTTCCACATAAAGAATCATACATAATCAATATTATATAAATATAAGGGTTACCCATGGAAAGAATTGGGTAACATAATCATATCATAAAGCATAACAAATGGGCATATCATAAAAGTGTCCATGAAAGAAAGGAACTAAAATATACATGGAAATTTGTAAGGGAAATTAGGCATGTATCATAGTGAGTGATTTCAAGTAGAAGTGACAACATGTAAGAAATGTATTTATGAAATTTTATCTTTAAAACATTTTTGAGAAGTTTTAAGGAAAATACTATAGAGCCTTTAAAATAGAAAAGGGAACAATACTTTATACAAAACCAGAAGTGAACCAGGAAGGTTTTTACAATAAAAAACTGATTTTATAAATACGATGGTGGCTTAAAATATAAGCTAGATTGCACTTGAAATCGGGTAAGAATTCGGGATGTTCCCTCAAAATAGGTTTGCTTATTGGGATGAATTAAGGAGAAAATCACTTAAAAACATGTATATCCCTGAAATAGAATGATGAATGGAACTTGATACATGACTTCGAAACATTCACATATCATTTAGAATATGAACATAAGAATAATAGATAACCTCATTTGGGTAAAAGTAAAGATAAAGAAACCCGAAGGGCATAACATAGAGGACAATCTTGAATAAAAGTGAAATAGAGAGGATCCCTTACCTTAATTTTCACTTAATTTCATCTCTTCTGCACCTCCTGAATAATAAATTTATGTTCATTAAAATAATGATCTAAAAGTGAATTATAGTCATTTTATAAAAATATTTATCAATTATATTCATTGGATTTTATTTCATAATTTCCGTTGATGAAATTGAAGCGTTTTGATATCATATTTTACTTAAAAATTTCCCATCTTACGATGATTTCACTTGTAATTAAATGTAATTTATAAATTCATGTAATTAGTTTCATAAGCATAGAATAGATGTAATTTTATATTAATATATTATATATAATTTATATTTTCCATACATGAAGACTAGGTACATAAAACATGGAACATCAAAGTACCCTGAGGAACACTCACTACACTCACTGCCTTTAGATGGGATGATGATTTTGTAATGGGAGTGTTTAGGTCTAAGGGCCCCAAAAAACTCACCTCATCCAGCCTCCCTTTTCTAGTTTTGATTCTGTAGTAGCCAACAAAGACTCCAACATGGAACATCAGAGTACCCTGAGGAACACTCACTGCACTCACATCCTTCAGATGGGATGAGGATTTTGTAATGAGAGTGTTTAGGTCCAAGGGCCCTAAAACACTCACCTCATCCAGCCTCCCTTTTCTAGTTTTGATTATGTAGTAGCCAAAAAAGACTCCCCATATAGTGAATTTCTAGATGGCTCGGCCTCCACACTATTTCCAACCACAATGGTAGTAGTTATAGGGGCCCCTCAAGTAATTAAGGAATTGCCATTCTCAACTAGAAGAGCATTGATTGAGACATTCTATTCAATACTGATACAACCAGGATATCTAGATATCTTCTCATCATTAGCATCTGGATCCTTCAACTGATCGAGTACACCCAGGTCATATTTCAATTGAGTAAACACATCTTCCACCTTTGGATTTTCACTCTACCTTCTAGCCTCGCACCGAATAGAATATGATGGATCAGTTATCCCCTGATCCTCCCCCAGTGTGATTTTACTGGTAACCACTTTTCATCACGGTCCAACAATTTCATCCCCTGTATCTGATTGATTAAACTTTATGGACTTGCATATTGTGACTGTTCCAACCTCCCTAAGATAGTGAGGAGTAGTCTAGGAGTAACCAGAGAAGATTCGATGGTATCTAGAATCTTCATGACCTAATCGACAACAACCAGAATAGTAAGGGATCTAGGAATCATAATATACCTTCTGATTCCAGCGGAACTCTCCCTCAATCTAAATTATGATGGATTCTAGTGGGCCTTCCGATATATCAGCTTCAATGAAGATCCTAGGCGTGACTGGATGGAAAATAACCTTGGTGTGGGAATTTGAACAGAGGTAGTGGCCTAACATATTTACTATAAACTAGTGTATCTTTGGGTTTTGGAATGGTAAAGGAATTCAATGAAGGGATATCTAGAGTGTTGTGGTCGAAAGTTCACACCTCAAATGAAAGTCAAAAGTCCACTTGAAGAGAGAAAACCTAGATCCCTTCATAGAGTGTGGAGAAAAGGACCAAGTATAAACCGGGTCTTCTTTATTTGATAAATGTATTTGTATGTGTCTCACATCTAAAAGGACAACAATCACTTGATCCTTCAAATTCCAAGAAGAGAACACACACCAGTCGAACGCATCGATAGAGGGATGATTCTTTCCAAATCAGGCCACCAAAGTGAGATCCAATAAAGCTGAATCTTCTGTGAACTCTAGAGGAGAAATAGATACCAAGAGAACTCCATTCATATAGGATTAGACTTTAGGGATTATTTTTATTAGATATAAAAGAGGGAGGGAGTACAGATTTGTGAAAGGGGAGAAAAGGGGGAAACGGGAAGGGAACGAGTGCGAAGGAGAAGCTTCATCTCCCCTCCCCAGCTGAGGAGGGTCGAGGAGGGGAGGAGACAACACTACCATGACTTACGCCATTAGCGGAGAGGTAAGGTGAGAGAAAAGTTGTGATTAGTGGAATAGTCATAGCTTGTAGACTATGAGGGGAGGTTCAAGGATCCTTGACACTAGAATACTTAAGCGACAGAGTATTCCAATTCTAGCACATAATATTCCTATAATTTGATAAAATAATGGGAGAAATTTAATGATTTAATTAATAAATAAAAATTTATAAATCAGTAATCAAGATAAAAAGTACTATTCTTCTAGAATTTTAATTTTGTATAAAAATGGAAAATTATACCATGAGAAATACTGCAATAAATAATGGACAAAGTAAATGTCCACATTGGAACTAGTTTCCAAGTGTGTTATATGCGCTTGTGCACAATATTACAGTATTGAAATTCAAGGTGTTGGTATCCCCAATACATGTTATGATACCTAAGGAAGAAAGGGTGATAAGTATTATTACATGAGACTCATGTGTTGATCATATGATGGTTATGTCATAATGTTATCATCAATATATGATGCTAGTTTAAGGAACTACATCAAGACATGATTGGTATAACATGTAGTCTCATCTCTAAGAAGTTTTCAAGGAGGAAGTGAAGCAATATTTGATTAAGGTGATGATTACACCGGCATGTGTAAATTGAAAGATGGATCATGATCTATCAATGGATCCCCTTCTCATATCATTTTCACATATTTACTCAAGTCTCGTTTTAGGATATAAAATGGATAGTATTGAGTAAATGCTTCATTTCCTATTTAGGTAAGTATTTCCAAGTATATAAGAATATAAAATATAGTTTAATCTTAATTCTTATGGTGAAAAAATTGAAAGGAAAGGCAAAAATCCCAATGGAAAGTAATTATAGAATCACATTCACAACGTCCTTCAATGTAATGAGGTATTAACAGGAGGTTATTTTCATTGCATAACATGGAATAAAATAATGGAAATTTAATCATAATAAATTGAATTAAAGAAGCAAGTACCAGCTTCTTCTTCAGGTATATTCATCAATATAAAATGTAATTTTTTGGTCATACTTATCGAATATTTAATAAAAAATGCCTATAACATATATGTATTTAAATAAAGAAACTATGTTATAGAAAAAGTACTAGAAGTAAGGTGCATTCTCTAATAGGCTGAGAAAGGGTGATTCCTAAGTCGGTGGTGAGAATTACACGACTTCTATATTTCTAAGTTAACGATTCTTATAAAACTATAATTGAGTATAACCAAAACATTTATCTCGTGTATCCTTTGGACACAAGGATACATTATTCCAGGTTTAGGAATTAATGTTGTTTTTGGTACAAAATACTCAAGTAATAGTTTAGTAATACATGAATTATATGCAATACCTAATGAATATAAATGTAAGACTTTTATACCCAGTTGTAGCAAGATAATTCTTTGTCAAGTAAGATTAAATGTACACATCAAGCATAGACCCAGTTTGGTGTTTAGGCTCGGTAAATCTAAACATATTTTGTGATATCAATGTCTTTAGTTTAGACAAACAAACCTTTAGAGATAAAGGTATGCCACAAATATTTCATAATTAGTTTAGTTAGAGAGTGTGAACTATTACAAGAATAATCTAGAGGTATATATACTTCATAATATTCCTTTAAGAAATTAAGGAATTTTAAAGTGAATTATATACATGTTCAGAAGATATAAGTTGCTTCGGGGTGGAATGATGAATAATATCTTGACCAAGCATTCTTCGATCAATATAATGTAGCGTGGAGTAATTCGTAAATGTAAACTACCTTATCTACATCACAAAAATGATGTTAATGAGGAGACCATTGATGAATTATTACATGTCAACATTGGTCAAAAAAATGTAGTGCGGATAAATTCTTAAACACATATTTTATACATCATAATCATGATGTAAGTAGTATCATTATTGCAACTTGTAGAAACTTCCATTATATTTCATAAAACGCTTCACAAATAACAACGATATCCCACAACTATATGCCAATTATAATGACAAATGAATATCATATGAGTCATAGTATGACGGAAATACATTATATTATAATAATGTATGTTTACATGAAAAGAGTTTGTTAAGACATAAACAAAATTGCATCAGGAACAAACAAATTTTGAATCTAGTGTAATTATACTAACAGTTACTTAGGATATTACATGAATCCATAAGATAGAAAATTGGTAATCAAGTGATAGACTACATTTATATAAAAAGTTTCACATCTCTATTAGAGATAGTGGGGTTCAGATTAAATTGGGTTTAGTCAATGTTGAAGATGCACAATTAGTTGTCATGGGAAAAAATTCCACAAATGCATGTGGAATAGGATTTTTCTAGAGACGCATACTACATAGGAAGGAAAAATCATAGTGATGGTTTTGAATTCACCAGGTTAGTGATAAATTATTCATTGTGAATAATATTTCCTACAATTAGTATATGGAAATTATCTAATATTAACAAGATCATTTAAAATTCAATAATGGATTTCATGTATCACAATGAAAAGGGGCATATAATTTTGAATTATGTGGTGGGTATTCAAATGATATGATACATCGATGGTATAGGTGTAGTAAAAATAAGGATTGATTGGTTATACCAAGTCAGTATGCCTAAATACATTAGAATTTTACTTTTCATAGCTACTTTCTATGATCATGTTATATTGAGTGTTAGATGTCATGACCACCAAACATGGAAGGTGAAAATACGACGCAACCAGAAAGGTATGGTCACATCACAGAATGCTAATAATGGTTGAAAGTTACTGATATCTAGTTTAGGATTGAAGTAAGAAACAAGATCATAGAATATACATTTGGAATAAATTTTTCCATGTTTCTACCAGAGGTTAGTGGGAGAACCATATTTTTCTAAGTAAATTTTGTTCATCAATATATGAAAAATAGCTCTTGGTATTCAGGTTAGTTAAGACCATAATGAAATGTATTCTCCAGTGATTGACTTAAAGTAGAAACCTAAGTTATAGGGAACATGATCTACTGAGTTAGATCTAAATGTTTTTTAGACATATTCAATCGTATATATAGTTACATGGTATTGAAGAATGCAAGCTAGAACAAAATACAAGATGGAACAATTTGAGTTAGAATTGTTGCTAGTGTCACATGACATATCTCTCTCCAGGTTGACATGTATGAGACATGGAAGGAGATTAACATAGTGATTTGAAATCCATACGCTTAATATATGGATCAATCACATATTCCATGATATGTAAAAAAAATTAATATCCCTAGGATATAATTTATAGTAGGTAGATATCAGTTGTATCCAGGATCACTATAAGGGGAGCAGTCAGAACTATCCATTTGTACTAGAGAAAGTATAAAGGATATGTATCTGGTAAGTATAGAAGAAATAATAATAGTTTTTAGGGGATACAAACTAGTCTTACTTAGATCCATGTTATCTAATATTGTATTAAGGCTAGGGTGTTGAGTGAGACAAGATCATATAATCTAGTGGTGGACATACCTACAAATACCAAGTATGTTGCAGCTTCTAAGGTAGCTAAGAAGCAATAATAAGGAATGATTTTTTCTAATTCATGGAATCAAACCTTTTAAGTAAAGTATTATCATAATGTAAATTATGATATACTTACTAGCCAATATGTCAAGTTATGAAAATGGACAAAAGGGATATACTTGGGGACATTATCTCTTGAGAAGTTTTACTCAAGGAGATGAGGTCACATATATCAGAATAACCATGTGGTACAAATGTGGAAGAATTAGAAACTAAAGGTGTGACTCAACAGAAGCGTGATCTTAATCATGTGAGAGCTAAAAAAATTGGTTAGTAAGTTGGATCTAGTGTAAGTGAGAGTGTTGTAATAGTGGGTGCCCTAGACCCAATGATACAATACTTTTAATTACCATATCATGTATAAAAGTTAGATATACATGATGTTTACTTACCATTATAGTGTAGAATTTTCTCCGCGCACTATTGAAATGGTAATCTCTATAGATTAAATGTCATATCAAAAGGTTATAGTAGATCCCATACTATAATGAGAACCTCAAGATATAAATACATTGATCTTAAATATATGTCATGTGGTCTAGATACATCATACTGACTGGACATAGTAGATGTCTGACTATCGGGTGATGAGGACTCATAAGCATTGATACTTCTCCTCATGTTGTTTTCACTTGGTGATCTCTAGTAGTGAGATCATGAGGACACACCCGCCAATAGGAACACCACATGTTTCATGTGTCATTGGTCATTCCTGTATTTGAACATGTGTATTAGTCTCTAGAATTGAGATCATTACCAATGTGTATCATTTGATCATGTACTTTGATGCAAGGAAAAACCATGACATTGAAATCGTGGTGAGGTAGCTTGTGTTGTGTGCGGCATTGGTGGTATGGAATTGGTTGAATGGTCAAGAAAGGATTTATCACTTCCAGATTAAGGAAGTAATATATCTCAGGCCTAGTTTATTAGGATGGTAGTACCTTCATAATACTATGGCCATGGTAGTCGAGGATAAATCCATCTAGATTGGTCAACAAAAAATAATGCAAGAAAGTACGACGACACAAGTGTGTGTCTTAATTTATGAGATATATAAAGACAAAGATTATATTACGCAGTGTGTGTTTGTAGGTTGGTTGTCAGTGTTATGACTATCCTTATCTCTTTATTTTTAGATCCTGCTCTTGGTTTGTGAATGGTATTCACTACTATCTAGATAAAGGCCAAGAGGGTCACACACAATAACATATTCAATAATATACCTTATTCAACTGAATAGGTATATGGGACATGGTGGGCCCCACTACTGGGGTTCAGGATTTGCCCAAGCTTATACGATCACCAAAGAAATAAATAAATTCATATTATTCAAGTTAAGAATAATTGGTATTGAATTTATTTATTAAATGTATTTACAAGTTTATAAGTAAATACACAGAAAATATTATTTAAACGAATATTAGTTTAAAATATTCATAGTTCATTTAATATTTGTGGGAATTATGAGTCAATTTAATGAATCAATTATTATCACGTAATGTATTTATTATATTATAGAAAATATATAATAATAATAAATGGTGTTTATGGCTCAGCATAGTAGTCATAATATCATTTATATAGTGTGTTAATTATTCGGGGGTCGGAGAGGAAATTTTGGGCAATTTTTAACACGCCATACATAGAAGAAGAGAGGTTCACACCACTTACTATCCACAACCTCTATCTCTCTCTCTCTCTTATTCTCTCTCCCTCATCCTAGAGAGAGAGTCTCTGGATCTAGGATCTCGAATCAATATCTCTCTCTCACATCGCAAGAAAGGTGATACAGTGATCGTCGAAGCATCAAAGGTGTCATCGGAACTCCGTGCTAGCACCTAGATTTCGATGATCAGTGCTCCTGTGAATTTTTTAAGAATGTGTGGACAATATAGAGGAATTATGCTTTAGATTATTCAAACAGTGATCACCAAAGGTGAGAAAATGTTATGCACAACTTCCGATCAAACCGAGTATTTATGGTTTTAATTTTTGTGCTTAAAACTCTTCATGCGAGATCCTAGGCTTAAACTGGGCAGCGATTCGCCGACGTCGACGAGTTCATGTTGATCGCCGGTAAATTTTTTTAAAATACCATCATTGGGGATTCTGTTTCATTCTCGGTACCTTCACTTCAAACATAGATTTAAAAAAACACACTTTTCAAGATCATTTGTCATCATAATGACCCCATGAATGATCTTCTACTCCTCACTTGGAATCATATTAATAAGGTTGGGAAAGTGGTTTTCTTCGGAGAATGAGAAGTTTGTAACTAAGAACCTTGGAAAGAAATGAGTATTGCTAACCTAATTATCCTTCTAGTAACTAATATCCTTACAACCCACTACACTTTATCCTCATAGATCTCCATCAATTCGATCATGCAACATGCAAGCTTGGACTTCCTTCTATTTTGACCTTGCCACCCTCTCCAATCCTCCACATACTTTCTCTTCATAAACCTTGCCCATAGAGAGTTCTCTTCAATTATGTCCCACACCCATCTCAATTGTATTCCCAGGATGGCTTCTGACACACTCCTCAAGTTAATACCCCCTCTTCAAGTATCTTTTCCATTCTCACCCAGGAATCCCAATGGAATTTACCACCCCGATTGGCATCCCTAATGAACACCATCATGATTTTCTTGATTTCAATGATAGTCCCCTTTGGAAACTTGATGAATAAGATAATGTGCGTGGAGATCAATGTGAGAATACTGTTTACTAGTGTTATTCTTGATGGAACTGGGCATGCATCGGAAGCCCCAAACAGGTGGGTTTTTAAAAAAATCCACCGACAATGGACATAAACTTTTTCACGTCGGTGAAGATCATCCCGATTAAATCTGAGGATCTCGCGTGAAGGGTTTTAAGCACAAAAATAAACCGTAAAAATACCCGGTTCAATTCTGAAGCAGCGCACGACATCTGCTCGTTGTTGGTGATCACTACTCGAAGAATATGAAGTTGAATTACTCTAGATCATCCACACATGCTTCAAGGAATCCGTAGGAGCACCGTTCATCATAATCCAGGTGCTATCACGGAATTGCGATGACGCCTTCGATGCTCCAACGATCACTGCACCGCTTCGCTTGCGATGCCTGAGAGAGTACTTGATTCATGCTCCTTGGATCCAGAGAATATCTTTCTAGAGTATGGGAGAGAGGAGAGGAGAGAGAGGCTCCATGAATAGAAATTATAAATCTCCTCTCCTCTCATATTTATAGAGGTTATTTAATTACCTGGAAATGCCAACCCGACTCCCAAATACTTAACGCACTATCAACGACATTTTATGACTACTAAACTGAGTCATAAATATTAGTATCACTTACTTGTAATATATTAAAATATATTACATGATAATAATAAAGTCATTAACTCAACTCGTCGCTCCCATAAATATTAATTGAACCTTGAATAATTTAATATTCGTCAATTAATATTTTTCATGTATTTACTTAAAACTCATAAATACATTTAATAAATAAATTCAATACTCATTATTCTAAACTCAAATAATATGAATTTATTTATTGCATAGGTGATTATTTGACTTTGGACAAATCCCAGACCCCTGTGGCGGGGCCCACTATGTCCAAAACTCTTATTCAACTGAATAGGGCAGATTCTTGAATACTCTATTATGTGTGACCCTCTAGGACCTTATCTCGATAGTAGTGAATAGTATTCACATACCAAGAGTGGGATCTAGAAGCCCATCATGCCCCTTGAAGAGATAATCATTGTCACAGCAGCGACAACCAACCTACGAACATGCACTGTGTAATATAATCTCTTTGTCAGTAATATCTCATACAGTAGGACGCACTCTCGTATCATTGCCCTTTTCTTGCTTTATTATTTTTTGATGTAACTAGACGGACTTACCCTCAAATGCCATGGCCATGGTCTTATAAAGGTACTACCATCCATATCAACATTTCCCGAGATATATTACTTCCATAACTCGGAAGCGACAAATCCTTTCTTGACCATTCAACCAATGTCATGCCACCAATGACGCACCCAACACAAAATACCTTTCCACGACTTCATCACCATGGTTTTTATCTTGCATCAAAGTATGTAATCAAAGTACATACATTGGTAATGATCTCGATTCAGGAGACCATTACACGTGATCATAGATAGGAATATCCAATGACACCTGAAACATGTGGTGTTCCTATTGGCGGGTCAGTCCTCATGATCTCACTACTAGAGATCACCAAGTGAGAACTTCATGAGAAGAAGTCTCAATGCTTATGATCCCCCAGCACCTGATAGTTAAACATCTACTGTGTCCAGTCATTAAGATTTATCTAGACCATAGAACATATATTTAAGATTATTGTCACAGTATCTAGAGGTTCTCATTATAGCCTGGGAACTGCTATAACCTTTCGATACAACAATTAATCTTTGGACATTACCATTTCAATAGTGGACGTAGAAAATTCTACACTATAATGGTAAGATGACATCATGTATAGCTAACTATATACACGATATAGTAATAAAAAACAATAAATATTTGGGTCTAGGGCACCCACTATTTCAACACTCTCACTTGAACTAGAGACAACTTGCTAACCAAACTTGTTAGCTAATCACATGATGAACATCATGTTTCTGCTGAGTAACGACTTAACTACTGGGTCTGCCATGATTCTGTTGCGTGGTTATTCTTCTCTAGCGACCTCATCTCCTTGAGTAAAACTTCTCAAGATATGGTATCCCGAGTATATTCCTTTTTTCCACTGTTATAACTTGACATCTTGGCTAGTAAGAATATCATAATCAACATTATGATAATACTTTTCTCACCAGGTGTGATTACAAGAACCGAAACAAATTGTATCATATCTGTTTCTTAGCTACCTTAGAAGTAGCAACATACTTAGTATTTATAGGTATGGCTACCACTGGATGATATGATCTTGACTCGCTCATTGCCTTTAGCCTAACTGCAATACTAGATCACATTAATCTATGGAA
The DNA here is from genome assembly GCA_963277665.1 of Viscum album. NCBI lineage: Eukaryota > Viridiplantae > Streptophyta > Magnoliopsida > Santalales > Viscaceae > Viscum > Viscum album. Next base: position 187,330,013 of record OY728159.1, read on the forward strand.
GACTAGTTCATATCCCCCAAAACTAGTATCCTTTTTTATACACTTACTAGGTACATATCTTTTGTACTTGATGAAGTACAATTAGATAGTTCTAACTGCATCCCTTGTAGTGATCCTAGATATAACTGATATTTACCTACTATAAAATATACCTTGAAAATATCAGTTCTTGTACATATCATGGAATACGTGATTGATCCATTGCTTTGACGTATGGATTTAACTCATCATGTTTATCTCTTCCATGTCTCGGACATGTCAACCTGAAGAGATTATACCTTGTGACATAGGTAACAATTCATCTCTTTAATTGTTTGTTCAAACTTGTGTTTTTCAATACAATGTCACTATATGTATGATTGACTAGGACCAAGCAACCTATAAATCTAACTCAGTAGATCATATTCCCTAAAAATTAGGTTACTACTTTAATTCAATCACTAGAGAATAAATTTCATTTTGGTCTTAACTAACTGTAAGACCGACGTCTGTTTTCCATATGTTTCCGAACATATTTCTTCTTGGAAAACATTGACACTCCCACTAACCTCTGGTAGACACATGGCAACTATTTGTTCCAAATTAATATACTATGATCATATTGCTTACTTTAATCCTAAATCAGATTTCAGTAATTTTCAACCTTTATTAGCATTCTGTGATGTGATCGTCCCTTTATGGTTGTGTCGTATAGACACCATCCATGATTGGTGGTTATGACATCCAATGCTAAATAAATTGATCATAGATATTAGCTATGATAAGTAAAATTCTAACAGATTTAGGCATAACAACTTGGTGAAACCAATCGAGCCTTATTGGTACTACACTTGCACCATCCATGTATCAACTCACTTGAATACCCACCACAATATTCAAAATAATAATCCCCTTTTTCACTTTGATACATGGAATCCATTAATTGAATTTTAGTTAGTCTTATCAATTTTATCTAATTTCCATATACTGGTTACTTGTAGGAAATATTATTCACTTTGAATAATAGATCACCGACCTTTGTGAATATAAAAACCATCACCATGGTTTTATCCTTCCTACGCAGTATGTGTCTCCAGAACATACTTTGTTCCACATGCGCTTGTGGAACTAGTTCCTATGCTAACTACTTGTGCATTTTGAGCATTGACTAAACACAAGTCAATATAGCTCCCACTATCTCTAATAGAGATGTGCACCCTTATATAGAAGTGTAGTCTATTGTTTGACTACCTACTCTTCTATCTTAGGGATTTATGTAACATCCTAAACAACTGTTAGGATTATTACACTACATGCACAATGTGTTTGTCTTGACGCAATTTTGTTTATATCCTAACAAAATCTTTACATCCAAACACATGTTCTTATGACATAATGGTTTTACATCATACTATGACTCGTATGATATCCATTTTTCATTATAGTTGGAATATGGTTGTGGTATATCACTATTATTTTCAAATCATTTCATGAAAATAATGGAAGTTTATATTAGTTCCAACATTGATATTAATTACATTAATACTTTGATGTATAAAATGTGCATTTAGGAATTACTTCACGCTACATTTTGTTGATCAATGTTGATACGCAAGACTTCATCATCAATCCTCCTTATTAACATCAATGTCGTGATGTCGATAAGGTAATGTGCGTTTAGGAATTTCTCCATGCTACATTATCATGATTGATGAATGCTTGGTCGAGATATTCTTCGGTATCCCAACCCAAAGCAACTCATATCTCCTAACCATGCCTATACTTTACTTTGTTATTCCTTTATTAATTAAAGGAATCTTATGAAGTATATATACCTCTATCTTATACTTGGAATAGTTCACACTTACTAGTTGAACTATTTCCAAATGCTTTGTGACATACCTTTATTTATAAAGGCTCCTTTGTCCAAACTAAAGACATCGATAATACCAAAAGTATTTAGCTGTGTCGAGCCTAAATATCATACTTGGTATATTGATGACATTAACTTTTAGTATTAATTGATAAATAATTATCTTGTCATAACTGGGTATAAGTCTTACATTTATATTCATCATTAATTGACTATGATTCATGTATTACTGAACTGGAGATTGAGTTTACCAAAAAACAAAATTCATTCCAAAACCTAAAATAATGTATCCTTACGTCCAAGGAAACATGAGATTAATATTTGTGGTTATACTCAATAATAGTTCAACACGAATCTTTCACTTGGTAATTAAAGAAGTCGTGTACTTCTCACCATTGGCCTAGGTATCACCCTTTCACAGCCACTTGGAGAATACACCTAACTTCTAGTAATGTTTCTATACTTACTTGGTTATTGCATTTAAATACACATATGTAAAAAGCATATAGTATTAAATACCCAAGTAGTAAAAGGAAACATTACATTAATGAATATGCATGATGTAGAAGCGACAACTTGCTTCTTTAAATCAGTTTATTGCTTTTAAACTTCCATAGTATTATTTTATAATATGCAATGCAAATAACCATTATTAATACCCCATTAATTGAAGGACGTCGCGAATGTGTCATTGGAATTTAAATGCCTTTGACCTTTACACATTGTCTTTCAATTTATTTGTCATAAGAATTAAAGCTTATTTTTCTTTTATTCTTATTATCTTGGCGAATCTTACCTAAATTGGTAATGAAGCGCTTACTCAATACTTGTTCATTTTGTAACTTAAAAAGAGACTTGAGTAATGTGGTGAAAATGATATTTAACGATCATGATCAATCTTTCAATTTACACATGCCGGTGTAAACTTTGCCTTATTCATATCATTGCTTCGCTTTCTCCTTGAAAACTTCTCGGAGATGAAACTTTGTGTTATATCATCTATGTCCTGGTGTAGCGACCGCAACTAACACCAAACTTTGATAATGATATAATTATCATATGATTTGTACATCAGTCTCCTGTAATCAAATTTCACCCTCGCTTCTTGAGGTAGTTTAACAGTGTTGGGGACACTGACACCTTGAGTTTCCTATATCATAGTACTATGTGCACGTGTCTGTACTATTCATGGATACTCATGTCAGTGTGGACATTTACTTTTTCCATTATAATATCGCAGTTTTAATCTTGTGGTATAACTTACCATTTTTTCTACAAAAATGAATTTTAGCAGATTAGTGAATTTTATCTGAATTACCAGTTTAGACATTTTTTGATTAATTACTTAAATCATTTAATGTCTCCCACTATTTTATCGGATTCTAGGAACCCTCTGTATTAGAATTGGAATACTCTATCGCTTGAGTATTCTAGTGGAAAGGATCCCAAAACCACCCTTCATAGTCTACAAGCTATGGCTACGCCACTACTTGGAGGATTTGAGGTAGGCTTTTAGTTGGCCAACCGCAATATTTTCGGCTCCTTGATTTGTTGAGTGAATTCCCGGCTTCTTTAAAATCAGAACTTGATTTACTCAACGCTTGCCTCTAAAATTACAACAATCTAGCTATGGCTGTTTATTTGATGCAATTTTAGTTAAGTCAACCCATCATTCTTATAATGACTCCCCAGTTGTAAGAGGCACCCTCAGGTATGGCATGATGGGCACCTCAAACAGCTGGTTTTTTCCAAACTTGAATGACGGAAGGCAGTTATGACTTGATATATATTTTGAGGGTTTTATTATTTTTAATGTGAAGAATGAAATCATTTTCTATTTTTATAAGCATGTATTATGTGATCGCACTCACAACTGATCATGCAGAAATAGAAATTTCATCGTGTCACATGTTCATTTTATCTTGCATGCTTTTTTATTATTATACTATGTGATCGCGCAATAAATTACACATGCACAAAAATAATAAACCATGCAAAAATAAAATGAACACCTGATCATGAGTCGGTATTATTGGTTGATCCGTTGAGTGAATAACGGACCAACCGAAACCCAAGGGGTAAATACCTTTTAGTCTCATGGCTTGCAACTTGAACATCAACGTCTGCTCATCCAATGCTTCCAACTCCTGTCTGGTGTGTCGCCGTCACTTGTCACGAAGTGCGTCATGCCTCATCTCATCATTATACAACTGTACTCGCATGCAGGCAAGGGGGTCTCAGGGTGTAAAAAGTACAACTCAGAGAAGTGGACACACAGGTCCTTATACATATAATGACACAAAGACGACACACATATCGTCTTTTATTTAATTAAACTAATTATTACAAAACCATTGCAATAAATAAATAATTAATTAATTAATTAAATAAAATGCCCCAAACATGCATTGGTCGTTCTCAGCTCATGATCAGTCATATACGCATTAAACTCGCATATATTAAATAAATTCCAAATAAAAAATTAAACTTGCATTGAAAACAACTTGAGGGAATTTAATTGAATTAAAAACTTCACTATTGTTTTTAATTCAATTTAACGTCGTTTGGTCCCAGTTAATTAATTTAATTTTAAAACTAAAAATTAAATTAATTTAATAATTTAATTAATCTCCCAATTAAATTAATTACGCCGCTTCTAATTTTTAATAACCAAAAATTAATATTAAATTAATTTAATTATCAAATATAATTAAATTAATTTTTTTATTAAATTAAACCACCCTAGCCCTTAAAAATTTGGGCAGGGCCTGTGTGGGTCGGGGTGAACCTACGCAAACCAAGTCCGGGTAGTATTGACCCCGTGCAAGGGAGTCCTGGGCCAGGCCGGACCGCCCAAGCCCGTTTCGGGCTGGGCAGATCCGCCCAGACTTATTTCAGGGCAGTGAGGTTACCTGCCTGCTAGAAAGACAGGGTGACGACCGGGGTTTGCTGCCAGCCGGTGCGCTGGACTGAACGAGGATGCCACAACTTCGAACAGGCACCAAGAGTTGTGTGTAAACCCGCAAGAGATGGAACCCGCGGTAGGGTGTCACGCCGGTTCTGCCGCTACGGAGGGCGGCTAAAGCGGGAGGACGTCGGTGGATAATGGCAGCTTGGTGGGGCTGTCCGCAGCCGGCAGGGGCACCGTGGGGTGCTGGTTCAGCAGTCTGGGAGAGGGCCGACCGACCTGGCGCGGGGCTGCGAGGAGGGAGGAGGGAGGTCACGGGGCTGCTTCCGACTGAGAGAGAGCATGGGTGCGGCGTCCTTCTGCGCTAGGCTATGTGCTGCTGGTCAGCCTCTGGCAACCAAGGAGGTGGCTTCCTGGTATGCTGCAGTGCGACGGGGAAGACCGGAGGAGGGGAGTCCAGGGTTGTTGGGGTGGCGCGGGGCAACTCTGGAGCCATCGTGTGGTGTGGCCAGGTGCGGTGCGTCGTGACTACACTGTGTTCTACAGTAGGTCTCCATAAGGGAGACCGGCGGGAGGCAGTGCCTGCTGCATGGGATCTCCGCGAAGGAGGAGGCAGGCGGTTAGGTGGTCCGACGGCTTGGACTGGCTGGTATAGGAGGTGGTCCAGGGGTGCAGTGTGGGAGAAGGCTGTTGTAGGGGAGAGGCGGCCGGGGTGTTGCTGTGGGCATGGAGCGGGAGAGCCAGGACGCATCGGCTCGGTGAGAGAAGAGCAGTGTCGGTCGGGGTGTTGGGTAGCCCGCTGCTGCCGCTGCGCGGCGCTGCTGCATATCCATGGGGAAGGAGAAGAAGCGGCCATTAGGGCCGCCGCGCATGGGAGATGGGGGGCCCACCCCCTTTATTTTTTTTATATTTTTTTTGGGCAAGACTTACAAAGCTTAAGTCTTTTATTCCTTAATTGTTTTTTAAAAAGTTGGAGACCTGCAAAGCAGGTCTCCCCTCCCTTTGGTTAAATTTTCTAAAGTCCATATTTAGACTAGAAAATTTAAAACATTATAATAATAAAATATTATTATAATATAATAATAAAATTATTATTATAAATAAACTATTATTATTATAATTAAATTATAATAATAATAATAATTGATAGTACTCACTGGAAAATACTATTCCGGTGTAAACTGATTTAGATAAATATGGTTCATCAATTTAGAACCTTATTAAACTAATGGTTTTAATCCGAACCTAAAACTTCGGATGACTACAGAATGGTCATCTGATATCGGATTAAAACGTGGTTTGTGACATTGGGACCGTATTCATTCCCTCTTCATAACTTAATGCAAATTTAATTTTTCTTGGCTTAAAATCAATATGTGCTTCCTCTGATACCACTTGATGGAACCAGGCATGTAGCAGAAGCCCCGAACAGGTGGGTTTTTAAAAAATTTCCACCGACAATCGACATAAACTTTTCGACATCGATGAAGAGCAGCCCAATTAAATCTGAGGATCTCTTGTGAAGGGTTTTAAGCACAAAAATAAACCATAAAAATACCTAGTTTAATTCTGAAGCCGTGCACGAAATCTGCTCATCATTGGTGATCGCTGCTTGAAGAATCCAAAGTCAAATTCCTCTAGATCGTCCACACATGCTCCAAGGAATCTTCAGGAGCACCATTCGTCATAATCCAGGTGCTAGCGCGGAATTGCGACGATGCCTTCGACGCTCCAATGATCACCGCAGTGCTTCGCTTGCGATGCATGAGAGAGTACTTGATCCATGCTCCTTGGATATAGAGCATCTCACTCTAGAGTATGGGAGAGGGGAGTGGAGAGAGAAGCTCTGTGAATAGTAATTAAAAATCTCATCTCCTCCAATATTTATAGTGGTTATTTAATTACCCGGAAATGCAAACTTAGCCCCTGAATACTTAACGCAATATCAACAACATTTTATGACTACTAAACTGAGTCATAAATATTATTATCACTTACTTGTAATATATTAAAATATATTACATGATAATAATTAAGTCATTAACTCGACTCGTCGCTCCCATAAATATCAATTGAACCTTGAATAATTTAATATTCGTCAATTAATATTTTTCATGTATTTACTTAAAACTCATAAATACATTTAATAAATAAATTCAACAATCATTATTCTAAACTTGAATAATATGAATTTATTTATTGCATTGGCAATTTTTTGACTTTGGACAAATCCCAGACCCCTGTGGTGGGGCCCACTATGTCCAAAACTCATATTCAACTGAATATGGCAGATTCTTGAATACGCTATTGTGTGTGACCCTCTAGGCCCTTATCTCAATAGTAGTGAATAGTATTCACAAACCAAGAGCAGGATCTAGTAACCCATCATGTCCCCTGAAGAGATAAGGATTGTCACAGCAGCGACAACCAACCTACGAACATGCATTGTATAATATAATCTCTTTGTCAGTAATATCTCATAAAGCAGGACGCACTCTCGTGTCATCGCCCGTTTCTTAATTTATTATTTGTTGATGTAACTGGACATATTTACCCTCAACTGCCATGGACATGGTCTTATAAAGGTACTACCATCCTTATCAACATGGCCTGAGATATATTACTTCCATAACTCGGAAGTGAAAAATCCTTTCTTGATCATTCAACTAATGTCATGCCACCAATGATGCACCCAACACAAACTACCTCGCCATGACTTCATCGCCATGGTTTTCGTCTTGCATCAATGTATGTAATCAAAGGCATACATTGGTAATGATCTCAAATTAGGAGACCATTACACGTGATCATGGATAGGAACATCCAATGACACCCGAAACATGTGGTGTTCCAATTGGCGAATCAGTCCTCATGATCTCACTACTAGAGATCACCAAGTGTGAACTTCATGAGAAGATGTCTCAATAATTATGAGCCCCCAACACCTGATAGTCAAACATCTACTGTGTCCAGTCAGTAAGATGTATCTAGACCATAGAACATATATTTAATATTATTGTCATAGTATCTAGAGGTTCTCATTATAGCCTAGGAACTGCTATAACCTTTTGATACGACAATTAATCTTTAGACATTACCATTTCAATAGTGGATGCAGAAAAGTCTACACTATAATGGTAAGATGACATCATGTATAGCTAACTGTATACATAATATAGTAATCAAAAGCACTGAATATTTGGGTCTAGGGCACCCACTATTTCAACAATTCTTCCCCCAAATGAAAGGAAGTGGTTCTTTTAGTTGCAAATGCGCCCCATGATCCTATTGATGATACCTTCAAATAAGGCTTTTCTGATCCTACCATCCAAAATAGGTTCCCCGATATATTCCATTGATGGGCTTCTTCTTCAACTACCAAGATTATCCTGGATGGACTTACCTTGCCCGACCGAGCATTTTTTAGAGATGAAGACACTTCTCTTGATTGATTCGTAGTCCGCTCCAGGCTCCTTAATCCTCCATAATCTTTATGAAGTCGTTGATTGATCTCATTCTACCATTGATAAAAAATAGCATGTCATCAACAAACATTAGGTGAGACAGAACTTCGGGCCCTGACGTATTTTTATAAGGCATTATATTCCCCTCCTCAATGCCTCATTTTTTATTCCTGGTGAGGACCTCCTCTGCTGGAATGAAAAGGTTAGGTGACTCTAGGTCTTTATGCCTTAAGTCTTGCACAGTATTGAAGAAACCAAATCCCCTTCCTATAATGGAAATTGTGATCCATGGAGATGCATGACATCTGAATAACAAGCCGCACAACCACTCCTTAAATCTAAATTGTCTAATAACCCTCACAATAAAACCCCACTCTATTGTCTCATAGGATTTATCCATATCAACCTTGATCATAATATTAGATCCAATTTTCTTGTTGTTTATGTCATCCACCATTTATTTGGAAATTCTAATCACCCCTTGGATTAAACAAAAGAGAGTTATGTGACTTTAAAACTATCCCAAAACTGCATATGACATTGTAATTACTTAATTAAAGAAAATGATAAAAAATAGTTCTCTAATTAGAATAAAACACCACTTATGTTATCAAATGTCAAACATAGGTTTCTAAATTAAAAAAATAACATTTTTAAATGCTTAATTTTACTTATTAAATATATATTTGTTCTGTTAAAAAGTTTTTACAAACTTTCCATTTATTATCATATCATGTTGATGTTATAAAAGTTACATTATTTATAAAAAGGATATTTTTTCACTATTCACCTACAAATCTAACTATTTCTGAAAAATCCCAAAAAATCATCTTAAACTAATTTTGACATGATGAATACAAATATGAAGTTCATTTAATCAAATTAAAATTCCAAAATTTTGAAATTTATTTTTTAAATAAAAACATATAATTCATAGAAGATTCTTAATTAGAATAAACCTATTTTCTTTTTCAACTGAACAATTGTATAAAATTATTATATTGAATATGAATCTATAAAATCTAATTATGAATATTAATAATACATGAAATTGATTTATTATTTACATTATCCGAGTTGTCACATTCTTTCCCCTTAAAGAAATTATGTCCTCACAATTTTATTTATTAATAAATAGGTGAATATATTTTAATCTCAAAGTCTTTTCAGATTCCTATGTTTCTTCTTTCATCATTTTTTTCTTTTATAAAACTTTAACTAGGTGACTCAACACCTGCTTGTAGGTTCTGGACGTAGCGGAAGTGCATTGGTTGGTTTTCCCAACTTTAATTTTAACGTTAAACAACGTTCAATCCGAGATCCGTCACAATTTAAAACGCCAAATCTTCAGAATAGAACAAAGAATGAAAAAGAAAATAAGAGTCCCAGAACCCTTGAGATAGGATCATCATATGTTGGTTATAATTAATTTAATTAATTCATAAGAATTGCCTCGATGGAATTCTTTCTTCGTTGGAGTCTCCAGACATGATCTTGTGATCCGTCATTGCATCGTAGAATCCAAGTACAGGATTCCTCTAGCGGTGATCCACACATGCTTCACGTATCTCTGGACGTCGTTTAAGGGATCTCTGGGTGCTAGTGCGGAAGAACCTTCGCTTGCGATGTCCGCCTTCTACCGCCTTGATCCGGTGGAGGATCTCGCTCTCGTAACTTGAAAGCGTTCTTGGTGGAAAGGGCATTCTCTATTGGCTTGAGAGTATTTCACAATCCGTTGTGCATAACAATGGCTCTTCATCAAAATGAGAATAATGTAATTGGGATTATCATACTTAGAATAATAAAATGAATTAATTGCCTGAAAGCATTTGATCATTTCATTTAATTCTTAGTAATGCCTCATGTCTTAATAATGACAGTTGACCATCATTATTACTTGACATGCGCCTAACGTATTACATTTAATATCATTTAATTAAATAAACAACATTTTCTCACAAATCCCAAAAAAACAAACTACACGGCATGTACTTTTATTTTTCATTTTATTTATTTCCTCCGCCATATTTATTAGAACTTGAGTAATGGCTATTTATTTCTTAAATAAATGTAACTGCATTACTCGCTAATAAATATATATATTATTTCACCCACAATATATTCTCTCGAATAACCAGTGTCGAAATAAATGTGATCACGCATCCTTAAATAATTATTAAACCACAATTGGGAATAATCTTTATTTAACTTGTTAAATTAATATTTAACTAAGATACATGGACACACTTAGTGTTTGACCCTCTAGGCCTCTTTCTCAGTGGAATTAGGCGGAGCCTGCCTAAAGTCCAAGGTTAGCGTCAAGCAATACTCCAAGGCACCCATAGAGAAAGAAGTTAATGCCGCAATGATGTGTCACCTCCTACGAACGTTTATCGTGTAATATAATCCCTTTGTCTCGATATCTCCAATCAAGCGGGTTGCATGCTAGTGCCATCAACCCATGTGCTCGATTATTCTTTCTTTGACTTCCCAGAATTGAACTCGCTCATACCTTACCATGGACATGGATTTATTTAGTTTATATCAATTCCATCAAAGGGCCTGAGATATCTACTTCCATTTTGGAACAGAAGGGACAAATCCTTTCTCGCATTATCTATTAATGTCGTATTACTTGTGACGCACCCAATGCATCCTACCTCGCTGCGAACAATGTGTCGTCACAGTTTTCGTCAATACATCTAAGTGCGCGAGTTGTAATACTCATTAATAATAATCTTAAAGTCTAAGGACCAATACACATGTCTGTAGATAGGAACATCCAATGACACTATGAAATGTGGATTTCCTACTAGCGGGTCTCGTTCTCATAATATCCTCCTGGATATTACCAAGGGTGAACGCCATGAGAAGGTGCCTCAAAGTTTTATGAGTCCTCACCCCTAATGACCTGTATTATTTGTGTCCCTCAAATAATATCATCCGGCCATAGAACATATATTCAAGAACAGTGTTATGGCACTTCCGGGTTCTCATCATAGCAGAGATCTACTATGACCCATTAATACAACAGTTGTCCTTAGGACATTATCACATGCATTGTCACGCAGAAGAACAATCAAGATGTGATAAGGCTTTTATTAATGAATAAAGTACAAAGTAGTTGGTTCTAGACCACCAACTCCAACACTGCTCTTTGAGATCAAGAATCTGAATTGACTTTTCCTTATTAGAAACATTTTCCTCCAACTAAACAACTTCAGGACTCAAAACATGAGATGCATCAGGTTCATATTTCCTTTAACAAAAAATTATGAAACACATCATGCACTTGAGATAAACTCATAGAAAAGACAACTTGGTAAGAAACTGATCACACTTTCCCTGGAATTTTATACATATAAATAAACATCGGGTTTAATTCCACCTTATTTTCAAAACAAATCACGTCTTTCCATGGAGATATTTTAAAAAAACATAATCTCCTACTTTTAATGAAAAATCCTTCCTTCAATTATCTACATGATTTTTCTGCTTACTTTGAACCGCCCTCATGTGGTGATGAAACATCTTTACCTTTTCAACTATCTCTTCTACCAATTCAAGTCGCAACAACTTCCACCCCCTAAATTCTTCTTAACATGCTAGAGTCCAACACCGGTTGACCGATGGCTCTACACCGGCTAGCCGATGCTGCCTGTTGCACTTCAAACTTGATTAGTGTCACCTTGACTTCCTTCCATGGTCTTATATTGGTCTTCCAATTTCATTCCCATATCTTAAAGCATGAATTAAGACTGGTCCAAGCCTTTAACAATATCATCAAGAAGCCTTTGAATAAGCTTTATTAACTTCATAAAGTCCATGAATGACATCACTTAGAGACCAAAAGGTGAGATTGATGTTCACTCAAATGAAAACATTAAAAACACAAGAGTGTTTGTGATCATGGAAAACCATAAGAGAGAGGGTACAATACCCCCCCCCCCCACAACTGTTTTCCTTTACCATCACTTTGTGTGATACCTAACAATTTATCTAATTATGTATACTAAATAATTATATTGGAATAATATTTGTATTGAGAGTGATTCTTTGATTTTGGTGAACATGATCAAAGAAAGGTATCCTATAGTCTAGTGGAATATTTTCCATGATTGGATTGAATTGTTTGTAATTTATTAATAGTATAAGTTCAAATATTATACATCTATAGATAGGGGAATCAAGTAGCATACTTTGTGTCTTTGAAAGGGTGTGAATTCAGAAGTTTCTTATTGGTGTTTTTGAAATTCCCAATGAGTATTGAGAATCATCTTTTCAATGTATGAAATGGATTATATGTTGGATTGGTGTTGCCCGATCCGGTTGGGCCGACTGTAGCACTTTTGACTTCTAGCCGGCAAACACTGTAGCACTTTTGACAAAGTGAGCCACCGATCACTGTTGCAACGAGGAATACTATTCAGAACAGTAGACCGTCTTCTTCATATGTAGCCCATTTTCGGTCTAGGTTTTCTAATTAAAATCCTCTGTAATTTTCTGCTCCCGATTAGTGAAATTCTGCCTCTCCCGTGGACGTAGGTATTTTTCTCGAACCACGTAAATCGCCGTGTTTATTGCTGTTTTTCCTTTCTTTCGTTTTCTCATTTTCTGTCGTTGTGTCTCCTGACGATTCCGCAACAACTGGTATCAAAGGAGGTTAGGAATTCTCCAACGATGGCTCTGGATGAAGGCAAAGTGAAGATCGATCGCTTCGATGGAACTGATTTCAGTTTCTGGAGGATGCAGATCGAGGATTATCTTTATCAGAAAAAGATGAACTTGCCGCTTCTGGGTGTGAAGCCAGTGGACATGGAGAAGTCGGAGTGGGAGCTACTAGATCGACAGGTTCTGGGTGTTGTGTGCCTGACGTTGGCCAAAAACTTGGCATTCAACATCAGAGAGGAGAAGACGATAGTGGACCTGATGAAAGCCTTCACAAATATGTACGAGAAGCCTTCTGCGGAAAACAAGGTGCATTTGATACGACGATTGTTCAACCTAAAAATGGTTGAAGGGAGAGCTGTTGCAGATCATATCAATGAGTTCAATACCATCATAAGTCAGTTGTCATCGGTGGACATTGACCTTGGTGATGAGGTATATGCTCTGGTTTTATTATCTTCGCTACCTGAAAGTTGGGAAGCAACTGTAACAGTTGTGAGCAGCACTTAGAGGAATACAAAGATGGCTCTGAAAGATATAAGGGACCTGATCCTTAGTGAGGATGTTCGAAGAAGAGAATCAGGCAGATTCTCTGGTTCTGCTTTGAACGTTGAAGTAAGAGGAAGGTACCCACAGCGGGACAATCGTAGAGGACGGTCGAAATCAAGAGGAAAGAGAAAAGATAAGGCAAAGGGGTCTGGTCCTACCTGCTGGACATGCGGGAAGAAAGGACATGTCAAGAAGGAGTGAAGAGATAACCGGAAGGGACCTGAAACCAGTGGAGCAAATGCGGTAGCTGAAGGAACTGATGACGTGCTACTGCTGAGCGTAGACAGCCCGATGGAGTCTTGGATTTTAGACTCTGGGGCGTCTTTCCATTCTACATCGGAGAAGGGTTTCCTGAACAATTTTGTTTCTGGAAATTTTGGCAAGGTACATCTTGCTGATGACGATCCCTTGCAGATTATGGGGAAAGGAGATGCACGGATCAAGACCAACAGTGAGAGTTTTCTGGTTCTGGAAAACGTGAGGTACATCCCTGGTTTAAGGAGAAATCTCATTTCTGTGGGACAGCTTGATAATGCAGGGTTGAGTACCACATTCACTGGTGGTGCATGGAAGATCACCAAAGGAGCTATGGTCATAGCTCGGGGAGCAAAGAATGGCACCCTGTATAACATGACAGAAAGTTGCATGGACATGGATGCATCACTGGAAGCTGTCGGAGGTTCTCAACTGTGGCACTATAGACTCGGCCACATGAGTGAAAAGGGGATGAAGGTGCTGGCAACTAAAGGGTTGCTACCAGAGCTGAAGTCGATGGAAGTAGGCTTATGTGAAGATTGCATCTTTGGAAAGTAGAGGAAGGTGTCCTTTGCAAAAGGAGGCAGAACACCGAAGGCTGGAAAGCTGGACCTGGTGCATACATATGTTTGGGGTCCTGCACCAGTACCATCCCTAGGAGGGTCACAATATTATGTGACATTCATTGATGACTCAACAAGGAAGGTATGGGTTTACTTTCTGAAGAATAAATCGGATGTGTTCAAGATGTTTCAGAAGTGGAAAGTCATGGTGGAGAACGAGTCAGGAGCAAAGCTGAAATGTTTGAGGTCTGAAAATGGTGGAGAGTATGGCAGTCAGGAGTTCAGGGAATTCTGTTCTGAAAATGGAATTCGGTGGGAGAAGACAATCCCAGGAACACCACAACAGAATGGTGTGGCAGAAAGGATGAATATGACACTGAATGAACGTGCCAGGAGCATGAGGCTGCATTCGGGGTTACCCAAGACCTTTTGGGCTGATGTAGTAAATATGGCAACATATCTCATAAACAGGAGTCCCTCTGTGCCAATGGGGGAATGTCTACCCGAGGAACTCTGGTCTGGTAAGGTGGTAAGACTCTCACATTTACGAGTCTGGCAGTTTAGCATATGTTCATGTTGATGCTAATGCAAGGGACAAGCTTGATGCCAAGTCCAAAAAATGTTTTTTTATTGGCTATGGTGGTGTGGAGTTTGGGTATCGCTTTTGGGATGATCTCAACAGGATGGTCATCAGGAGCCAAAACGTGGTATTCAATGAAGGTGTCATGTACAAAAATCACCATGCAGTTGAAGATGAAAATGGGAACATTAAATCAGAATGTAAAAAGCAAGTGGAGCTTGAAGGTGTGTCTGAGCTTGAGAGATCCGAACCGGTGGAACCTAATACTCCAGTGGAGTTGAGGAGATCATCAAGGGTGAGAAGGCTCGTGCAGAGGTATTCACCATCATTGCATTACCTGTTATTGACTGACGGTGGAGAACCAGAATGCTTTGAAGAAGTAATGCAGCTGAAGGAGTCGAGCAAGTGGGAGCTGGCTATGAAGGAGGAGATTTCCTCATTGCATGAGAACAACACTTGGGAGCTGACACCTCTGCCAAGAGGAAAGAAAGCATTGCAGAATAAGTGGGTCTACCGGGTCAAGGAAGAACATGATGGAAAGAGGAGGTTCAAGGCAAGGCTGGTGGTGAAAGGATTTCAACAGAAGGAGGGAGTAGATTTCACTGAAATCTTCTCACCAGTAGTAAAGCTTACCACCATCCGGGTGGTTCTCAGCATTGTGGCGTCAGAGGATTTGCACCTTGAGCAGCTTGATGTCAAGACTGCTTTCCTTCATGGAGATTTGGAGGAAGATATCTACATGCAGCAGCCAGAGGGATATGTAGAGTCTGGAAAGGAAGACTTGGTGTGCAAACTCCAGAAGAGCTTATATGGACTGAAGCAGGCACCGAGACAGTGGAACAAGAAGTTTGATTCATTTATGTCTAAAAATGAATATAAACGATGTGGCATGGATTAGTGTTGCTACATCAAGTCTTTCGGTGATGAATATATTATATTGCTTCTGTATGTGGATGACATGCTCATTGCAGGATCATGTATGCAGAGGATTAATGAGCTGAAAGGGCAATTGGGTGAGGAGTTTGAAATGAAGGATCTTGGAGAAGCTGGAAAGATTCTGGGAATGAAGATCAAGAGAGACCGCACAGCTGGAACTTTAATGTTGTCACAGGCCGATTACATTGGGAAGGTTCTGAGAAGATTCAGCATGCTGGAAGCAAAGGCAGTCTCTATTCCCCTGGCGAGCCACTTCAAACTATCAAAGGAGCGATCACCGAAGACGGCAGAAGAGGTGGAGTACATGGCAAAAGTTCCATACACATCAGCTGTGGGAAGCCTGATGTATGCCATGGTCTGTACTCGACCTGACATTGCTCATGCAGTGGGAGTTGTGAGCAGGTATATGGCTAACCCTGGAAAACAACATTGGGAAGCTGTGAAGTGGATACTAAGGTATTTGAAAGGTAGCGAGGAGGTATCTCTGTACTTTGGGAAAGGAACTTCATTGCAGGGGTATGTGGATGCTGATCTTGGAGGCGATGTTGACAGCAGAAGGAGTACCACGGGTTATGTTTTTACCTGTTGAGGAACTGCGGTAAGTTGGATATCACAATTGCAGAAGGTGGTGGCTTTATCCACCACAGAGGCAGAATACATTGCTGTAACAGAAGCTGGGAAAGAGATGGCTTGGCTGAAGAGCTTCATGGATGAATTGGGAAGAAAGCGGGAGGAGAATGTATTGCACTGTGACAGTCATAGTGTTATACATCTTGCCAAGAACCCAGTATTTCATGCCCGGACGAAGCACATTCAGTTGAAATACCATTTCATCAGAGGTTTGATACAGGATGGGTTGCTGACCTTGCAGAAGATCTGTGGAACCAACAATCCGGCAGACATGTTGACAAAGCCTATGGTGATACAGAAGTTGAGGCACTGTTGTGCCTCTGTTGGTCTCCACTGATGAACGGAGGATGAGAGGCAGAATGATGGAGGACTTGATGGGAGCAGAAGAGGAAAACAGTTTGTATTTCATGAATCTGTGAAAGCACGCTACTGGTGAGTGAAGAAGAGGAAGAACTTAGATTAAGTAAGTTGTCTTTATCAGTTGCATCGAAGCATAGCAGTGCAGCGGATCAGGCTACAAGTGGGAGATTGTTGGATTGGTGTTGCCTGATCCGGTTGGGCCGACTGTAGCGCTTTTGACTTCCAGCCAGCAAACACTGTAGCACTTTTGACAAAGTGAGCCACCGATCACTGTTGCAACGCGGACTACTATTCAGAACAGTAGACCGTCTTCTTCATATGTAGCCCATTTTCGGGCTAGAGTTTCTGATTGAAATCCTCTGTAATTTGCTGCTCCCGATTAGTGAAATTCTGCCTCTCCCGTGGACGTAGGGATTTTTCCCGAACAACGTAAATCGCCGTGTTCATTGCTGTTTTTCCTTTCTTTCATTTTCTCATTTTCTGTCGTTGTGTCTCCCGACGATTCCGCAACATTATATACCCATGCTAGCCATGGGGATTAAGGTGTTTTTTGTTGGACTTCGTGGTGGATCTTATAATCGATTGAATGAAGACACAAAAAAGCCAAATATTTCTACTCCTTGTTTCATTTGGGGATGAGGTCTCTTTTTTGGTGGCCTTTGACATGTGATAAACCATTTTTTCTTTGAGATCACCTTTTTTGGGTTTCTTGGAGTTTTGAACCCACTCTCTTCCTTTCACCATTAACGTTTCCACATTCCACTCATATGACGATTGTGAGGTTCAGTGTTGATCGTCTGCTGGTGGATCTCTTCGCTTTGGATCCAAGGCTTGCCACTCCCTTTCTTCAACCCAATGGTTCTCAAGGGCATCGGGGATTATCTGGATCTCTTCCTCTGAGTGGATGATGTCATTCTTCAATTGTTGTGGTCTTCGGCAGCTCGTATCTGTGTGGATATCGATGGCTCCTGTCCCCTCCCACGTCAAATTCATCCGACGGTGGTCTAAGAGGGGGATTTCTAGAAACCTCTCCTGTTTGAATTCAACCCAGTGTTTTTATCTTCCTATTTCCTTTTTTGGAATTTGTGATCTATCTGGAGGCTTCAGAGGAGGGATCGTCGGTGGCGAATCAGTTTGGCTACCCCCAATCGTCAATTGGTTCGTTTCCATACTTCTCTGACGGCGAGAGTTCTGATCCCTTGAAGGTACAGAGATCGCCATCAGGTACCTTTACCAGACTTGGTTCGAAATGATCTACTCGTGTGTAGGGGGGCTTTTGGGCCTCGCCTGCTACTCGTTCCCCAGTCCAGTCTGCCCCGGTGGAGTCGTCTGTTCGGCCTGCTTCATTAAGCTCACCAGTTCTGGTGTCCTTTGCTGGGGCGAATGACAGTGTTCAGCCTGTTTCACCCATCTATCCCCTTTCACCACAGTGTTTGAGGTAGCAACGGGTGAAGGGGAAATAGGAATTATCCACTATTGGTACTGCATTTGGGTCAATGAATTTTCCAATCTCCTGATTGATTATGCTTGAGTTTGGGCATTTCGGTGGTTTTCAGTAGGAGTCGGGTGATCAGTCTCCAGCTGCTGCCTTGTTACCTCTTCCTGAGAATAGCCTGGATGAGGTCCTCTTCCAGCCCACTAGTAGCGAGGTTGAAGGTGCTACAAGGGAGAAGTATCTCTTATAGAAGTTTGTTCTACCTGTGGTCCTCACCCCAACTTCAAGTGTCGGCCTTCCGGTCTCCAACTTATGTAATGACACCCCTTCTCAGAAGGAGATTGTTGATGCAGGCGCCTCAAAGCAGCTCATGCTCAACTCCTCTGTTCCTTCTCCCCTGTTGTAGGCACTTCATTTTGTCTGTTGTCAAGGATGGATTTTCATAGGGAGAGGTGGTTTTGCGGTTGGTCATTTCTGCTGGTAGATCGCTACTTGATGTGCCCAGGCTCTAACCAGATTTGGTGGTGTTGAAGGTGCATGCATATGTTCTATCTTCTCTAATTGGTGTTTGCAAGAACATTGAGCTTTCGATAGAGGATGCTAACCATGCTGTTTTGGATCTTGAGATGTGGAAGTCGTAGAAGAAGTTCTTGGTGTATAAGGGTGGTTACGCCGAGACTCTGCATCTTATCCTGACCTATTCCACAAAATGCATGTGTAAAGAGTTGATGAGGTTCTATCATGAAGACTCAATCCATATAAAAGATTATTCTTCTGATCAGCCATGTGATTGTGCACTTTTTTTCCTTTCCTTTGTTCCACGGTGTGCCACCTCATTAAGGTAGAGTTTTTTTTAATAAAGAAGTGGTTTAGAAAGAGGTTGCCTGGAGTTTGTTTGGGTAGTGATGTTATCTTGTTTTTTTTTTTTTTTTTTTTTTTTTTTTTTTTTTGTGGAATGATAGATGCGATCAAATCTGGTACATTCTTTGATCATTAATTATTATGTGATGATGCTAATAATGGAATTATTGGAGATTTTTTGCTATAATGTTCAACTGCTTGGTCTGTTTCTCTCAATTTGTCTCTATTCTGGTTTTGCATTTTGTATCATCTTATGTTGGGCCTACTTAACTATACTTCTGTTTGATGATTTTTCTCTTTAGAATTATTACTTCAGTTCAATAATTTGTTTTTATTTACTTGATGAAGGAATCATTTTTGTCTAAGTCTTGCAGTTATTCTCCTAAAAGTGTCCATGCTTGGTGCCATCTGAACTGGGTTACCAATATTATTACCGGAGAGAGTTCAAATTTTTCAGGGATTGTGAATTAGTGATCACTGCATTTTCTTTTGTAAATCTACTTTTCCCTGATATTTTGAGCTAGAGTTCTAAAGGGTTTTTATATGATACAGCCTGGGATTTTCTTCATCAGTATATTATTTTCAGTTTTCCTGCGGGTTGAGCTTGTAATGTGAAGATGTTGGGTGATCCAAATGTCCGGCTTTCTCTTTAACTTTGCTTCCCCAAAAATATCTTTTACTTTTCTATGCTTTAACTTGTCTGAATTTACTGTGTAAAAATATTAAAGAATCAATGGTTCATGTATTATTCTTGGAGAAAAAGAAGTTTATGGTGTTTTTTTTTTTTTTTTGATGTCGGGCTGCTACAAGCTCTTTCACAAATGTGGGTGCATCTTGGAGCAGTTTTCTAGATTATGGATGTGATGTCATCACACAGTAGATACTTGTGAACAATAGACTATTGGATTCAATATAGAATTGGTACACCTCAGTTGTTCTTCCTGTTGAATTAAAAGGCAAGATGCACTTTTGTTATTTTCTACATTCTGGATTAGAGCCTTTTGACATAGTTTTTTTCAGGATTACTGATACCATGACATCTTGGAGACTTTGGGCCTGTTATTCCTTGTTACTTGGATGTGTTGGTTGCTAATAGAAGGTGCAGTGCCCTCTGGATGTTCCGTGCTCACTCACTCCATCCCTTGATCGTGCTTGTAGTGTCCTCTATTCATCATATAACTCGTAAAAAAACATTCATTTGAATCCATAATCATAAACACTTATTGTTATCCCATTATAATAAAATGAAAAATTCACAAAAAATGGACATTGAATTTAATTTGAAAAACCATGAAAACATAGAATCTTCATAACGAAGAATAGGGGATTGCCATCATGCAGAAAATGTTAAAAAAATATTATTTTCACACCTTTATAAAGAACGTAAAAAATAGTCCACATAGAAAACGTAAAAAAAAATTAAAACATTGTAAAGCAAGTCAAAGACAAAAAAAAAAAGGATTTAAGAAAACATGGAAGTGTAGAGAATATTTTTGAAAGAATATGAATATGGAATAGAAATAGTAAGAAAAAAAAACTTTGAAACATTTAATGGTTTAAAAGAAAAATTCATTACATCAAGTCTTCTCCACATACTAAATTTATTTTGTGGACTAATAAACTTATATTATTTACTTGCTTTGGTATCTTTTTCATGTTTATTCCTTTATTATTATTTCTTTTATTTCATCTACTATAATGTTTTATTTAGTTACTAAATCGGTCAATTTCACATCAGACGTTCTGGAGTCATTCGGTCCAAAACATCTTTGATGTGTTGATCGAGATGAAAGAGGTCGTAAAATGGTTCCATCATCTTTCCTAAATCATAATTATGTCATAAACAAAATATTTATTCATTAAATACATTTTTAGAACTATCCATATATAAATGTGATAAAAAATAAAACACATCATTTTTGGAGGTGATAGTATGCACGTACACATGAGAGATGTTTTCACTTCCTAATGGATGAAAGAGAAATAAGGTAGATAATAGTTTATCTTTCTAAAATAAAAATTATATTATAAATATTATAATTATTCATTTAATCCATATTTATAACCAATCATGTGAGACGGTGATACAAAATGAAATGTATCATCCATGGAGGCTGTAATATGCACGTACACACGAACAACATTTGCTTTCTTCAATAGTTCGAAATAAGATAGAGAATGATTGATCCATCAACATAATAACATTTCAACAAGCTAATAATACTAATTTCATTATGTTAAGATGATTATAACATATTTGGAGAAAATTTAAGAAGAAAACATGAAAGAACTTGGTTAGAACAAATACAACATCCTTGGATAACCTCATTTGAAAAACACCTTAAGTCTTCTTAGATTGGTCTTTTGTTAAGACTAGAAACTCTATGACGTGACTAAGAGTGTTTAGAATTTATTTACACAAGGAGTGTGAAGAAGTGATGAGAGAATAGATCCTTTTATAAGTGAGAGAGGTGACACTTTTGTAAATACTCTTAACATTAAAATAATATAAATGTCTTTCTCAAGGTTAAGTTGCACCATGACAACCCAAATTCGAAGATAAGATACGATAGGTCAAAATCCACTTATCCAATCAAATTAAAGGTATGGATTTTTGGTATTTTAAACCTTATCTCTTGGTTTAACTTCCTTGTTAACCCTTCTAATCCTTACCGCGCTGAGAAACTTTTACTATGGTAACTTAATTTTATGACTAAAAATGAAATGAACTTTATTACCTAATTTGAATGTGCTAGTTCCAAATATGAAATCCATTTTAGAATATTCAATTTCTAGAAGTGGTAAAAATTAATTTTAATATAAATATACAAAACGCAACGAAAAACGGTTTTAAAAAAATGTATTTTTAATCATAAAAAATGAATTTACCCTAAAATCATGCATATTATTGATTCACATAACATGTATTGGTTTATGATTAAAAAAAGAGAGTTATGTGACTTTAAAACTAGCCCAGAACCGAATATAATCTTGTAATTACTTAATTAAAGAAAAAGATACAAAAATAGTTCTCTTATTAAAAATAAAACACCACTTAGGTTCTAAAATGTCAAACATAGATTTCTAAAGTCAAAATAATATTTTTAAATGCTTAGTTTTATTATTATATATATATATAGTCTATCAAAAAGGTTTTACAAACTTTCAATTTATTCTCATATCATGATGATGTCATAAAACTGTCAGTTTTTGTAAAAATGATATTTTTCACTATTCACCTACAAATCAACTATATCTCAAAAATCCAAAAAAAATCAACCTAAACTAATTTTGACATGATGAATCCAAGAATGAAGTCTATTTATCAAATTCAAGTTCTTAAATTTATAAATTTCAAATTTAAATAAAACTATATATAGAAAATAATTTAATTAGAATAAAACTATTTTCTTTTTCAAATGAAAAATTATATAAAATTATTATATTGAATATGAATCCATAAAATTTAATTATGAACATTAATAAGACATGAAATTGATTTATTATTAAAATTACCAGAGTTCTCACATTCTTTCTCCTTAAAGAAATTACATTCTTGTAATTTTATTTATTAATAAATAGGTGAGAATATTTTTCTGTCATAGTCTTTTCCGATTCCTATATTTCTTCTTTTATCATTTTGTTCTTCTATAAAACATTAACCACACAATTCCACAACACCTGCTCTCTGCGATCAAGAATCTGAATTGATTTTTCCTCATAAGAAATATTCTCCTCCAACTGAACTACCTTTGGGTTCCAAACATGAGATGCATTAGGTACATATTTCTTTAACAACAAAACATGAAACACGCCATGTACTTGAGATAAACTTAGAGGTAAGGAAAGTTGGTAAGAAACTTAACCCACTTTCCCTAAAACTTTATATGGACCAATAAACATCAGGCTTAATTCCCCCTTCTTTTTGAAACACATCACACCTTTTCATAGAGATATATTAAGAAAAACATAGTCTTCTACCTCTAATGAAAAATCTTTTCTCTAATTATCTTCATAACCTTTCTTCTTACTCTGAGACGCCCTCATGTGATGTTGAATCATCTTTACCTTTTCAACTATCTCTTCTACCAATTTAGGTCCCAATAATTTTCACTTCCCAAATTCATCATAACATGTTGCAGTCAAACACCACTTCCCATATGATGCTTCAAATGGTTTCATCTATATATTGGAATGAAACTATTATTATAAGAATATTTCATGTAGAGCCTCAGGCCAGATTGACCACTGGGTGGGGGTGAATCAGTGGTTTACTTTTAAAAAATTATTTTAATTCAACTTATCAAACTTGTTAAGGTTCTTGATCCTCAAGGTAATATATCATAGGATCACCTCATATACATGAAAAATAGTAGAGAGTGCAAGACACGGTATTTAAAAGGTTCAATACTAAGACTCATTCCTTTCGATGTTGGTTAGACTCCCCAGCATGGATTCTTCGTTATAATTTTATCATTGATTACAATGATACAGGCAGAAACTAGTTATACACCCCAGTAGTCAATCCTCTAGTTGATCCCATTTCTACACCCCAACAACCAACTTTTCTGCTTGGGTTGGTTAGACACCCCAACCGTCTTCCCTTCTCCTTCTTGACTAGTTTGATATCCTGGCCATGATCCTCTTTAACAACTGGTTAGACACCCCAGTCACAAGATACTTCTTCTCAGGGTTGTTGATCTAGTACATTCTTCTTTAGAGTGATCTTCCTCCATAAGCTTGTAGGATCAGACTTTCTTGTGTATAATTATTCAAGATCTTCAAAATATTCTTGGAATAATCCTATTGGTCTTGAAACTCATTCCCACCATATTTGAAATGATCTTGTTCTTCTCAACTTCATGAATACTCAAATATGAATGTATTATCCTACCCGTATCTAGTGGCTTCAATCTTAACTGCTTAGGAAAGAATGTTATCTTTCTTCTGATGAAGTTCTCGACCTCAATAAAATTTGTGCAAGTGATGTACACAATTTCTTCAATGTTATTTTATGAAAGAATCGACTTGCACAATCTGGTTACAATTTGTTTTTGAATTCTCTACACAAGAACATTGAATTCTTAATAAAAAAATATTCAAATGCACTTTTTGCATGTATGATGTAAAGCATGGTGCTTGTTGTAAATTCTAGCACATATAAAATATTATTCTTTGCGGTTCTCGCTCCTTGTTTGAACAAAAGTGACTTTTGAAACACCGATTAGTAAAATAATTGGAAGAAGGATCCTTGGTACTCGATGATGAAATACCATATCAAGAGCGCTCCTAAAAGAAACCATCATAGACACTAATGATAGGAAATGAGATGAAAGACCCAACATCATTTTTCTTGGAAAAGACTCCATAAAATCATCCTCTGCAAATTGAGAGGTTAGGATCCCCAAGAACCAAAATATCAGGACAATCTTTAATAATTTCATCAACTATCTAAATAATTCCATTCTTTGTAGCTTGAATAAAGTCAATGAAACCATCCAAATCTCTAAAATGTCAAAGACTTAACGTGGATATTTTTTCGATAATGTCATCAAGTATCTTACAAGCAAGGACATGCTTAACTTTTCTATGATATATTTCATTACCACTTGGTATAGGTGAAAATCATCCTAGTTAATTAGGTAAGAAAAACATGATAAACTACTTTAACAAATTCTACCATACCAAATAGTTTTAGCAGGGTCCATAGAACTCCATGACCTCTATTAGGTGCTGAAAAAGATAGATAAATACATGAATTGCTTGAGAGCTTGTAATATTGGTCATCTTGTGTTATCATACTACCTTTTTCACCGATGCCTCTTTAATGAGTTACACCTATACCTTCATGTAACATCGGGGAGTCCATAGGCGAAGACACATGGATGTCTGTAAGCATAATCCTCTTAGGTTAAGCTACAAAATCAATGGATCCACACATGTCAAATAGATCTCGATTGTTTGATGAAGTAATTGAATAGTATCATAGAAAGTATATGCCAATAAAGATACAAATTTAGTATGCCATGTATATACTCTTGGTGTTATGAGTTCTAGATTTTTATAGTTTACTTTCTTATGGATCAAGTAATGTTAGAAAGGAAAGAAGAAAAAAGTAATTATAGGTGCTCTAAATAAGAAATGAAAAATACTCACATGAATAAATTTATCACTTCCAGAAAATCAATCGGATCCCACTTGGAAAGTATGTTGGACAAACACGTAATGGGACCAATATTGTGTACCCCTCACTGGTTTTCTCCAAATCTAAATCAAGAAATATCCTGATGAGATCCCAAGTAATGTCTAATGTGGAAAAAATCTAGTAATTAGTCAATTACATATATCATAAAAATAGAAAATAAAATTTTGCAGATGTATATAATTACCTTGATATCCAGAGTAAATTCATGTTCCAAAAAAGGTCACTCCCAACAGGACATTCTGATTCGAGTCCAATATTTCTAGTGGAGTTTTTTTTGTAATAATGCAATGTAAATTCATGGTTATTATCTTGGTCTTCAACAAAGCTAACTGAAAGCATAGACAACTCATCACGAATTTTGATTAAATTGGAGTTCATTTCCAACATTTATAGTGGATTTTTTTGTATAAATGAAAATTCAATTCATAGTTATTATCTTGGTCTGGTGAAAAGTAAATCTCCCTCTCCTTGACATGGCTTTTGATTGATTGTTTTGTTTACACATCATCAACCATTATAATCTTTGATTTTTTTTAGGATGTTGGTGGAATGTTGACATAGTCTACAATTGGTAGTCATTCTTGTATTCCCCTTTACTCTATTTTTTTCATTTTTTATGACAATTAAATGTTGCAGCAGCCACTAGGTAAATAACACCCACTACTCAGAAAGGTGGCCTAACCCATTAATAAATCTGTGTTTTTCTCTTTATATTGTTGTTAATGAATTGATTTTATTATTATTTTGAATGAAATCTATTCAAAAAAAATATTATATCATTATTTATTATTTATTAATAAAATTTATTTAATCATCGATAACTTATTCCCAGATTACTGGAATTTTCATATGGGTGGCCATGCCTTATGGTGAGTATGTTGCATGTGGAGTACCACTACTAGAATTCTAAGTATTTGCGACGAGTTATTTGCGACGGGATTCCGTTGTAAATAAGCTTTAGCGTCTGGGTCCAGTAGCAAATAGCCCATTGCAGAAAACAGCGTCACAAAAAATATTATTTGCGATGGGCCCGTCGCAAATAATACTTTTTTGCGACGGACAACTTCACCGTCGCAAATAAGTCTCCGGTTATATACTTTATATATATAAACTTTTTTGCGATGGGTCGGTCACAAATACTTTTTTTGCGACGGGCCCATAATCCCGTTGCAAATACTTTTTTGAAAGTATTTATTTAGACTATTTGTGATGGGTCCGTCGCAAATACTTTTTGCGACAGGCTCATAATCCCATCGCAAATACTTTAAAAAAAATATTTAGGCTATTTGCGACGGGAACCCGTCACAACAGATCCCGTCGCAAATAATAAATAAATTTTTAAAAAAATAAATTTAATACAATTATGATTATTGAAAAATTATTTTTAATATTATTAAAATAATAAAAAAATAAAAAATACTAAAATTATCAATATTCACAAAAAAATATAAAAAAATCATTAATTATTATTATTATTATTATTATTATTAGTAAAATAAACAAACATTAAAAAATATAATACTGAAAAAATATATTTAATAAAATTATGATTAATAAAACAATAATATTAATATTATTAAAATAATAAAAAAAATTATTAAAATTATCAATATTCACAAAAAAAATCATAAAATATTAAAAATTAAATTATGTAATATTCGTACCGATATAAAAGACATAAACTATAAATAGTTCATATTATAAAAAAATGTTAAATTCAAATGTTTTTAACATAAAAAAACCATTGGGGTCGTCTTCTGGAGGAGGTGGATGAGCTGGAGAAGATGGTGGAGGAAACTTCATCCCTAAACTACAAGTCAGACGGTGCATGTACTTCATCTGCTCGTGATGATGCTGCTGCCATCGACACATCTCCTCCTCGTGTTATTGCTTCTGCTGCTGCTGACGCATCTCTTCCTGTTGCTTCTGCAAACTCTCTATAAGGTCATTCTGAGCTCAGAAATGCTCCTGATACTGTAAGGCAGAAGATGATGCCTCTCCACAAGCTCCTCTCGAGCTGGACGCCGACATCGCAGCAGTACCATAATAAGTACCAGGATTCACATGAGAGTTGATACCAACTACTCAGCTCTTCTCAAATCCATACCGAGTCGCCTGCATCCATGCCGCTTCGTTGAAATGGTGGGCACTGGTATGATCAGTCGCCTCATCCTGACCCTCAGCCTATGTCTGAGAGGTCGTAGCCTCATATGACTCCTTCAATTCCAATTTGAAATTAAAATTGTGAAAATACTATATGTAGTTAATTGTCAAACTGAAAAAAATAAGACTAATCACAATCTGACACTGGCGATCACCTCTAATCTCTCTGGTGGCTGGATCACTATACATCCTCCGATAAACATTGTACTCTATAATATCAGGATTCTCGACTGCCTATATGAATATAAAATAAACTGTTTATATTTGAAGTTATATAAAATATTTAAAAATAATAATTACCAGATGCTCACTATGCGTACTGAATGTACAGCTACCAGCTCGATGCGTCACCTCCTGTCTCCCCCGGTTCTACCAACCCAATGAAGACCTCCTTTGAAATACACCACCCAACTAGTGTACACATAATTCATCCCAAACTTGAGATGAAATGTACTCTGGTCGGTGGTCTCTACACGACTCATCAAATATTGTCGCTCATACTTTCTTAATGCCCGACTTTCTCAAATTGTGCAAAAACTGACGCAAACGCTCATGCATAGCCACCTCTAATGCTGCATGGATATCGTCACGCATTCTATCATAGATGGGATATCATAAACCCTGCAAATAATTTATAATATCAAGTTATTAATAAAATAAATTTCAAAATAAATTTCAAAGTAAATATTATTTATTTACGTATCAGCCAATGATTGTACATGCTGAGCCGCACATCAATGGGAATCTATTCCCATGTGATCCATGACTGAGAAAAATAATTGTGCAAGATAGTGCTCCCCTGTCCAAGAGCTACATGCACAAAACTGTGAAAAAAAAATAATCAAACAATTAGTATATATATAAATAAATTAATGAAAGCTAACTAAAATATACAGGTTACCATATCTCCGTGTGC
This sequence comes from Viscum album, assembly GCA_963277665.1. NCBI lineage: Eukaryota > Viridiplantae > Streptophyta > Magnoliopsida > Santalales > Viscaceae > Viscum > Viscum album. Next base: position 187,358,358 of record OY728159.1, read on the forward strand.
ATGTATCGAAGTCAATACGTGGACATTGCTTAGGGATAGGGTCAGGAATCACCAGTCGCGTAAGACTGTGCCCCCTCCGTGTACCTCCTAAACCACCAGTAGGCTGAGGGTCAGATGATCCCACATCCCCCTCATCCAAAGGTAGCTCAGCCTTCTCTAGCTCATGTAATAGATCAGAGTCCATCTGAAACACAAAATGATTGTTGTTAGCAGATAGTTGAAAATAACTATTATATATAGATATATATTAGTTATGATCATAACCAGCATTTAACTGTGTCAATGTTCACCTTCATCATCATCTTCATATCTGACGATGCTAATGTCTTCATATTCCTCCTCGGCATCATCAATATCCATATGAGTTTCACTTTCACCATCCCTTGTCATTTCAAATTCATTTGTAATATCATTAACATCTTCGTCACCATCGACCCTTAAATGTGGGGTGTCATCATCGATATTCATGTTTTTTTGTGAAAAAGATGGATTTTGAGTAGTCTCTTGAAAAATTTCAATTCCTTCCACTTCAGCGGAACCACATTCAGTTTGAGTAAATTGATTTTCCCAAGATTTCATTTTTATTATGCTCCACCAATCACTCAGGTATCTTGAAGTAGCACAGTACTTTGCGTAATAAATTTTATGTGCTTGTTGAGCCAGTAAAAATGGTTCATTTACTGCAAGAAGACTTTTATATTTAATATCGACGATTTCATGAGTCGGATGAACACGCAAGCCTCTCTCAGTATCCAACCATCGACATTTAAACATCATTATGTAATTCTATCCAAGATAACATAGCTCAATAATTTTATCCAGAATGTCATAAAAGTCAACTTCAGTTTCTCTATGATGCGATCCTCTCAAACAAACTCCACTGTTCATTGTTTTTTTATTCCCCATATGCACGTGTATGAAATCTAAAACCATTCACCACATATGAATTATAATATTTAACCATTTTGGATGGTGGGTTACTCAATAGACACAGTCGCTTATCAATTTTATCAGCATGTTGAGACACCTGAAAATTTGTAAAACAATTATCAATATAATAAATAGTAAACTGAATTGATATTAAACCATCAATAATTTATGTTACCAATTTTTGAAACCATTGAGAAATTTTTGTTTGCCTACGTTCTTCAAGAGCAACTGCTGTAATTTGTGGAAGTTGTTTCTTGATATGATTATCATATAACCTACAAATAAAATAATTTTACATACTGTAACAAAAATTATAGAATAAGTGATAGAAGCACTCACAGTTTAAATGTTGTCATTTCTTCACAGTTGAGCAGAACATATGTATGAGCTCTGTGATGTTCATCGTCTGAAAGACATCATTCTTGAACTCCACTGAAGCTGAGATTTGGCTGATTAAAAACTGATAATTGATTGTCCATTTCATCATTAACATTTCCCTTGTTCCGTCCCATGCGGTTTTTTAGGGATATTCAGATTCAAAATAGTGAGAGCAGAAAAAAGAAATTTCCTCTTGCAAATAAGCTTCAGCAATTGAGCCTTCAACTGATGCTTTGTTACGTACTTTTTTCTTCAATTTCTGCATGCATCTCTCGAATGGGTACATCCATCGAAACTGTACTGGACCTCCATATTTAGTTTCATGTGGAAAATGTAATATCATATGTTCTATTGATTCAAAGAAAGAAGGCGAAAAGATTTTTTCCAGTTTACATATAATTACAGCAACACCTTCTTCCAGTTTTCTTAGCGCATCGTAGTCTGTTGTCACTGCACAAATGTCTCAAAAAAATATGATATGTCTGTTATTGAATCCCAAATCATAGAATTCAACAAACCTTTTAATCCAGTCGGCATAAGTCTTTCCATTATAACATGACAATCATGACTTTTTAATCCGGTAATATGACCATTCTTAACACATCTACCCAAATTGGAAGCATATCCATCTAGAAGTATCAAATCTGCAATCCACTGACAAAATAATAAGAGAATATCTTTGGATAGTGTATAAGATGCTTTTGGCTTCATTAACCTCTATGATATGACATTTTCAAATAGTTCAAGTTCTGGTCACCTGCAAATTTGGGCAAGATATAATCGTGCTTTTACAGTATCTTTGGTCTTACCTGGTGTATCCAAAACTGTATGAAATAAATTATCAAAATAGTTTTTCTCAATATTCATGACATCCAACATGTGGTAGACTAACAAATCATACCAATATGGGAGATCCCAAAAAATGCTTCATTTTATCCAATTATGTTCTTCCCCAAAGCCATGAATTTTTTGTTGGTTTATTGTTGGCCCAAATGTGATGAGAGGTAATGAAAATACAACTGATTTTAACTCTATACCTGAGATCATTTTTGGAGTTTTATCCCTTTCAATTGTGCCTTTTCTGAAATGATATTTGTTCCTTCGAAAGGGATGATCGGTTGGAAGAAATCTGCGATGACAGTCAAAATAGAAAGGTTTTTTTCCATTGATGAGCATAAAATCTTTGTTGTCTTTCATACAGTAAGGACATGATTTCGGACCATGTGTAATCTAGCCAGATAACATGTCATATGCCGGAAAGTCACTAATCGTCCACATCAATGCATCTTTTAATGTGAAATTTTGTTTCGCAGCAACATCATATGTACTAACACCATTACTCCACAATGCATTTAACTCATCAATCAATGATTTAAAATAAACATCAATATTCTGTTTTGGATGTCCTGGGATTAATAAGGTCAAAAAGATATAGGGATCTTTCATCAACATCCATGGAGGTAGATTGTACGAAATTATAAAGATAGGAAAACATGAATATTGACTACCATAAGAACCAAACGAACAGAAACTATCAGTAGAAAGACCAAATCACATGTTTCAGGCTTCTAAAGAAAAAGACGGATGCAGACGATCAAAATGTTTCCATGAATCACCACCAGATGGATGATTCAAGCTTTTACCAGTTGAAATATTGGTTTTGTGTCATGACATCATTGACGTTGTGTTATGAGACATAAATAAACGTTGCATCCTGGGTGTAAGGGGGAAATATCTCAATAGTTTTATAATAATCAATCCAGACTTCCCCGGTCGAGCTTCTTTATACCTCAATTGTCCACATGTGGGAAAACTATCCAACGACTCATTTTCACCAGAATATAATATGCAATCATTTTCACATGCATGAATCTTCTGATAACTAAGGTCTATATTAAAAACCAACCTCTTACTCTCATAGTAATTTGTAGTCAACAAGTTTCCTTTAGGTAACAGTGTTTTAACCAAAGAAAATATCTAATCAAAATATTTATTTGGCATTGCATTATCTGATTTAATAGCCATAAATTTTGCAACCGCTTCTAATTTTCTTATCTTGCAACCAGGATATAATGCATCCTCAACAGACCTCAACAACTCATAAAATTTGGATGGCTCCGACTCAGGAGTTAAATCAATATCATCGTGAGTTTCAGTTTGTTGAATAGATGGACCTATAACATCATGCACTAAATTTTGGAACCATGATGGATCTGAAATCAAGTTATTAGTATCTTCTATGGAACTGCGTTCACCGGGTTGATACCAAAAAACATAATCTGGTTGAAAATCAAACCGCAAGAGATGTCCCCCAACCTTGTCAAATGTGTCAAACGTTCTCAGAGCACATTTTTACAAGGACACTTAAGTGTGCCTTCTGAAACATATTCTGGTTTTGATGATGCAAATGCTAAGAAAGATTCAACACCCTCAATATATATAGGATTTAAACTAGAACCATTTGGATTTCTGCACTGATTTATCCAAGCACGGTCATCTAATAATGACTAATGTCGACTTCCTTGTTCCATATTTTTCTACAAAATATAAAATTAACACTGTTTTTGAATAATTTGAAATTATAAAAACACTATCTGAAAAAAGAAGATAAATAATTACTATTACTTCTTAATAATTAACATTAATTAAGGGCGACACAATTTCCAGTGGATTGATGGCTACTCTTTTGTCCCACGTCTCATTTACTTGCATCTTTCTCACACTGAAATCACAATGAAGAATCTGGTCAGAGGTACACATATTTATTCTCGTATGCACGAGAATGAATATGCGTACCTCTGACCAGATTCTTCATTGTGATTTCAGTGTGAGAAAGATGCAAGTAAATGAACCGTCGGACAAAAGAGCCCCCTTTTCGTCAATGAATCATCTTCTTCCAACTGTCATCGCCTGAAAACATTATAAAAAAATTATCCTACGAATTCATATCCAATCTTGTGCATACGAGATTGAATATGCCTATGTAGCAGCACATTTTTCATAATGTTTTGAGTCGATGAGAGTTGAAAGGAGAAAAGTCATCGAGCAAAAGGAGTGCCATCAATCCACTGGAAATTGTGCCAAGTTCTTAAAATTTATTAAAATTTATTAAAATTTCTTTCAACTCTTCCTAACTATTCCTAACTGTTTCTAACTGTTCTTAGTTATTCCTAACTAATTATTACTATTTATTACTAAGTATTCCTAATTATTACTAACTATTCATATTTATTCCTAACTATTACTATTTATTCCTAACTATGCCTATTTATTGCTAATTACTACTATTTATTCCTAAGTATAACTATTTATTCCTATTTATTCCTAATTCTTACTAATTACTACTAATTATTAGTAATTATTACTAATTATTACTCATTATTACTAATTATTACTAATTATTACTAATTATTACTAATTATTCCTAATTATTCCTAATTATTCCTAATTATTCCTAATTATTCCTAATTATTCTTAATTATTCCTAATTATTCCTAATTATTACTAATTATTCCTATTTATTGCTATTTATTGCTATTTATTGCTATTTATTGCTAATTTTTGCTAATTTTTGCTAATTATTGCTGATTATTTCTAATTATTGCTAATTATTGCTAATTATTTCTATTTATTCCTATTTATTCCTAATTATTGCTAATTATTCCTAATTATTGTTATTTATTCCTAATTATTGCTAATTATTAGTAATTATTAGTATTTATTACTAATTATTGGTATTTATTACTAATTATTACTAATTATTTTTATTTATTACTAATTATTCCTAATTATTCCTAATTATTACTAATTATTACTAATTATTGCTATTTATTACTAATTATTGCTATTTATTACTAATTATTGCTAACTATTTCTAATTATTTCTAATTATTCCTAATTATTGCTAATTATTCCTAATTATTGCTAATTATTTCTAATTATTGCTAATTATTCCTAATTATTCCTAATTATTGCTAATTATTGCTAATTATTAGTAATTATTGCTAATTATTAGTATTTATTCTTAATTATTAGTATTTATTACTAATTATTACAATTTATTACTAATTATTACAATTTATTAGAAATTATTACAATTTATTTGTAATTATTACAATTTATTAGTAATTATTACAATTTATTACTAATTATTACAATTTATTACAAATTATTACTAATTATTACAATTTATTACTAATTATTACAATTTATTACTAATTATTACTAATTATTACCAATTATTACTAATTATTACAATTTATCTGTATTTATTACTAATTATCTTTATTTATTACTAATTATTACTAACTATTAGTATTTATTAATAAATATTACTAATTATTACTAATTATTACAATTTATTAGTCATTATTACAGTTTATTACTAATTATAACAGTTTATTACTAATTATAACAGTTTATTACTAATTATTACACTTTATTACTAATTATTTCAATTTATTGCTAATTATTACAATTTATTACTAATTATTAGTAATTATTACAATTTATTAGTAATTATTACAATTTATTACTAAATATTGCAATTTATTGCAATTTATTACAATTTATTAGTAATTATTACAATTTATTACTAATTATCTGTATTTATTACTAATTATTGGTATTTATTAATAAATATTACTAATTATTTCTAATTATTATAGTCTATTAGTAATTATTGCAATTCATTACTAATTATAACAGTTTTTTACTAATTATAACAGTTTTTTACTAATTATAACAGTTTATTACTAATTATAACAATTTATTACTAATTATTTCAATTTATTACTAATTATTACAATTTATTACAATTTATTAGTATTTATTACAATTTATTACTAAATATTATAATTTATTACAATTTATTACAATTTATTAGTAATTATTACAATTTATTACTAATTAATACAATTTATTACTATTTACTACTCATTATTACAATTTATTACTAATTATTACAATTTATTACTAATTATTACAATTTATTACTAATTATTACAATTTATTACTAATTATTACAATTTATTACTAATTATTACAATTTATTACTAATTATTACAATTTATTACTAATTATTACAATTTATACTATTTATGACAGTTTATTACTATTTATTACTCATTATTAATATTTATTACTCATTATTACTATTTACTACCATTTATTAATAATTATTAATATTTATTACTAATTATTAGTATTTATTATTATTTATTACCAATTATTATTAATTACTACAAATTAATTATATACATTACTAATTATCGTTAATAATTATTAATTACTACTAATTATTAAAAATTAGTACTAAAAATTTCAATTTATTAGTACAAATAAATACTCATGACAAAACAATTTAAATTTAATTTAATTACAACTAATCAACAATAATAAAAATTAACATAAAAAATGAAATAAATAATAAATTAAATAAAACATAAATACCTTTAAGCTTGATTTTCTACTGATGTAGACGACTTCACAACTTCCTCGTGAACAAAAAAATTAACTTAGAAAAATTTTCCCTCTGAAATCAGAGTTCAGAGAGAAACAAGATCTAAAAATTGAGAGTAATGAAAGGAAAACAGATGGGGGTATATATAGGTTAGATTATTTGCGACAGAACTATTTGCGATGGGTATCCCGTCGCAAATACCTACGCCCGTATTTATTACTGTCGGCGGTTAAAAAGTAATTTGGGATGGGTCCCGTAGCAAATAGTCCCTGCCGACACACCTTTTGCGACCGGACGACATCCCGTCACAAAAAGCTATTAATCGTCGTCGGGTATTTGTGACGGGCCCCGTCGCAAATACTTCACTATTTGCGACGGTGGGATCCCACCGTCGCAAATAACCCTCGCGCGGCTTCACGCGGTTTGGTGCGTTAGTCGCGCCAAACCTTTTGCGACGGGAGACGAAATCCCGTCGCAAATAAGTGGTTATTTGCGACGGGTGGTTACCCCTGTCGTAAATAAACTCTTGGACGGACTATTTGCGACGAGATTTATTCCCGTTGTAAAAAGTCTTTTTTCCCGTAGTGTGTAAAGACCCGTAAAATTCAAGGGAAATTTTTTCTTAATTTTCTTTAGAATTTTACAAGAGCGCGGTTTCAGACGGCACCTGATTCCGAGGCCCGGAGTGCCCGGAATTAATTTCCGAAGTTTGGCTCGGGTACGTTCAGTGAACGAACGAGCGGGAATTCCTAACTTTTGATCCGGTGCTCGGAATTGAAATCCGAGGGCACCGATGAACTCGCAGCGCCGATTTTCGCTTAAAGAGACCTTTTCGGGAGTTGCGTTTGTTTCGGGTTAAAAGTTAGTTTTTGGGAGATTTATAAAAAAGTTGAATAAAAAGTGTGAATTCTTTTTATTTTATTTTTTTGTAAGTTAAGTTCTACCAAAGGGAGTTGGGAGTGGGACCCACATCCACTTAACCTCCCTTGGAAGGATTAAGTGAGGTGGGGTCCACACGAACCCCAACTCCTCAAATTCTCTCAAAACCTCCCCTTTAACTCGTTTCTTTTATTGTTGTCAACTTAAGTTACTTAATTAATTAAGGGAGTTAAACCCTTTTTGAATTTCAAACCTTTGAAATTCTTGTGGTTAAGTTATGAAATAATATAAGTTAAAGCTTATATTATTCTAGGAGTTTCTTTTACCCTTGGGAGGTTTTCTTGAGAGCTTTGGAAGCTTTTCTTCTTCTTCTTCAACTCAACGAAGAACGCGAAGAACGTCGTTCTTCAACGAAGAACTTCTCCACCGAAGAATACGGTCCATCCGCGACGCCGTATCCGCGACGTGACGTTCTTCTTCCGCGTCATCTCTTCCGCGACGGTTTTCCGCGACGAACGCCTTCGACAACGACTCTTCCTCCGACGTCAAAGGAATCGACACCGATATTCCACGACTCCGTCAACGTGCGACTATCGAGGTAGAGGTTCTTGAGTTCGTTGTTCTCTTTATAATTTGACTTTCCTCAAGACTTGACGAGGAACGCTCTTTTTCCGACGAAGAACGCCGCACCTCCTTTCTTCGTTCACCGTGACAACGAAGGGGACGCCATCTCTTCTTCGGACAACCTTCGTCGGCGTGCAAGTTTCGCCAACGACGTATCTCTTCGGGCATATCTCTTCGTCAACGGATTTGACGAACGACGACCGCGACGCCCGACTTCCGCGACGCCGTCTTCCGCGGAACGTAGAACGATCTTCGAACCTTATAACCGAGGTAGGGGTTGTTGTTTTATTCTTTATTTATTCCATTTCTTGAACATGGATCTCGCATGTCTAACATGAGACTTTGAATGTTTAAGTTGAGTTATTTGCTTAACGTGAGGGGGCCGGACCGCATGAACACGGCCGAACCCCCTCCATCGTTCATGTTTATTTTGCGGAAGAAAGCAAGTGGCGTGGTGCCGTCGCACCACGCAGATGAACGTGCTTATAATTTACGCAGCGCCGTCGCGCTACGTCAAGAAAAATCTTCAAGAACGCGACGCCGTCGCGCCGCGTTGAAATGAATGTCAAAGCACGGCGAAGGGGCGCGGTGCCGTCGCACCGCGCCGGATGACGAACGCCGCGGCCGGTTCCGGGCCGCGGCGGGACGAGAAGACCGCGGCCGGTTCCGGGCCGCGGCGGGACGAGGAGACCGCGGCCGGTTCCGGGCCGCGGCGGAAGAGAAGGCCGGCGGCCGGGCCGCCGGCGTCGGAAGTCGAAGGCGGGACCGGAATTTCCGGTCCCGTTAGTAAAAACCGGCCGGCCAGCTGGCCGGCCGGATGACTGAAAACCGGGGGAATAAATCCCCCGGACCGTTCAGCAAACCCCCCTCTTAATGAGGGGGGCGGTTCATTAAGGAGGGGGGGCAGCAGCCCCCCGGTTTTCCAAATAGCGGGCCCCCTGGAAGGGGGGGGGGGGGGGGCGTTTGTCAAAATCGGCGCGGCAAAGCCGCGCCGCCATCCCAAAAGCGGGGGCAATCAAGCCCCCCGCGTGCGGCTCCCCGTGCGGCGCCAGCACCAGCCGCCGCGGCCCGCTGCCGCCACCGCGGCCCGTCGCCGCCGCCACCGCGGCCCGCCGCCGCTGCCGCCACCGCGGCCCTCCGCCGCCGCCGCGCCGCCGCCGCCGCGCCGCCCCGGGGGGGGGGGGGGGGTCGGGCCGGGTCGGCCCGGACCCGGACCCCCCCGTTTCGAACCAGTTTTGGTTTTTGGCTCATAACTTGAGCCTCGGACCTCCGAATGACGAACCGTCTGCGGCAACGCGATCCTTGGATCGAGACGGTCGTTTCGGTATATCGCACTCAAGGTTTCGGTTTACTTTGAGTTTGGCCGGGTTGGTTCGTTCACGAAACCAACCGGGCCTTCGGAGCGGAAACGCTCATATCTTGAGCCACGAACGTCCGATTGACGCGCCGTCAGTCGCGTTGCGTTTCTCTTAATGAGACGGATCTGTTGGCATACTCCTCCCGAGGTTTGGACGCAGGTGGAGTACGGTCGGGTTGGTTTTTCCTTAAAAACCAACCGGGCCCCGGAGACGAAAATGCCAATAACTCACAGACTGGGCGTCCGATTGACGCGCCGTCTGTTTCGTTGACTTCCTCTTGATGAGACGGAACTTTTGACATACTCCGCCCGAGTTTTGGATACAGTCGGAGTATGGCCGGGTTGGATTGTACCCGAAATCCAACCGGGCCCCTGGAACGGAAAAGCTGATATCTTTCAGACAGGACGTCCGCTTGACGAGCCGTCAGCGGCGTTGGTAGTTACGTTTAGTAACGGTCCCTATGAGTATACCCTATGGGAGTTCGGGGTACAGTTGAGATACGGCCGGGATTGGTTTCGCTCTCGAAACCAACCGGGCCCCTGGGACGAAAAGGCTAATAACTCACAGACCGGGCGTCCGATCGACGCGCCGTCTGTTGCGTTGAGACCCCTGTGACGAGACGGACCTTTGAGACACTTCTTCGTGGGACTTTGAGATACTTGGAGTATCGACCTGTAGCTCGTGGAGCGGACCCTCCCAGTGACGAGCATGCGATGTACGGAGACCGTGTAGCTGGCTGAGACCTGACGACTGCTTGACCGACTCGACTTGGAGTGAGTCGACTAGCCCAGTGGACGGAGCACTACTTTCTGAGGTGCAGACCCATGGCGGACGGAGCACTACCTGTGTGACAGTGCAGACCCGCGGTGCTCGTCCGGAGAGTACCTCAGCAGGCTACTAGGGGGTGTGCACTACGGAGTTTGGGTGACATACCTCGGCGGGAAGCACTACTGTGTTTGGGTGGCTGGCCCGCAGTACTCGACAGGAGGAGTACTTCAGCAGTCTTAGGTTAGTGAGCAGTACCTCGGAGTCGTGACAGGACCACTGCACACTCCAGAGACGGAGCTCTTCAGTAGTTACGGTTTCGATAATGAAAATCCTGGTTTGAGCTGAGACTTTTGACCTTGTGTTTACCTCATGATTGAGATGGGTCACTTGCTAACTTTGGTATATGTATGGGCATATACCCGGGTAGTGGTTATCCGTCGTTTTCACAATCCTTGTGTTTCCTCATGATTGAGATGGGTTACTTGATAACTTAGGTATATGTATGGGCATATACCTAAGTAGAGTTTATCTGTTGAGATCTTCTTGTGTTTATCCTTGTTGGTTTTAGTGAGACCTTGAGGGTCTCGGGGTCCCTACTGAGTATCGTTATACTCACCCCTGCACGGGCTATGCCCGCACCTCGTTGTGTTGGTTGCAGACGACGGACAGAGCTGACAGAAGCCGAAGGTTCGAGGACTTGACAGTACCTGGAGGTGGACTATACGACGAGGCGGTACCCGGAGGTGGACCACTGGGCGGGACATACTCGGAGCGGATGGCGGGACCCGGAGAGCAGAGGAGCTATCTGTACCCACCCTTCAGGTGGGATTTCCAGTGGACATCTCAGCGTAGCAGCTTTACTTTTCAGTCGCTGTTTTTCCCTTTCGAGTTGTACTTTACAGTTGGGCTTGTATTTCCGGCCCCTTTTTACTTTTCAGCTCTTCTTTTGTACTTAGTGTTTTACTTCCGCTTGCTTACTCTGTGGTGTTTGTTTACTTTACAAAGGCAATGCCTTCCTTTTTTTCTGGGATTTACGCCTTGGTGCTAGTCGCCAGCCCCTGGCCTATGGAAGGCGGGCTTGGGGTAGTCACGGCACGGACCCCGAGGGCGGGTCGTGACAAATTGGTATCAGAGGGAGGTTGGTTCTACCGCAGACTCTGATCTTTCTTTCTGTGAAGCAATAGTGTTAAGGGTACCGAGTGTGGTTTTCAGTTCAGGGAGTCCAGTGTTGGTGCGGGCGGCCGACGTATCCATACACCAGGACCCTGACAACTGATTTCCGACTTTGTGCACGAAAACACTGATTGCGTGTGTGTTTTCAAAGGTTTTTCCCCTTAAAACAGCTCAAACCAGGTCAGCTCACCAGGTATAATCGTTTGATCGTGTTACGTTGTTTCTTTCAGGATATCTTTTCTCAGACGATCAGCTAGAGCCCGGAGGGATGAGCGTACTGACAGTCTGTCGAGCGACGAGGCTTCGGTACAGGGCCCTCTTGCAGTTGAGGCACCAGCGGAGGCACCAGCAGTAGGCGATGCACGACGCCTAAGCGCGCTGCATGAGTTCCAGCGCCAGCGACCGCCCAGGTTTCGCGGGGAGACGGATCCCCAGGCTGCAGAGGACTGGCTGGAGGCAGTGGTACGAGTGTTTAGGATAGTGAGGACACCAGCAGACCTCATGGTGATCCTCGCTGCGAGCCTACTACACGTAGCAGCAGGTAGGTGGTGGAGCCACTTGTTTCAGTTTTGCGATGAGATGAACTTCGCATGGGAAGACTTCGAGACCTTCTTCAGGGTGGAGTTTGTGCCAGTATCTCTACACCCCGAGCGTGTATAGGAGATTCTGCCTTTGTCGCGTGTTTTTCGATCAGAAGCCGAGTCATCTGTGGGCAGTAGACAGATGATGCAGAGGTCCAGGAGGACCAGACCAGCAGTTGGGCGATCTCGGGTTTTAGGACCGGTGGTGCGGGGCACCCGAGGTGGGGTCAGAGCCAGGCGTGCCAGAAACGGACAATGTTACTCCTGTGGCGGAAAGGGTCACCTAGCACGTGACTGTCCGACTCCTCGATCCGCAGGCTTGGAGGGAGCCACCGAGGTTGAGGCAGCGACAAATGCTGGAGCTCTGGGAGCAGGTGGACAGGGGAGGAACTAGTGGATACGTCTTTTGTACTTCTAGTTCCGTGTTGATGTTGCTTTTGTGTAGCGTCTTGTATTATGAGCTGCAATAATAAAAGACGCATCCTTTGTGATGTTTTCTTTCCTGTCCTCTTTTGTGATGTTACTAAGAGGTTCCAGTTGACTGTTGACTTGACCCTCACTTGTGAGACATCTACTGGAGGAGACCCAGTTACCACACACTGATGCCGACAGTGTGACTCAACCCTTGGAGGCGAGAGTAACGGTTGGATCTCTTAGTAGTAGCATCGAGGCCTTACGACGTCATCCTTGGTATGGATTAGTATCATCCATGCTAGGATTGACTGTTTTAGGCAAAGAATGTGGTTCATCCTGGGGATGAGACCAGGTTTCTCTTATCGGCAAAGAAGAAATCTCGCAGCTCTTATGGGACCAGAGATGGTCCGGGCCACGTCAGAAGAGGTCCATGTCATTCAGGAGCGGATGAGGAAAACACAGAGCTGGCAGAAGTCATACGCTGACAGGAGGCGGAGGCGACTAGAGTTCGAGGATGGTGACCACGTCTTCTTGCGGGTCTCACCTCGACGTGGTATTCGGAGATTTGGCCGAGGCGACAAGTTATCTCCGCGCTTCATCGGACCCTTCCAGGTTCTCAGCAGGATTGGCGAGGTGGCTTATCGTCTGGCTCTACCACCTCAGATACACCGGGTGCACGACGTCTTACACGTGTCTCAACTGAGGAGATACGTGCACGACCCGACGCACATCTTTTACCATGGGGAGCTTGACGTTGACGATGTGGCGACTTTTACGGAGGTCCCGGTGGAGATAGAGGATCGACAGGAGCGGGTCCTACATGGGCGATCGATTCCTCTTGTGCGCAACAGATGGCGGCACGGGAATCTCCAGGAGAGCACATGGGAGCGGGAGGCTCAGATGCGTGCTCAGTACCCTCTTTTGTTTCCCTAGTTTTTGATGTAGCTTTACGGGGACGTAAAGCCCTGAGGTGGGAGTAATGTAAAGACCCGTAAAATTCAAGGGAAATTTTTTCTTAATTTTCTTTAGAATTTTACAAGAGCGCGGTTTCAGACGGCACCTGATTCCGAGGCCCGGAGTGCCCGGAATTAATTTCCGAAGTTTGGCTCGGGTACGTTCAGTGAACGAACGAGCGGGAATTCCTAACTTTTGATCCGGTGCTCGGAATTGAAATCTGAGGGCACCGATGAACTCGCAGCGCCGATTTTCGCTTAAAGAGACCTTTTCGGGAGTTGCGTTTGTTTCGGGTTAAAAGTTAGTTTTTGGGAGATTTATAAAAAAGTTGAATAAAAAGTGTGAATTCTTTTTATTTTATTTTTTTGTAAGTTAAGTTCTACCAAAGGGAGTTGGGAGTGGGACCCACATCCACTTAACCTCCCTTGGAAGGATTAAGTGAGGTGGGGTCCACACGAACCCCAACTCCTCAAATTCTCTCAAAACCTCCCCTTTAACTCGTTTCTTTTATTGTTGTCAACTTAAGTTACTTAATTAATTAAGGGAGTTAAACCCTTTTTGAATTTCAAACCTTTGAAATTCTTGTGGTTAAGTTATGAAATAATATAAGTTAAAGCTTATATTATTCTAGGAGTTTCTTTTACCCTTGGGAGGTTTTCTTGAGAGCTTTGGAAGCTTTTCTTCTTCTTCTTCAACTCAACGAAGAACGCGAAGAACGTCGTTCTTCAACGAAGAACTTCTCCACCGAAGAATACGGTCCATCCGCGACGCCGTATCCGCGACGTGACGTTCTTCTTCCGCGTCATCTCTTCCGCGACAGTTTTCCGCGACGAACGCCTTCGACAACGACTCTTCCTCCGACGTCAAAGGAATCGACACCGATATTCCACGACTCCGTCAACGTGCGACTATCGAGGTAGAGGTTCTTGAGTTCGTTGTTCTCTTTATAATTTGACTTTCCTCAAGACTTGACGAGGAACGCTCTTTTTCCGACGAAGAACGCCGCACCTCCTTTCTTCGTTCACCGTGACAACGAAGGGGACGTCATCTCTTCTTCGGACAACCTTCGTCGGCGTGCAAGTTTCGCCAACGACGTATCTCTTCGGGCATATCTCTTCGTCAACGGATTTGACGAACGGCGACCGCGACGCCCGACTTCCGCGACGCCGTCTTCCGCGGAACGTAGAACGATCTTCGAACCTTATAACCGAGGTAGGGGTTGTTGTTTTATTCTTTATTTATTCCATTTCTTGAACATGGATCTCGCATGTCTAACATGAGACTTTGAATGTTTAAGTTGAGTTATTTGCTTAACGTGAGGGGGCCGGACCGCATGAACACGGCCGAACCCCCTCCATCGTTCATGTTTATTTTGCGGAAGAAAGCAAGTGGCGTGGTGCCGTCGCACCACGCAGATGAACGTGCTTATAATTTACGCGGCGCCGTCGCGCTACGTCAAGAAAAATCTTCAAGAACGCGACGCCGTCGCGCCGCGTTGAAATGAATGTCAAAGCACGGCGAAGGGGCGCGGTGCCGTCGCACCGCGCCGGATGACGAACGCCGCGGCCGGTTCCGGGCCGCGGCGGGACGAGAAGACCGCGGCCGGTTCCGGGCCGCGGCGGGACGAGGAGACCGCGGCCGGTTCCGGGCCGCGGCGGAAGAGAAGGCCGGCGGCCGGGCCGCCAGCGTCGGAAGTCGAAGGCGGGACCGGAATTTCCGGTCCCGTTAGTAAAAACCGGCCAGCCAGCTGGCCGGCCGGATGACTGAAAACCGGGGGAATAAATCCCCCGGACCGTTCAGCAAACCCCCCTCTTAATGAGGGGGGCGGTTCATTAAGGAGGGGGGGCAGCAGCCCCCCGGTTTTCCAAATAGCGGGCCCCCTGGAAGGGGGGGGCCGTTTGTCAAAATCGGCGCGGCAAAGCCGCGCCGCCATCCCAAAAGCGGGGGCAATCAAGCCCCCCGCGTGCGGCTCCCCGTGCGGCGCCAGCACCAGCCGCCGCGGCCCGCTGCCGCCACCGCGGCCCGTCGCCGCCGCCACCGCGGCCCGCCGCCGCCGCCGCCACCGCGGCCCGCCGCCGCCGCCGCCGCCGCGGCCCGCGGCCCGCCGCCGCCGCCGCGGCCCGCCGCCGCCGCCACCGCGGCCCGCCGCCGCCGCCGCCACCGCGGCCCGCCGCCGCCGCCGCGCCGCCGCCGCGCCGCCCCGGGGGGGGGGGGGGGTCGGGCCGGGTCGGCCCGGACCCGGACCCCCCCGTTTCGAACCAGTTTTGGTTTTTGGCTCATAACTTGAGCCTCGGACCTCCGAATGACGAACCGTCTGCGGCAACGCGATCCTTGGATCGAGACGGTCGTTTCGATATATCGCACTCAAGGTTTCGGGTTACTTTGAGTTTGGCCGGGTTGGTTCGTTCACGAAACCAACCGGGCCTTCGGAGCGGAAACGCTCATATCTTGAGCCACGAACGTCCGATTGACGCGCCGTCAGTCGCGTTGCGTTTCTCTTAATGAGACGGATCTTTTGGCATACTCCGCCCGAGGTTTGGACGCAGGTGGAGTACGGTCGGGTTGGTTTTTCCTTAAAAACCAACCGGGCCCCGGAGACGAAAATGCCAATAACTCACAGACTGGGCGTCCGATTGACGCGCCGTCTGTTTCGTTGACTTCCTCTTGATGAGACGGAACTTTTGACATACTCCGCCCGAGTTTTGGATACAATCGGAGTATGGCCGGGTTGGATTGTACCCGAAATCCAACCGGGCCCCTGGAACGGAAAAGCTGATATCTTTCAGACAGGACGTCCGCTTGACGAGCCGTCAGCGGCGTTGGTAGTTACGTTTAGTAACGGTCCCTATGAGTATACCCTATGGGAGTTCGGGGTACAGTTGAGATACGGCCGGGATTGGTTTCGCTCTCGAAACCAACCGGGCCCCTGGGACGAAAAGGCTAATAACTCACAGACCGGGCGTCCGATCGACGCGCCGTCTGTTGCGTTGAGACCCCTGTGACGAGACGGACCTTTGAGACACTTCTTCGTGGGACTTTGAGATACTTGGAGTATCGACCTGTAGCTCGTGGAGCGGACCCTCCCAGTGACGAGCATGCGATGTACGGAGACCGTGTAGCTGGCTGAGACCTGACGACTGCTTGACCGACTCGACTTGGAGTGAGTCGACTAGCCCAGTGGACGGAGCACTACTTTCTGAGGTGCAGACCCATGGCGGACGGAGCACTACCTGTGTGATAGTGCAGACCCGCGGTGCTCGTCCGGAGAGTACCTCAGCAGGCTACTAGGGGGTGTGCACTACGGAGTTTGGGTGACATACCTCGGCGGGAAGCACTACTGTGTTTGGGTGGCTGGCCCGCAGTACTCGACAGGAGGAGTACTTCAGCAGTCTTAGGTTAGTGAGCAGTACCTCGGAGTCGTGACAGGACCACTGCACACTCCAGAGACGGAGCTCTTCAGCAGTTACGGTTTCGATAATGAAAATCCTGGTTTGAGCTGAGACTTTTGACCTTGTGTTTACCTCATGATTGAGATGGGTCACTTGCTAACTTTGGTATATGTATGGGCATATACCCGGGTAGTGGTTATCCGTCGTTTTCACAATCCTTGTGTTTCCTCATGATTGAGATGGGTTACTTGATAACTTAGGTATATGTATGGGCATATACCTAAGTAGAGTTTATCTGTTGAGATCTTCTTGTGTTTATCCTTGTTGGTTTTAGTGAGACCTTGAGGGTCTCGGGGTCCCTACTGAGTATCGTTATACTCACCCCTTCACGGGCTATGCCCGCACCTCGTTGTGTTGGTTGCAGACGACGGACAGAGCTGACAGAAGCCGAAGGTTCGAGGACTTGACGGTACCTGGAGGTGGACTATACGACGAGGCGGTACCCGGAGGTGGACCACTGGGCGGGACATACTCGGAGCGGATGGGGGGACCCGGAGAGCAGAGGAGCTATCTGTACCCACCCTTCAGGTGGGATTTCCAGTGGACATCTCAGCGTAGCAGCTTTACTTTTCAGTCGCTGTTTTTCCCTTTCGAGTTGTACTTTACAGTTGGGCTTGTATTTCCGGCCCCTTTTTACTTTTCAGCTCTTCTTTTGTACTTAGTGTTTTACTTCCGCTTGCTTACTCTGTGGTGTTTGTTTACTTTACAAAGGCAATGCCTTCCTTTTTTTCTGGGATTTACGCCTTGGTGCTAGTCGCCAGCCCCTGACCTATGGAAGGCGGGCTTGGGGTAGTCACGGCACGGACCCCGAGGGCGGGTCGTGACATAGTGTACCTGAACCCTAATGGAAACTACTACATATTGAGATATATTTAGTGCTATCCTTTATTAGCATTAAAAAAATACTTGATAAAGGTGATGCCTTTTTTAGTGATAATTAAAAGCGCTAATAAAGAGTACCTTTATCAATGCTAAAAAAACACGGATAAAAACATATCATTACGAACACTTTTTTTAGTGTTGATAAAGGCCATTTCTATAAGCGTTTTTTTAGCGTTGATAAAGAGTGACTTTTATTAAATATAAAATTATAAAAAAATGATATCTAAATATACAATTATATGTAAATATGTATAAATGTATATGTAAATATGTAAACAATTTGTATCTAAATATACAATTATATGTAAATATTTAAAAAATATATATTTAAATATACAATATATATACATGTTTTTAAAAAAATATTTAAAAATAATTTTATAAATGTATATAATTATATGAATAAATATATAAATAAAAATGAATTATGGATATATATATATTCATATATATACATATATATAAATAGATATATCAGAAAGTATTAAATAAATATTGATCGTGCAATGGTAAAGATGTTAGGCTTGAAGGTAGAGGTCAGAGGTTCAAATCCAGGTGTGAGAAAGGATGAATAGGGCATAAAAAGCATTGATAAATGAGTGAAAAACACTAATAAATGGGGGTTGGGCTCGAGCAAGGTTGCGGGGTGGGCACACAATGCACATATCGCTGACAAAGCGGGAGTGGGAGCGCTAATAAAAGGGGTTGGTGAAACGATTTTTTTAAATATTTTTTGAATTTTATTACCACTAAAAAAGTACAAATAAAGACACCTTTATCAATGCTAAAAAATGATGATAAAGACACCTTTATTAGGGAATTTGTTAGTGGTGATAAAGGCCGCAGGTTTTTTAGGAAGCTTAGTCTAACAATGTTTTTTCAGTGCCGACAATGACAATTTTTAGTGCTGACTATGACCAAATCTGTTGTAGTGGGATGACCACGCCTCAACATACAAGAGCGTAATAACTCCATGTTTTCTTTGAACACCTCGCTCGAACCCTATTGTTTCCACGACGAACTAAGATCCTGAAACTACTTATAACACCACACAAATGGTCTATGATGATGAAGAGAGTTTCACTATCACACACTACATGGAAACACTCTTAGAATAGACTATTTATCTACCCAAATTTGATATCTAATCAAGAAAATACAAAAAGTACCAAGGATAGAAAAGTATGCGATATGTACTCTCTTTCACACAATATGTGAGCCCCGGGCAATAGCTGAGTGTGTACTGCCATCCTTCTGGCTGTGTGGGGTCAACCTGTTGGGTGTGTTCCTGTTGCAGACATGGCTCGTGGGACTAGTGAGTTGGATGGGAGTGTATCCTGAAGACCCGGAGTCATGATGCCCATGGATATGACATGTTTCTGGCCCACACGATATATGTGGCTAGGTGGATAATTGGGCATGTACCCTGGTAAAACCCAAGTCATATGACCAACCAAACTCAATGTGTACTTTAAAGCTATAGACAATGTGATATTTATCCCGGCTCTAGAAACCCTAGCCACCACTCAGTACTAAACACAATGTGTGCCTTGGTAATCATATGTCATGTGGTCACTAACTCGAATAGTAGAAACCCTAACCCCCCAGATATTCCGCCATCACTATTGTCATGACCTCCATTATCGTTCACACCCATACCGCCAGACAACTTGCCTTTGTTGCTGGCTCAAAGCTTTCCACATCTTATCTTTGTTTCTCTTTGTTGATCATGAGCCTGAGCTACGACCCGACGGTCTATTATCGCCCATCGTTCATCACGACTACCACTTCTATTCACGCTCATCACCGACTAGCCAGATGTCCTGAGCTGCCATTGTCAAACCATCAGCCATTGTGAAGGATGGAGGTGATCGATCATCGTGAGATTGCATAAGAATGAGCAGGATAGAAAGAATGGTGGTCGGTGCAATTTTGGCCACCCGAAACTTTGTTCGCAAACATATTCCTTAACAAACGTACAACGATCAAGAATCCATGATAATATTGTAATATAGAAAAGAGTTATCAATTCAATATATCTGAAAATAATTTAATAATGGGTTAAAAAATGAAAAGGAATAAAGAACGGAGTGTAAAATAATAATTAAAGCCCTATTTCAATTGTGGATTGATGACGCTTCAAGGTTAAATCTTAATGTGCCATCCAACATTGAAACTTCCATGAAGAATGTAATATTCAACCCTAGCTTTATAGGGATTCCTTTGTGGTCAAAAAATAATCCACTAAATAAAGGATTAACATCTAATTTATAACTTTAATTTAGGTTAACCGATAATATAATTAAAAACTTGAAAAGGATCTGTTTGGGACCCAAGCCTCACATTTAAAAATTATACCTCACCTAGGAACCCCTCATTCTGTACACAAATGTGGTGTTATAATTTCCATTTGGGACTTTGATTAGGAGATATTAATTATATACCTCATTTTCATGTGTGAGGGTTATAAATAATATTTTTTTTAAATATCAAATATAAAATGACTCATATTTTCATGCATTTTTTTTGGATATTATATGGATTATTTTTTATCCTAGCCGCTGTGATAGTGTGTGCTTCCCAGACCTGGTGTGCCCAGAATAAATATTTGAAATATTTGAAATATATTAAATACCATGTGCGAATAGTTTTCTTGAAAAAGTGGAATAACTCCAAAATGGGGGGGGCAAATCAGAAATCTGAGGGCATCGTTGAGTTAATAACATGGTTTTTAACCTAGTAGTGACATAATCTTTATTGGCATTGGGCGTTTTTGAAAAAGACATTGTAGGGGTAAATGAATAAAATAAATTCATGAATTAATTTTTTTATTTATTTTTGACGCAGTGACCAATTTCTTCTATAAGTGTATGATTATGAGAATTTATTCACGGTTTTCCACTCAAACCTTGGATATCTAGACAACTGTTGGAGATCATTCTTGGCGAATAATGACGGATCAGACAAGATCATGGACCGTTGGGCCAACAGAGTTCGTGGAACTTGTCAATGATGGTAACACAAAATTTTTATTCATCAACGATCAATCCAAACTCTAGGTATAATGTTGATTTTGTGTTTTCCATACTGTTTCTTAATCCTGGATGAATGCGGATCAATTCCCTGAACATAACTAATACGTGCATCATCAGTAGATTTAATTTGATGAAATTATTATTTTTTTGTTGTGTTTATTCCTCTTTGTTTGTCTTCTTCTACGACAAAAAATCAAGCCTGAACGAACAAAGTCCTAGGTTCATTCCTCACTTTTTATGGCTTGTGGATTTCTCCCTTATTTCTTCGTTTGACCGTCATTGGTATTTTCTTTGGCCAAAGATTCGACCAATACTTGGTATTTGATTGTTGTGTGACCGTTTTTTGGCGAAACGGATCGAAACTGCGAGTACACCCCATGATGGCAGCTGTGTTTTGAAAATCAATGACAATAGTGGGTAGAATCGAGGATTAATGAGACTAAATCAAGGGTTATTCATCTTCTCGAGTAGTTCATGATGATATGAATTTCAGAGGTGTGTTCTCGATCCATTTCAAAGGCCAGATTCCAACGAGCAAGTGACAGCGGGGCTCATTCTACCCAGATATGAGATCCAGGGAGTGATTTCTAGTTGGAAATGAGGTAGTGATGAAATGTGAGTAATAATGGAGAATAACCTATAGATCTAGAAAATTCTAGGTCACACGACGTGTAATCTGGCAGTACATGTCGTGTGGGACCCCCTGGCTACAGTGCTAGGGTTTCAATTGGAGTTAAGTGTCACGCACCATATGACATGGTCACACACCATGAGAACCTCCCATGGAGGCTTGGCGTGTACTTCAAAAATTATACAGACATGACTATAAGTACATGGCCAGTGGCACACTGTGTACTTGGACACAAACAAAACCATGTGTACACGGGGAACACAGGCATGATCAGAGATACACTGACACATCCAGAAGGCACGGGAAGGTATCAGGTGACCTCTACACACCATGTGATTCACTCACATGCTATGTATTTTGAGGTTTAAATTCTATGTGAGGCTTTACCACACATGAAAAATTGAGGGTGACTGGACACACTGTGTATCCCTTAGTACATGTCATGTACCCCCTTCAAGGGTGTTTGTTTCCCTTTGTTTCTTTAGTTTGGACCGGCCTTGGTTGAGTGTGTTCTCTTGGTTTATTCTCTCAAGGGTATAGTACGACATTATATCCATATCATAGGATTATTATCCCCTCTGGAGGATGAGTCTTAGATAAAGTTCGTGGTGTCCCTCTGTGAGACCAGAGTGTGATCCTTTATCATCTTTATACACTAGGCGGGGTTTGTGGAATCAACATGACCTCCTTTAATAGGCATTGATCCTCCATCTAGATTTTTATATTGGTAGGTCTCATGGTATTGTCGGTATACGATGTAACATCCCGAGTCCGGAGCCCCTCCACTGGTGCCCCGTACCCGGTTTGCCACATGACCTCAAGCACATTTCCCCGAACGCTAGAGGCTGTTGACTAGCAGTGAGGGCCTTGGTGAGTCAGTGGGAAAACTATGCCCTCATTCGGTAAGGTATACAAGGTAAGAAATAGCAATAACCAGTAGAAGCAGTAAACAACATGCATAACAACAAAAACCAAACAACGGAAGCAATGTAGAGATATAACTATGATGAAAATGATGCAGCAGGTACAAGTATCTAAGGAAAACAGAAAACACAACAACATGCTTAAATACAACTGAAACCAAGTGCAAAAGAAAAACAAAATAATCTCCTCAGCATCGCGAGCCACAGCTCGGTCCCATGCTCCCCAGCTCCTGGTGCAATCAAGATCCTGAAGTAGAAGGGTGCTTGCCCTTGTCTATACCTGCAGCAACATAGTCTGCTTGGGCCCAAAATCATGGCCCAAACAGGGTGTGAGATACAATCCCAGTAAGAAATCACCCAAAGATTTGTGCCTAACAGTCAATGAATACATGGAAGTACTAAAACAAGAAGCACTAAACAGAAAAGCACAAACAGCTACAAACCACAGTTCTAACAAGTATAACACACAAGTAAGCAGCCACCAACAAAAGAAGAAACAGGTAACCCTCTGGGTATCTCTCACAGTCTAACCCCTATGGTTCAACCTATAAGTACTAGAAACCCTCTGGTAAGAACACACAGTCTCACCCCTCTGGTACAACTACACAATTAAGCAGACTCTCTGGGGAAGCACTCACCGTCAATTCCCCCTATAGTCTCGTATCGTGCTAAAGGCTCTATGGGGAAGCACTCAACGTCAATTCCCCCTATATCTCGCGTCGTAATTAAAAGACACTCTGGAGAATCCCTTCTGTCAATTCTCCCCTTGGTCTCGCATCGTGATTAAAAGACACTCTGGAGAAGCCCTTCCGTCAATTCCCCCTTTGGTCTACTACTCTAGGTTCTCAAAGTCCTGAGTGAAAGGTAATGCATGCTCAACACGTGTGTACATCATCCAAGTAAACCTCAAGAACTACTTGGCTATCAACTAAGGCTCAACAGTAAAACAAGGCAACAGTCCACAATCCTACAACTAGGCATGGAAACTGGCAAAACGCCAAATAGGAAGAACAAGCATGGCAAGAAAACTGAGCACAAACAAAATACTCTAATCACAAGAAATAACCTCTACTAAAGAAACCAAGCAAAGCAGGCAAGTAACAAGGGAAAAACAGGAAACACGCAATACCCCGTTCAAGGGTATTGGTGGAAATTGCACAAAATATACATCAAATTTCTACAGAAAGGCACAAACCACCTACCTCGATCCTAGGAGATCGATATACGTGAACCTCGACGACAGATTCCCCTTAGAACGACGTAGATCTAAGAAAAATCACAAAACATTCATCCCACGATAACTTGAAAACAATGAGGAATCAAGAAACAAGGCTCAAGAAGAAGGAAGAACTCACCGCTGTGATTCCAACGCAATCGACCGTGCTCGAATCGGAGAACGGATGGCGAGGCGGAAGCTCAGAGAAGATTCGGCCGTACGGTCGCTTCCGGGCAGACAAAAACTAGAGAAGAAGATGGAAATAGGGGTTAGGCGCGACCCTGGTCCATTTAATGAAAAAAAAGAAAGTACACGGCGTGTACTTTTAGAGTACATGGCGTGTACTGGGTCCTTTCCGTACACCGCCAAAAACGGACTCCACGTCACCCCTACACACCATGTGTGTGGCCCGGGCATAGCCAGCACACGACTTCGAGCCGGATCAGAGTACACGGCATGTACTCAAAAAGTACACGGTGTGTACTTTGAAAATTTCCAGAAAAACCATTTTTCTTAAAAACTCCAGAAAAAAGGAAAAACATACCTGAACGAAGATCCAGGTTCTTACAAACTTCCCCCTTAAAGAAATTCATCCTCGAATTTCCCAAATGAGGTGGAGAAGAAGAATCCCCGAATAGCTCCGGCCACTGTGATCGTACATTAGCCTCCCTCTCCCAGGTCTCGTCCTGTACTCGACCGTGCTACCATAGCACCCGTACCAGAGGAACAGACCACCTGCGGAGAACCTTCGTACTGCGATCGACAATCCGGATAAGATGCTCCTCGAACGATGCATCTGCTTCAAGCTCGACTTCCTCAGGCTAAAAGATGTGAGATGGGTCTGAAAAGTAACGTCGGAGCTGAGAGATATGGAAGAAGTCGTGCATGGCCCGATACCTCTGAGGTAGCTACAACCGATAGGCGACCGACCCCACTCTCTCCAAGACCTCAAACGGCCCGACGTACTGCGGTGAAAGCTTACCTGTATCCAAATCCTCTTGTGTCCCAACCTCGGTGCGACACGCAGGAAAACCTGATCACTGACCTCAAACTCCAGAGGTCGTCTCTACTGATCAGCATAAGACTTTTGTCGAGACTGTGCTACATCCATCCTCTTCTGAATCAACTCTATCTGCTCTGAAGTCTCGTGAACAAGACTAGGTCCCAGCAAAGCTGCCTCTCCTGCCTCCAGCCAGTATAAGGGTGATCTGCATGGCCTACCTTACAAATCCTCGTATGGTGACATCTGGATGGTCGCCTGGAAACTGTTGTTGTAGGCGAACTCCACCAAAGGAATATGCTTCTCCCAAGAACTGCCAAAGTCAAGGATGCAAGCCCGAAGCATATCCTCAATCACCTGGATCGTGCGCTCGGACTGGCCATCAGTCTGGGGATGGTATGTTGTACTCAAAAGTACATGCATACCCAAGGCCTTCTGAAGTCCCTGCCAGAACCAAGAGGTAAAGCGCGCATCTCTGTCTGAACCAATAGAGCGCGGAACTCCATGCAGACACACAATCTCTCGAATGTAAAGTCGTCCCAGATCATCAACACTAAAGGTATACTTGATCGGTAAGAAGTGAGAAACCTTCGTAAGTCTGTCGACGACAACCCAAACAGCATCGTTCCCTCACGGTGACCTCAGTAACCCAGTCATGAAGTCCATCGCAACATCGTTCCACTTCCACTCTGGAATGGGTAACTGCTGTAAAAGGCATGCTGGTCGCTGATGCTCTGCTTTCACCTGCTGACAAGTAGAACATCTCATGACAAAACCAGAAACATCCTTCTCCATACCTGGCCACCAGTACTGACGATGAAGATCCCGATACATCTTGGTGATGCCAGGATGAACTGTCCAAACTGAGCAATAGAAATCCCGCATCAGCTCCTCACGTATGTCTGCTGTCACCCATACACGTCCTTGGAAACGCAAGATCTCATCCTCGCCCACTGTCCATCCAAGAAGAGGGTCCTCTCCTAACACACTCTCCCGCAGGACTAAGCCTTTCGAGTTTGATAGCTGCCTCATCCATACCCGATCAAGTAGCATGGAGGTAACAGCTACAGAAGATAGAAAAGTCTATCCTTGTCTATCGTGCACCTCTAGATGCATCTCAGAGAACAGATCCATCAGCTTCCAATCACTACTAGCCTCCTGAACTGCCTGAATTTGAGTTCTCCTGCTCAACGCATCTGCCACGGAGTTTCCCTTTCCTGATGTATAGGAAAGCTCGAAGTCAAAATACTGTAGATACTCAACCCACCTATGCTGCCTCAGATTCAGATCACGCTGAGTGAAGATATACTTGAGACTCTTGTGGTCAGTGAAGACCACAAAGTGCTCTCCCAGAAGATAGTGTCTCCAACAGTGCAAGGCATGAACAATAGCTGCCAACTCTAGATCGTGCGTAGGTTAGTTCCTCTCATGTGGCCTCAACTGCCGAGACCCGTACGCAACGACTCCATCTCCCTACATAAGCATAGCTCCCAGCCCGATACCCGAAGCATCACAGTAAATAGTGTATCTCTTGCCTGGCTCTGGAAAGACTAGTATCGGTGCTGACGTCAACCTCCCTTTTAGCTCCTAAAAGGATGACTCAAAAGAATCTGACCATAAGAACTTCGCCCCCTTCTTGGTCAGAACTGTCAAGGGTGCTGCTAAATGGTAAAAGTCCCGAATGAAGCGTCTGTAGTATCCATCCAGCCCTAGGAAGCTCCGTACCTCAAAAACGTTCTTCGGTTGCTCCCAGGAAACTACAGCTCTCACTTTCTCTGGGTCCACAGATACTCCTGCCTCTAAGATGACGTGACCCAAGAAGTGAATCTGATCCATCCAGAAGTGGCACTTTGAGAGTTTATCATAAAGTCGATGCTCTCTCAGTGTTCTTAGAATGATCTCAAGATGGGTGGCATGGTCGTGTCGAGTGTGAGAGTACACCAAGATATCGTCCATGAAGACCACGACGAAGGAATCCAAGTAAGGATGGAACACTCGGTTCATCAGTGCCATAAAAACTACAGGTGCGTTCGTGAGTCCGAAGGGCATGACTGTATACTCCTAAAGACCATACCTGCTCCTGAAGGCTATCAGAGGTATATCTGATGGTCTAACGTGCAACTGATGATAACTGGACCTCAAGTCGATCTTCAAGAACACCTGGCCTCCTCGAAGCTGATCGAAAAGGTCATCAATCTGCGACAATGGATATCAATTCTTGACCGTCAACTGGTTCAGCTTCCGATAATCCACACAAAGCCGAAGGGTACCGTCTGCCTTCTTTGCAAACAGGACAGGCGAACCCCAAGGAGAAGTACTGGGTTCGATGAAACCCTTATCCTGTAGCTCCTCCAACTGCTTCTTGAGCTCCTACAACTCAGGTGTAGCCATCCTATAGGGAGGAATGGACACCGGTGCCGCTCCTCGCACGATCTCAATAGAAAATTCTACCTCATGCTCCGGAGGCAAACCTGAAAAGTCCTCTGGAAAGACATCCCGGAAGCGATCCACCACTGGAGGAAAGTCCAGCTGTGGAGTCCCCTAATCATCCAGGTAAAGGCTAGCAATCTGGTCCGTCACTCCTCCTAGCCCAAGATGCTCAAGTCCCACCCGACTCGCCCGAACGTCCCATTTGCCTCTATGAAGGAAAGATTCACCCTATGGTGAAATGAAACTGACTCTGCGACAATAAGAGTCAACGAATGCCTAGAAGGGAATCAACCAGTCCATGCCAAGGATGACATCATAGCCTGTCATCTCTAGGACATAGAGATCCCATAAGAAGTGATACCCTGCAACCTCGAGAGGGCACTCTCTACACTGACGTACACTATATGTCCTCATTCCCAAAGGTGTGTCTAGTGTCAAAGAGTCGACAGAAGAAAAGATGCAGAGTCCAAGGCTCTCCACAACGAAAACATAGATAAAACTATGCGTAGCAACAGTATCTAAAAGGGCTGAAGATAAAACTGAGGCTAATAAAATCGTACCTCGAATAGTAGAAGGGTCGGGATCCTGCTCATGATAAGTCTGCTCCACGGTGAAAGACTGGCCTGCACCGTGGCCCTGCGCCCCTGACTGACCACTCTGAGCTGAACCTCCCTGCTGGTGCTGAGGGACTGGTGGCTGACCACCATGGGCTCGACCTCCACCTCGGCCCGAACGGTCGGAAGAACTCCAGTTCCCTGACTGGTGAGAGACTGGTGGGGCTGCTCCTGAACGAGGAGTCATGGAAGAACCCCAGTCACCAGCTGCTGGTGAGAAAACCTGGTAGGAACGCTGAAGGTGACCCATCTTGCTGCAAGATCGGCACTCCATGGGGTCTCTCTGGCACTGCGGCCTCATGTGTCCTGTCCGGCCACACTGATAGCATGTCACCAGGCTGCCTGATGATGTGTCTCGCATCCTCGCATCACCGTGCGTAGGCTCCCTACGGCGCTTCTTGCTGTCATCTGAAGGGAAGCTAGCTCTGCAAGCAGAACCACCCTGACTCGTAGCCCTAGAGTCTCTCAGATTGCGCTCCGCAATCAATGCCTGGTTGATGACAGAAGTAATAGAAGTCAGCTGGAAGATGTTCACCTGCGAGCGGATCTCCCGCTTGAGTCCATCCTCAAACTTCCTCTCCAAGAACACCCCACTCCCATCCCGAAGGGGTGTAAACCGCTGAAACTCAGTGAAACGAGAGGAATAATCCATGAAAGATAGAGTACCCTACTCTAAGCTCATGAACTCCTGGGCTCGATCGTCCCTCAGGGTCTCCGGGTATAAGTTGTCGTAGAACACGCACTGGAACTCCTCCCAAGCCATAACTTGCTGCTGACCCGCCTTTGATATCAAATCCCACCACCTCTTGGCAGATTCTCGGAGCATGTAGGTGGCGAGCTTGACCCACCTCTCCGGAGGCGTCTCTAGATGCTCGAATATAGTCAGCATGGCTTCCAGCCATGACTCTGTAGCCTGAGGTCCTCCCTCCCCTGAGAACGTGCGAGGATGCTGCTGCTGAAAGACCCGTGTCAAGTTTTCCATAGACGAGGCAGGAGGTGGTGCTCCCTGGAAGGCCTGAATCATCCTCATGAAACCCTCCCTGAACTGCGCATCGGCACCCGCAACTGGTATAACAACCGGTGCCAAGGCTGGCTCGGCTGGGGGATCGACAGGAAGTCCCTGATCAACCCTGTATGGCGTCTGATCACTGCCTGACGACAGACGTACGATCGGAGGATGTCTCGGAGGCATAGCTCTGAAAGATCAAAAGCACACCTTGGATCAGGAAAACAAGGACAGAGAACACAAGAGTAGAAAATGGGAACAGGGGAAGAAAAACACACAAGATTGAAAAAACACGACTACACGGCGTGTCTTCTTTAACCACTGACATGGGCTTATACTCCTGCCCTACAAGTCGTCTACACTAAAAACTACACGGCGTGTTTAACCCCACACATGGAGTGTACTTGAAAACTATTCCCCTACCCGAGTCTCCTTACACGACTAACCCACACAGTCCGACTCAACCCGAGACTACACGGCGTGTTCGAAACAAACACGGCATGCACTAGACAAGGCTTCAGCGGTCCGTGTTGTTGAGTACACGGCCTTCTACATGGCTGGACCTTACACGACGTGCTCCGAATAAGAACGGCATGCATACGCGAAGGCGACACCGTCCCGTGTTGTTCGTGACACGGCCGAGTACCTGGGAAAGACTACACGGCGTGTTCCGAACAAACATGGCGTGTGGAAAGGAAGGTAAAGCTGACCTATGTTGTTCGTGACACGGTCGGGTACCTAGACAAGACTACACGGCGTGTTCCCTATGGACACAACGTGTTCTTACCTGAGCTTCCCTGGCCCGTGTTATTAGTGACATGACCGGGTACACGGCCCCAAACTCACACGGTGTGTACTACTGGTGCACGGCGTGTTCACAAAGTTACCCCCACGACACCGTGTTCTTCCCACACGGTCAGTGACACGGCCTAAAAACTACACGGCATGTATCTAAAAAGTACACGTCGTGTATTCTGGGTTTTTTTGTGCAGTAGCTCAGAAACTGCATAGAATTCCAAAAACACTAAAACAAGGGAAAAAGTGCCAAATTCTGATCTGTGAGGGCCCATAACACCTAAAGAACCCAAAATTCGGCGTTCATTTTTAAGCAAGGAACAAAAAAACAGTTTTATAACATAACAGCAGAGAATCTATCAAGCATCTATCACAACAGCATGCATAATTTACACAGAGCCTATCACAACAGCATGAAATCACTAATGCACCCTAGATGGCATGGCAATAATGCATGACATGTGATTTCTACAGGTGCCTATATGATACATGAGATGGAATACCCTCATCTCATCGGGTTGTGATAGAAATAGAACCAAAATATCAAAACAATAACCGCACAAGTCATACGAATCACTCTAGGTGAAAACATACCAACCAGAAAATCTCAAAACCAGAAAACTACAATTAACGAGGTAGTATGGCTTTTCCCTATACACGGGTTAGATACTCCCAAGAACAGCTTAATGCCAAGTACTGAATCCATCCTATCCCTGGATAAGGTCTCTAAACAGTAAATCAAGAGAAAAGAACTTCTCTGATACCACTTTGTAACATCCCGAATCCGTAGCCCCTCCACTGGTGCCCTGTACCCGGTTCGCCACATGACCTCAAGCGCGTTTCCCTGAACGCCAGAGGTTGCTGACTATCAGCGAGGGCCTTGGTGAGTCAGTGGGAAAACTATGCCCTCATTCGATAAGGTATACAAGGTAAGAAACAGTAATAACCAGCGGAAGCAGTAAACAACATGCATAACAACAAAAACCAAACAACGTAAGCAATGTAGAGATATAACTATGATGAAAATGATGCAACAGGTACAAGTATCTAAGGAAAACAGCAAACACAACAACGTGCTGAAATACAACTGAAACCAAGTGCAAAAGAAAAACAAAATAATCTTCTCAGCATCGCGAGCCACAGCTCGGTCCCATGCTCCCTGGCTCCTGGTGCAATCAAGATCCTAAAGTAGAAGGGCACTTTCCCTTGTCTATAACTGCAGAAACATAGTCTTCTTGGGCCCAAAATCATATCCCAAACAGGGTATGAGATACAATCCCAGTAGAAAATCACCCAAAGATTTGTGCCTAACAGTCAATGAATACATGGCAGTACTAAAACAAGAAGCAGTAAACAGAAAAGCACAAACAGCTACAAACCATAGTTCTAACAAGTATAGCACACAAGTAAGAATCCAGCAACAAAAGAAGAAAAAGGTAACCCTCTGGGTATCTCTCATAGTCTAACCCCCATGGTTCAACCTATAAGTACTAGCAACCCTCTGGTAAGCACACATAGTCTCACCCCTCTGGTACAACTATGTAATTAAGCAGACTCTCTAGGGAAGCACTCAACATCAATTCCCCCTATAGCCCGCGTCGTAATTAAAATACACTCTGGAGAATCCCTTCCGTCAATTCTCCCCTTGGTCTCGCATCGTGATTAAAAGACACTTTGGAGAAGCCCTTCCGTCAATTCCCCCTTTGGTCTACTACTCTAGGTTCTCACAGTCCTGAGTGAAAGGTAATGCATGCTCAACACGTGTGTACATCGTCCAAGTAAACCTCAAGAACTACTTGGATATCAACTAAGGCTCAACAACAAAACAAGGCAACAGTCCACAATCCTACAACTAGGCATGGTAACTGGCAAAACGCCAAACAGGCAGAACAAGCATGGCAAGCAAACTGAGCACAAACAAAATACTCGAATCACAAGCAATAACCTCTACTAAAGCAACCAAGCAAAGCAGACAAGTAACAAGGAAAAAACAGGAAACACGCAATACCCCGTTCAAGGGTATTGGTGGAAATTGCACAAAATATCCATCAAATTTCTACGAAAAGGCAAAAACCACCTACCTCGGTCCTAGGAGATCGATATACGTGAACCTCAATGACAGATTCCCCTTAAAACGACGTAGATCTGAGAAAACTCACAAAACTTTCATCCCACGATAACTTGAAAACAAGGAGGAATCAAGAAACAAGGCTCAAGCAGAAGGAAGAACTCACCGCTGCGATTCCAACGCAATCGACCTTGATCGAATCAGAGAACAGACGGCGAGGCGGAATATCAGAGAATATTCGGCCGTACGGTCACTTCCGGGCAGACGAAAACTGGAGAAGAAGATGGAAATTGGGGTTAGGCGTGACCCCGGTCCGTTTAATTAAAAAAAATAAAGTACATGGAGTGTACTTTTAGAGTACATGGCGTGTATTGGGTCCTTTCCGTACACCGCC
This sequence comes from Viscum album, assembly GCA_963277665.1. Taxonomy (NCBI): domain Eukaryota; kingdom Viridiplantae; phylum Streptophyta; class Magnoliopsida; order Santalales; family Viscaceae; genus Viscum; species Viscum album. The sequence goes on from OY728159.1 coordinate 187,390,321, forward strand.
AAAAACAGCCTCCACGTCACCCCTACACACCGTGTGTGTGGCCCGGGCACGGCCAGCACACGGCTTCGAGCCAGATCAGAGTACACGGCATGTACTAAAAAAGTACACGGTGTGTACTTTGAAAATTTCCAGAAAAACCATTTTTCTTAAAAACTCTAGAAAAAAGGAAAAACATACCTGAACGAAGATCCGGGTTGTTACAAACTTCCCCCCCTTAAAGAAATTCATCCTCGAATTTCCCAAACGAGGTGGAGAAGAAGAATCCCTGAACAGCTCCGGCCACTATGATCGTACATCGGCCTCCCTCTCCCAGGTCTCATCCTATACTCGCCCATGCTTCCATATCACCCATACCAGAGGAATAGACCGCTCGTGGAGAACCTTCGTACTGCGATCGACAATCCAGATAAGATGCTCCTCGAACGATGCATCTGCTTCAAGATCGACTTCCTCAGGATGAAAGACGTGAGATGGGTCTGAAAAGTAACATCGGAGCTGAGAGATGTGGAAGACGTCATGCATGGCCCGATACCTCTGAGGTAGCTACAACCGATAGGCGACCGACCCCACTCTCTCCAAGACCTCAAACGGCCCGACGTACTGCGGTGAAAGCTTACCCTGTCTCTGAATCCTCTTGTGTCCCAACCTCGGTGCGACATGCAGGAAAACCTGATCACCGACCTCAAACTCCAGAGGCCGTCTCTACTGATCATCATAAGACTTCTGTCGAGACTGTGCTGTAGCCATCCTCTTCTGAATCAACTCTATCTACTCTGAAGTCTCGTAAACAAGACTAGGTCCCAGCAAAGCTGCCTCTCCTACCTCCAGCCAGCATAAGGGTGATCAGCATGGTCTACCGTACAAATCCTCATATGGTTCCATCTGAATGGTCGCCTGTAAACTATTGTTGTAGGCGAACTCCACCAAAGGAATATGCTTCTCCCAAGAACCACCAAAGTCAAGGATGCAAGCCCGAAGCATATCCTCACGCACCTGGATCGTGCGATCGGACTGGCCATCAGTCTGGGGATGGTATGCTATACTCAAAAGTAAATGTGTACCCAAGGCCTTCTGAAGTACCTTCCAGAACCGAGAGGTAAAGCGCTCATATCTGTCTGAAACAATAGAGCGCAAAACTCCATGCAGACACACAATCTCTCTGATGTAAAGTCGTCCCGAATCATCAACACTAAAGGTATCCTTGATCGGTAATAAGTGAGAAACCTTCATAAGTCTATCGACGACAACCCAAACAGCATCGTTCCCTCGCGGTGACCTCGGAAACCCAGTCACGAAGTCCATCGCAACATCGTTCCACTTTCACTCTGGAATGGGTAACTGCTGTAAAAGGCCTGCTTGTCGCTGATGCTCTACTTTCACCTGCTGACAAGTAGAACATCTCATGACAAAACCAGCAACATCCTTCTCCATACCTGTCCACCAGTACTGGTGATGAAGATCCTGATACACCTTGGTGATGCCAGGATGAACTGTCCAAACTGAGGAATAGAAATCCCGTATCATCTCCTCACGTATGTATGTCTGCTGGCACCCATACGCGTCCTTGGAAATGTAATATCTCATCCTCGCCCACTGTCCATCCAGGAAGAGGGTCCTCTCCTGACACACTCTCCCACAGGACTAAGCCTTCCGAGTCTGATAGCTGCCTCATCCATACCCGATCAAGTAGCATGGAGGTAACAGCTACAGAAGATAGAAAAGTCTGTCCCTATCTGTCGTGCACCTCTAGATGCATCTCAAAGAACATAGCCATCAAATCCAATCACTACTAGCCTCCTGAACTTCCTGAATTTGAGTTCTCCTGTTCAACGCATCTGCCACGGCGTTTCCCTTCCCCGATGTATAGGAAAGCTCGAAGTCAAAAGACTTTAGATACTCAACCCACCCGCGCTCCCTCAGATTCATATCACGCTGAGTGAAGATATACTTGAGACTCTTGTGGTCAGTGAAGACCACAAAGTGCTCTCCCAGAATATAGTGTCTCCAACAGTGCAAGGCATGAACAACAGCTGCCAACTCCAGATCGTGCGTAGGTTAGTTCCTCTCATGTGGCCTCAACTGCCGAGACCCGTACGCAACGACTCCATCTCCCTGCATAAGCACAGCTCCCAGCCCGATACCTAAAGCATCACAGTAAATAGTGTAGCTCTTGCCTGGATCTAGAAAGACTAGTATTGGTGCTGATGTCAACCTCCCTTTTAGCTCCTGAAAGGATGAATCACAAGAATTTGACCATAAGAACTTTGCCCCCTTCTTGGTCAGAACTTTCAAGGGTGCTGCTAAACGGGAAAAGTCCCGAATGAAGCGTCTGTAGTATCCAGCCAGCCCTAAGAAGCTCCGTACCTCAAAAACGTTCTTCGGCTACTCCTAGGAAACTACAACTCTCACTTTCTCTGGGTCCACAGATACTCCTGCCTCTGAGATGATGTGACCCAAGAAGTGAATCTGATCCATCCAGAAGTGGCACTTCGAGAGTTTATCATAAAGTCGATGCTCTCTCAGTGTTCTCAGAACGATCTCAAGATGGGTGGCATGGTCGTGTTGAGTGTGAGAGTACACCAAGATATCGTCCATGAAGACCATGACGAAGGAATCCAAGTAAAGATGGAACACTCGGTTCATCAGTTCCATAAAAACTGCAGGTGCATTCATGAGTCTGAAGGGCATGACTGTATACTCGCAAAGACCATACCTACTCCTGAAGGCTGTCAGAAGTATATCTGATAGTCTAACACGCAACTGATGATAACTGGACCTCAAGTCGATCTTCGAGAACACCCGGTCTCCTCGAATCTGATCTAAAAGGTCATCAATCCACGGCAATGGATATCGGTTCTTGACCATCAACTGGTCCAGCTTCCGATAATCCACACAAAGCCAAAGGGTACCGTCTGCCTTCTTTCCAAACAGGACAGGTGAACCCCAAGGAGAAGTACTGGGTCCGATGAAACCCTTATCCTGTAGCTCCTCCAACTGCTTCTTGAGCTCCTGCAACTCAGGTGTAGCCATCCTATAGGGTGGAATGGACACCGATGCTGCTCCTGGCACGATCTCAATAGAAAAGTCTACCTCACGCTCCGGAGGCAAACCTGAAAATTCCTCTGGAAAGACATCCTGGAAGCGATCCACCACTGGAGGAAAGTCCAACTGTGGAGTCTCCTGATCATCTAGGTAAAGGATAGCAATCTGGGTCGTCACTCCTCCTAGCCCAAGATGCTCGAGTCCCGCCCGACTCACCCAAACGTCCCATTTGCCTCTATGAAGGAAAGATTCACCCTCTGGTGAAATGAAACTGACTCTGCGACGATAACAGTCAACGAATGCCTAGAAGGGAATAAACCAGTCCATGCCAAGGATGACATCATATCCTGTCATCTCTAGGACATAGAGATCCCATAAGAAGTGATACCCTGCAACCTCGAGAGGGCACTCTCTACACTGACGTACACTAGATGTAATCATTCCCAAAGGTGTGTCTAGTGTCAACGAGTCGGCAGAAGAAAAGATGCAGAGTCCAAGGCTCTCCACAACGACAACATAGATAAAACTATGCGTAGCACCAGTATTGAAAAGGGCTGAAGATAAAACTGAGGCTAATAAAATCGTACCTCGAACAGTAGAAGGGTCGAGATCCTGCTCATGATAAGTCTGCTCCACGGCAAAAGACTGGCCTGCACCGTGGCCCTACGCCCCTGACTGACCACTCTGAGCTGAACCTCCCTACTGGTGCTGAGGGACTGGTGGCTGACCACCATGGCCTCGACCTCCACCTCGGCCCGAACGGTCGGAAGAACTCCAGTTCCCTGACTGGTGAGAGACTGGTGGGGCTGCTTCTGAACGAGGAGTCATAGAAGAACCCCAGTCACCAGCTGCTGGTGAGAAAACCTGGTAGAAACGCTGAAGGTGACCCATCTTTCCACAAGATCGGCACTCCACGGGGTCTCTCTGGCACTACGGCCTTGTGTGCCCTATCCGGCCACACTGATATCATGTCACCAGGCTGCCTGATGATGCGTCTCGCTTCCTCGCATCATCGTGCGTAGGCTCCCTATGGTGCTTCTTGCTGTCATCTGAAGGGAATCTAGCTCTGTAAGTAGAACCGCCCTGACTCGCAGCCCTAGAGTCTCTCAGATTTCACTTCGCAATCAATGCCTGGTTGACGATGGAAGTAATAGAAGTCAGCTGGAAGATGTTTACTTATGAGCGGATCTCCCGCTTGAGTCCATCCTCAAACTTCCTCGCCAAGAACACCCCACTCCCATCCCAAAGGGTTGTAAAACGCTGCAGCTCAGTGAAACGAGAGGAATACTCCATGACAGATAGAGTACCCTGCTCTAAGCTCATGAACTCCCGGGCTCGATCGGCCCTCAGGGTCTCTGGGTAGAAGTAGTCGTAGAACACGCGCTGGAACTCCTCCCAAGCCATATCTTGCTGCTGACCCGCCTGTGATATCACATCCCACCACCTCTTGGAGGAGTCTCGGAGCATGTAGGTGGTGAGCTTGTCCCACCTCTCCGTAGGCGTCTCCAGATGCTCGAATATAGTCAGCATGGCTTCTAGCCATGACTCTGCAGCCTGAGGTCCTCCCTCCCCCGAGAACGTGGGAGGATTATGCTGCTGAAAGACCCGCGTCAAGTCTGCCATAGACGAGGCAGGAGGCGGTGCTCCCTAGAAGGCCTGCATCATCCTCAAGAAACCCTCCCTGAACTACACATCGGCACCCGCAACTGGTACAACAACCGGTGCCAAGGCTGGCTCAGCTGGGGGATCGACAGGAAGTTCCTGATCAGCCCTGTATGGTGTCTGATCACTGCCTGACGACAGACGTACGATCAAAGGACGTCTCGGAGGCATAGCTATGAAAGATCAAAAGAACACCTTGGATCAGGAAAACAAGGACATAGAACACAAGAGTAGAAAATGGGAACAGGGGAATAAAAACACACAAGATTGCAAAAATACGACTACACAGCGTGTATAAAACTACATGGTGTGTCTTCTTAAACCACTGACATGGGCATGTACTCCTGCCCTACAAGTCGTGTACACTAAAAACTACACGACGTGTTTACCCCCACACACAGCGTGTACTTGAAAACTATTCCCCTGCCCGGGTCTCCTTACACGGCTAACCCACACAGTCTGACTCAACCCGAGACTACACGGCGTGTTCGAAACAAACACGGCGTGCACTAGACAAGGCTTCGGCGGTCCGTGTTGTTGAGTACATGGCTTTCTACATGGCTGGACCTTACACAACGTGATCCGAATAAGAATGGCATGCATAGGCGAAGGCGACACCGTCCCGTGTTGTTCGTGACACGACCGAGTACCTGGGAAAGACTACACGGCGTGTTCCGAACAAACACGGCGTGTGGAAAGGAAGGTAACGCCGGCCTGTGTTTTTCATGACACGGTCAGGTACATAGACAAGACAACATGGCGTGTTCCCTATGGACACGGCGTGTTCTTACCCGAGCTTCCCCGACCCGTGTTGTTAGTGACATGACTGGGTACACGGCCCCGAACTCACACGGCGTGTACCACTGGTACACGGCGTGTTCCCAAAGTTACCCCCACGACACTGTGTTCTACCCACACGGTCAGTGAGATGGCCTAAAAACTACACAGAGTGTATCTAAAAAGTACACGCCGTGTATTCTGGGTTTTTCTGGGCAGTAGCTCGGAAACTGCACAGAATTCCAGAAACACTAAAACAAGGGAAAAGGTGCCAAATTATGATATGTGAGGGCCCATAACACCTCAAGAACCCAAAATTCAGCGTTCATTTTTAAGCAAGGAGCAAAAAAAAAGTTTTCTAACATAACAACAGAGAATCTATCAAGCATCTATCACAACAGCATGCATAATTTACACAGAGCCTATCACAACAGCATGCAATCACTAATGCACCCTAGATGGCATGGCAATAATGCATGACATGTGATTTCTAAAAGTGCCTATACGATGCATGAGATGGAATACCCTCATCTCATCAGGTTGTGATAGAAATAGAACCAAAATATAAAAACAATAACCGCACAAGTCATACTAATCACTCTAGGTGAAAACATACCAACCAGAAAATCTCAAAACCAGAAAACTGCAATTAATGAGGTAGTATGGCTTTTCCCTATACATGGGTTAGCTACTCCTAAGCATAGCTTAATGCCAAGTACGGAATCCATCCTATCCCTGGCTAAGGTCTCTAAACAGTAAATCAAGAGAAAAGAACTCCTCTGATACCACTTTGTAACATACCGAGTCCGGATCCCCTCCACTGGTGCCCCGTACCCAGTTCGCCACATGACCTCAAGCACGTTTCCCCGAATGCCGAAGGCTGCCGACTAGAAGCGAGGGCCTTGGTGAGTCAGTGGGAAAACTATGCCCTCATTTGGTAAGGTATACAAGGTAAGAAATAGCAATAACCAGCGGAAGCAGTAAACAACATGCATAACAACAAAAACCAAACAACGGAAGCAATGTAGAGATATAAATATGATGAAAATGATGCAGCAGGTACAAGTATCTAAGGAAAACAGAAAACACAACAACGTGCTGAAATACAACTGAAACCAAGTGCAAAAGAAAAACAAAATAATCTCCTCAGCATCGTGAGCCACAGCTCGGTCCCATGCTCCTCAGCTCCTGGTGCAATCAAGATCCTGAAGTAGAAGGGCACTTGCCCTTGTCTATACCTGCAGAAACATAGTCTGCTTAGGCCCAAAAGCATGGCCCAAACAGGGTGTGAGATACAATCCCAGTAGGCAATCACCCAAAGATTTGTGCCTAACAGTCAATGAATACATGGCAGTACTAAAACAAGAAGCAGTAAACAGAAAATCACAAACAGCTACAAACCACAGTTCTAACAAGTATAGTACACAAGTAAGCAGCCAGCAACAAAAGAAGAAACAGGTAACCCTCTGGGTAGCTCTCACAGTCTAACCCCTATGGTTCAACCTATAAGTACTAGCAACCCAATGGTAAGCACACACAGTCTCACCCCTCTAGTACAGCTACGTAATTAAGCAGACTCTCTGGGGAAGTACTCAATGTCAATTCCCCCTATAGCCAGCGTCGTAATTAAAATACACTCTGGAGAATCCCTTCTGTCAATTCTCCCCTTGGTCTCGCATCGTGATTAAAAGACACTCTGGAGAAGCCCTTCCGTCAATTCCCCCTTTGGTCTACTACTCTAGGTTCTCACAGTCCTAAGTGAAAGGTAATTCATGCTCAACACATGTGTACATCGTCCAAGTAAACCTCAAGAACTACTTGGATATCAACTAAGGCTCAACAGAAAAACAAGGCAATAGTCCACAATCCTACAACTAGGCATGGAAACTGGAAAAACGCCAAACAGGCAGAACAAGCATGGCAAGAAAACTGAGCACAAACAAAATACTCTAATCACAAGAAATAACCTCTACTAAAGCAACCAAGCAAAGGAGGCAAGTAACAAGGGAAAAACAGGAAACACGCAATAACTCGTTCAAGGTTATTGGTGTAAATTGCACAAAATATCCATCAACTTTCTACGGAATGGCACAAACCACATACCTCGATCCTAGGAGATCGATATACGTGAACCTCGATGACAGATTCCCCTTAAAATGACGTAGATCTGAGAAAACTCACAAAACGTTCATCCCACGATAACTTGAAAACAAGGAGGAATCAATAAACAAGGCTCAAGAAGAAGGAAGAACTCACCGCTACGATTCCAACGCAATCGACCGTGCTCGAATCAGAGAACGGACGGTGAGGCAGAAGCTCAGAGAAGATTCAGCCGTACGGTCGCTTCCAGGCGGACGAAAACTAGATAAGAAGAAGGAAATAGGGGTTAGGCGTGACCCCGGTCCGTTTAATGAAAAAAAAGTACAGGACGTTTACTTTTAGAGTACACGGCGTGTACTGGGTCCTTTCCGTACACCGCCAAAAACGGCCTCCACGTCACCCCTACACACTGTGTGTGTGGCCCGGGCACGACCAACACATGGCTTCGAGCCGGATCAGATTACACGGCGTGTACTCAAAAAGTACACGGCGTGTACTTTGAAAATTTCTAGAAAAACCATTTTTCTTAAAAAATTCATAAAAAAGGAAAAACATACCTGAATGAAGATCCGGGTTCTTACATACGATCCCCTAGACAGCGGGTTGATCCAGATTGGGTTAGTGGTGTCCCCTAGTGGTTCTGGTCGTGACCCCCTATTTGGGTTTCAGAGTCTTCTAATACCAATTATCTTTATTAGCCTGTGACAAATGATCTAAACCTCTTCGATGAGAGTATTCAATGATAACATGTCTCATGGAGTAGATTCTCCCAAAATGAGCATTGATTCAAGAAGAATCTTGTGGCCAAAAGTTGGTTTTGACCGCCTAATGGCACAGTGTCCTTCCTGAGTATATCTAGGTGTTTTATACTATACATTGATTATTATATATTTTATCGAGATGACTAAACTTGGTGCTTAGTGTTTAGTGTTTTCAGGGTGTCCTATTGGGTATTGTTATACTCACCCATGCACGAGCTTCATGTCGTGTCTCATGCAGATGATGATCCCTTTGATGATGTCTTAGGAGGACAGGGAGCGGGTGGAGCATAGCTTGAGCTTGACTGACCGAGGTGTTTTCTAGGTGCTTGATTTTGATCATGGTCCTCACCCTTGGAGCAGGTTAGACTCTTTATAGTTTTTGATTAAGTTTGTATTTGACCCCCTTTTCACTTTCAGTACTTTACCACTGTAATCAGGTTGTGGGATTATAGTTGTATGCATGCGTTGGTTTTAGTTGTTTTATATTATGTGGTCTTGGAGATGTGTGCTTGTGTACATGTACATTATACTAATGCCTCCCATTTGTGGGATATACCTACTCAGTGCTTGGGGTAGTCACGGGTTGGACCTCAGTGGTCGTGAAAGAGTGGTATCAAAGGCAGTTGGTTCTACCTTAGGACCGAATATGGTGATATTGGTTTGATGCAATAGTGTTTTTTGTTTCGAGTTCGGATTTCAAGCTAGGAACTCTAATGTTGGTGCGGCAGTGAACGTACCCATACACTAGGACTCTGAACACCTACCTTTCAACTCGATACATGTAAACATTGGTTGCAATGAAAACTTTGGTACATGCATCATATATGAATGGGTTGTGTTTTCTATGTCCTTCTAGAGTCATATCCCTATATATACCCATGGTACAACTTGTTTTATTTCAGGATGATTATATGCAGCTAGCCATCCTAGACTCCACTACATGATCACATGGATGATCTACCTAGTGATGTGGCTGGTTTTCAATGTGCTTTGCCCCATCAATTTTTCATTTTTTATTCTCTTACTGTTATTAAAATAATTTATTTTATGTTATAACTATTAATTGTTTTATTTTATGTAACGATTTGTTAAAAATATGTTTTTGAGTTAAAATCATGTATTTTAGTAATTAATTTTGACTTTTTGAATATATTTTTTAAATTAATTAATTCATTTTTCTTTAATTTTCATTTTTTTTATTTCATTTTTTTTAATTTAAATTTTTAATTCTTTTAATTATTTCATTTTTTTCATTTTTTTTGTTTTTTTCAAAATAATTGTTTAATTAATTCTTTAATTTAATTAATTCTTCTGTAAATAAATAAATTTTCATTTTTATTTTTAACATTTCAAATAATTAAATTAAATTTAATAATTTAATTCAATTAAGTAAATTATTTTAATGGTTAGTTTTATTTAATTTTTAATTTAATTCTTTGATTTGATTAATTCTTTATTTAATTAATTTGTTAATTAATTTAATCAAACAGAATTAATTAATTTTCAAATTAATTATGAATAAATTGTAATCTACTAATAATTTTTTCTTTGTTGAATATTAATTTTATTTTGTTTTTCACAATTTTTAAATTGTGCACTTGAATTTTAATTTCTTTTTTATTTTAGTTATTTAATTTATTTTTAGTTTTATTAATTTGTTGATTTAAATTTGTAACATTCTTTGCACTTGTTGTTTGTTCACTATCAAGGTTGTAAGAATCCAAATCTTCTTTTCATGTATGTCTTTCTTTTCTGGTTGTTTTTGAGAAAAAGAGGATTTTCTGGAAATTTCAGGAGCACACGCCATGTACTTATAAGTACACGTTGTGTACCCGGTTGCCGTTGGTGATCGTGTACTGGCCGTGTAACGGCCGAGTACATGGTCGTGTGGGGTGACCTGGATACCGCCTAAATCGGAGGCCGGTTAAGGCAAGTACACATTGTGTACCCTTGAAGAACACGCCATGTACTTTCTTTCTTTTTCATTAAATGGATCAGGGTCACGTCTAATCGACAAAACGCCCTTCTTCTCCATTCGTCTCATCCAGGAGTGACCATACGATGCAAATCTTCTCTGGGCCTTTGACTCTTCATTCGTTCTCTAAATCAACAACTGTCGATTACGTTGGAATTTCCACGGTAAGCTCTTCGTTCTTCTAGTGCCTCATTTTCTAATTTCTCCTCTTTCATGAGATATCTTTGGTTGAACGCTTTTAGTATTTTTATATATATACGGTGTTCTAGGGAGATTCAAGGATTGATGTTCATGTATATCATCCGTACAATGCTGAGGTAGGTGGTTTGTACCTTTCCATAGTTAGTCTTTGAGTTATATGTGCAAAAGTGCCCAATACCCTCGTTCATGGTATTGCGTGTTTAGGGATCTTAACTCTGTTGATGCTTGTTATGTTTTGTATGTTTGAATAGATGTTGTTTGATTGTGAATAGGTTCAATTGCCATGTTATGGAGGTGTTTTCCATGCTTGTTGATTTTGACCATTTGGTCTAGCTTTTCCAGTTAGGCTATTTATTTTACATTCCTAGTGTTGTTAGGATGGAGTGATTATTTATCTGATATGATGTGCCATGCCTTGTATCTAATTATCCAAGTAGTACTTTGAGGTTTACTTTGGATGATGATTATCGTTTGTGTACGATTGATTTACATGGGGTTACAGGAACCTGGTGTAGTAAGACCATAGGGGAAATTGACATTGAGGTATTTCCCAGAGTGTATGTTATAATTATCAGGATGCAAGACCATAGGTGGGATTGACATTGATTGCTCCCTTAGAGTGTCTATAGATATGTTATGAGACCACAAGAGGAATTGGCGTTGAGTTCTTCCTCAGAGTGTCTGTAGTTTAATGTTAAAAGACTATAAGGGAGAATTGACGGTGAGTGCTTCCTTAGAGAGCCTTTTTTACATGATACCATAGGGGGAATTGACGGTGAGTGCTTCCTCAGAGAGTCTTCGCTATATCCTGGTTGTAATTTGAACCACAGGGGTTAGGCTGTGAGAACTACCCAGAGGGTTACTTGAGATTGTTGGCTAAACTATAGGGGATAGGCTGTGAGAACATTCCCAGAGGGTTGCCTGTATTTTTAATTGGTTGTTTAAATTATTAAATTTAAATGATTGTAATTGAAACTGTATGACTATTTACTTTTGAGTACTTTCTTGTTTATTACTTATTTTGCATATTGCCTGCCATATATATATTCATTGACTGTTAGAAATATATATTTGGGTGGTTTCCTATTGGGATTCATCTCACACCCTATTTGGTTCATGCTTTTGGGCCCAAACAGATTATATTATTGCAGGTATAGATAAGAGAAAGTGCCCTTCTACTTCAGGTACTTGATTATTGTGGAGGTGGAGAGCATGTAACCAAGTTGAGGCTTGCGATGCTGCTAGATTTTAATTGTTTTCTTTGTACTTTGGTTTAGTACTGTATTCCAGCATTGTGACTTGTATGGATGTTTTACTAGACATATGTATCATGAATCATTTATATATGTGCCCATTTATTTATTACTTTTAGTCTTCCATTGTTTACCTTTGTATGGTATTCACTACTAAAAATACCTCTTTTATCAGTGCTAAAAATGGCCTTTATCAGTACTAGAAAAGTGCTATTAAAGCCAGTGAAGATAAAGGGGGGGGGGGTCCCCTTTATCAGCGCTCTAGAAAGCGCTAATAAAGACCCCTTTTATCAGCACTAAAAAAAGCGATGATAAAAGGGGTCTTTTATCAGCGCTAAAACAAAGTGCTAACAAAAGGGTCCTTTATCAACGCTTTCTTTTTAGTGCTTATAAAGGATCAATTTTATCGGTGCTTTTTTAAAAGCACGGATAAAAGTTAAAAAAATTAAAAAAAATTAAAAAAAATTAAAAAAATTAAAAAAATTCTGCCAATCGGGATGGATTTTATAGCACTTGAGCCCCCCTTTTACAGTGCTTTTCCACCCCCCTCCAGTGCCCAACACACACCCCTGCACCCTTCATCAGCACTGTCTCCCATATTCCTCCATGCGCGCGCGCCCCTGCCTCCACTAGGTTTTGAACTCGAGACCTCCCCCCTGCACGCCTAAGCTCTTACCACTCCTCTATTTTGATTTATTTTCCATTTTATGAAATCTCTATTTATATATATATATAGTTATATTTATTCATATAGTAATATATATTTATATTAATATATATATACATATATAGTTATATTAATATATATATATAGTTATATTAATATATATCTCTATTTATATATATATATATTTAGTTATATTTATTCGTATAGTAATATATATTTATATTAATATATATATATATATACTTATATTAATATATATATTTATAGTGATATTAATATATATATTTATAGTAATATTAATATATATATGTAGTTATATTAATATATATATATATAGTTAGATTAATATATATATATAGTTAGATTAATATATAGGTATATAAATATTCATATATTTGTATTTTAAATAAAATGGATATTAGTTATTATTTAGATAAATCTAATATATTTTATATGTAAATATATTTTATTATTTATATTTATAATTAAATTTTTATGTGTGAATATATAAAAAATATGTATATATTGTTATATATTTGATTATAAATAGCAGTTCATTATAAAAAATGATAAAATTTCAAAGACATAATATAAATATGAATGTAATACCTTGGAATAAATTCAGTCCCCACCAAAAAAAGCCAATAATACCCCCTTAAACGAGGATGAAAATCCAAAAAATGTTAAAAAATCGGGGTATCCCGACTAAAAACTCAGTTTTGGAGGCCTTCTGGGCCTTTTTTGGCCTCTAAAAATGTGACAAAGGCTTTTCCATAATTATTAGCGCATAGAGCTCGTCGCAGGCTTCGATTTGATATGTGGTAGAGCTCAAACTGACACCCAGATCAAAAGTTATGGCCGTTTGAAGTTCGAGTTGCGTTTTCAACATATTTTGGATCTTTTTTAATTTGTTTTATTTTTTTAGTCTTCAAATTGTTATTAAATGACTATTACTCCATAATAATTAGAAAATTATTAATTAAAAATATTTTATTAATTTTTTATAAGCCATTTTCACTAAATATCTTATATATTAAGTATATTAAGTGTAAATATATATTTATACATATCTAAAATATATTTAAAAATTATATATTATATTTATATCAATATAACTATATTTATATATTTATATTTTAATATATTATTTTTAATTAAAATTTTGAAGTCGACCCTTTATCAGCTCTTTTAAAAAAAGCACTGATAAAGGCCCCCCTTTATCAGCGCTACTAAAAAAAGTGCTCATAAAGGGGTAGTTTTATCAGCGCTCTTTTTAGCGCTGATAAAGGTACCCCCCTTTATCAGCACTTTTTAATTAGTGCTGATAAATGTTGGCGCTGAGAAAAACTATTTTTGTGGTAGTGATTATTGCTTCTGCTATTGCATATTATTTTTATTTGTTTCTTTCCGCTGCACTACTCTGCCAATGAGGGCATAGTTTCCCCACTATCACACCCAAGGCCCTTGCTGCTAATCGGAAGCCTCTGGCATTTGGGGAAATGTGCTTGAGGCCATGTGACCAACTGGGTACGGGGCACCTATGGGCGGCACCCGGAACTGAGACGTTACAAAGTGGTATAAGAGGGATTCTTTTCTTCTTGAATTACTTTTTGGAGCTTATAGCCAGGGATATGAAGGATTAGGTACTTTGTAATAAGTTGTGACTGGGAGTAGCTAACCCGTGTATAGGGAAAATCCAATTTACCTCTTATAATGTGATTATTCTGGTTTTGCAATTATTACAGTTGATTTGATTTCACCGTTGGGTGATTCACATGTTTTGTGCTGTTATCGTTGATATTATTGAGGTTCTATTTCTATTGCAACTCGATGAGATGAGGGTATGTCATCTCATGCATCATATAGGAACTTACTAGAGATCACATGTCATGCATTCTTTCCATGTCATTTAGGGTGCATTACTGATTTCATGCTGTTGTGATGGATGCCTTGATAGAATACATGTTATTTGATAGGGTATTTGATTGTGTAAGGTTTCATTTGAATGAACACCAAACTTTGGTTTTTGAGGTGTTATGGGCCCTCATGGATCGTAATTTGGTGGATCATTATACTTTTATGCTTTTTTATGACATGCATAAGACACCAAGATTTTATTTGCGTAGAGTATTGGGCCTCACAGATCAGAATTTGGCACTTTTATGTTCGTTTTAGTAATTTCTGGGATTCCAGAGTAGTTTCTGAGACTTACTATCCAGAAAAACCCAAAATACATGGCATGTAATGATGAATACATTCCATGAATCCTTCTATTTGGGAAGTAATTTTTTTTCTTAAGTACATGCCATGTACTATATGTATATGTTGTGTTGTCTCTAACTGTGTCACTAACTGTGTGGGTAGAGACACGGGGTTGGAAAATCTTTGGTGGAACATGCCGTGTACCATAAGTACATGCCGTGTGTATAGACCATGTATCTGGCCATGTGACTAACGACACAGGTGGGTAAAAATCAGGAAGTACACGCTGTGTCCATCTACAACACATCGTGTAGAGTGATCCATGTAACCGGCCATGTGACTAACAACACAGGTTGGTGAAATTATTCTAGTACACATTGTGTCTAGAACAAACATGCCGTTTAGTTTTGTTCTAGGGGAACTATGTAGGTTAGTCGTGTAGAAGAACTCGGGCAGGGGAAGAGGATTCAAGTACACATTGTGTGTTAGGACAACACGCCGTGTGTGTGGGGTGTTACATAGCCAGGGTTGGCGAGAGTACACACTCATGTGAAGGCTTAAGGGAACACACTGTGTAGGTGTTATACACACCGTGTAACCATTTTTTGAAAAAAATTAATTATTTCTTTCTCTTATTCCCTTACTACACTTCTAGTTTTCATTATTTGATAATCTTGATCTAAGGTGTGCGCTTGACCTTGCAGAGTCATGCCACCAAGACGTCCTCCGGTTGTACACCAGTTACAGGGTAGTGATCAGACACCGAACATGGTTGATAAAGGACCACCAGTAGATCCTTTAGTCATTTCCATCTTGGCACTAACCATTATACCAGATACAAGTGTTGATGCACAGTTCTGAGAGGGCTTTATGAGGATGATGCATACCTTCTAGGGAGCACTGCCTCCTGCCCCATCGATGTTAGAATTGATGCGGGTATTTCAGAAGCAGCATCTGCCCTCTTTCTCAGGGTATGGAGGACCCCAGGTTGCAGACTCATGGCTAGAATCCATGCTAACGACTTCAAGCATCTAGAGACACCTCCAGAGAGGAGGTTCAAGCTCGCTATGTATATGCTTCAGTATTCCACTAAGAGATGGTGGGATTTGATCTCATAGCCGAGACACTAGCAGGATATGGATTGGGAGGAGTTTTAGCATACCTTATATGATTACTTCTACCCAAAGACTTTTAGGTTCGATCAAGCCCGAGAGTTCATGAGTTTAGAGTAGGGTACTCTTTTAGTCATGGAGTATTCTTCTCGCTTCATAAAGCTGTATCACTTTACACCCTTTCTAGGGGGAGATGAGTTATTTATAGTGAGGAAGTTTGAGGATAGTCTCAGGCAAGACATTTAGGATCAAGTGAATATCTTCAGGTTGACGACCATATCTTCCATATTAAACCAGGTGCTGATAACAGAATGCAACCTGAGAGATTCTGGAGCTATGGACCAGGGCGGTTCAGTATCCAAAGTTAGTGCTTCTCTGGACGATAGCAGGAAGCGTCGTAGGGAGTCTACACATGGAGATCCGAGTAGGCCGGATGCACCTTCAGGTAGCCAAGTAGTATGCTACCAGTGTGGGAAGGCCATGAATATAATGCCACATTATCCAAGAGACCAAGTGGAGTTTCGATCTTGTAGGAATATGGGCCATATTTAGAAGTTCTGTCAGTTTTTCTCACCAGAAGATGGTTACAAGGGTTCATCTATGACTCCGCATTTAGGAGCAGGACCACCAGTTTCTCATCAGTATGGGAACTAGAGTTCGTCCGACCATTCAGGCTGAGGTGGAGGTCATGGTCATGGTAACCAGTCGCCAGGCATACAACGACAATAGGGTGGATCAGCTTAGGGTGGTCAGGCAGGGTCACAGGGCTGCGATACAGGTCATACTTTAGCAATGGAGTAGACCCATCAGGATCAGGATCCCGGACCCTCTATAGTTATAGGTACTATTATTATTGCCTCATTTTTATATTATTCTCTTTTTGATACAAGGGCTTCCCATAGATTTATATCTATTGCTGTTGTGGAGATCCTTGGGATCTGTATCTTTTATTCTGATGATATCTTGATGTTAGACACTCTGTTGGGGATGAGAACGACTAGTGTACGTCAGTTCAAGGAGTTCCCTCTTGAGGTTGGTGGGTGTCACTTATTTTGGGACTTCTATGTCATAGAGATTATAGTCTATGATGTCATCCTCATAATGTACTGGTTAGTTCCCTTCGAGGATATTGTCAATTGCTATCACCATAGGGTGAGTTTTACATCACCATAGGGTGGTATGTTTCTTCATAAGGGAGAGTGGGATGTCCAGGTGAGCAGAGCGGGACCTGAGGATCATGAGTTGGGAGGAGTTACATCCCAAATTGCTAGTCTATATCTGGACAACCAGGGGACTTCACAGATGGACTTTCCTCCAGTGACAGATCATTTTAGAGATGTCTTTCTAGAGGAATTTTTAGGTTTTCCTCTAGAGTGAGAGGTAGAATTTTCTATTGATCTTGTTCTAAGAGTGTCACTGGTGTCCATTCCTCCTTATAGGATGGCTACACTAAAGTTACAGGAGCTCAAGAAGCAGTTGGAGGAGTTACAGAAAAAGGGTTTCATATAACCCAGTACTTCTCCTTGGGGTTCACCTGTCCTGTTTTCAAAGAAGGTGGATGATACCCTCAGACTTTGTGTCTATTATCTGAAGTTGAACCAGTTAACAGTCAAGAAATGATATCCCTTACTGAGGATTGATGATCTCTTTGATCAACTTCGAGGATCCAGGGTGTTCTCAAAGATTGACTTGAGATCTGGTTACCATCAGTTGTGCATTAAACCATCTGATATACCTCTTACAGCCTTCTGGAGCAGGTATGGTATATACAAGTATGTATTTATGTCATTCGGTCTCACAAACACGCTTTTAGTCTTCATGGAACTAATGAACCGAGTGTTCCATCCATACTTGGATTATTTCATGGTAGTCTTCGTGGACGATATCTTGGTGTACTCTCACACTCGACGTGACCATGCCACGTATCTTGAGTTCTTTTTGAGTACACTGAGCGAGCATCAGTTATATGCTAAGCTCTCAAAATTCCACTTTTGGATGGACCATATTAACTTCTTGGGTTATATTATCTCAGAGATAGGAGTATCATTGGACCTAGAGAAAGTGAGAGTAGTAGTTTCCTAGGAGCAGCCAAAAAACATCTTTGAGGTACAAAGTTTTCTAGTGATGGATGGATACTACAGGAGTTTCATACATGACTTTTCATGATTAGCAGTGCCACTGACGGGTCTGACTAAGAAGGGTGTGAAGTAATTATGGTCAGATTCTTGTGAGTCAGCCTTTCAAGATCTGAAAGGGAGGTTGACTTCAGCACCGATACTAGTTTTTTCAGAGTTGGGCAAGAGTTATACAATTTACTGTGATACTTTAGGTATTGGGATGGGAGTAGTGCTTATACATGGGGAAGGAGTCGTTGCGTATGAGTCTCGAAAGTTGAGGCCACATGAGAGGAATTACCCGACGCACAATCTTGAGTTGTCTACAGTTTTCCATTCTTTACGCTGTTGGAGACATTATCTGTTGGGAGAGCATTTTTTAGTTTTCACTGACCACAAAAGTCTCAAGTATATCTTCAATCAGTGTGACCTAAATTTGAGATAGTGAAGGTGGGTTGAGTACCTTCAGTCCTTTGAATTTGATCTTTCCTACACTCCTGGGAAAGGTAATGTAGTGGATGATGTGTTGAGAATGAGGAATCATATTTAGGTAGTTCAGGAGGCTAGCAGTGAGTGACAGCTTATGGATCTGTTCTCTAAGATGCATTTGGAGGTTCACGACAGACAGGGGCAGATGTTTCTTTCTTCTATGACTGTTACCTCTACTCTAATTTATTGAGTGAGAATGAGTGAGTTATTAGATTCTAAAGGCCTATTCCTACAGTAAAGTGTTTCAAGAGAGGACTATATTCCTAGATGGACCATAGGAAAGGATGAAATCTTGCGTGTTTTCATGGGTGTGTATGGGTGTCAGCAGACATACATGAGGAACTGATGTGGGAATTTCATTCCTCAGTTTGGGAAGTTCATCTTGGTGTCACGAAGATGTATCGTGATCTACACTGTCAGTATTGGTGGCCAGGTATGAAGAGAGATGTTGCTAGTTTCGTCATGAGGTGTTCCACCTGTCAGCAGGTGAAGGTGGAGCATCAGCGACCAGCAGGACTTTTGCAACAGTTACCCATTCCTGAGTGGAAGTGTAATGATGTCATGATGGATTTTGTGATAGGTTTTCCAAGGTCACCTCGAGGGAATGATGTTGTATGGGTTGTCATTGACAGACTCACGAAATTTTCTCACTTCTTATCGATCAAGGAGTCCTTCAGTGTTGATGAGATGGGAAGGCTGTACATCCGAGAGATTGTACGACTACATGAGGTTCCATGCTCCATTATTTCATACAGGGATGCACGTTTTACTTCTTGGGTATGATATGGTCTATAGAAATCTTTGGGTACACAGGTACTTCTGAGTACATCTTACCATCCCTAGATAGATGGCTAGTCCAAGCGTACGATTTAGGTGCTTGAGGACAAGATTTGAGCATGTATCCTAGATTTTTGAGGTTCTTGGGAGAAGCACATACCTCTTGTGGAGTTTTCCTACAATAATAGTTTTCAAGCAAATATTTAGATGACACCTTTTGAGGCTTTGTACGGTAGGCCGTGCCGATCACCCCTATGTTGGCTAGAGGTAGGAGAGGCAGCTATGCTGGGACCTCATCTTGTTTAGGAGACCACAAAATAGATAAATTTGATTTAGAAGAGGATGGATACTGCACAATCACAACAGAAGTCTTATGCTGATCAACGGAGATGACCTCTGGAGTTCGAGGTCAGAGATCAGGTTTTCCTGTGTGTCACACTGAGGTTGGGACACAGGAGAATTAGGAGATAGGTTAAGCTTTCATCGAGATACGTCAGGTCGTTTGAAGTTTTGGAAAGGGTCGGACTGGTTGTCTATCGGCTGTAGTTACCTCAGAGGTATCGGGTTATGCACAACGTCTTCCATGTTTCTCAGTTGTGGCATTACTTCTCAGACCCATCTCATGTTTTTCAACCTGAGGAGGTTGAGCTGGAGGTGGACGCATCATTCGAGGAGCATCCTATCTGGATTGTTGATCACAATGTGAATGTTCTCCATAGTTGGTCTGTTCCTCTGGTATGAGTTCTATAGAAACACGGGCGATTACAGGACGAGACTTGGTAAAGGGAGGCCAACGTACGATCACAGTGGCCGGAGCTGTTCGAGGATTCTTCTTCTGCACTGCCTTACTAGGGAAATTCAGTGACAAATTTCTTTAAGGGGGAAGTTTGTAAGAACCTAGATCTTATTTTCAGTTATGTCTTTCTTTTTTGGTTGTTTTTGAGAAAAAGAGGATTTTCTGGAAATTTCAGGATTACACTCCATGTACTTATAAGTACACACCGTGTACCCAGTTACCGCTGGTGACAGTGTACTGTCCATGTAACGGCCGAGTACATGGTCATGTGGGGTGACCTAGAGATAACCTAAATCAAAGGCATGTTAAGGCAAGTACACGACATGTACCCTTGAAGAACACGTTGTGTTCTTTGTTTTTTTCATTAAATGGACCGAGGTTGCGTCTAATCGATAAAACACCCTTCTTCTCTATTCGTCTCATCCAGGAGTGACCGTATGACGCGAATCTTCTCCAGGCCTCTGACTCTTCATCCGTTCTCCAAATAGACCGCCATTGATTGCATTGTAATTTCCACGGTAATATATTTCTTCTTCTAGAGCCTCATTTCTTGATTTCTCCTCTTTCACAAGATATCTCTGGTTTAACATTTTTATCGTTTTTGTAGATCTACGGAATTCTAGGGTGATTCAAGGCCTGAGGTTCATGTATATCATTCATACAATGCCGAGGTAGGTGGTTTGTGCCTTTTCGTTGTTAGTATTTGAGTTATATGTGAAAAAGTGCCCAATACCCTCATTAGGGTATTGCGTGTTTAGGGATCTTAACCCTGTTAATTCTTGTTATGTTTTTTATGTTTTAATAGAGGTTGTTTGATTGTGAATAGGGTCAATTTCCATGTTATGGAGGTGTTTTCCATGCTTGTTGATTTTGAGCGTTTGGTCTAGCTTTTCCAATTAGAATATTTGTTTTCTATTCCAAGTGTTGTTGGTATGGAGTGATTATTTATCTAATATGATATGCCATGCCTTGTAGCTAATTATCCAAGTAGTACTTTGAGGTTTACTTTGGCTGTTGATTATCATTTGTGTATGATTTCTTTAAACGGGGCTGTGGGAACCTGGTGTAGTAAGACCGTAGGGGAAATTAACGTTGAGGGTTTTCCTAGAGTGTCTGTTATAATTATCACACTATGAGACCATAGGGGGATTGATGTTTAGTGCTCCCTCAGAGTGTCTATAGATATGTTACGAGACCATAGGAGGAATTGACGTTGAGTGCTTCCTCAAAGTGTCTATAGTTTACCATTAAAAGACTATAGGGAGAATTGATGGTGAGTGCTTCCTCATAAGTCTTTCTTTACATGAGACCACAGGGGGAATTGACGGTGAGTGCTTCCTCAAAGAGTCTTCACTATATCCGGGTTGTAATTTGAACTAGAGGGGTTAGGCTATGAGAACTACCCAGAGGGTTACTTGAGATTGTTGGCTGAACTAGAGGGGATAGGCTGTGTGAACTTTCCTATAGGGTTACTTGTATTTGTAATTGGTTGGTTAAATTATTAAATGTAAATGATTGTAATTGAAAATGTAGGACTATTTACTTTTGAGTACTTCCTTGTTTATTACTTTTTTTGCATATTTCCTGCCATATATATATTCACTGACTATTAGGAACAGATCTTTGGGTGGTTTCCTAGTGGTATTCATCTCACACCCTGTTTGGGTCATGATTTTGGGCCCAAAAAGATTATATTGCTACAGGTATAGATAAGGGAAAGCACCCTTCTACTTCAAGTACTTGATTGTTGTAGAGCTGGAGAGCATGGGACCAAGCTAAGGCTTGAGATGCTACTAGAGTTTATTTGTTTTCTTTTTTACTTTGGTTTAGTACCGTATTCCAACATTGTGACTTGTTTGTCTGCTTTCCTAGACATATGTATCATGGATCATTTATATATGTTCCCAGTTGTTTATTACTTCCAGTCTTCTGCTATTTACCTTTTGCTTCCACTATTACATATTATTGTTATTTGTTTCTTTTTGTTGCACTACTCTACCAATGAGGGCATAGTTTCCCCACTATCACACCCAAGGCCCTCACTGCTTGTCGGCAGCCTCTAGAATTTGGGGAAATGTGCTTGAGGCCATGTGACCAACCGGGTACGGGGCACCTCTGGGCGGCACCCGGAACTAGGACGTTACATAGGTGTTTTTGCAGGCAATCACTCACCACCAGGTTGTCTGGTGGTGAGTCTTAAGTCATCATCACCCATCCCAAATCCCTTTTCCAATTATCCCTTCTCACTATCAACCCTCACCTTGGTTAGCAGTGACTCCCACACACCATCATCTCTTGCTAGCTGTGACTCACTTCTCACCGACAAAGCTGGTGGTGAGTCCTTCATCACCCATCACCTCCCACCCTTCTTTGACTCACCACCACACCCAAGAGACACAGACAACCCTCCCTTTCTCACCGCCACCTTCTTTGCGGTGAGTACTAAGACAATGCCAGCCCCCCTCCCCATCTACGACTCACTGTCACTCCTCCCCACAACTCACCGTCACGCTCCACATCGGCAGCAACACTCAAAAATCGACATCATCAAACAAAAAACACCACCAAAATAAAAAAAACAAGCACAGATCCAACATAGTATTAAATATTTAGATTTGAATAAGAGAAAATCTAAGAACACTGAACCAGATGAACAAATAAACCCAGATATAAACTCAAACCACTACTGAAGATCACCTACCCAATAGTATGAACCATATATGAAGACTCACAAACACTGATTAGACCAAATATGAAGCTGATGTCACTTGTTCGAGTTTCGACCACCCTTGATATCCTACCATATCTACCCATTGAAGCCTTGTCAACTTCACTGAGGAATCCCTCATCGACCCTCTGCTGCACAAGTTCCCCAACCGCAAGCCGCACTCGCATCGCCCACCTTCTACCTCCAACACCGTGAAGCCTCCTCCCATTTCCCCTTGTTGGCTCTATACCTCTACTGCACCTGACCCCTCTCCCTACCTATGCTACGACCCCCTCTCCCCTTTCCCTCATGCCTCGCTCGACTGACCCCCCTCATCCCCACTTCTTCTTCTTTTTTATTTTTTATAATTAAATACTATTAATATAACATATAATAATAACAATAATATATTATAATATATATATATATATATTAATTGATATAAATAATATAAATATACATTATTATTATTATTATTATTATTATTATTATAAGTTAGATTTAAATAGTTTAATAATATTTATAATATTTTTTTATTTTTTAAAAATATATAATAGTATATAGTTATTTTTATTTAATAAGTGATGATATTTCTTATTATTCACTTATATATTTGTTTATATATATATATTCAAATGATTTTAATAATTCTATTTGTATTCGTGTTTTTGAAGCATTTGGGAGAGTTACACTAGTCACTGGAGGGGGAGGATGCACAGTGATGTGCATACCATGTGGGAGACGGAGAATATTAACATAGTTGTTATTGTGAGTGTGCATGAGGAGGGTGTGAATCATTCAGTTAATAAGCAGTAGATCTTTCACTGAATGTCATTCTAGAAGGATCTACACAATTTTAGGACAAGAAGGGGTCTTATTCCAGATTATTCCATCCAAATTCATCCCAACTTTCCATGACTCCCATCCCTCATTCACTGGAGAACTGTTCATTCATCCCAAAATTCCATCCACATCCCCTTGATCATCCATTCACTCATCCCATCCATTCCTCCTGATCATTCCACCCCTCATTCATCAATCTTCATTCCACTATTCACCATTCACTGGAAAATAAAGACAAAAGATAGGCAACCAAGAAGGAGTAAAGCATCGGAGCAAGAGCTTGAAGAGGGGACGAATCTCACGAGAGATGATCCTTCATCTATTTATTTCTGTTCCTTTTATTTCTATTTTCTCAAACATGTTTAGCTAAACTAATTAGGGTAATCGGGTTGTAATGAACTGATCATACATTTATCCATTCTGCTTTGTTAATTTGATTGTTCAGTGCACATTTTTTAAGTTCAGTGATCTTTTCTATTTATTTTTTAGCATCTTTTCACACTACCCAACAACTAAAATGTGAGGGTAGTGAATCATTTCACTTTGGATCATTGACCGAAGTATTGTAATATGAAAAAGGTTAATGAATTTCTTCTACATAATGAATAAATTAATTCAAGAGTCAAGATCAAAATATCAAGGCTCAAGAAGGTTTATCAAGCTGTAGAAATTCACCGAAGCAACAACTCAATGAATCTTTACTATTTTACACACACCAAATGATTGAATTAACTGGAATAGAATAGGAGAATATCTTTTATCAGTTAAAAAACCCCGAGGAGCCTGATTTATATATTGATTGTATCACTCTATGTTTCTTGTTCTCATTGCATCACTGCATCACACCATCTCACCCTCATTTTCATATCCACTGCTTGTCTCTCACCATTTTCATTTTAGTTTCTATTATTTTTTTCTTCTTATTTTTACTTTTTTTGGTCTACACAATTTAAGTCCTTCTTTGTGGTTTGACACTCACTTACCACTATACTAGTAGTTAGTAGGTTTTTATAAATATAAAATTTGTGTGTGCTCAATGACACGCCCATCAAATTTTGTTGTCGTTGTTGGGGAAGGAACATACAACCAATTTTAAAAAAACAAAAACAAATAAATATAATAAAAATTAAAAAAAGAAAAGATAAAATCTAAAAAAATGAAAAACTTAAAAAATTGTAAAAAGAAAAAAAAATCTAATTCAAGAAATAACAAACATTGGTGTGGCATTAGGAAGCAAAATAAATTTGAAATGGAAAATCTGGAAGGAAAAGCTAAAAACTAAAATGTGAATGTTTCATAGCCCATGGTTCCTACCCCTAAGAAACCTAGAATTAGGGTGTTTTGAATTCCTACTGTGTCAAGCAACCCATCTTGTATCAGTTTTTCCCCTAGGTCTAGGAACTATGAGATTAGACAATATCGTCTCTCACAACTCCCTTCTTTCAATGGTCTATCAGTAGAGGACTCACCTGAATTCATTATAGAGTTTTATGGTTCTATCCAGAAGCCACCTCTATGATATCTGAGTGAGGAGGAGTAGAGGTTGAGGTTTTTTCCATTTTATCTTAAGTGGAGGGCTAGGACTTGGTTGCAAAATCTTGATGATAAAATCTTTGAAATTGGGGATGTGTTGTTTAGTGATTTTGTCTCTAAATTCTATCCCAGGAACACCACTATTGAGGTTAGGTACAAAATAACAATATTTGTTCAGGATGAGGGAGATCTTTCTCTTGAAGAATGGGATTGGTTTATAAGTATTCATAGTAAAATTCCTAATCACCTGTTATCCCGTTATCTTCTCATAGACACTTTTTACAATGCTCTCACCACCTACAACCAGAATCTTGTTGACCAATCCTATGAGGGTGACTTCTTTGACTCCACTACTGATCTGCTAAAATAATTGTTTGATAAGTTTTCCCAAAAATATAATCACAATTTCACTAGGAAGATATTCATACATAGTGGTGAAACCAACCTCCAGGCTGCTATTGTTGATGATAGGGTTCTTAGGGAGTAGTGCTGTCATTGCAGGATGTTAATTCACACTCAAAGATGTTTCCCAAACATTAAAATACCTATCTAATCTAAATAAAGTGACCATTTTGTAGATTTTAGGGCTATAAATTAGTGTTTTCAAGATCCCTTCTCCAATCAGTACAATATTGGATATAAAATCACCCAAACTTGTCCTGAAAATAACAAGGTGTAATGAAATAGCCCACTACCCCAAATTTCCAACCACAACCCTGATTTTTTTTCCAAAATCAATATAGTTATGAGTCATCTAATTTCTAAGGGGGTTTAAAGGGGTTGTTGTAATAAGTTTTGGGTGAGATTATCTCACCGAGGAAGGATACAGATGCCAAGATTCACAATTTAGAACTTCAAATGGGTCAAATGGCTAGATATAAAGGTTGTAGGGAAAAGGGAAAGATTCCCAACACTTCAATTCCTAATCCAAGAGATAATTTGATGGTTGTGACCACCATATTTTCCCTCCACGCCCATGAAAAAGTAAAATAACACCTTGGTAAAACTAAAAATTATGAAAAAACTAATTTTGAAAATGAAAATATAGAAAATGAAAAATCTAGAAATTTGGAAAACTTGGTCCAAACTGAATTGAATGTTCAATATACACATGAACAAACTAAAGAACCAAGGAAAATGAAGTGGGAACTTATTAAATTATAAAATAAGAAATTTGGGGTTAAGTATAAGGTGAATAATCAACTAATTCTAAAACATTATTCCCCTCCTATACCCTCCTCAGAAAGAGTGAAAAAGAGTGATGAAACTGACTAACTGAGGTTCCTGAAAATGATTCAAAGCTTATCATCAATATGCCTTTCTTATAATCCCTAGATAAAATCCCTTCATATGTCTTATTCACCAAAAGGTTTAAAAAAAACAAAAATGATTAGAAGAATTTGGATAAAATTGATCTTAATGAGGAATGTAGTGCAATTCTATTGAGGAAGTTGCCTAAAAATTGAAGGACCATAGAATATTTATTATTCAATGAAAAATAGGATAAAGTAGGCAACTAAATTGTCTTTGTGATTTAGGAGCAAGTATTAATCTTATTCCTTACTCCCTATTTAAGAAGTTGAGCCTTAGGGATATGCAACCAACTACTATCTCTCTTTAACTTGCTGACAGGTCACTCACTCACCCCTATGAGAGGGTGGAAAACCTATTAGTGAGTGTAATAAAACTCACACTACCCATAGAATTTATAATACTTGATATTGAATGTGATGAAAAGGTACTAATCATTTTAGACAGACCCTTCCTTGCTGTTGGAGGATCTATCATTGATGTATCCAAAGGGAAACTCACCCTCCAAGGTGTTGATGATGTGGAAGAAATTTTGGTCTTTGAAATGACCCAACAAGGGGTTAGTTGTGATATGATTGATTTTGATAAGAACCAATGTTTCAAAAATGAGGTTAGAGCTGAGTATGGGTCTTTTTATCTTGAGGTCATAGAGATTAGGATTCCCCATCCCATTGAAATTTTTACTCAGGTTGCTACTCCTTTCCCACACCCTACTGTTGATGAAAATATTCATTCCTTTGAAACCAATTTGGAGTGTGAGTCACAACTTTTTCCTAAGATTTATAAACCTGTTTATGAAAGTTTCCCTTTTGAATTTGACTGTCTTAAAGTTTATGAAGTTGGAGAAAGTTTTGGGTTGAGTCCAACTGAAAAACATGATGATTGCCACTATGAAAAAGTGCATTTCCTTGAAAATTTTTACCTACCCATTTTGATGTTGTGTGTGATGATTTCCAACCAGATATTGAAAGGTTCACATCATTTTATTCCTCTTAGGACATTGAGAATCATCAATTGGAAACTGAATTTGATTCTTCCACTTGGGAGTATTCTGAGTTTTCTGAGTTGTGAGTTGTTTTAATAAATTTTGAGGATTTCCTAGTGTTTTTTCTTATTTTTATGGGATTTTAAAGCCTCTAAGTGTGGGAGAGGTTGTGAAATAATACTTGATCAGATGGTTGATTTTCATGGGATGTTGTTTAACATTTTAGAGCTGAGGAAGTGGGTTTTGGAGACCAAGATGAGCTGGACAACATGAATCCAACTGTTGTGCCAAAAGAGTTTTGGAGAATTCTGGTTGCTACTGAAAATGTAATTATCTTAAGGGATTCTGTTGTTAATTCCATAGAAAATAGTGGAGTCCACACCATTGATAATTCATACCCATTGAATGATCATGGTTAGAAATATTTAGGGGAATAAAGTCTGGTTGGAGACTTTAAACCTAGCATTGCATGGGAGACAACCCATTATTTTCACATTTTCAGTTTTAAATTTTTAGTTTGAATAAATGTTACTTTTTCAGTTTTTTGTCTCCCTAGATTGATAAACCATGATTTATGGATTTCATTGACATGTTTTTTCTCTTGATTGATTACTATTTTTTGTTTGTTTCCATTTTTTATAAAGTGAAGGTGGTCTAGTGGGTTCTAGTTGGTTGTGATAATTTTTACCAATGGAAACCTATTTTAGAAAAATTCATTCCAAAAGGAAAGCTGCTAGTTGAGGAACACTGGATAACACTCCCTAACTCAACCCGGCTGCATTTCATTTTGAGCTTTAAATTATTGAAGACTAATGTTCATTGTTTATATCTTGTAGGGACCTGAACTGTTCAAATAGGGAACTTGCCGAAAGAACACACAGGTTTGAACCATGAAAAAAATGAGAAGCTTCCACTCAGGGAAGTACTGTTTTAATTCTTCACGTTTTTCAGCCTCTTTTACTCATACTTCATGCTACTATGAACTAAGTTTGGGGGATTCCCCTTGATTTCTTTTTAAATCTTATGAATCTATTTCTTGAATGGGTGTTATCTTGCTAAAATCTACTGAGTTTAAAAAATTTATAAGCTGATTTTTGAAACCTAATGCATCCATTGCAATCACTTACACTATGTTGTTGCTACTATACTGTAATGATCATCATGCTAGTGTTTGAACTGAGTTGAAAAATATATTTTTTTCTTATACAATTTAAAGAATGTAATTTTTGAAAAAAAAATACACTTGTTTGCTGGTGGTAGTTAGTGGGATTTCTTTTTTATTTTTGTTTTTTTTTCTTTTCTTTTCTTTCTAATGTGGAAAACGATCTATTGAACATTCCTTCTACCCCTTCACAATATTTTTCATTATGAATTTCCCATATGTTTTGAACATAATTTTATCCCACCTTGGGAGTAAACATTGGGGAAAATGTTGAGATTTAAGTGTGGGGGAGAGGGGTATTTCTCTCACTTCAAATCCCCCCTTGAGTTTTTGTCAAAAAAATGGTCAAATTTTTCCAAATTTTATTTCACATAAAAAGGGTCATTTGGGTTCAATTTTCACATAAATTCTTTCCTACCTAGTGTATAATTACCTACTAGTTGTTGAGGGATGCACTGAGTTTGAAACTATTGAGGGTGGCTGATTGTTGAGTGAAGTAGCACACAAATTTTATGAATTTTTGATTTAGGAACTAAGTAAAGGAGTGATATGGGATATATTTTTGTGGAATTGGGATCATAACTTTAGGAAACTGGATTTTTTAACTAAATCCTAATAGACTCTTCTTTTAATAAAAAAATTATCACTTTAGAAAGCCAAATCAAATGATAATTATTTAAGTCCTTTGTAACTGGAGTAAAATGGGAAAATGAGATCTCATAGTGAGTCTTTGAGACAAGGGAATTGAGTGTGTTTCTATCAATAAATAAAATCCATTTTCAATTTCAATAAGTGATATGTATAGTGATTTTCATAAGAAATATTGCTAGAAAAAATTAAAATAAAGCACCCTGTTATAAATGAACTCATTTATGTGAGGTGAATTTTGAACCCAAATGAAGAAGGGAATAGTTGAATTAATTAAATATCATTTGAGTTTTATCAATAAGGTGATTCAAAAATAATAATAGAATTCATTGGAACTTAGGAGAAGGTGAAAATTGAAGGAGTCTTTAGTTAAGGTGTTGATTCCACTTATATCTAACCTGCCATCACTATTAGAATTGGAACTTGAATTGGAATTGAAGTAGGGTAGTATGTGATTTCATATAGGAGGCATGAAATCTATAACAGTGCATGAATATGTGTTTCCTTTAATTTCTAGTTTTTTTTAAACTGGGTAGGACCATTTTTTTAACACGCCTTTGAAAAGCCTAACCCACTTCTAGATTTTGTGCCTCTATTCTTAATGTTTTGACATGTACATGTTGAACTGAATTTGTCAAATCATACTTTATATTTTTAAAAGTCAAAAGCATGTATTTTTATGAGGACAAACAAATATTTAATTATGGGGGAGTTTGATGTGGTCATTTTTCAATGTGTTTTGCCACATCAATTTTTCACTTTTTATTATATTTTTATTATTAAAATAATATATTTTATGGTATAACTATCAATTGTTGTATTTTATGTGAATAATTGTTAAAAAAATATGTTTTTGTATTAAAATCATGTATTTTAGTGATTAATTTTGTCTTTTTGAATATTTTTTAAATTAATTAATTCATTCATTCTTCTTTAACTTTCATTTGTTTTATTATTTTGTTTTTATTTAAATTTTAAATTTACATTCTTTTCATTCTTTCATTTTTTTAATTTCTTTTGTTTTTTTTCAAAATAATTATTTAATAAATTCTTTAATTTAAATAATTCTTCTGTAAATAAATAAATTTTCATTTTTATTTTTGATATTTCAAATAATTAAATTAATTTTAATAATTTAATTCAATTAAGTAAATTCTTTTAATGTTTAGTTTTATTTAATTTTTAATTTAATTCTTTGATTTGATTAATTCATTCTTTAATTAATTAATTAATTAATTTAAGCAAACCGAATTAATTGTTTTTCAATCAAATTGTGAATAAATTGTAATCTACTAATAATTAATTCTTTGTTGAATATTAATTTTATTTTATTTTTCACAATTTTAAAACATGCATTTGAATTTTAATTTATTTTTTATTTTAGTTATTTAATTTATTTTTAGTTTTATTAATTTGATGATTTATGTTTGTAACGTTTTTTTCTCTTGTTATTTTTTGTTCACTATCTAGGTGTTATTGCATACAATCACTCACCGCCAGCTTGTCTGGCAGTGAGCCTTGAGTCACCGCCACCCATCCCACATCCCTTTGTCAATTATCTCTTCTCACCATCAGCCCTCACCTTGGCTAGTGGTGACTCATACACACCACCAGCTCTTGCTGACGGTGAGTCCTTCATCTTCTATCACCTCCCACCAATTGGTGACTCACTACCACACCCAGGAGACACCTCCATCCCTCCCTTTCTCACCACCACCTTCTTAGTGGTGAGTGTTGACACACCGTCAGCCCCCCTCCCCATCTGAGAATCACTATCACTCTTCCCCATAACTCACCATCATGATCCACACCGGCACCAACACACAAAAATTCACAACATCAAACAAAAAAACACCACCAGAATTGAGAAAAAAAGCATGTATCCAAAATAGTATTAAATAAATAAATATATATATATATTATTAAATGATTATAATAATTTAATTTTTATTCGTGTTTTTTTTGTACAGGTTGTTGATGGTGCCGGACGACAAGCATTTGGGGGAGGTGCACTTGAGTCACTGGAGAGTGAGGATATATAGTAACATGCATACCATGTGGGAGACAGATAACATTGGCATGACTGTTATGATGAGTGCATGTGAGAAGAGAGCAAATAATTTAGTTGAGAAGTAGCAGATCTTTCAATGCATGCCATTCCCGAAGGATTTTTACCATTCTAGAATGGGAGGGGGGCTTATTCTAGACTTTTCAATCTAGATTCATCCCATATTTCCACAACTCCCATCCTTCATTCATGGGAGAACCGTTCATTCATCCCCAAATTCCATCCACATCCCCCTGATCATCCATACACTCATCCCATCCATTCCTCCTGATCATTACATCCCTCGTTCATAAATCTCTATTCCATCATTCACCATTCACTGGAGAAAAGAGACAGGAGACAGGAAATTGAGCAAGAGCAGAACATCAAAGCAAGAGCCTGAGGAGGGGAGCAATCTTGCCAGATATTCTTCTTTATCTCTTTCTTTATATTATTTTTATTTACATTTTCTCGAACATGCATAGCTAAAATAGTTAGGGGAATCATGTTTTAATGAAATAATCATACTTTTATCCATTCTTCTTTGTTAATTTGATTATTCAATGCACATTTTTAAGTTCAGTAAACTTTTTTGTTTATTTATGAGCATCTTTTCACACTACCCAACAACCGATAGGTGAGGGTAGTGAATCATTTCACTTTAGATCATTGATTGAAGTATTTTTATCTAGAAAAGTTCAATAAATCTATTCTTTGTAATGAAAAAAATAATTCAAGGGTCAAGATCAAAAGATCAAGGCTTAAGAAGGTTCATCGAGCTGTGGAAATTCACCAAAGCAATAGCCCAATGAATCTCCACTATTTTACATCCACTGAATGATTGAATTAACTAGAATAGAATAAGAGAATATATTTTATCAGTTTAAAGCAACCTGAGGACCCCTATTCATCTATTGATTGTCTCACTCTCTATTTTTTATTCTCATTGCAGCACTGCATCACACCATCTCACCCTCATTTTCACATCCACTTCTTGTTTCTCGCCATTTTTATTTTAGTTTCTATTATTGTGTTTTTTTTTCTTGTTTTTTGCTTTGTTTGGTCTACACAATTTAATTACTTCCCTATGGTTTGACACCCTCTTACCACTATACTAGTAGTTAGTAGGGTTTTATAAATATCAAATTTGTGTGCACTCAAAGACATGCTCATCACCCGATGACGAGGCTTCCGTATAAGGTTCTTTACTGAAGATAGAACTTCCAGATGGTTTACCAGCTATACCACCACCCATTGAGCAACAGCTAGCACTGGTAGTGCCAATAAAGGATTCATGCAGGTTGAGTGCACTACATGAGTTTCAGAGGAAGCAAACTCCCAAGTATCGGGGTGAGCCAGACCCCCCGGGTTGCTGAGGACTAGCTAGAGGCAGTCACTTGCTTTTTATGCCTTGTGAGGATTCCTGAAGATTAGATAGAAATCCTTGCAGTGAGTCTTCTTTAGGGATATTTTTTATGATGGTGGAGCTTAGTGACTCAATCACATGATGAGACAACTCTTCCCTGGTTATACTTCGAGCATCTCTTCAGGGAAGAGTTCTATCTGACTAAATTGCGATTAGTGCACATTCAGGAGCTCCTGCATCTGTAGAAATATAGTTTGACCATGGTAGAGTACTCAATGAGGTTTACTGATCTCTTGCATTACTCTATGGATATGGTTTGGGATCTGTTCTTCAGAGCACAGACCTTTGAGTAGGGATTTCGCCGAGACATTAGGGCTTTGGTGGTATCCCTTTGCATTCACATATATACTGCAGTTCTTGGGTTGTCCTTGGTAGTGGATAACTTCCTAGAAGAGCAGACACTAATAGTGGGTGTCACACCCTGACTTTTTAATTTATTTTTATTTTACTATTTCTTAGCTTCAGTTTCTCTCGTCAAGGCTCGGTTTGAGAACATGTCTAAATTGTTTGACATTTAACAATTCTAGTGGGTTTTGGACCCATGCGCGATCACCGCACGGTGGGTGGTAGTTGCATGGTCGTCCCGAGTACCCGCACAAATGTCTAACGGTTGAAATAAAAAAAGTTTTATATTAGTAAGATGAGTTAAATACTTAAAACATAATAATAATATTTTTATTATTGTGTGGATAATAATATTGTTATTATTAAGATTTGTTAATAATATTTTTATTATTTAAAATTTGTTGTTAATATAATTAGTAATAAATTTTTATTAATATTAATATTATTATTGTTGTTGTTATTATCGTATTATTATTATTATTGTTGTTTTTATTTTATTATAATCATTTTTGGTTTTATTATTATTATTATTATCATTATTGTTCTTTATATTATTACTTTTATTATTCTTATTTGTATTATTATTATTATTATATTATTATTATTATTATTATTATTAATATGATAAAATGGGGGAAAATATATCTAACCCTAATCTACCCAAGTGGTCTCCCCCTTCCCCTTACTTGTTGCACGAGCCGCCATCCCACTCCGCCTCTTGCCCTGTAAGTCCCCGTCACCCTTTCTCCCTACTCCAGGCCGCCGAGGCATAGACCAGACCAAAGCCACCTTCGGTCAACCCCCCACCTACAGGTCTTGAGCTACCTCCTAGCAGCACGACAGCCCGACCTGCTCCCTCTCTCTCTCATGCGCGGTGGCCCCTAGCAGCCTCCCTAGTGCACGCTCGAACCCCAGCCCAGCCTCCTCGAACCCCACCCCAGCCTCCTCGGACCCCGCCAACCTTGCTGTACCAGCCTCCCCACACTGGCCTCATCGCACCAGCTGAGAGTTCCCCCCCCCCCCGCTCACCCTTTTCCTATGGCCAACAGTAGAACACCGAAATCCTAGTGGTCCAACCTCCCTCTCACCGGCGCTGAAACCCTCCTATTTTGGCTGAAGCTTATTGGCCACACCTCCCCTTCTGGCCGCGGGCTTCTCTGGTGATCCCACATTATCCAACACCCCCTTGTATTTTCTTCCTTAGTTTTGGGGTTTTTCTTTCGATTTAGAAAAACCCTAACACCGTGGGGTTTGATTGTGCATTTTTCTTGTTGTTTTAAGGTGTGGGAAGGGACCGCGAGGATTGATTCTACCTTTTACAAAAGCAGAATTGCGTTTGCACGCCTTTGAGGTAGGTGTTTTCCAAATTTTTCCTTTCTCGCACAAATCATGACACTTGTTTGTTTTAAATAATTTTTGAAATATCTTTTTCATCTCCATAAGTATAGTACCTAATTTGTTGCAATGTTTTTGTGTTAGTTAATTTTTTTTAAAAGTTTTAAAACAATTCTTTGATTTTTTGTAGGTTATTCTGCATATAAATATTATTTGATAAACCTTTTTACCTGTTTAACTGGTTTAGAATGTTCTATAATTAAATTGTTGGGTGCGAACTCACCTTTTAAGTAGGTTTAATATGTATTGACTTATTTTTGTAGCACATCATGTGATATGAAGTGCGTTCTTTGATGAAAACCAATAGTGTGTCACTTTCTAGTGTTTTATGAACTATGTAATTAATGTATTTAATTGGTCAAGGACTTTAAACTGTGTTTTGGTGTGGCGTCGATGTGCAATTAGTCACAAAAGAAGATTTGAGTAAGTTTTGTGTTTTAGGAAATGTGTTGCTTCTTAAAATTTCTTAATAATTTTTCATAGTGATTTATTTAATAGTGAAAATGATTTCTTTATTTTTGAAATAGTTATTTTGGTTGTGCATGAGGTGTGAGTTAGTTTTTGGAAAGGTGCGAAGTAGTTTTTTTCAAGCGTTTGGGTATGTATTTTATTTTGAAATGGAATTCGCATGTGAACTTGGTGAGATTGTGATGTAAGACTTTGTTTGGCCCTTTTGAAATGTTCTACTAAATGATTAAATGATTTGTTAAAGGATGTTTGAAATGTGAGTCATGGGTGTAAAGTGTTATGGTGTGTGTTTGGGGTTGGTTTAAAATTGAATGGTAATTTTGTGAAAACGGTTCTTACTTTCTAAATGACGTTGGGTTCTTTGTGTGATTTTTAAAAAGTTTTTAAATGAAGTCTTTGAGCATATGCCCATTTGGAAACTCTATTATTTGGTAAAAAGTTTCAAATGGTTTTAATGATTGTATGACTTTAAGGCCCGGTTGGCACCTTCATGTGATATGAAATCTATGGATATAAATATGGGGCACCTTTATAAGAGGGATTTCCATTTTATGGGTTATTGTATTTTGGTGTTCGTGTTTGGGGTATGCAAGTGCGGTGAGATGAGTCACACATGCGAGGGCCTCTTACTTACATAGTATTATTATAACCACCATGGGTACATGGATGTCTTTTAGTTGATCGAGTGATGGTTTCTTGTCAGCCCCGATTAGACGGGTTGGTACCCACTAGTAGGTATAGAGGCCAGATGGGGAGTGCCACTGGTTTCTTTTGCCGTGGGGGCAGCCAGTTGGTTATAGACTTAGGAGCTTCACCATACGCCAATAGGTGGTTCCGAACTGAGTATGTCCAAGCGTCTTCTAGGGATATTTAAGATCACCCATGGTTACTAGATTATTTTCTTTTCTTGTTCACTTTCTGTTATACTTGTTTATTTCCATATTACACTGCTTACCTGTTCTACTTTAGCTCAGCTTTGGTATATTTTGTTTTGAGTTTAGTTTATAAAATGGAAAATGATTTTGGAAATGGTATGTCGCGTGTGTTGGATTTTTAAATTAGGAAAATGTTTTTCTTGTTTTATAATGTAAAAACCCTACTTTTATATTTGTATTTCAAACTTGTGTTAGTGGATTGTTTCAGGAAATGAGATGATGGATTATGTGGTTTATCTTGGAAACCCTAATGAGCATTTTTAATGATCATTCCTTTTTTATCATTTCAGTTGCAGTTTTCCTTTGCTCAGGTTCTCTTGGCCAAGTTGCTCATCATTGGAGCATGGTTGGTCTTTGGTTGGGTGGTGACCTAGTAGGTCACATGGAGGTATGTTGAGCTGTTATGTTTATTTATTTTTCTGTTACTAGAGTTTTTTTATTGCTTATTTATTTATCTTTCATGGGACAAATCATTCCCAATGATTAAATTTCAATGCCTGGAACTAGTTGTCATCTCATGGGGGTCGGGAATGCCCATCAGGACATGTCGTGGACCGGATCGGGTGACCGGTTCAGGGTTGACCCAGGTTGGTTCATGAAAAAATGGTATCAGAGGAGGACCTTGTTATTTGGGGTGTCCAGCATATAGAGATTAGAACTTTCGGGACTCGGGATGTAGGTACGATAAGGACGTCATGAACCCTCGCTCATTCCGAACCTCGAGTGTCCAGGGGTGGTCTGGGAATTGATTCACTGGTGGAAATCTAGCCTATACCAACACTTTTTTCCCAACAGTCTAGAAAAATAGTTGGAAAAAAGAACCTATATCAATGATTCTAGTAAACTGTTGTCATAGGTTATTATATGTTGGGTTTTCCCAGCGGTTTAACAAAATCGTTGGGAAAGAAAACTATTACTCGTGATTTTTATTAATAGCTGGGAAAAATACACCCAATCTAGGTATCCCTCCCAACATTTCATCCCTATGTGAACCCTCCCTCCACCTCCTAACCCACTCCTCCCCTCCCCGACCTCAACCTCCTCCCGGCCTCCGCCTCCGCCTCCCAGCCTCCGCCTCCACCTCCCGGCCCCCCTCCCTCTCCTCCGATGACATTCTCCTTCCCCTCTCGACTCCTTCTCCGACGACGATGTCCCCCTCCCCTCTCGGATCCCGATGACGTTCCCCCCTCCCCTCTCGTCTCCCTCTCATGGAAACAACCCCCTCCCCTCTTGGCTCAATCTCCCCCTCCGACGTCCCCCGACCCCCTCTCCAGTCACGTGCGAGGCCCCCATGGCCGAACACCCCACAAGACGTCCCCCTCTCTCGGCTACCTCTCCTCCCACCAAGGTTCTTGATCAGTACTTCCAGGTAAGAATTAGTCTTCTTTTTTAAAAAATGAGGCAACAAGGAATGCATTGTTAGGTTCATAGTTAGGATAACCATTCATATTAATTTTTCATTTTCTAGAGTTTTGGGTAGTAACCAACTCATGATGTGGTGAATTATTGGTTAAATTGTGAATTTTTTCAAAATAGAGTCTTCCAGAAATGTAGGGTTAGATTCACAGGTTGTATTTAATTCATTTGAATAGTGCATTCAATAAAAAGTTCATGATTTTTTAAAAACCTCATATTTTCCTCTATAGACTCCTATTAGACCTTATATTGTGTTGGATTTTGTTTTTTAATCATGATATATATATGATGAGGTTGTATCGTCACTAAGATGTGCAATGATATGGGTTAATTGGAGGTGAGTGATGCTATATGAGATTTTATGGGTTATTGTGAGGAGTTTCTTTCCCTTTAATTGATTGTTTCATAAAATATAAGTTGGTGCTGCATATATTATGTAATTGGAATTGGTAAAGTAAAATGTTAGTCTCAGATTTCTGAGTTGGTTATTTTGATGGTATTCTCTATAAAAAGTGGGTATATCTCTATTGACTATGGGTGTATTTTCCAATTGACCAATGTATTTATTAAACTGACCATGCAATACACATTTCCCACAATATGGAAGCACCACAAAAATCATAGATAGACACTACACACCATAAGACACCCATGGGAGACACCCCTTGACATCTACGGATAGTTAAGGGGAAATTAACTTAGGAATTGAAGTCAATTGGCACTCAAGCCTCAAGAAATTCCCATTGCTAGTAGAAAATATACCAACACCTTTATTCTTATTATAGTATAATGAAATGGTTTACACCCTCATGACCAAGTAGACCATCTGGTTCATGGACTGGTGCCCAACCAGGTTCAAGAGTAGGATCAACTACTAAACATTGATTGTTGTCCCTCTGAGGTTCTTTCCATAGTGAATAGGGTTATGTGCACAATCTTCAACTCAACTAATGTATCATAGGTGCATATTAAATGGATAAGTGTACTAGTATGGTGTTTCCAACAACGTGCTATATAAATAACATAATGAAAAATGAAGAGATTATTAAATGGAACTGTTTCCCCCTTGCTTGCAGGAACATGATTTGACCCATGGGGAATTGTGGTTCTTATATATTGGGCGGTGACATGTATAGTCACAGGATACAGGTAAGTTTTTGTTCAGTTTTTATTTTATTTTCTTTATCACATTGGTCACTTAGGTATTTTACTTCTTTCTATGGATGGAGGGTAGTGATGCTATCCTGACTAGTTGATGTAGATCACTTGTATACTGTAATACCATGAAGTGTGAGTGTGAGGAAACATTGGAAGCTAGATGAGCCTTGGGGTCTTCCATGAGATGGAATTATTTTTCTAAAACATTGTGTGGGAACATTTTTGGAGTATGTTGGAGTCATGAAATAACCCCAAGTGTCTCCATGAGATAGCATAAATAACCCCAAGTGCCTCCAAGTGTCTCCATACATCGTATCATCCTCGCATGGGTTGGACACTCACCAAATCCTACACTACTAGGAAATTGAGCTATAGACACGCCTATGAATCCACGGATTAAAAAAAATCTATGGCTACACCCCCAAAATTAGCCACGGCTCCGTGGCTGAATACCCCGACCCGTTCATTTCTTCTTCCTTCTGCTCGATCTATCCTCCACGAAACCCCTCAACAGCCTGATGCCCTCCCCGACGCCTCCTCTCTGCAACCCTCCCTGTCCAGAGAAGTTACTATGAGCGGCCTCTCCACCTCCTCTATTCTTTCTCGATGCCTCCCCGATGCCTCCTCCCTGACGCCTCCTTACCAACAGCCCTCAATACCCATGACACATCCTCGTCACGACCCTCCTCCCCACGATCCTCCTCCTCCAGCAAAGCTGCTCCGAGCGGCCTCCCCACCTCCTCCCTTCCTTCCCGAAGGCTCTCCCCCACAACCCTCAACACCCCGGACGCCGAGGTCGACACCCCCCATGCCATATCATCAAGGTATTTGAAAATTTCATTGATTTCTTCTATTCTTTCTTGAATCTGAAACTAATACTGGATGTGGATTGAACTATGAAGCTATGGTAGATGGTCTTGTTCTTTTTCAATTAATGACTCGATGGTCCTATTTATTTATTAAAGGATGTTTCCCATTTTGGGTTAATTCCTTATTCAACACATTTTGGTGTAGTGGTAGATAATGATAGAGGGAATTCAGAATAAATTTCATACATTATCTTATTGTGAGATGGGATTTTGGATGATTTTATAGATGGAGTAACCATTTTAGATCCTTTTGATCCTTATAGGTTCTCACGATAATTTGGTCATTTAAAATAGGTTACATCTTTACCTCTAATCAATATTTAGAGATAATATAACCCATTTTTCCTTTATGAAATGTGGTCGATGATGATGCATAAGGATTCTGACATAGAAATTTCATTACATCTTGAGAATGGTCCAAATAAATTTTCATGGGGTTATTCCATGTTGTGGTTTGAATACTATACTGATGGGGTATTGGGGAAACCAGTATGATGGGTGTATAAAAAATTGGATTCTCAAATATCCTTTCATGTCATACTATCCTTATAAGTTATTAGGGGAAAAAGAATTATGTCCCAACATTCTAATAATTTTGAGGGAGTTTCATCCTCATGATATTTTTTTTGGGATTGGTGAAGACTCCACATGTTTGACTACTAGTGTTGGAAGACCTAATACATTTTTCCTAGTGGAACAGTATTAGGTATTCATCTGATCAATGCTAAACTATCAAGTTCAATCCCTAAAGTTAAACAGGAGGCAATGATGGAGGACTTTCTTACAACTATGACACAATTCAAAGAAGATATGTCCATGAAAAATAAAATTCTGGATTATATACCAATAGTGGAAGGTGAACAGAGTTTGGGTCCCAATATTGTCATCTAGCATCAGGTTGAATGAAAGTGGGCTTGGTGAAAGGTTTAAAATATTATCATATATAATCATTTAGAGAAAATTTCTGATAAAGATGACAACCTTCAACAATGTTCCTTGGCCTAGGCGTAGGTGTGTTTTATTATCGACACCGGAACATCCTTGTTCATAATGTTCTCATTTATTGAGAGGATTTATCCACCCATGAATATGATCTCATCAAGTTTATTTTTCCAACCACCATACAATATATTTAAAGGATAAAACTACTGATTTAAATATCTTAACTATATAGGAAGTGAAACTTCATGATTTTATTTCTATACAGACTGTAGAGATGCATGAATATGTGGCTCACATGGACAGAATAAAGGCACAAATACCATAAAAAACATAGGGATAGAATCCATAAAATAGAAAATACAATAACTAAACAACTTTGTTACACAAATTCATACTATATCAAAAGATGGAGCG
Source organism: Viscum album (assembly GCA_963277665.1). Taxonomy (NCBI): domain Eukaryota; kingdom Viridiplantae; phylum Streptophyta; class Magnoliopsida; order Santalales; family Viscaceae; genus Viscum; species Viscum album. The sequence continues at coordinate 187,430,853 of OY728159.1, forward strand.
AGTCACATAACCAATCTTGAGTAGGCCCTTAACACCTTTTGTTAGGAATTATCAGATCTATTAAATCAGGTAGGTTGAATTTCACTATAGTCACATCATTTCCATTTCATTTCCTAATAAGGTCAAGAGAGACTCTAGGATGTGGATACTCCTCCATAGTTTTTCAATGAATGGAATATTTTATGCTCTCAATCATCTGTCCCTTCGTTACAAATTTCCATTGAAATTTTAATAAGAATAATGGATTAGACATATTTTCTTTTCATAATGTCTAATTATTAGCATGTTAAGCTTATAATGATGGTAACATAAAAAAGACTCTAAAATTTGTAAGTTTAGGGCCTTATAAGATCAAATTACACTAATTTTTTAGGCTGAATGGATTTTACTGATAGTTATTAGGGTAATTACACCATCCAAGGTTTTTTATTCCATGAATATGGGATTCCCTATATAGATATGAATCATGTGTAGGGAGATAGAAATTTTATTTTTCTATATTCTTAGAATGTGTCCAAAAATAAAGGAACATGTTTTAGAATATTCTATACCAATCAAACTCATATGAAAAATGCATACATGTGTAAGTGTAAAGGGGTATATGCAAATATAAACATATATCTAAGGACCCCCTTGTGCATATTTGGACATGAAAATATGTACATAGAGGATAGGTGTCCTTATATATATGTGAAGTTGCATATCGTGCAAGCGGAAAAAAGGAAGATTCGAGTTGTCTTCATCAAAAGCAACGCGTCTTGAGGTTGAGATAGGTTCCCTCTGCCTAAACCTTTAATTTGAATTCTATAATTACCTGATTATTTTAAAAACTTGTTTCTATAATTTATTTATTGTTTTAAAAAATGGTTTTCTAATAACCACTAGCTTTTTCAAGGAAGAATATGAATATATCCATTGATCATGTGCACATATATGTTGTAGGGAACCTAAAAATAATTATTAATAAATTTATTATACTTATATTAATGATTCATGGGATTATACTGATAAATATTTGAGAACCAAGGAGCACTCCCCCTCATAATTAGATCCCTTCAAGATGAAAAGATTTTAATTTTGAATCGAATATTGTTTGAGTATGAATATGGATCAATGAAGTGTGAGTACCCAAGTTTTAGGAATCTGAATCTTTGGTTAAAACATGGAAAATAATTCTCTTGAAGTCATGGGCATCCATTTTACTGGTGATGTGATCTTATACTTATAGAGATGTATGCACATGCATTATTGAAAAGTATAAGATTTATTATGTGATAAGAATAGAATGATTCACCTTTACTAATGCATCATAATCTCATCCTTCCTCATGCGACGAGCATGGAATTCCTTAGTTTATGAGCATCATGTTCATTAGGCAATGAGCCTAAAATACCTTAGGTGGCTAGCCTATAAAGGATGAGAATCATTGGGCATCAAATTTAGGGATTAGTGAACCTATTAAGAATTTTGTATCCTTAAAAAATGATATAATGAGTAACATAGGGCATATTAGTCATCATAATCATAAAAAAATACTCAAATTTTGATTCAAATTATCTTACGGAATTCCAAGAAATAGATTTGATAGGTGAGGTTCCCCTACCATTGCTAATAGGTGTAGGGGTAGAATAAGTTCCCATGATTCTATTAAAACCCATGATCACCCAAAAATGGAAATTTCATACCTCTATTCTGATTAAATGACTGTTATCACCCTCACTCACTACCACAAAAACAGTTTTTTGCAGCGCCCCCCTTTATCAGCGCTTGCTTAGTAGCGCTGATAAAGGGGGGCCTTTATCAGCACTTTTTTTAGCGCTGATAAAGGGTCGGCTTCAAAAAAAAAAAAATATATTAATATACTAATATATAAATATAGTTATATTGTTATATAAATATAATATATAATTTTTAAATATATTTTAGATAAGTATAAATGTACATTTACACTTATTATACTTAATATATAAGATATTTAGTGAAAATGACTTCTTAAAAAATTAAAAAAATATTTTTAATTAATATTTTGATAATCATTATAGAGTAATAGTCATTTAATAACAATTTGAGGACTAAAAAAATTAAAAAAATTAAAAAAAAGATCCAAAATATGTTGAAAACGCAACTCAAACTTCAAACGGCCATAACTTTTGATCCGGGTGTCCGTTTGAGCTCTACCACATATCAAATCGAAGCCTGCGATGAGCTCTACGTCCCTGTGACCTGGGGGGACCTTGGTCAAGCGTTTTTCGAGGCCAAAAGAGGCCCATAAGGCCTCTAAAACTGAGTTTTTTGTCGGGGTACCCAGATTTTTTAACATTTTGTGGATTTTCAAACTCGTTTAAGGGGGTATTATTGGCTTTTCTTGGCGGGGACTGAATTTATTCCAAGGTATTACATTCATATTGATATTATGTCTTTGAAATTTCATCCTTTTTTATAATGAACTACTATTTATAATCAAATATATAACTATATGTACATATTTTTTATATATTCGCACCTAAAAATTAAATTTTTTAAATAAATAATTAAACATATTTACATATAATGTACTGCTATTTATAATCAAATATATAACAATATATTCATATTTTTTATATATTCGCACCTAAAAATTAAATTTTTTAAATAAATAATTAAACATATTTACATATAAAATATATTAGATTTATCTAAATAATAACTAATATCCATTTTATTTAAAATACCAATATATGAATATTTATATACCTATATATTAATCTAACTATATATATATATTAATCTAACTATATATATATTAATTTAATAACTATATATATATTAATATAACTACATATATATATATTAGTATTACTATAAATATATATATTAATATCACCATAAATATATATATTAATATCACTATATATATATTAATATAACTATATAAATATATATTCATATAACTATATATATGTTAATATAACTATATATATGTTAATATAACTATATATATGTTAATATAACTATATATATGTTAATATAACTATATATATGTTAATATAACTATATATATGTTAATATAACTATATATATGTTAATATAACTATATATATATATTAATATAAATATATATTACTATACGAATAAATATAACTAAATATATATATATATATAGATATAGATATATATTAATACCACTATATATATATTAATATTACTATATATATTATAATATAACTATATAACTATATATTATAATATAACTATATATATATATATTAATATAAATATATATTACTATACGAATAAATATAACTAAATATATAAATATATATATATATATATAGAGATATCATGAATTGGAAAGCAAATCAAAATAGAGTAGTGGTAAGGGCTTAGGCGCGCAGGGGGGAGGTCTCGAGTTCAAATCTTGGTGGAGGCAGGGGTGCGCGCGCATGGGGAATATTGGAGCAAGCACTGTTAAAGGGTGGAGGGGGGTGTGTGGGGTGTTGTATAGGGGCCGAAAACCGCTGTAAAAGGGGGGGGGGGGGGTTCAAGCACTATAAAAGCCCCCCCCCGATTGGCAGTATTTTTTAATTTTTTTAAATTTTTTTTAAAATTTTTTAATTTTTTTTAACTTTTATCAGTGCTTTTTTAAAAGCGCTGATAAAAGGGTCCTTTATCAGCGCTAAAATGAAAGCGCTGATATAGGACCCCTTTATCATCACTAAAAAAAGCGCTGATAAAGGGGTACTTTTATCAGCGCTTTTTTTTAGCGCTGATAAAAGACCCCTTTTATCAGCGCTTTTTTTTAACGCTGATAAAGGGGTCCTATATCAGCGCTTTTTGGAGCGCTGATAAAGGGGACCCCCCCCCTTTATCTACGCTGGCTTTATCAGCGCTTTTCTAGCGCTGATAAAGGGCCATTTTTAGCGCTAATAAAGGCCGTGTTTGTAGTAGTGACTCGCTTTACCTTATGGAGATCATGGAGTGGAGGGTTATCAATACACTGATCAACCACTATTAGTAGAAAGAAATCATATCCATCAAGAAAATGGCCAGGGATGATCTAGAATCCATGGTTCCACATTAAAACAACCAATAGAAAAGACCCTACACGGGGGGACTGGAAAGTGGGAGGGGGTTTCTAGGAGGGTCTGCAGGGGGGGTTGTGTAGGGGGAGGGGCAGAGGGGTCTGAGTAGGATAAAACCTCATGTGTTTATTGATCCTCCTTCAACTTATTCCTACAAATCAATTCCATAGCCTCCCTAGCCTCGGAAAAATAGATGTTCACTGTATAAGGGAGATCAGAGTCCCCTGCTAGTGCCAAACCTGCTCTCCCCCTTGACAACAACATGCCTAATGAATTAATAGATTCACCTATGGTATACCCATCCATCCATTTTTTTATGCTTATTGAATTTGAAACTTGTATACTGAATACTTTTAGTCATTTTTTCACCTGTTCTTTTCAGGTATTTGAGGATGCCTATAAGTCACAATTAAGAATCATAATCCTTGATGACATTGAGAGGTAATTACAATCAATTTAAACGTAATACTACTTTTTGTCCTTTCGTTCGATAACCAATGTGCTGTTCTTTTTAGTACAGGATTTTGGAGTACATTTCCATTGGACCTTGTTTTTCCAATATTATTTCTCAAATGCTAATAGTCCTTTTGAAATGGATTCCTCCCCAGAAATTCTTCTCATCCCTTTTATTAGTATAAATCATTCCAAATATATCTTTATGAGGTTTTATTTGTCTCAATGTCTTCACAAGAACTGTATTTCTTGTGTGTATGCTTTCGTATGATAGGTTGTGTCTGTGGATATGGATGTGTGCTATGTAGAGAACCAGCAACAAAACATAGCCCATGATTATGCATGTGACCATATATATAAGGATCCTCTTGTGGTATTTTATGCTTATATAGCTTGTTTAACATTATTGCATTTATTTTTCCCATTTTAATCCTTAATCCTCTCATTTGAGACACCACGGGAATCTCCAAAGATTTTTTTGACTCACAGGGGGTGTGCAGGCTAGGGGGCTGGTGTAGGATATGGGTGGTGCAGGCTAGGGGGCGGTGTAGGATAGGGGGTTGGGGGTGTAGGGGGGTGCAGGGGGGATATGCAGGCTAGGGGCTGGGTGGAGGGGGGTTGGGGGTAGGGGGGAGGGGGTAGGGGCAGGGGGGAGGGGGGGAGGGGGAAGGGGGGAGGTCTGCAGAGCAGGGGGTAGGGGGCGGGGGGTAGGGAGCATGGGGTGGGTGTAGGGGGCAGGGGATAGGGTAGGGGGCAGGGGCAGGGTGGAGGGGGGCAGGGGGAAAGGGGCAGGGTGGAGGGGGGGAGGGGGGCAGGGGCAGGGGGGATGTCTGCAGGGCAGGGGGAGGGGGTAGGTCTGCAGGGCAAGGGGGAGGTCTGTAGGGCATGGGGAAGGGGGGAGGGGGTGGGTGGAGGGGCAGGGTAGAGTGGGGAGGTCTCTAGGGCAGGGGGAAGGGGTGGTCTACGGGGGGGGGTCTGCAGGGCAGGGGGTGGGGCAGTGGGGCAGTGGGGCAAGGGGGTGGGGCGGGGGGTGTAGTTAGTCTCTATAGGTTTCTTTAATCTTAGATAAGGTTGAATAACCATTACAATCCATCACTAACTACCCCATTTCATCATGATTAGGTTTCTCCAAATATGCCCTCCTATTTACAACAGACTGCTTTCACTAAATCATGGCTTGATATTAGTTGTAACAAATCAGATTTTGTATGATACCACTAGTTGTTATTGGTATAGCTTTAACACCTTTTCTTTTAAAAATCCAGGCCATTATGTCCACTTTTTTTTATTATAACTTATAAAGATAGATTTGGATCCCACAATCTGTCCTCCTTGTGGTGGGTTGATTCCACTACCACATTGCATGAATTTACCTATACATAGATAGATTCAATATGATATTTTAAATTACATTCACTAGTGGAAATCCCACTTATACCAACACCTTCATACCAATGGTTTTGAAAAAACCGTTGGTTTAAGTAATAATTTGATGTGTTTTCCCAATGGTTTCATTAAACCATTAGGAATAGATTACATTAGATAATATTTTCCTGCAGTTTTTAGAAACCGTAGGGAACCCCCCTCCCCCCAAATAATATTTCACTATGGTTTTTGAAACCATTGGGGAAAAAACCCCCCAAATAATCATAGCTAACCCACGAACAGATCTCTCCGCACATTGTTGAACAGATCTCTCCTCCGTCGAACCCTACTTTCCGAGCACAAACCTGTGAGCTCACTTCCTCTGTTGAACAAAATCTCTCCTCGAACAGATCTCTCCACTAAATGAGATCTCCTCCTCTAATGAGATCTCTCCTCCAACCCTACCTCCCGAGCATGAACCCTACTTGGCGAGCTCACTTCCTGCGTCATGATCTCACTTTCTCTGAAAATGGATCTCTCTAGTCTTTCAACCCTAATTCATGTCTACCTCATTTGTAAGATACCTTGAATCATAGATCTCTCAATCCATTCTTCGATTCAAACATCTAGATTCATTGCGTTCTGCTCAAAATTGGTGAATTCCTTTTATTTTCCACTTTGATATTCTTCTAATGGACTTGATGTGGTGTATTTATCAGTTTCCATATGGGATTATGGTGTATTACATTCATCAAAATTTTATGTTTTTGGATTAATATTATTTTTATTGAGGTGGGTGATTTGAAAAATCTCCCTAATATCTTCATTGGTTTTATAGTATCTACATCATGTATGATAGTGTCATTGAACCGTGGCTGGTATTGCCATGGCTATGGGGCCAACCTATAGCTATGGTTTAAAACCATGGATATAGGTCTATAGGCGCGATTGGAACTGTGGCTATAGGTTTGGCCCTATAGCCACGACAATACCAGCCACAGTTCAATGAACTGTGGCTATAACCTATAGCCATGGTTTGTGTGCTTATAGCCACGGTTCCAAACAGTGGATATAGTCTAATTTTCTAGTAGTGATATCAAAAATATCCTAGTATATCCTCTCAGTCACATAGTCTAGACTCATCTCTCGAGGATTATCCCATGCCTTGATGCACATCTCATCATCCAACTAGACAAAGAGGATTATTCACCTTATGATTTTCCTAGTCATAAAAGCACACTATGTCGAACCCATCTACATTATATTCTCAATAATCTAATCAAGAACCTCATCAAAATAATGTATTATAACCCATCCCCACTAACCAGGTTCCATCCTAAGATAAATCACACCAAGCCTCTTGGCATTATAATGCCAATATTTCCGAAAATACCCAATACCCACACTAGCATCTCATCCTTCATCTATTTAGTTGAACTATTGAATCATTAAATGGAGTAAAACCTTTCATAATACATTTTATATACTCAGAGGGACCATCCCACTCTAAGAACCTACCAAGATTCCAATCCATCCTCATAATTATTTCCTCATCAAATGCTAGATGTACAATTGCCACACCTATCACTACATGGCCCAATCCTCTTAGGAATATTTTACATGATCTAAATCCTCATCATTAGTGACATCAATCACATTAAAGCGCATAAATTTCAACTGAACCCTACATTACAAGAATTATTCATTCGGACAGTCCCCATGGAAATAGGCTAAGAACTAAAACCATAAATAATAATTCCAAATACATGCATCATTTTTAAATAAATATCTCAAGTGTAAATATAAAAACCAAGAATAATAAGACATCATCCCTTGTATCGAACAAAACCAAACTAAGTTGAAACTCGGGCCAAATTGATTATATACCATTAATAGGAAGATTAATTGTTAATTAATAGGAATTTACTATTTGATAGTATCATTTTGAAACATTGATCTGTTTCCCCTTTGCTTGCAGGAACATGATTTGACCCATGGGGTACTGTGGTTCTTATATGTTGGGCGGTGACATGTATAGTCACAGGAGACAGGTGTGTTTTAGTTTAGTTTTTATTTTATTTTCTTTATCGCATTGGTCACTTAGATCTTTGAATGCTTTCTATGGACAGAGGGTAGTTATATTCTGTAAAGGGGGGCAGAAGGAGTTCAGATTGATTCAGTCCACCAGCTTTGATCCTAGGTAAGATTCTATGGTTATTACTTGTCTCGCACCTCATGTATTTGGGGATTTAGTGTTTTTACTCCATATTATGTTTTCGGTAGGGCGTTGGATCGTTTCGTGTTGGTTCGGGTGGATTTGGTTCTCCACTGCCAATCTAGGTAAGGCTTTAATGCCATTGGTTGGTTTCTCACTGGTTATGTAGCATCCTTCATGTGTTTTAAGGTTCTTAATATCCTTTGTGTAGTGCGTTGATCCATGCTCGTTGGTTTCAAGTTGCTAAGTCGAGGGTGACTCGCCTGCATATGTATAGGTAAGTAAGTATATGTATGTGGGTTCACCAGTTACATGTATAGTCAACCATGGCAGTGATTATGCACGTATGGGGATATGTGTGCCCATGTATATATATATAAATGCATATGCAGGTGAGTGGAGATTGGTATATGCATATAAGTATATGTGCAAGGATCCCCTTGCACATGCTCACGGCCATGCAGATGTGTGCATAGGGGATAGTTGTCTTTGCATGTGTGTAAAGGTGCGTATACCCAGTGGAGGAGCGGAATCTTTTAGTTAGAAAGCTCCAAGAGCCGAAGTGGATGGCTTAGTTCCACCTTGAGGTAGAGTCCCTCTTGTAGCCTCTTTAATTTAAGAATGCTTTAAATTGAATTTAGATTCTTTATTAGTTCTGGTTAATTATATTGAATTGCATATCATGAATAAGTGTTCTTTAATATAATTGTTTCATTTGATAAATAAAGTCATGTTTTTATAATAAAACCCCTCCAACAGAGGTGTGCTGTCTGCAAAAACTCACAGTGATAGTTTAGGGTGTATGATTCTTTTCTGTCGTTTCGTTTCCCTTTAGACGTTGTGTCATTATGCCGCTCACTACAACCTTCTGAAGATCCCTTATTATAACATATTAAATAGTTTATTTGTTCTATCATGTCTGTTGTGACCTTATCTTATGAAGAAACTTGTTTCGGGTGTTTTCCTAGCCTCTTGGACACCCCTTTGGGTGTTTAACTGAGCCTATATATCTAAAAACACTTATGGTGTCATTGTTTAACACCTGTCAGGATTATGGTGCTCCCCACCATAAGCTTCATCTTAACACCATTTGGGGTGTTTTCTTGGCCTCGATGAACATCTAATTTTTTACATATATGAATTCTCTCATAAGATTTGTGTTGCATCCTGAGATGTTAAAACAAAATCAAATTTTATTGTTCTCAAGGTGACTGAAGTTTTATTATTAGAGTTCCAAGAAATGCATATACCATTGATAAGTAACACACCTGCATAATTTGACTCTCAATCATTAGTTTCAACTACCTAGTACCACTTTTAAAAACAACGAATATAAAATATATATCTTTATCATACCACAATCCCGAATCAAGAGTCTGTTTTTTATAACATAAGATCGGTTTCTATAATGTGAAGGATAAATACATAGGATTTATTTGGAATCCTAGCTGGAAGATGTTGCCTCGCGGATGTCACTGGACCGGGCCAACATGCCACGGTCATGTCGCGGTCACGCCGCAGTCACACCACGTTCACTCCGCGGTCACGCCACGGTCACGCCGCGGTAATGCCGTGATTTGGCCCTGCTCCAGGACGACACCCCGCGGTGGTTCTCAATCCTGTTGGAATTCAATGTATGATACCTAGATAGAGTTTTAGATACATTACCCACCCATAGTTAATGGGGAGGGAGGCGACGAACAGAATGTTTTCCCGCCTCCTCTTGCTCCCTTCACTCCTGGTCAGAAGATGCTGCCCCGCGGATGTCACTGGACCGGTCCAACACGTCGCGGTCATGCCGTGGTCACACGACAGTCACGCCCTGGTAATGTCATGATTTTTCCCTACTCCAGGACAACACCTTGCGGCGGTTCGTAGTCCTATCAGAATTCGATGTATGATACCTAGATAGAGTTTTAGATACATTACCCACCCATAGTTAATGGGGAGGGAGGCGACAGCCGGAATGTTGCCCTGCCTCCTCCCACTCCCTTCGCTCTTGGCCGAAAGATGTTGCCCTGCGGATGTCGCTGGACTGGGCCAACATGCCACAGTCACGCCGTGGTCACATCGCGGTCACGCCGCGGTCACGCCGCGGTAATGTCGTGATTTGGCCCTACTCCAGGACGACACCCCGCAACAGTTCACAGTCCTGTCAGAATTTGATGTATGATACCTATATAGAGTTTTAGATACATTACCCAACCATAGTTAATGGGGAGGGAGGCAATGGTTGGAATGTTGCCCCGCCTCCTACTACTCCCTTCACTCCTGGCCGGAAGATGCTACCCCACGGATGTCGCTGGATCGGGCCAACACGCCGCAGTCACGCCGCGGTCTCGCCGCTGTCACGCCGCGGTAATGCCATGATTTGGCCCTACTCCAGGACGAGACCGCAACAACCACCATCAGACCACCACTAGCAGCAAAGAATCATCCTTCAAATGAAGAGACACAGAAGAAACACGTGAACATCAAACGAACATCCAACCGGAGACCCAAGAATCACATGAAACTGCCCCGCCATCATGAAAGCACCAAGGTCCACTCAACGCAAGCGATAACCAAGAGGAAAATGAACGCACCCACCCACACGAACCCACACACCCACCCCACGTAGAGCAAATACTCCCACACTCGAAAATGCACGCATGCACCCAACCACACAAACACACACTCCCAACCACCAACACAAGGAGGCCGCCACAGTCCACCTACGAACCATCAGCCACCACAACCACCACAACCCCGCTTGCACCAGCCACATCCAACCCACACCAGCCCCCTTACACCTTCATTTCAGCCCACTTCCACCAGTATTCCAGCCCCGCAACATCCCCCCCTGCCACCTTCGAATCAGCCTGCACCATCCCCCCACCACCTACAACCAGCCCCCTTCCACCAGCATTCCAGCCCCTTCCACCTGCATTCGAGCCCGCACCAGACCCAGCCACCTGCAATCTAGCATGCACTAGCCACCACACTAGCCACCACACCAGCCCCCACCCCCAGCCTCCTGAAAAACACTCATGCCATCCCTTTGCCACCTGCAAAATAGCCCCAGCCACCAGTTCTAGCCCTCACCAGCCCTCGACCTCCTACATCCCAGCCCGCACCAGCCCCTTCCACATGCCCAACAACCCCCATCCACTTGTAATCCAGCCCACACTAGCCCCCTGCCACCTATTCCAGCCCGCACCAGCCCCCTGCCATCCCCTGCCGCCTGCCTTCCCGCCCACACCAGCCACCGCACCATCCCCCAACCTCCTACATTCCAGCCCGCACCAACCCCCTTCCACCTACAAAACAACCCCATACAACCTATTCCAACCCGCACCAACCCCCTGACAGCCCCCTGCCAGCCCTCTTCCACCTGCATTCCAACCTGAAAATCTCCAATGAAACTTGCAAGCATCTGAAGATGAAATAAGAGAGTCCAAGATGTGCGAGAAAAAATCCATGAAAATCACAAAAAGGAAAGGAAAAAGCGGATCCCCTTGACTGAGCCCTCTTTTCCTCGAAAATTAACTATGTAAACTACCATTAATGTTCACCAAGAACATTGGTGTAGAGACGCATATTTTAACCCAAGATGAGAACCTAGTCGGAAAGTCGAGCAGATCGAAAGCATCCCATAAGAAGTCCCACCTGACCAAATCAAAATCCTTAAATAAATCGATCTTGATGGCACATCTAGGAACCCCAGAATCAAGATGGTAGCCCCACAATAATTCTTGGGTAATAAGATTCTTAAAAGGGGCTGTCCAGGGGGGTGTCCAAGGGCTGTTCGGGGGGGTCTGTAGGGTAGGGTGTAGGTGGGGTGTCTAGGAGGGGTTGTCCATGTGGGGTGTCCAAGGGCTGTCCGGGGGGGTCTGCAGGGCAGGGGGAGGGTGAAGGTGGTGTGTCTAGGAGGGGCTGTCCAGGGGGGTTGTCCAAGGGATGTCCAGGGGGGTCTGCAGGGCAGGGTGTAGGTGGGGTGATCAATAGGGTGCTTTCCCTTCCAGAAGTAGGAGGCACTAAGGTAGAGGCTGAAGGTATAGATGTAGAGGTAGGAAGTTTTTGAATCACAATTGGTTGGAGATTCCAGACAACTTCAACCAAAGACATACCAAAAGGCTAGAATTAAGGAGGTAGAGGATCAGAAGAAGAATCAGAGGTGAAGGATGTCATGGGAATCAGCTCTGGAGAAGCCACTAGAGTATTGGATACATATAGGAAATGATTCATAAGATTTAAAACGTCTTTAATAATGTTTCCTCATCTCTTAATACTACTAAAAAAATCTTTCTTCTCCTCCATGAATAGATTGAGTAGAGTTGTCATCACTTTCAACTGGTCAACCTATTCCTTGAAAACCCATTCTACAGAATCTGCCTTAATTAATCCTGATGAGATGAATGTACATTACCTATAACAACATGGAGATAATCTTTTACTATAGACTAGATCGAATCCGAATCAACTAAAGTTGAGGGAGGTGGAGCACTAGATATAGATGCAACAATAGGAACATTCTCTAATCTCTTCCATAAGGAATCCTAACTGGAAACAAGGGAGGTCCTCATTTCTTCCATAACAGATCAAATGGTTTCTATATCACTGTCCAACCTTCAATTTTAAATCATAACTTCCTGAATATAAAAACTCATCTTGGGATGAATATGACATACAACCATCTCAAAAAGGTGTCTAGCATCAGCTTCACTAAGCTGAGTGACAGGAGGTTCCTGATAACTCAAAATTCCATTGAAATCTAAAAGAAGTCTTTCTCCAAAATATTATAAATATATTATGGATACAAAATCTGAAGGCAATGGGGAAACAACTCTCTCAACACTAGGTAAAGAAGCCTCTACAGGTTATGATTTGGTAGGTACATCTAAGGGAAAATCCTAAAGCTCACCTGCTTGGTCAATCTGCTTAACTAAGGATCCCTTGGGATATGTCCCAACTCCAAATGAGATAGTAGGTCCACCATGATCTGGTGGAATACTATGGTCATCACCATCACTATCTCCATATGAGTATGGATATGATAGTCCAGGCAATTTGGAACCATAGGAGGGATCCCCCTTACATGATACCTCATCCTCTACCAAGGTAAAACCACCCTGAGCATCTCTATGCTCTCCAGCATCTTCTTCAACATTTTTAGAATCTGAATAGTCTAAACCAATATGGAAAAAACCTAGTTACTTTTCCCACTCATCATGTGAAACTACTTCCATATGAGGTTCATGATGGTGCAGGTTTACAGGTGCTTTGGAAGACCGTTAGAGGTGTAGATTTACAACAGGTGCAGGTTTATAGGTCTAAAGTGTGCTTTGGAAATCTGTTAGAGGTGCAGGTTTTACAGGTTTAGAGGTGAAGGTTTATTGCTCAAAGTGGGTTTATAGGTCTGCCCACCTTAGGTTTTATAGGTTTAGAGGTGCAGGTTTACTGCTCGAAGTGGGTTTACAGGTCTGCCCAGCTTTGATGTTTGCTGGGGAGTAGAGTTGCAAGTGCAGTTTTGCTACTTTGATGTGTGTTGTGCTACGATGGGAAGTATAGGATATACCAATGGTTCACAGAACCATTGGTATTTAATTACCTAGTCAACATATTCCAACGGTTCACAGAACTGTTGGCATTTAAATGCTAGATATATCACAACAGTTTCAATGAAACCGTTGGGATAGAATATTTACCAATGGTTTTTGAACCGTTGGTATGTACGCTGGATGGTATGTATACCAACGGTTTTTTAACCATTGGTACACATATATACCAACGGTTTTACTTAAACTTTTGGGGAATATTAATTTCACACCGCATATACCAACAATTCTCTAGAAACCGTTAGTGTAGGGCTATTGAAACGACCCACATACCAACAGTTTGTGAAACTGCTGGGATAGCCTATACTAATGGTTTCAGAGTCTATTCCAACGGTTTAGAACCATTGTAATATGTGAACTTTATAGTAGTGATTCCTTGTTTTGTTCTGATTTGTTTTAGACTGAGGGATGACAATGGAGGAAAACTGATGTTACATTGTGATTTCACATGCAGTAGTGACCCATGTGGAGTCTAAGTACACAGTTTAAGTTCCTCCTAGATTTTGACGCTTACTTGGGGCATGACCCACTACCATGTCTCTAGGTTAAGCATGAATACTAGTCCCTCACTCCAGTAGTTTTATGCAAGTTAAGTGTCGCCTTGGTTCTGGTTGGTGTAAATGTGCTTTTAAAAATGAAAAAGGGGTTTTGAAATGAGAATGATTTATTTTAAATGGCTTTAAATTCATGAAATGGGTTTTAAAACTGAAATCTCTCAGTCTAAAAATATGGTGTCTTCTTAGAATTGGTGGAGAAATAGTCTGTGAGAAACCTTCAGTACTTTTTATGAACTTTTTCACATGTGAGGGGATGCATGGAAAGTGTGTGTTAGTGTGTATGGATGAAAGTGGATGAAGACATGTGCAATGGTTCATGGGAATAATGGGGTGTGTACTTGGAATTAAAGGCTTGACCTTGTTTTTATAAAGTGAATTTAAAAGGGAAAATGATTTTGGAAATTGAATTTGGTTTGAGAAGTGGGTTTGGTATTAGGAAAGTGGACTTGAAAGAAGGCGGTTTTGAAATCTAAAATGAAAAGAGGATTTTGAAAAGGGAATTTTGGGTAGTGTTTGTATTTTTTTGGTTTTTGAGCTGGTTTTTTTTATGAAGGTTCTTTCAATGATGTTTCTTCGGCTTGATATTGTTTTGGGCTCTGTGCTTTATATGTTGTTCAGAAAATGCCTCCCATAAAGGTCGCCAAGGTTTCTAATAAGTTATGCCCAGTTTTTGGCCCTTCTCAGACATTGTCTATCCTTCACATTGATCATAGTTTGTTAAAGGCAACAGAGTGGCTTGAAGAGGTCGAGCATGTTTTTAGGGTATTGGGAACTCCCAAAACTGTTAGAACACGTGTCGTTTTGAGTCTGTTCGAAGGTTCATGTCTGGAAGAATGGGAGTTGTTCACCCTGCCATCACTGCAAGTTGGGATGATATGGGATGTCTTTAAATCTATCTTCATCCTATGGTTCATACTTGAAGGGGTGAAGAAAAATTAAAGGTAATATCTCATGTGTATTCAACAAGGCCAATGGATGGTGAAGACATATGTTGACCATTTCAAGGAACTTGTGTCCTTTTTTTCGGAGGTAGCGTCGTAGGATTTGATGAAGACTTCTCTCTTCATCGGGGGTCTTCATCCAGTGATCAAGGAGTGAGTCCTCCCTTCTAGGGACCATCATTTTGAGAAGCTGTTGTATGTGGCATTCTTAGATGAGTTGGTCCCTGGAGCACAGATGGTTGGAAATCAAGCGTATCCAGTTGCTCGTGAAGGTTCCTCATCTGGCGAGCAGGGTGTGCTAGAGGGAGCTATTTATGAAGAGTCCTCTACAATGGTTTTGGCTTACAGTTTGTTAGATCGTTCAGTGGTGTGCTACCGGTGCATCCAGTTTGGGCACGTGAAGCCGTTATGTCACATCCCTACGAAGAAGTTTCATCGTTGCAGCTATCTGGGTCACTTGGAGAAGTTTTATATGAAGCATCACCTGAATAAGACATTGTGATCAGGGAATTCTAGTGCCTAACTGTGAGGCAAGAGATGATTCAGCTATCAGATCCCCAACCATAGGTCTTGGGGTGAAGCTCACGCACAGTTAGGAGTTTCCAGGGGTGTGAATCCTCAGTTCGGGTTTTGTGTTCCGTGTTGGCAGTGGAACATTTGAAGTCTTTTTGTTATTGTTTTTCTACTATTAAAGTTTTGATGTTGTTGTAAGTTCATTGTTTCATCCTGGAGTTATGAAGGACATGTATATTGTAATCCAAATAGTTTTTTTGTCTAATCATGGTTTTCTGAATCATGTGTTTTTCTTAAAAGTTTGTTTGGCCCCTGTATGGGTTGATCTTGGTTTAGCGGTGTTTTTTTGGAGATGTAAGTGCCTACGAAGGAGTCAAGGCTTGTAGTTATACTTGGGTTTACTACTGGTATTACGTTCTACTCAGAGGGTTTTCTCTAATGTTGGGGTTTTTTTTGTTTGGGTCGAGAGTTCCTAGTTTTAGCGGAGGTGTTGTTTCACTCACGCTATAGAAGTTAGTTTGGATCGGTTGGGAGTTCCCACGTCACCCCCCCTTCTTGGGGTGGTATGTTTGGGAGAGTTAAATTTCACCTCTAGTTGAGTTCTTGTGGCGGGGAGAACCCTCTCGTGTTCTCCTATTCTCTTGTGTTGTGGTTTCTTTTGGTTTCATTCAGGAATGGATTCTTGTTTTGTCTGTTGATCAACTGGGTGACTTTATGAGGGCAGAAAGTGTTTGTGGTGGGGAGAATTGTCATACCCTGACTTTTTAATTTATTTTTATTTTACTATTTCTTGGCTTCAGGTTCTCTCATCGAGTCTCAGTTTGAGCACATGTCTAAATTTTTTGACATTTAACAATTCTAGTGGGTTTCAGACACATGTGTGGTCACCACACGGTGGGTAGTAGCCACACAGTCGGCCCGGGTGCTCGCACAAATGTCTAACGGTTGAAATAAATAAAGTTTTATGTGAGTAAGATGAGTTAAATATTTAAAATGTAATAATAATGCTATTATTGTGTAGATAATAATATTTTTATTATTAAGATTTGTTAATAATATTTTTATTATTTAAAAATTGTTGCTAATATAATTAGTAATAACTTTTTATTAATATGAATATTATTATTGTTTTTTTTTATTATTGTATTATTATTATTTTTGTTGTTATTTTATTATAATCATTTTTTGTTTTATTATTATTATTATTATCATTATTGTTCTTTATATTATTACTTTTATTATTATTGTTTTCATTGTTATTATTATTATTGTATTATTTTATTATTATTATTATTATCATTATCATCATCATCATCATTATTATTATTATTATAAAATGGGAAAAATATATATATATCTAACCCTAATCTACCCAAATGGCCTCCCCCTTCCCCTTACCTGCTGCGCGAGCCGCTAGCCCCCTCCGCATCTCACCCTACAGGTCCCCGTCACCCTTTCTCCCTACTTCAGGCCACTGAGGCACAAACCAGGCCGAAGACACCTCCAGCCAGCCCCCCACCTGCAGGTCCCGAGCTACCTCCTAGCAGCGCGTCGGCCCGACCTGCTCCACCTCTCTCTCATGCGCGGCAGCCCCTGGATGTCTCCCTAGTGCACGCTCGAACCCCAACCCAGCCTCCTCGAACCCCAGCCCAGCCTCCTCGGACCCCTCTGGACTCATCGTACTGGTCTCCCCGCACCATCCTCATCTCTCCAACCGAGCGCTCCCCCTCGCTCACCCTTTTTCTACGGCCAACAGCGCAACACCAGAATCCTGGTGGTCTGACTTCCCTATCACCGGTGTCGGAACCCTCCTATTCTGGCCAAAGATTTCTGACCACACCTCCCCTTCTAGCAGTGGCCTTCTCTGGCGATCCCACCTTTTCCAACACCCCCAGTATTTTCTCCCTTAGTTTTAGGGGTTTTCTTTTGATTTAGAAAACCCTAACACTGTGGGGCTTGATTGTGCATTTTTCTTGTTGTTTTAAGGTGTGCGAAGAGATTGCGAGGATCAGTTCTACCTTTCGTGGAAGTGGTGTCACGTTTGCATGCCTTTGAGGTGGCTATTTTCTAAATTCTTCCTTTCCTGCACAACTCATGACACTTTGTGTTTTAAATAATTTTTGAAATATCTTTTGCATCTCCATAAGTATAGTGCCTAATTTATTGCAATGTTTTTGTGTTAGTTAAAATTGTTTAAAATAATTTTGGAATAAGTCTTTGATTGTGTGTAGGTGATTTCATATATAAATATTATTTGATAAACCTTTTTACCTGTTTAACTAGTTTAGCATGTTCTATAATTAAATTGTTGGGTGCGAACTCACATTTCAAGTAGGTTTAATATGTATTGACTTATTTTTGTAGCATGTCATGTGATGTGAAGTGCGTTATTTGATGAAAACCTATAGTGTGTCACTTTCTAGTGTTTTATGAACTGTTTAATTAATGTATTTAACTAGTAAAGGACTGAAAATTGTGTTTTAGTGTGGCGTCGATGTGAAATTAGTCACAAAATAATATTTAAGTAAGTTTTGTGTTTTCGGATATGTGTTGCTTCTTAAAATTGCTTAATAATTTTTCATATTGATTTATTTAATAGTGAAAATGATTTATTTAATTATGAAATAGTTCTTTTGGTTATGCATGTGGTGTGAGTTAATTTTTGGAAAGGTGTGAAGTAGTTTTTTTCAAGCTTTTGGGTATGAATTTGATTTTGAAATGGAATTCACATGTGAACTTGGTGAGATCACGATGTAAGAATTTGTTTGAACCTTTTGAAATGTTTTACTAAATCATTAAATGATTCGTTAAAGGATGTTTGAAATGTGATTCATGGGTGCAAAGTATTATGGTGAATGTTTGGGTTTGGTTTAAAAGTGAATGGTAATTTTGTGAAAATGATTTTTACTTTCTAAATGATGTTGGGTTCTTTGTGTGATTTCTAAAAAGGTTTGAAATGAAGTCTTTGAGCATATAACCATTTGGAAACTCTATTGTTTGGTAAAAAGTTTCAAATGGTTTTAATGATTGTATGACGTGAATGCCTGGTTGGCACCTTCGTGCGATATGAAATCTATAGATATAAATATGGGGCACCTTTATAGGAGGGTTTTCCATTTTATGGGTTATCATATATTGATGTCCGTGTTTGGTGTAGGAAAGTGCGGTGAGATGAGTCACGCATGCGAGAGACTTCTACTTACATAGTATTATTATAACCACCATGGGTTCGTGGGCATCTTTTAGTTAATCAAGTGATGGTTTCTTATTAGCCTCGATTAGATGGGTTGGTACCCACTGGTAGGTATATAGGCCAGATGGGGAGTGTCACTGGTTTCTTTTGTTGTGAGGGCAGCCAATTGATTATATACTTAGAAGCTTCACTATATGTCGATAGGTGGTTCCGAACTAAGTACATCCAGGGGTCTTCTAGAGATGTTTAAGATCACCCATGGTTACTGGATTATTTTCTTTGCTTGTTCACTTTCTGTTATACTAGTTTATTTCCAGCTTACACTGCTTACTTGTTCTACTTTATCCCAGCTTTGTTATATTTTGTTTTGAGTTTAGTTTATAAAATAAAGAATGATTTTGGAAATGGTATGTCACGTGTGTTGTATTTTTAAATGAGGAAAATATGTTGCTTATTTTAGAATGTAAAAACGCTACTTTTATATTTGTATTTCAAACTTGTGTTAGTGGATTGTTTTGGGAAAGGAGACGATGGATTCTGTGGTTTATCTTGGAAATCCTACTAATTATTTTTAATGCTCATGCCTTTTTTATCATTTCAGTTGTAGGTTTCCTTTGCTTGGGTTCTCTTGGCCGAGTTTCTCATCATTGGAGCATGGTTGGTCTTTGGTTGCATGGTGACCTAGTAGGTCATGTGGAGGTATGTTGAGTTGTTCTGTTTATTTCTTTTTTCACTGCTAGAGTTTTTTTTATTGTTTTGTTTATTCTTGCTTATTTATTTATCTTTAATGGGCCAAACCATTCCCAGTGATTAAATTTTGATGCCCGACACTAGTTTCTATCTTGTGGGAATCGGGAATGCCCTTTGGGACATGTCGCGGACCAGCTCGGGTGACCAATTCAGGCTCGAACCAGGTCGGTTTGTGACAGTGGGTGCTAGTAGTGAGAACCTAGGCACTGATACCTCGACATCAGGTAGCCGAAAATAGTTGTAGGGATCCAAACGTGTCAGACACTTTAGGAGGAAATCCCAGTACACAGGTTCAGTGGTGGAAGGCTCTCAAGGTGGCTCAAATCAGCTAAGGAAGAGGCGATGTTTCTCCTATAATGGATGGGGATATCTAGATCAGTATTGTCTGACCCATCTCACAACTGATCTACAGATGATCGAGATACTGTTAAGATAGAGACAAAGGAAGGAGCAGGGTGGTCCATAGGGCCACACACATGCTAGAGGGGATATCAAAGTAGCAGAAGGTGGTCAAAGGTTTGAACTATTACCAACATCACCCCCGGGTGTTCCGCGTTAGGATCAGGAAGCTGGTGGTCAGGTAAAAGACCAACTATAGGCTATGGAGGCCTATGACCTTGAGGCTCCGGGGAAGATATGAGATACGGTCTATGTATTTTATACTTTATTTACAGTATTGATAGACACAGGTGTGAGTCATTCCTTCCTTTTCACTTATCTGGTTTGAGACTTAGAGATTTTGGTTAAGCCTTTGGCTCAACCATTTTGGTTGGAGACTCCAACAGGTGGTGACTCAAGGATTTCTCACTTATGTTGATAGTGTGATCTGACTGTTGGAGGTTAGAGTTTTGTATGAGATCTCTTTATAGCAACAATGAGGCCTTATGACATCATCCTAGGTATGGACTGGCTATCCACAATTCATTTCCAAATTGACTATTTTGGGTAGAGCATGTGACGTGTCTGCAGTGATGGAACAATATTTTCCTTTACGAGTGAGAATGAAACCTTGAAAGAGAATGACATACTCAAACATAGGTGAGTGAAACAAATTAATCACCAGTTGGCTAGCATGACTCTTGGAGCAGTGAATTCTATGCGTTACTAGTTTCCTACAGTGGTGGCGGAGTATGAGGATGTCTTTCCTAAGGATGTTTCAGACTTACCTCCTCACCGAGAACTAGACTTCTGCATTGAATTTCATCTTGAGATAGCCTCGATATCTACACCAGCATATCATATGGATCCTGTAGAGCTTTGTGAGATGAGGGTGTTTTTAGAGGACTTGCAGGTGAAGGGATTTTGAGACCTAGCATTTCCCCTAGGTAGCCCTGGTTTTGTTCTCCAAGAAGATGGGTGGGAGTTTGAGGTTTTGTATGGACTACTGGCGCTTTAATTAGGTGACTGTGAAGAATAAGTACCTTCTACCAAGGATCGATGAACTCTTTGATCAGTTGAGAGGGGTGTGATGGTTCTCGAAGATTGACCTCAGATTAGACTATCACTAATTGCGAGTATGAGATGAGGATATACCAAAGACAAAATTCAGATGTCATTTCTGTCAGTATGAATACTTAGTAACGTCGTTCAACATGAATAATTCCCCAACAATGTTCATGGGACTCATGAACCAGATCTTGCAACCTTTCTCAGACTGGTTTGAGGTGGTCTTCTTCGACAACATCCTTGTGTACTTGGCCTCTGAGGAGGTGCACATGCGACACTTGAGGATGGTCCTAGACACACTCTGAGAGCACTGGATTTATGGGAAGCTCTTGAAATGTCAATTTTGTATTGAATAGATCCACTTCCTAGGAAACATCATCTTAAAGGTATGAGTATTAGTGGACCTGGTGAAGTTTGAGGCAGTGCATGCTTCGGAGCCACCCAAGAGTGTTGTCGAGGTGCAAAGTTTCCTTGGGTTGGAAGGGTATTATCGAAGGTTTTTACCTGATTTCTACAGAGTGGAAGCACCCTTGAAATCTTTGACTCAGAAGGGGAAGCCTTTCGTGTTGATAAAAAGGTTTCAATAGTGATTTTAGAAGCTTAGGTAGATATTGGTAGATATTGAGGAGCTCCCATCTTGAGATTTCTAAAGGAGACTGTCGAGTACATAGTATTCTATGATGCATCAAAGATTGGACTTGGTTGTATTATGATGAAGAGGCATGTGGTGATTTCATATGGTTCACATTAGTTGAGACTATATGAGCAGAACTACATGACCCAGAATCTTGTGTTAGCAGCGATAGTCCTCAAACTGAAGATGTGGTGATAATACCTGATGGGAGAGCAGTTTATCATCCACTCTGACCACAAGAGTCTCAAGTATATCTTCCATCAGAAGTTTCTTAACTTGATACAAAGGTGATGACTACAGTTCCTCTGGGAGTATTACTTTGAGATTATCTATACTCCTGGGAATAGGAACATGGTGGCAAACGCTCTCAATAAGAGATCTTGTTCTTAATTGTTGGTAAAGGCATCAGAGTAGTTAGCCTCATTGCAGTTTTCCTTAGTGGACAGTGATGGTGCTTCATAACTTCGGTCGATGGTTGTTACCCCATCACTTTTACAATGTGTCAGAGATGAAAAACCCTTGATTAGGGAAAAATATTACAATAACATCAAGTCCCTATAGTGTTTCTTTGTTAAAAACCTTATCAAGAAAACTCAATAGGAAAACTTGTTTAAGTGGAAAAGAGTGCAACAGTTATATCTCCCACTCATAATGATCATCGCTATATCATTTAACTCATTGGATGTACATGATCAATTCATAAATAAAACATTTAGTTTTGAATTTTGGAATAATAATAATTTATACCCATTAGTTTTCTATGAATGGGTAAGAACATTACCATATATAATAATATGATTTATAGATATTTTCAAGGTACATATGCACATGTACAATCATATCCTTCAAGGATAAATAAAATGTGCATTTATATTTAATCCTTTTGGGATAATTAAGTTCATCATCAACCCCTTATGTATGGAATATATCACTATTATAAGCAAGATTTTTAATTATTCATTAAGGGTAAAACCATTCCAAAAATTTAATATTTCATCTTCGGGATGATTGATTCAAATTACATGGATATTCTTTGTAATTATATCATCAAAATGACAATGATTTTGGAAACTCTTCATAAGTTTTTATGTTATACAAAAAATATATATTAAATCATGTGTTGATAGGATCAATTATACTGATAGGAATGTAGGGGGCATGGGCTATGATGAGGGTCGGTATGAAGAGGTGCCAGCTGTAGGGGGTGATGTTTAGGGATCATTAATAATGGACATGGAAAATTATGTAAAGTGGGTTGATTAGCTAGATAGTTGGTGGGTGGGAGGATAATAAATAGGGTTTGTTGGCTTGTCAGGCAGGTGGGATTGGTTTTGGGAACTTGCTTCCAGCGGAAGCAGCTAGGAGTTAGGCCTCAGACTAGTGGTATAGTGATTCCATGAGATTCTACTCATCTCCTCTTCTATTTCTTCTACTATTACTTCTTCTTCTTCTTCACCATAATTCTACTCCTCTTAATAGAATTTCCTTTGTTTTCTCATCTCCAAATTGATTCCTATCAATTGGTGCTTTCATTGAGAGTTTCTAGAGAGAGAGTTTAGAGAGAGGTTCTTAAAATAGAGGTTTAAAGCTGCCAAATATCATGCACATGGAGAATCATCTAACAGATGTGAAGTCGGTGGTCTTGAAAATGCAGTATTTTTTTAGTGACTAGAGGGCCACATGTAGGCACTATCAGGACACATGCAGGAGTTGTCAGCAGCTACTTCACAACTCATAAAAATAAATGCAGAAATTATTGATTGAAGTTCTTGTAAGGGAACATTGGTCGCATCGAAGGATGGAGAGAGCAGATTTAAGACAGTGGAAACTAAAAAATGGGGCCAAAGGGATGAGGTAGAAGAAGTTAACAAGGGTATGTGGACTATAGAACAAGAGGAGATGCGACTGTTGATGATTTTTCTATAGGACCTGTTGAGTTTATAGTATGACCACTTGAAAGACTCCGCTGCCTTGATAGAGAATCAAGAAAATAAGGAGTAGGTGAATCAAGTAGAGGTTAGTGTTATAAGGGTTACTGAGGCAAAGTAGTCTAAATAGGGAAGGAGTGGAAGTTTTAACCAACTGAGTTGGCTTACAGATTCTTTTGTTTGCAAGGAGAGCAAGAGGGAAACGACAATAGAAGTCACAACAAAAAAACATGTTGCATCCACGTCTATTTTTACCTCTCTCATTGCAACAGAAGAATGCAGGGAAGGTTGCATAGCTCAAAAACTAGATATGGTGGATTTTCTCGGGCTGTGTGAGCGGTATCAGATGGGAATTTTTTATGTTGAGGACGCATGTCAGGGAAGTTAAGCTGCTCGATAGTCTATAAGAGGGAGTTTGAAACAGTTGTTAAAGGTAGTTTCCAAAGTTAGGAGTCAAGATCCAACACACAGGAAGGATATCGACTAAGGATGGACCACCTGTATGTGTGTAGCACAGGAGGCTAGAAGTCTATATCCTAGGAAGAAACAACTGCAATAACCTCAACAACAGTCTCAACCACCATGAGGACAAGGTGGTTATTCAAGGGGTGGGGAATTGATAGGAATGCAGGGAGGTAGGGGTTGTGATGAGGGCTGGTACGAAGGAGTTCCAGCTATAAGGGGTGATGCTTAGGGGTCATTAATAATGGATAGGGGTAATTATGTAAAGTGTGTTGATTAGATGGATAGTTGGTGGGTGAGAGAATAATAAATAAGGCCAGCTAGCTCATCGGGAGTGGGGAACTGGTTTTGAGAACTAGCTTCTAGTGGAAGCATCTGGGGGTTAGACCTTGGCCTGGTGGTGCAGTGACTCTACATGATTATACTCTTCCCTTATTTCTTCTACTATTACTTCTTCTTATTATTCTATGTTTCTCTGTAATTCTTCTCCTCTTAATAGAATTTCCTCTATTTTCTCTCTATCTCCAAATTTATTCTTATCATATACATTCTTCCTTATACAAATATATCTTAAGATTGATGAAATTAAACTTATTTTGTTCACCCAATGCATAAATTTATCAAGTTGGGTGAAACTTTAATAATTTTTTAATATGATTCAGGAATTTTGAACCCTTTAGGGATTCATAGTTATCATATAGATAAACAAAGACAATATCACCTGTACATAATCCAAATATCTAAATTTATAAGGAAAAATATTTCTTATAATAATTTCATCATTATGCAATAGTCTTGGTAGTTTGGATAATCAATCCAAAACATTATATGTTCAACATATCATAAGTTCCTTTAATATTTTTGGCCGATTATTATGATTTCAACATCTATTAAAATCCATTTTCATTGATGAGTTTTAAAATAATTCAATGAAAAACATCATCAATAACATTTGATTGAGATCTCATAATTTTTTCTGGTACCAGTGTCACTTCAGGGACAATATCTATAAAAATATAATGTTGTTTATATATTCATTTTTCTCATCAAGGGAAAATATATTTATTACTTTCTGTTCATGGTGAACATTGATTTTATATAAGCAGTTCAACCACACTCAGGGTATGTATAATCATATTATTGATTTCCAATACTTTAAATTCATGTAAGCGTTGTGAGAATCTTGTCAATGGTTCTTATGAACCATTTTATATATGTCATGTGATACTTAATGTTTATTTTAATCAACATTCATGGCATGTAATGTATACTCACCAGTAGAAAATAACACACGTGATCATTTAGTGGATGCATCTTTCATAAAATATTTAAATGGATCACATGGTTGGTGGGCACGACCATATATACTTCATAATTTATTCTTCATAAATATATGGGAAATTTATTTCCAAAATAGTTGTTAATGATATAAATAGTTTACCTAAAAAATGAGTACCTCATGGTACATTATTATACTGGGGGAATTCATAATAACCTAATGAGAATGAATTCATTGACAATCTAGTAGACAAGCATCCATTAAATAAATTCATCATTATTCCCATGATGGATTTCTACTATTTTATCAAAAAATCGATGCTCGTGTATACTTGAATCAATATATTTCATTATAATTGATCTTTGATATCCTAAACCATCCTGTCATATATCTAAAATGATAGGATCAAATAAACTTATAGTTTATCATTATTGATTTGATTGTACATAACAAATTCTTTATAATCACTTTTTATGAATGCTTGTTACATATGGAGGAACCTCTTTTATCCAATGTCTCCATATGATATTCATTTTCAAGAATACCATTTATATATCTCATCGAGATTTCAAATATAAAAAATCATTAAGAATTTTTACTACTAGATAATAATATTTTCTCTCTTCTTGAGATGTTAATTAATTTTATCTACTGGTAAATGTGCTTACATGAGCGTATACTAACTCATATATGAGTTCTTTTGAAGCATTTAATCAAAATAATATTTATAATGATTTTTCTTCAAGATCGACATATATAATATCTTCAAGATCTTCCATTGTGCATACTCATATTTGTCATTCTAATATCCACTTATGATGGTTGATGAATTCATAATATAATAATAAGGGGTTAAACCCATCACCAAGAGGATTAATGTATATTTTATAACTTTAGGCCCAAATATTTTAGAACTTATGGCCCAAATATTATTTTACAATACATCTGCTTTATAGAGGAGCCCTCGTGTATTTTGAAGCAAGTGAATGTGGTAACAAGAACCAATGTGGAAGAATCTTCTGGATTCACAGTCATCCAAAATTATAATTCATGGAATACCAACATTCACTTTACCAAATGAAGGAGAAATCATTTAATCAGATTTCATCAACTCTCAAATATTCATGATAAAATTATAAGTATGAGTACCACAAATCATATCAATTTTTTCATAAATAATTTCATTCTCTTCAAGGAATGAACTAGATTAATTAAAACTACATTCACATCAGGGAATAAATTCATTCATTGGATTTCATGATCCATGAGTAATAATTTATTATTTATGAATAATGATCATCTTGCATAAAATACTAATTTTATTGATTGTGATGATAATTGTTTTAACCACTTCAGGTGGTAAAATCATTTTCATAATATATATCAGATTATCAAAACTATGTAATTCAATCATTTCATTTATGAACTATATGAATAACAACATCCACTCCATGGGATAAATGAATTGGTTGAGATGATATTGATAATCTATAGAACATGATAAATAATAAATTTTCCCCTTAATTTTGTTGATGCATGAACAGTAATTGATAAATGAAGATATCATTTAATACAAAGTCAAATGACAATATTTTAACATGATCCTTCAAGGATACATTATTTTATAAATATTAATAAAATTCATTATGCTCTATAAATATTTTCTTTCATCAAACCACTTTTGGTGGTTATATTATTATTATTTGTTATAAAAAAATACAACACAATGATCATTCACAAAACATCATATTCACTTTGAACTTGATTTAAAATAAAATCATGTATATTTGTATTTACTTTGGGGAATGAAATAATTCCTTTACAATAAATATTCTCATTCACTTCACGATATGAAATAAGATTATTTGTTCGAGTTTTATAGTGTCTTCAAGACAATAGCATGAATATTCAATTCAACAATTTCATCGATTTCATCCATTTTAGGGGATGGATATATATAAAATATATTTACGCTTGTTCGTCGAGAACATTTAATTTATCTCAAAAAATTTATAAGAAATAAAATGAAAGAGAAAATAAATACAACAATATGATATTGAAAAATGTTCAAAGTAAATATCATCTCCATCATGAGCCTTTATACATCATAATCAAACTTAACACCTTTAGGGTGAATAAGGAATAAGAGATATGAAAATTCATGGTTCATGACCTGATCAATGAACTTCAGCTCGACGTACGACGAGTATGCGATGTTCATTACTGATTAACAAACTTTGGCTCGACATACGACAATTATGCGATGTTCATTGTTCGACCACTTCAGGTGACATTGTTTCATTATTTTATTTGATGAATAATGTTTGTCTCGACATCGACCACGTCAGTTATTAATCAAATACATTCTCTTCAAGAAATGAAGTGAAATTTGTCAACTGTGAGTAATTACGGCTCTTCAGGAGTTCATTATATTTTCCGCAAAAAAAGATTAAGATAATAATTCATATATTTTCCAATGTTATCAAGAGGGGTAAAATAAATATGTTATAGAAAATAATACTCGCTTGTTGATATAACTCTTCAAATGAGTGGAGTCGATGTGAAGAAGCATGTCTGGAAAAACATAAGACATACCTTTTTCATGAATGAATTAAATTACGTTGATGACAACGTCATCACGATGTGCAACGCGAAGAAGACGATCGTGTTGACAACATGTTGTGAAATCGATCGAAAGTTGATTGAAATCACAAAGAATTTCAAAACTAGAAATGCAAGACTGAGCGTATGCAAAGCACATTGTTGACGAATCGAGCATCAAATTTGCGTATGTCGATGACGATGACAAATAGAAATAAAAATATAAGAGGAAAATATTAAGGAAAAGAACACAATATAGAGACAAAAGTTCTCCTCATTTCACTAACATATCACCATATACATATATAATACATGAGATTTGATCCAAAAGTTGAGATTAATCCTTAAAATATCTAATCCAACATCAAGAATTCTAACAATCGAAGAATATGAATGATTGACCATTACGAGGGAAATTTATTGGAAATTAAAGAGTCGCCGTTATTATCATAACCATGACATCCATTTAATAATGTTTCCTAACATTATTAATATTGTATAATTATTAATTATTAATAATATATTATAATTAGTGATATTTTATTATTAATGATGTATTATTAAGGACAATTTATTATTAATAATACAATATTATGAAGACTTTGAAAAGAAAGAATTTAAATTCATATTGAAAATGCGGAAGTAATTTTCATTTTAAATAATATTTAAAATTATTTCAATGAAATTAATATCAGATATAAAAACAGTTAAATATTTAAAATTGTATTACATTTAATTAGAAAATAAAAAAATAGTAATGAATGCATAGTCAGTTCAAGATAAACATTGTCATCACAGTAATCCTATCGCCACTAATCTCCATCGGTGAGAGGGAGGTGGAGGGGAGGACCATCACGGGCCTGCTCCTGGCTCTCTATTGAAGCATCAGGCCGGTAGAGGACCAGAGGCGACCGTCTTTGGTTCTTGTTGAGGAGGTCCGATGTGGTTCTGGTGTTTCTTGTGTTCCTGTGCCCGGACGATGATGATGACAAGGATGAAGAAGGTTCCTCTTGATGACATCTGGCATCACCAATTGCGTGGTGGCTCTCTGTCAACAAAGAGGTGAGACCGAGCCCCTCGGTAAAGGGGTCTCGTTCCATTGTTTATTTTTAATTCAAAATGTATTTCAAGATTAAGAAAATGAACACATCCTTAGAGCCGATTTAGGGAGTCATTTCACAGATATTTGGAAGGGAAGATGAAATTGATATATTGGTAAGGTATTTGCGTTGTTCTTACAGTGAGAATGATTCACGCATCATTGGTATAATAACAACCCTGTCACATACCATTTTGAAAATTTGTTTTGGATCAGGAAAATCAAAGTTCACGGATATTGTGATCTAAAACCATTTTTCAAAATGGTATTTGACACGGTTATTATTATAAATCATCTGAGCAAGAGATGTTTTTCTCAAGGGATGTTTTTCTCAATCCGTATCATTGGTATAGTTGGAATGTGCGGGTTGGGAAAAATGTCTCTTGCTTAGATGGTCTATAATAATTATGCAAGTCATCCCACTTGTTTTTATTATCATTTCAAACATCATCATTAATGAGGAGTTGGGCTCCAAGAAGTTTTTAGTCGTTCTTGATGATGTTTGGAATGATGATAAAAGCGAGTGGGATGAATTCCATAATTCTTTGATGAGAATTAATGTTCGAACTTGCAAAGTTATGAAAGATTAATGTTGGTGAGATGATGAAAAATGGTTTTATTCATCAATTGGGAGAACTTTCATTCCAAGATGGATGAGTGCTATTTAGGCAAAATGCCTTTACAAATGGCAGAGCAGTTGAGACTGAAACGTTTGATGCTATTGGTAAAAGGATGGCGGAGAAGTGTAAAGGTGTGTCTCTAATAAAAACACTTGAGGGTTTATTACCTTCCCAAGGGATCTGAAGATGAATGGGTGTTACTTGAAAAAAACCCATGTTGGGATCAAGTAGAAGTTTTATCTTATTTGAGAATGAGCTTTGACCACCTGCAGATTAATGTTGGTGAAATGATGAAAAATGGTTTTATTCATCAATTGGGAGAACTTTCATTCCAAGATGGATGAGTGCTATTTAGGAAAAATGCCTTTGCAAATGGCAGAGCAGTTGAGACTGAAACGTTTGATGCTATTGGTAAAAGGATGGCGGAGAAGTGTAAAGGTGTGTCTCTAATAAAAACACTTGAGGGTTTATTACCTTCCTAAGGGATCTGAATATGAATGGGTGTTACTTGAAAAACACCCATGTTGGGATCAAGCAAAAGTTTTATCTTCTCTGAGAATGAGCTTTGACCACCTGCCATCATCATCATTGAAAATATGTTTCACATATGTTTCACATATTATTCATTTTTTTTCTAAAGATTTTGAGATGAAAAAAGAAAAATTAATACGGCATTGGATAACATTGGATTTGCTTAATGAATGTTGTATTATTTTGTCTTTTTTCATCTCAAAATATTTTGGAAAAAATGAACAATATTTGAAACATCTTTTCAATGATGATGATGACAGGTGGTCAAATCTCATTCTCAAATACTGAAAAAATATAAAAAATTTGCATCATAAGCTTTCGGGGGCTATAGAGATTATATTCACGAGGTAATTTTTTTTGTTTTCCTGCTGAAGGAGTTTAAACAATTGCGTGTTTTAGTATTGTCAGGTTTTGATGTTATTAATCTTCCCAGTTCAGTTGGAAGATTAATACATTTAAGATATATTGACATCGTGGAAACAAGTATTATGACACTACAAGATTCTGTTTCTGAACTTTATCTATCTCAAACATTGAGAATTCTTCGTTTGAATGAGCTGCCCAAAAGACTTAAAAAGTTGGTTAATTCGGGACATTTATATTTTAAAGAGATTGAAAAAAGTTTGGGTTGTATGTTTATTGGTATAAGACAGATAGCCTGTAAAGACCCGTAAAATTCAAGGGAAATGTTTTTTTAAATTTTCTTTGGGATTTTACAAGAACGCAGTTTCTGACGGTGCCTGATTCCGAGTCCCGGTGTGCCCGGAATCAAATTCCGAAGTTTAGCTCAGGTACGTTCAGTGAACGAACGAGCGAGTTTTTCTAACTTTTGAACCGGTGCTCGGAATCGAATTCTGAGGGCACCGATGGATTCGCAGCGCCGGTTTTTGCTTAGGAACACCTTTCCCGGAGTTGCGTTTTCACGAGAGAAGTTGATAAAAATTGTGGAAGTTAAAATAAAAATTTAACTACATTTTTTATTTTCTAAGTGGTTAAAACCTTTGGGTGGAAGTTGGGGGAAACCACCCAACTTCCCATGGGAGGTTATGAGGGTGGTGGGGCCCACACGAACCCCACCCCTTCATATTCTCTAACTCCTTCAACTCACCATTAATTTTGATAACTTAAGTTAATTAATTGGTGAGTTTAATTTGAATGTTTGAAATTCAAATGATTAAGTTATGTTAATAAAATAAGTGTTGAACTTATTTTATTTTTTGGTTGGAAGTCTTGTTGCTTGAGAGGTTTGGAAGAAAAGCTAAGGGAGGCTTGAAGATCTTCGTCTTCTTCGTTAAAGAACACGAAAAACGCCGAATCCTCAGAGATTGACTACGCGACGCCGTGTACCGTGACGCCAACGATGCCTTCTTCAGCGACGATTCTCCTTTCGCGACGCCTCCTTCCGCGATGGTTATTTCCGCGACGAACCTCCGTTCAAGCTACGCTCAAAGTAGGGGTTTATTTTATTTATTTGTTCGTGATTACTTCCGTCGCTTTCTTCCTTTCAAACCGCCTGTTATCGCAATAACGGGAGGAGGTCGGACCGCACAAACATGGCCGACCCTCCTCCCCCTTGTTGGTTGATTTTTGTTGCGGCTCGTGTAAGGCGGCGCGGTGCCGAAGCACCGCGTGGGAAATGTTAAAGGAAGGGCGGAGAAGCGCGACGCCATCGCGCCGCGCCGTTGGAAACAAGCTAATCCGCGGCGCCGTAGAAGATGAACCAAAGACGCGGCGCCATCGCGCCGCGCCGGAGGACCAAAAAAGCGCCGCGGCCGGAGCGGGCCCATAATGGGGTCGCGGTTTCAAAACGGGGGGCAGCCCCCCCCCCCCTCGTCCGCTCAGCCAAACGGCCGAGCCCCTGGCTGGCGACAGCGCGCCAGTGCGCCGAGCCGGCTGCCCTGGCCAGTCCGCCGGACCGGGCCGCCAGGCCGGGCCGTGGCCAGGCCGGGCCGGACCCGGACCCGGGACGTGTCGACCCGGTTCGGGCCGACCCAGAAGGTATCGGACCGGGTCGGACCGGGCCCGAACCCCCTTTTTATCGGTCGGTTTCGGTCTTTTTCCCATAACTTGGGCTGCGGACCTCTGATTGACGCACCGTCAGTGGCGATGCGATCCTTGGAAAGAGACGGTCGTTTCGATATATTACACTCAAGGTTTCGGAGTACTTTGAGTTTAGTCGGGTTGGTTCGTACACGAAACCAACCGGGCCCTCGGAGCAGAAACACTTATATCTTGAGCTTCGGACGTCCGATTTACGTGCCGTCGGCTTTGTTGGATTCCTCTTGAGGAGAAAGAAATTTTGGCATACTTCGCCCGAGGTTTGGACGCAGTTGGAGTATGGACGGGTTGGATTGTACCTGAGATCCAACCGGGCCCCTGGAACGGAAAAGCTGATATCTTTCAGACTGGACGTCCATTTGACGAACTGTCAGCGGCATTGGTGATCACGTTGAGAAACAGTCCCTATGAGTATACCCTATGAGAGTTCGGGGTATAGTTGAGATACGGCCGGGTTGGTTCACACACGAAACCAACCGGGCCCCTGGGACGAAAAGGCTAATAACTCACAGACCGGACGTCCGATTGACGCGCTGTTTGTTGCGTTGAGACCCCTATGACGAGGGCGTCCTTTGAGATACTTTTTCGTGGGACTTGTGATACTTGGAGTATCGACCTGTAGCTCGTGGAGCGGACCCTCCCGGAGACGAGCATACAGAGTACGAAGACCGTGTAGCTGGCTGTGACCGATGACCGCTTGTCCGATTCGATTCGGAGTGACTAGCATAGCCCAGTGGGGAGCACTACTTTGTGAGGTGGCAGACCCATGGCGGAGGATCACTACTTTGTGAGGTGGCAGACCCGCGGTACTCGACAGCAGGAGTACCTCTGTAGGCTATGAGGGGGAGCACTACTGTGTGAGGTGGCAGACCCATGACGGATGAGCACTACTGTGTGAGGTGGCAGACCCGCGGTACTCGACAGGAGGAGTACCTCAGCAGTCTTAGGTTAGTGAGCAGTACCTCGGAGTTGTGACAGGATCATTGTACACTTCAGAGATGGGCTCATCAGCAGTTACGGTTTCGATAATGAAAATCTTGGTTTGAGCTGAGTATGACATTTGTGTTTACCTCATGATTGAGATGAGTTACTTGATAACTTAGGTATATGTATCGGCATATACCTAAGTAGATGTTATCTGTTGAGATATTCTTTGTGGTTATCCTTGTTGGTTTTAGAGAGACCTTGAGGGTCTCGGGGTCCCTACTGAGTATTGTTATAATCACCCCTGCACGAGGTATGCCCGCACCTCGTTGTGTTGGTTGCAGACGACGGGCAGTGCTGACGGAGGCCGAGTGCTCGAGGACTAGACGGTACCCGGAGGTGGACCACACGACGAGTCAGTATCCGGAGGTGGACTTCATGGCGAGACGACACTCGGAGGAGGTTGAAGGGCAAGAGCGTTGTGGAGGCTATCTGTACCTACCCTTCAGGTAGGATCCGTAGTGGACGATTCGGGAGCTGCGCTATCTGTACCTACCCTTCAGGTAGGATCCGAGGAGGACAACCGAGGAGCTGCTTCCTTTCTTCTAGTTGTTGTCTTTTCTGTTGTACTTTCGTTCAGTTGTAGTTGTACTTTCAGTTGAGTTTGTATTCTGGCCCATTTACTTTTCAGCACTTTCTTTTGTACTTAGTGTTTTGCTTCTTCTTGTACGTGGTGGTATTTAGTTTACTTTTATAAAGGCAATGTCTTCCTAGTTATCGGGATTTACGCCTTTGGTGCTAGTCACCAGCCCCTAGCCTATGGAAGGCGGGATTGAGGTAGTCAAGGCACGGGCCCCGAGGACGGGTCGTGACAAATTGGTATCAGAGGAGTCGGTTCTACCGCAGAACTAATAACTCTGATATTTTTTATTTCTGTGAACCGACAGTGTTAAGAGTACCGAGTGTGGTTTTTAGTTCAGGGAGTCCAGTGTTGGTGCGGGCGACCGACGTATCCATACACCAGGACCCTCACAACTGATTTCCGACTTTGCGCACGAAAACACTGATTGCGTGTGTGTTTTCAGAAGTTTTTAAAAGTCAGCTCAAACCAGGTCAGCTCACTAGGTATAATCGTTTGACCGTGTCATGTTTGTTTCTTTCAGGATGCCTCCCGCGGACGACCAGCTAGAGCCCCGAGAGTTGTTCGTACTGACAGCCCGCCGAGCGATGTTGCCTCAGTACAGGGCCCTATCCCAATTGAGGCACCAGTGGAGGCACCATCGGTACTACTACCCGTTGGGCCACCGATGCCACCAGCCCCAGCAGCAGAGGGTGCACGTCGCTTGAGCGCACTGCACGAGTTCCAGTGCCAGAGGCCACCCAGGTTCAGGGGAGAGACGGACCCGCAGGCGGCTGATGATTGACTGGAGGCTGTGGTGAGAGTCTTCAGGCTAGTGGGGACGCCAGCAGACTTCATGGCGATCCTTGCTGCCAGCCTTCTTCAGGCAGCAGCAGGCAGATGGTGGAGCTTGATGCTCCAGATGCATGACGAGATGACACTTCTATGGGAAGACTTCAAGAGCCTGTTCCGGGCAGAGTTTGTACCAGCCACTCTTCGAGCGGTGTGTATACAGGAGCTACTTCAGCTGCGGTAGAGCAGCATGACAGTGACGCAGTATTCAGTGAGGTTCACAGACCTCTCGCGCTACCCCACAGATATGGTAAGGGACCCGTTCTTCAGGGCCCGAACCTTCGAGTAGGGGCTCAGGCGAGAGATTAGAGCTTCTGTTGTTTCTCACAGCATTCCGACACAGACAGGGGTGTTGGAGCGAGCCCTCTTAGTGGAGAGTTTCCTTGCTGAGCAGTCTCCAGCAGCAGGACCCACCACTAGCCGGCATGCGGCAAAGTCAGCAGGCAGTAGACAGATGACGCAGAGGTCCAAGAGGACCAGACCTACAGGTGGTCGACCGCATGACTCAGGGTCGGTAGTGCGAGGCACCAAGGGGAATGACAGAGCCAGACCTACCATGCAGTGTTACTCCTGCGGCGAGATTGGTCACATGGCACATGACTGTCCGACCCGCCATGCAGATGACCAACGGTTAAATGAAGAACCTCCCAGGCAGAGGCAGAGGTTCGATCAAGGCAGACCGCTAGGAGCTGAAGGCCGAGGGAGGGGAGCTGGCCATGCAGCTGGAGGTGGAAGACGCTTCGAGGTGTTGCCACCACCACCACCAGGAGGTCCACCCCGACCGCAGGGAACAGGTGGACATGGGAGAGCTCAGCTTCAGGCAGCAGAAGCTTACGACTACGGAGCTCCGGAAGCGAGTGGACAGGAGCGGAACTAGTGGTTTCCTTTGATTCTTTGTATATCTAGTTCCATGTTGTTATTGTTACATTTGTGTCTTTGTACCATGAGCTGCAATAATATAAAGACACTTACCTTTGTGACATTTGCTTCCTTTTTTTGAGTATTAAGAGGTTCCGGTTTAAACTGTTGACTTGACCCTCACTTTCGAGATTCCTACTGGAAGAGACCCAGTGACCTCACGCTGATGCCGACAGTGTGACTCGACCCTTAGAGCCGAGAGTGACGGTTGGATCTCTTGGTAGTAACGTCGAGGTCTTACGACGTCGTCCATGACATGAATACATCATTCATGTCCGGATTGACTGTATTAGGCAAAGAACGTGGTTCATCCAAGGGATGAGACCAGGTTTCTCTTATCGGCAAAGAAGAAATCATAGCAACTCTTGTGGGACCAGAGAAGGACCAGGTCATCCAAGAGCGGATGAGGACAGCTCAGAGCCGACAGAAGCCTTATGCTGACAAGAGACAGAGACCACTAGAGTTTGAGGATGGCGACCACGTTTTCTTACGGGTCTCACCTCGACGTGGAATTACGGAAACGTGGCCGAGGTGACAAGTTATCTCCGAGGTTCAACGGACCTTTCTAGGTCCTCAGCAGGGTAGGCAAGGTGGTTTACCACTTGACCCATCCACCTCAGTTGCACTAGGTGCACGACGACTTCCATGTATCTCAACTGAGGAGATACGTGCTCGACCCTTCGCATATCATCAACCATGGGGAGCTGGATTTGGGCAATGGGGTGACTTTCTCGGAGGTTCCAATGGGGACTGAGGATCGACAGGAGCGGATCCTACGAGGACGGTCAATTCCTCAGATGCGTGCTCAATACCGCTTTTGTATCCCTAGTCTGTGTCTAAGCTTTACGAGGACGTAAAACCCTGAGGTGGGAGTAATGTAAAGACCCGTAAAATTCAATGGAATTTTTTTTCTAAATTTTCTTTGGGATTTTACAAGAACGCAGTTTCTGACGGCGCCTGATTCCGAGACCCGGTGTGTCCGGAATCAAATTCCGAAGTTTAGCTCAGGTACGTTCAGTGAACGAACAAGCGAGTTTTTCTAACTTTTGAACGAGTGCTCGAAATCAAATTCTGAGGGCACCGATGGATTCGCAGCGCCGATTTTTGCTTAGGAACACCTTTCCCGGAGTTGC
The DNA here is from genome assembly GCA_963277665.1 of Viscum album. Taxonomy (NCBI): domain Eukaryota; kingdom Viridiplantae; phylum Streptophyta; class Magnoliopsida; order Santalales; family Viscaceae; genus Viscum; species Viscum album. The sequence goes on from OY728159.1 coordinate 187,467,602, forward strand.
GTTTTCACGAGAGAAGTTGATAAAAATTGTGGAAGTTAAAATAAAAATTTAACTACAATTTTTATTTTCTAAGTGGTTAAAACCTTTGGGTGGAAGTTGGGGGAAACCACCCAACTTCCCATGGGAGGTTATGAGGGTGCTAGGGCCTACATGAACCCCACCCCTTCATATTCTCTAACTCTTTCAACTCACCATTAATTTTGATAACTTAAGTTAATTAATTGGTGAGTTTAATTTGAATGTTTGAAATTCAAATGCTTAAGTTATGTTAATAAAATAAGTGTTGAACTTTTTTTTTTTTTTTTTTTGGAAGTCTTGTTGCTTGAGAGGTTTGGAAGAAAAGCTAAGGGGGGCTTGAAGATCTTCGTCTTCTTCGTCAAAGAACACGAAGAACGCCGAATTCTCGGAGACTGACTACGCGACGCCATGTACCGCGACGCCAACGACGCCTTCTTCCGTGACGATTCTCCTTTCGCGACGCCTCATTCCGCGACGGTTATTTCCGCGACGAACCTCCGTTCAAGCTACGCTCGAAGTAGGGGTTTATTTTATTTATTTGTTCGTGATTACTTCCGTCGCTTTCTTCCTTCCAAATTGAACCGCCTGTTATCGCAATAACGGGAGGAGGTCGGACCGCACAAACACGGCCGACCCTCCTCCCCCTTGTTGGTTGATTTTTGTTGCGGCTTGTGTAAGGCGGCGCGGTGCCGAAGCACCGCGTGGGAAATGTTAAAGGAAGGGCGGAGAAGCGCGGCGCCATCGCGCGGCGCCGTTGTAAACAAGCTAATCTGCAGCGCCGTCGCGCCACGCAGTAGAAGACGAACCAAAGACGCGGCGTCGTCGTGCCGCGCCGAAGGACCACAAAAGTGTCGCGGCCGGAGCGGGGCCGCGGCAGAGGGGCGCGGCGCCGTCATGCCGCGCCGGACGAACCAAGGCCGCGGTTGGTTCCGGGCCGCGGCAGAGCAGGGGAACCGGCGACCGGTACCGGGCCGCCAGCGTCGGAGCAGGGGGGACCGGCCTTGCCGGTCCCGTGGCGGCAACAGCCGGCCGGCCGGGGCGGGCCGGCCGGACAGGGAAAAAGCCTGGGGTTACAAACCCCCGGCTGGCCAGCTGAGCGGCCCCATAATGGGGCCGCGGTTTCAAAACGGGGGGCAGGCGCCCCCCCCCCCCCCTCATCCGCTCGGCCAAACGGTCGACCCCTCTGGCTGGCGACAGCGCGCCGAACCGGCTGCCCAGGCCGGGCCGCGCCAGCCGGGCCGGGCCGCGCCCAAGCGGGCCGGACCCAGACCCGGGACGGGTCGACCCGGTTCGGGCCGACCCAGAGGGTATCGGGCCAGGTCGGACCGGGCCCGAACCCCCTTTTTATCGGACCGTTTCGGTCTTTTGCCCATAACTAGGGTTGAGGACCTCCGATCGATGCACCGTCAGTGGCGTTGCGATCCTTGGAACGAGACGGTCGTTTCGATATATTACACTCAATGTTTCGAAGTATTTTGGGTTCGGCCAAGTTGGTTCGTACACGAAACCAACCGGGTCCTTGGAGCGAAAACACTTATATCTTGAGCTCCGGACGTCCGATTGACGTGTTGTCGACTTTGTTTGATTCCTCTTGAGGAGACAGAACTTTTGGCATACTTCACCCGAGGTTTGGACGCAGTTGGAGTATGGCCGGGTTGGATTGTACCCGAAATCCAACTGGGCCCCTGGAACGGAAAAGCTGATATCTTTCAGACTGGACGTCCGTTTGACGAACCGTCAGCGGCGTTGGTGATCACGTTGAGAAATGGTCCCTATGAGTATACCCTATGAGAGTTCGGGGTACAGTTGAGATACGGCTGAGTTGGTTCACACACGAAACGAACCGGGCCCCTGGGACGAAAAGGCTAATAACTTGTAGATCAGGCGTCCGATTGACGCGTCGTCTGTTGCGTTGAGACCCCTATGACGAGACGGTCCTTTGAGATACTTTTTCGTGGGACTTGTGATACTTGGAGTATCGACCTGTAGCTCGTGGATCGGACCCTCCCGGAGACGAGCATACAGAGTACGGAGACCGTGTAGCTGGCTGTGACCGATGACCGCTTGTCCGATTCGATTCGGAGTGACTAGCATAGCCCAGTGGGGAGCACTACTTTGTGAGGTGGCAGACCCGCGGTACTCGATAGGAGGAGTACCTCTGTAGGCTATGAGGGGGAGCACTATTGTGTGAGGTGGCAGACCCATGGCGGAGGAGCATTACTGTGTGAGGTGGCAGAACCGCGGTACTCGACAGGAGGAGTACCTCAGCAGTCTTAGGTTAGTGAGCAGTACCTCGGAGTTGTGACAGGATCACTGTACACTCCAGAGACGGGCTCATCAGCAGTTACGGTTTCGATAATGAAAATCCTGGTTTGAGCTGAGTCTATGACCTTTGTGTTTACCTCATGTTTGAGATGAGTTACTTGATAACTTAGGTATATGTATGAGCATATACCTAAGTAGATGTTATCTGTTGAGATCTTCTTTGTGGTTATCCTTGTTAGTTTTAGAGAGACCTTGAGGGTCTCAGGGTCCCTACTGAGTATCGTTATACTCACCCCTGCACGGGCTATGCCCGCACCTCGTTGTGTTGGTTGCAGACGACGGGCAGTGCTGACGGAGGCCGAGTGTTCGAGGACTGGACGGTACCCGGAGGTGGACCACACGACGAGTCGGTATCCGAAGGTGGACTTCACGGCGAGACGACACTCGGAGGAGGTTGACGGGCAAGAGCGTTGTGGAGGCTATCTGTACCTACCCTTCAGGTAGGATCCGTAGTGGACGATCCGGGAGTTGCGCTATATGTACCTACCCTTCAGGTAGGATCCGAGGAGGACGATCGAGGAGTTGCTTCCTTTCTTCCAGCTGTTGTCTTTTCTGTTGTACTTTCGTTCAGTTGTAGTTGTACTTTCAGTTGGGTTTGTATTCCGGCCCATTTACTTTTCATCACTTTCTTTTGTACGTATTGTTTTGCTTCCGCTTGTACTCTGTGGTGTTTAGTTTACTTTTATAAAGGCAATGTCTTCCCAGTTATCGGGATTTACGCATTTGGTGCTAGTCGCCAGCCCCTGGTCTATGGAAGGCGGGATTGGGGTAGTCACGGCACGGACCCCGAGGACGGGTCGTGACATAGCCTGCTTTCAATTTCTATCATTTTTTTTTGTAGTTTTTCATGAAGGGGTTATTTGATTGAAGAATTGGCAGGTTTGGATGATCTTTCTTCTAAGCTAACCATATATGTTGAGGATGTCAAAATTTTGGATGATGCAAGAAAAACAAATTTAGACAAGAAATCCAAAATTCAATCTCTGAGATTTTATTAGCCTAGAATGAATAATGATGCGAGCAGACACAAGGATGCGTTGGAAGGTCTTAAACCCCATGCAAGTATCAAACAGTTAGGGTTGAAAATTTCGGGGAAAATGCTTTGCGACGTGGATGGGGATGCTCCAAAATTTGGTGAAGGTCAAGCTGGTGAATTGTCATAGATGTTAGTAGCTTCCTGTGTTTAGCTACCCCCCTCATCTTGAGGTTGTTAGGATTGAAGGGACGAACAATTTAAAATGCATTGGGATGAAATTTTATGGGATTTGTAATTGTATTTATTTAAATATTGTAAGTGGTGACAATTCCATGGCTGCTTGCATGGCATTTCTTGATCTTAGGAACCTCCATTTGGCGCAGTGGTATAATCTAGAGGAATGGATGGAAGCTGCAGGTGTACCATTTCCTGCTCTTAGGAAGCTCTATTTGGTGCAGTTGTATAATCTGAAGTAATGGATGAAAGCTGCAGGTGTACCATTTCATGCTCTTAGGAAGCTCTATTTGGCGCAGTTGTATAATCTAGAGGAATGGATAGAAGTATGTGAAGTTGATGATCTCTTGTTTCCTTTTAGGTTCAACATTTTTCTTTGTTTATGATGTGGCAATTTTCTTCGCCCCTCTTTTTTTAGCTCATGATTATTCTCCACAAACAATTGATGAGCGGTTTTACAATCCAAATTTATATAGCCATGATAATCAATTGGGATTAAATTTTCCACTTCTTACAAAAAAATGATAAAAATAATTGAGCGTAAATTTTGCCAAGAAAATAAAAATAACCATAATTCCACTATTTGTACAATGAAATAAAATTACTTTGAATAGTTCTCTGGAATTGCAAAGCCGCACTTTAGAACTTTTCAAGTTGGTAGACATGTGCTAATTCTCAGACTTGATGCACTAGAGTTTTTATTTTTGTTTGATACCCAATATTTATATCTGATGAATTGATTTATTAGGTTGACTATTTGTTCTTATCGATGGATAATGGTGTGTCCTAATGGAGGAATTCCCTCGTCATCAATACGAATCAAAATATCTGGATAAGTTTTAATAATTATAGCAATTATCTCAATGATTCTATTCTTTGTAGTTTGAGTAAAGTCAATAACACTATCTAAATCTCTAAAACGTCGAAGACTTAATATGAATCTTTTTTTGATATTGTTAAGTATTTTAGAAGCAAGGACATGATTAACTTTTCTGTGGTATATGTCATCATTACTCAGTATAGGTGCAAATCAGCCTAGTTACTTAGGTAAGACAAATATGATAAACTACTTTAACAAATTCTACCACACCGAATAGTTTTAGCAAGATTCCATGACCTATGTTATGTGTTATGTGCTGCAAGAGATAGATAAACGCATAAATTATTTGAGAACTCATAATATTGGTTATCTTGTGTTATTAATCAATGTTGGAAAGAAAAGAATAAAAAAAAGTAATAATTGGTGCTCCAAATAAGAAATGACAAATACTCACATGAACAAATTCATTGTTTTCAAAAAATCAATCACCTCCCACTTGGAAAGTAGTATGAACTAACACATAATGGACCCAATATTGTGCACCCCTCACTGGTTCTCTTCAGAGCTAAATCAAGAAATCTTCTGATGAGATCTCAGACAATGTCTAATGTAGAAAAAAACCATTAATTAGTTTATTACTTATATTGCAATAGAAAATAAAATTTTGTAGATGTATATAGTCACCTGTATATCCAAAATAGATGCATGTGCGGAAACTGCCAACTGGACATTTCGATCCCGGTCCAACATTTCTAGTGGAGTTTTTTTTTGTAAAAATGTTAAGTCATTTGGGAGTGTCATCTACTCTGAATATCTAGGTAATTATATACATCCAAAAATTTTATTTTTTATTGTTGTAGTATAAGTAATAAACTAATTATTGCATTTTTTTTCTACATTAGTCATTGCTTTAGATTTTTTCAGGAGATTTTCTGATTTAGCACTGAAGAAAACTAGTTAGGAGTTCACAATATTGGACCCATTATGTATTAAGTCCATCTTACTTTTCAAGTTGGAGCCGATTGATTTTATGAAGTAATGGATTTATTTAGTATTTTTCGTTTCTTATTTGGAGTATCGATCTTTATTTTTTTTTTTGCTTTTCTTTTCAACATTGTTTGATAACAAAAGATGACCAATGTTATAATTTCTCAAATAATTCATGTGTTTATCTATATTTTTTGCAACACCTAAAAATGGTTATGGAACCTGTGAAAACTATTTAGTATGGTAAAATTTGTTAATGCAGTTTATCATGTTTGTTTCACCTAAACTAGGTTAATTTGCACCTATATCAGGTGGTGATGACATCTACTGTAGAAAAGTTAATCACATCCCTACTTGTAAAATGGTTGATGATATTATGAGGAAAAGATATACGTAAAGTCTTTAATATTTTAGAGATTTGGATTGTTGTATTGACTTTACTCAAGTTATGAAGAATATAATCATTAAGATAGGTGCCGCAATTATTAAAGCTTATCCTGTGGTTGATGATATTATGAGGAAAAGATATACGTAAAGTCTTTAATATTTTAGAGATTTGGATTGTTGTATTGACTTTACTCAAGTTATGAAGAATATAATCATTAAGATAGGTGCCACAATTATTAAAGCTTATCCTGATATTTTGGATCGCATTGATAAGGAGAGAATTCCTCTTCTTGGACACGTCATTATCTATCGACAAGAACAAATATTCGGCCTAATAAATCAATTCTGTGGGTATAAATATTGGGTATCATCTGTACTTAACAAAAGTAAAAATACTTTCTTGCATCAAGCCGAAGAATTAGCATCCGGCTACCAATTTGAAAAGGTTTCAAGTTCAGCTTTGTAATTTCAAAGAGATACAATGGTTCAAAGTAATTTTCTTTCTTTGTGCAAATAGTTACATTATGATTATTGTTATTTTCTTGGTTAAATTTGTCCTCAATTATTTTTATCATTTTTTGAAATGAAGTGGAAAAGTTATCATATAAATCTGGACGGTAATCTCTCATCAATTGTTTTTTGGAGAATCATTGTGAGCTAAAAAGGGGGAGGGACTGGTTGGAAATTTCCACGGCATAGACAATAAATTTGCGTTCAATTATTTTAGTCATTGTTGGATGCTCGTGGTTGAAGGAAGTACCCACGGACCGCCTAGTTTGCACGTTCTTGACATTGAGGTTGGTGGACTGTGATATCCTTTATTGTGTTCCAAACCTGCAGAGCTTAACAATGCTTGGTCGAGAGTCTCTCGGTGTGGTTTCATAATCTCTCCAATCTTGGAAACCTGACTATTGTGGATTGTGTGAAGCTTAGGATTTGGGAGCAATGCGATGCCTCTCCAATTTGAATTTTTTATTTATCCAAGGGTGTTCGCTGTTAGAAGAGAGGTGCAGGAATAGAAATTCTCTGGTGTGGGGCAGCATTTCCCATATCGCATTTCTATAAACAATGTCGCGGTGCTGAAGGATGATTGAAAGTGGCATACGTACATGGTGGGAGAAGAGGTGTGATTTTGGATTGTTTTTTTTTTTGATTGATTGTTTTGTTTACACATCATCTACCATTTCCATATTTGATTTTTTTTAGGATGCTGATGGAAGAATAGAACCAGGAGTTTAGGTAGAATGTTGACATAGCCTGCAATTGGTGGTAGTTCTTGTGTTTTTTCCTTTCCTTTATCTTTGTTTTCATTTTTTATGACATTTAAATGTTGGTGCTAAATAAATCCCTCTACTCAGAAAGCTATCTGAACGCATTAATGGATCTATGTTTTTCCTTTATATTGTTGTTAGTGAATTGATTTTATTATTTTCTCAAATGAAATTTATTTTAAAAAATTATTATATCATTATTTATTATTTATTAATATAAGTTATTTAATTATCGATGATTTATTCTCGGGTTACTAGGATTTTCATAGTCTCAACTACCCATATGAAATGATCGATGATTTATTCTCAGGTTGCTGGTTATGCTTGGACACAAGGCAGGTGGCGTGATATCCTCTATTTAATTACCAAAAACATGCACGCTTGCTAACCTCAAATAATCTCTGATCCATTTAATTTTGTTTCACACACATAATCTTTGATCTAATATATTTCAAATGATATCTGAATTTCAATGTACCACCATCAATGTGATCATTACATCAATATGAATATTTTTTTTTAAAAATTTATATATGATACAATTTTTTAAATTTTTATTGTTTCATTTGCAGTTATATATTTGCACCGTAAATTAACATTATATTGGTACGGATTTGTGTTGTAAATTTACATTGTATTTTTTTTAGAACCTTTACTGGTTATTTGTTTATACAAATAAAATACATGCTGTAGATTTATATTGTATTTTTTTGGAACTCTTAATGGTTATTTGTTTATACAAATAAAATATATTAAAAAAATTACATATAGATAAATGTTGTAGAAAATTGATGAGAATGTGTGTATATATTTTTATTCAAGTATATATATACATGTTACTAATTTTTTAAAAATATACTATCTATGAATACTTGAAAATATATATATGTATATGCTTTCACCCATGTAGATATAAAAGTATTTACAAATATAATTATTTAAAAGCATACATAAATAAAAATATACGCACTTACGTACATGTATCACATAAACATATGCATGTATTCATAAACATATATATAATTTTGCATACAACATAAATTTTGTTGTAAAATATTATAATGTATTTATTTTTGTGTACACTTCATCTTTAATTAATTTTTTATACAAACTTGTCAATAAATATATTTAAAAATTAATGATCATGTACACATGCATATATATAAATCAATGAATATGTATGTGTATGTATACAGGGTCGATCCAAGGGCAAGCCGCGCAAACCCTTGGGCTAGGGCAACCATTGGGAGAGGGCAACATGCCGCCTATATTGTAGTTCCTCATTGCCACACCCAGATGAACACCCCCATCTTTATTGGGCGTCGTTCCTTGCCACACTCGTCAGCCTCACTGTGACAAACATCCATATCGGGCTCACCATCGTTTCCCCACTTCTCCCCCTGTTGGTTTGCATTTATGCTCTATCCAAGGGGCATTAGGTTTGGGTATTCATTGTCTGACGTCGACATCGGGGTGACCCTTTTGATGCTGCAATCTTAGTCTCTTGCCTAGGTCCATTTCCCCGCAGCCGTCTCTCGTGGTGGCACCCTGTTTGTTGTATGCCGCATCATCGTTTAGGGGCGTTTGTCGAGAGTGGATGTTGTCGACAACATCATAATGATATGGTTTCGTGCATCGATGGTGCATCATCCCAAGGTGGTGTGCGACTCGGGGCTGATCGTGTTGTTCTCAAGGCGACTGGTGATGTATGGTGGGTTGGACGTCTTTGCAGGATCCCAAGGCAATACTCCATCTAGAGGCGGGTTGCGGTCTGCCGACATCCTAGATAAAATCAGGTCAGTAAATTTTATATTTATTATTATTATCGAGTTAGTGAAATCAAGTTATTATCCTTTTTTTTAAGATTTGTTAATACACTATGATTATTGTTTTTTTGTCATTTTAACTACGTCAAAGAGCAACATTTTGATTGACGGTCTTAGGCAACGATTTTCCCTGGACCGGAACTGTGTGTGTGTATAGAGATGTATTCTTACATAATTGCACACAATTTAAATATATATAAATAAAAATATATAAAAATTAAATTAGTTATTTCCCCTTCAAATAAAAAGTACATATGTGCAAACATACATAAATACATAATTATATATTACTGCAAAAATATGTAAATATAGTTAATGTATTTACTTACAGATATAAGTGAATGCATGCATACGTACACACACATATAGGTATATATAATCGCACATATTTATAGGTATATTTTAATGCATGTACACACATGCATCTAAATATTATCACACATACAATCATGCATGCAAATAAATATTACTATATACATGCATGCATGCATATATATTAATGTAATTATTTACAAATATATCCTTAAATAAAAATTAAATTAGTTATTTCCCTTTCAAATAAAAAGTACATACGTGCAATCATACATTAATACATAATTATATATTACTGCAAATATATGTAAATATAGTTAAATGTATTTACTTACAGATACAAGTGAATGCATGCATACGTACACACACATATAGGTATATATAATTGCACATATTTATAGGTATATTTTAATGCATGTACACACATGCATCTAAATATTATCATACATACATACATACACATACAATCATGCATGCAAATAAATATTACTATATACATGCATGCATGCATATATATTAATGTAATTATTTACAAATATATCACTAAATAAAAATTAAATTAGTTATTTCCCTTTCAAATAAAAAGTACATACGTGCAAACATACATAAATACATAATTATATATTACTGCAAATATATGTAAATATAGTTAATGTATTTACTTACAGATATAAGTGAATGCATGCATACGTACACACACATATAGGTATATATAAGCCCACATATTTATAGGTATATTTTAATGCATGTACACACATGCATCTAAATATTATCATTCATACATACATACATATACATACAATCATGCATGCAAATAAATATTATTATATACATGCATGCATGCATATATATTAATGTAATTATTTACAAATATATCACTACCACATATTTGGCTTTATCTAGGTATATTATTTATTAGCGTTAAAAAAACGTTGATAGAGGAGAATTTTATCAGCGCTAAAAAAGCACTGATAAAAGGGTTTTTTTCAGCATTAAAAAAACACCAATTAAAGTAGTCATTTATCAGTGTCTTTTTTAGTGATGATAAAAATACCCCTTTTATCATCTTTTTTTTAACGCTGATAAAAATACCCACATATTTGGCTTTATCTTGCTATATCTTTTATCAGCGTTAAAAAAACATTTTAGAGGGGAATTTTATTATTGCTAAAAAAAGTACTGATAAAATGTTCTTTTCAACGTTAAAAACGCCAATTAAAGTAATCCTTTATTAGTGTTTTTTTAGTGATGATAAAAATACCCCCTTTACTATCTCTTTTTTTAACGTTGATAAATTGTACTTTTATCAGTGCTAAAACGATTGTTTTAGCGTTGATAAAAAGTATATTTCATAAAAAAAATTATATATCATTAAAAATCATATATTAATATATAAATATATTTATATTGATATAAACATAATATATTTTATAAAATATGATTTATATAATACGAAATATGCAATCACTTCATATATAGGTTATTTAGTGAAAAATGATTTATAAAATAATTAAAAAATAATATGAATTAAAAAATTCCTAATTATTGTTGAGTAATAGTCATTCAATAACAATTTGAAGATGAAAAAATTCAATAAATTAATTAACGATCTAAAACAAGTTGAAAAAATGACTCGAACTTCAAACGATCATAACTTTTGATCTAGATATCTGTTTGAGTTCTACCATATATCAAATCATAGCTTGCAAAAAGATCTACGCCATGGTGATGGTGGGGGGGGGGGTAATCATTTGTTGGGGTGAAAAAAGACCCATAAGGCTTCCATTGGGACACCCCTATTTTTCAACATTTTATGAAATTCCATCTTCGTTTAAGGGAGTCTTCTTATCTTTTTTTAATGGAGGCTTAATTTATTCTTAAGGCTTACCCTCATATGGATATTATGATGTTCAAATTTTATCATTCTTGATATTGCACTGTTATTTATAATTAAACATATAAACATATATACATATTTATATATATATATTCACACATAAAAATTTAATTTTATAAATAAATATGTAAACATATTTACATATAAAATATCTTTCTAAATATATAAACCATATATAAATAAAAAATAATATCCATTTTATTTAAAATAAAAATATGTGAATATCTATGTACCTATATAATGTGTATATATATACACACAAATATATTTTTGTGTGTCAATTAACAAACTGATACACACACGCATACAAAAATCTATTTTATAAATGTATTTAAAAATAACCATATAAATATATATTAATATACGAATAAATATATGGATAAAAAAATATAAATATATATATATATATATATAAATAAATAGATATGTCAAAAAATGGAGAAGAAAGCAATATGGAGTGGTAAAGGTGCATGTGCGTGAGGGTGATGTCTTAAGTTCAAATCCAAGGGAAGTCAATATGGGTGTGGGCATGAGCGAGCAGCTTTAGCATTGATAAAGGGCTAAACAAGCGATGATAAAAGAGGGGTGGGCGTCAAGCAATGCGAGTGTGGGCATGAGCGAGCAACTATAGCGTTGATAAAGGGCTAAACGAGCAATGATAAAAGAGGGGTGGATGTCAAGCCCTTATAATAATGGGGGGGGGGGGCTTCAAGTGCTAATAAAAAGCGGCCTCTGAATATGTAGCAATTTACAGAAAAAAAAAATCTTTTTTAAAAAATCTTTTTTTACTTTTATCATGGATTTTTTAGCGTTGATAAAAGAACATTTTATCAGCGCTTTTTTTTAGCACTGATAAAAGGTACCCCTTCCAACGACGCTTAGATTATCAGTGCTAGAAAAACGCTGATAAAAGGGGGATTTGTGGCGGTGTATATGTCACACTTCAACCATGGTTTTCATTTATTTTTATTTTTTTATCGATGTTGGATCTTTTGGTTGAGGTTTGAGTTGAGTTTCCCACAAAAGTCTTTGTGGTTTGGTGGTTTTGGTTTGCTTCTGGCCCTATGATTGGTTATTGTTAATGGTATTGGGAGAAAATGGCATGGTGGGAAGTTTGTGACACCCATGATGTTGCTAGTTTGTGTTTAAATCTTTCAAGGATCTTTGGGTTGACTCTCCTAGTGTTTGAGGTGTCATTTTAGGGTTTTGACCAATTTTTTAGGTCACATAGTTTGAGCAGGGTTTGCCCAAATTGTGCAACCTAAACCTGCAAGTTGCGGAACTTTTCCAGTAACATTCACACAGTTTGTGCACAGTTACAAAACTGTGCAGCAAAATCGTGCATCCCATTACAACCTAAATAAATTTTATTCTAAAAATTCGATTTAAGTGATTCAACCTCCCATTTGAAACCCTACCCATTGGGTATCGACTAGAGGGTGCCTCCCTTCGTTCTCCTTCATTTTGGGCCACTTTTTGGGTGATTTCTCACCAAGGGTTAGTGGTTCTTCATGGTTTCTTCATCAAATCTTCCTCATTCCTCTTCTCCTCCCCCCTCTCTGTCATTTCATGGTTCTATCTTGGCTTGGTTCTTGTTTCAATGGACCCTAGATGTTAGGGTTGATCTATGGGTTGTGTTTCTTTGGATTCTAGGGTGTGTGGTTGGTGAGTGAGACTTTGTTCTTCATCCCCTTGAAGTTTTGTTGCATCTGCACTCCATTAAGGTAGGTGTTTACATTATTTTTCTTTCCAGAATATGCCATTGATGCTTGATCATTCTTAGTTGCATTCAAATAATTTATAAATGTGTTTCACATACTTTTGATATGTTGTTTTGATTTATTATAGTGGTTTCATGTTGATAGAATTTGGTAAAACTGGATTTCCAAGGGTTTCTTTTTATTATGCTTACAAAACCTTGCACACAATGTGTTTGATGAAATTTCAATTGGCTTTAAAAAGGGTTTTCTTGAGTATACCTATATGTAAATGTATGCAAGGTGTTTGATAAAATGCCAAATGTTCATTTAAAGTGAAATATGGGTGATTTGGGTGGTGTTTTCCCTTGGTTGTGTGATATAAATGGTGACTTCATGGCATGAGGTTTATGTGCGGGTTGTTGTGAACGGTGGTTTTTCCAAAATGGTTCAAGAAAAACAGGCTACGACCACGGACCTATATCAACAGTTTTAAAATTGTGGCTATAGGTGGCTATGACCACATTTTTAAAACTGTGGATATAAGTCTTTTTTTCATGGCTTATAGCCACACTTTTCAAAACTGTGGTTATAGACCTTTTTTTGAAGGGCTATTGCCACAGTTTTGAAAACTGTGGCTATAGGTCTCCCGCCCTTGCGCGGGAGAAAACATTTTCCACCAAAAAAATGGCGAGAAGAACTATTGCCACAGTTTTTAATAATATATATAACATATTATATATATATACACAAAAGCCTTGGTGGTGTAGTGGTTAGGGTGCTGAAACGTGAATGGAAGGTGTTGAGATTAAGTCTGGCTAGGCACACATTATTTTTAGGCTATTGTCACGGTTTTCTAGCCACGGTTAAAACTATGGCAATAGGCCACCTATTGCTACGGTTAAAACCATGCCCATAGGTCAACTACCATAGTTGACAACAGAGACACCTATTTCCATGGTTAAAACTGTGGACATAGATCAGATCCTACTGCCACAGCGATAGTGCCCACGGTTGGAAAAAACCGTGGTCATAGCCTAGGGGCACAGTTTTGGGCTCTATTGCTACAGTTTTGAACCATGGAAATAGCCTATTTTTCTCGTTGTGAGTGGTTTCTCAAATGGTACTTTGAAAGATGGTTGGTTTCTAAATGGTAAAAGATCTCATTTGGAACCTTTAGATATTTTATACGTTTTCATCTTGGTTTTGGAAATAGAGTCGGAGACGAATTTTGTCTTGGCAAGTAAATGCCTGTTTGGCATTGCGCATGTGAAAGAAATGTTTAAGATGCTTTTGAAGTATATTGGAATTGGTAGTATTGAAGGCCCGGTTGGCACTTTATGTTGTTCTGTAAGTGAAATGTGATTTTAAAAGTGTAAATGCCCGGTTGACATCTTTGAATGTTTTGAATAATGTTTTATAAGACCATGGGATGTGATGACCCGATTGACACCTTGAATGACTTATTGTATGATGGGCACCCCTATAGAGGGATTTCTCTATATGGGTTATCGTATTGGTGGTGTCCGTGTTTGGGGTAGACAAGTGCGGTGATGACAGGTATGGTGATTCACACTTGCGAGGGACTCCTACTTAAACAATATACTTCTACCATGAGTTCCTGGGTATCTTTTAGAGGGTCGAGTGATGATTGCTGATCAACCTCGATTAGATAGGTTGGTACCCTTGGATTAGCTGAGATTCCAGGTGGGATGTGCCACTAGATTTGTAACATTCTGTTATTATTTTTTGGTATTTCTAAATCCACTTGTGTTAAATTATTAATTTTTTAAGTGGAAAAAAATGATTTATCAGTGATTTTTTGATAAATGTGTTAAAGGCCTTAACTTCCAGTTAACATCTTGGAATATTCAATTGAATTTTTTGGGGTCCGACTCTGAGTTAGTGTGTGTTTCCGAGGCCCGCAAAGCCTCGGCGAAGACTGAATAAAAATATTAAATATAATATGTTAATTGCACAATTTTTATTCAAAATAATTGAATAACTTCAAAACAGTGTGTCGTATGAGAAATATGAGACAACCGTTATGTCTGAAATATGATGTTTACCTTAGGAGAGGTATAACATTTGATGGCGCCAGATGTTTGGATGTCTCGCTCGTAAGATAAAGTTATTAAATAATATTTAATATATTATTTTATTAAAAATAATTAAATATTTCTCAAACGGTGCATCATATGGGAAATCTGAAATCACTTTTAGGTCCGGAACGTAGTGTTTACCCTAGAGGAGGTACAACATTTGTAAGCGTGGAACGTTTGGATGGCTTGCTCACAATAAAACCATTTTTATTTTCACTACGGGAAAAATGAGTATTTGTGACGGGTCATTTGCGACGGGATCCCGTCGCAAATCATCCGTCGCGGAAAACGCCGTCGCAACAACAATTATTTGCGACGGGCCCATCGCTGAAGCTATTATTTGCGACAGGGATCCTTCCCGTCGCAAATAATACTCCGTATATTTGTAAAAGCTTTTAAAAAAAGGAATTGCGACGGGCCCCGTCGCAATTGCTTTTTTTAAAAACAAAAAACTATTATTAAATTATTTTAACGGATATAATAATAATACTATTTGCGACAGACATAGTATCCCGTCGCAAATACTATAAAAAAAATAAAAAAATATTATTAATAAATTATTTTAATTAATATAATAATAATCCAATTATAATTCAAAAATAAAAAATAATAAAATATTAATAAATGATTTTAATTAATATAATAATAGAATTATAATTCACAAATAAAAATAATAAATTATTAATAAATTATTTTAATTTATATAATAATAATAGAATTATAATTCATAAATAAAAAAATATTAATAAGTTATTTTAATTAATATAAAAATAATAGAATTATTTTACATTCAAATATTAAAATAATTCAAATATTACAAAAAAATATAATTAAATTATAATATTATAAAATTTTAATATATATATATATAAAATTTAATATTATAAAATATAAATAATATTATTATTCGTATTAATATTGTTATTTCAAAATATAATATTATTAATATTTTATAATGAGACAGAAACTACGAATAGAAAAAAATTCATATTTTGATTTAACAAACTTTATAACATAAAAACAAACTCTAATCTGAAGGAGGGGGGGAGGGGGGGAGGGGGGGATCTGTAGATGCTGGTGGAGGAAACTCCATCCCTAAAGCATGAGTGAGTCGGCGCATGTACTCCATCTGCTCCTGGTGCTGCTGCTGCCACCGACTCATCTGCTCCTCGTACAACTGCTGCTGGCGTCGACGCTCCTCATCATGTTGCTGCTGCTGCTGACGCATCTGCTCATGCTCCTTTCGGAGACTCTCTATCAATGCAGTCTGAGATCGCAACTGATCCTCATACTGTGTAGCAGAAGAAGATGCACGAGCTCCTCTCGAGCTGGACGCCGACATCGCAGCACTGCCATAATAATCTCCGGGAGTCAGTCGAGAGCTAATACCAACTACCCGGCCCTTCTCGAAGGCATACTGGGTAGCCTGCATCCATGTCGCCTCATCAAACTGACGGCCAGTGGTCTGATCTGATGACTCGGTCTGACTCTCAGGCCGGGTCTGTGACGCTGCGGCCTCATATGACTCCTGTAGTTGCAATTTAAAATTAAAATTGTGAATATATTATATGCAGTTAATTTTTAAACTCGAAAACAAATAATACTGACCATGATGTGATGCTGACGATCATCTCTGAGCTCCCCAGTAGCAGGATCACTATACATCCTCTGATATACGTCGTACTCCGTAATGTCGGGGTGCTCGACAGCCTATAAGAATAAAAAATAAACTGTTAATATTTATAGTTATATAAAATATTTATAAATAATGTACGTACCAGATGCTGTCTATGAGTACTGAAAGAACGACTCCCAGCTCGATGAGTCACCTCCTGTCTCCCCTGATTCTGCCTCCCCACCGATGATCTCCTCTGAAAGGCACCACTCAACCAGTGCACACATAATCCATCCCATACATGGGATGAAATGTACTCTGGTCGGTGTGCTCTACATGACTCGTCAAAATCTGACACTCCTGCTTTCTTCATGGCAGCTTTTCTTAAATTGTGCAAAAATTGACGCAAGCGATCACGCATGGCCACCTCCCATGCCTTGTGGATGACGTCACACATGGTATCCTCGATCAGATACCATAAACCCTACAAATAAATCAAAATATCAAGTTAGAAATGAAATAATTTTCAAAATAAAAATTATTTATTTACGTACGTACCAACCAATGGCCGAACATGGCCTGCTGCACATCAATGGGAATCTGCTCCCATGTGGTCCACGACTGAGAGAAATAGTTGCGCAAAATAGCACTGCCCTGTCCGACTGCTATATGCGGAAAACTGTAAAAATAATAAACATTTATTATGTGAATAGATTAATGAAATCTTAGTCAAATCCACAGATTATCACACAGGTTATCACACCTCCATGTGCGTGGATCAAACCCAAGACGTGGACGTCGCTCGGGGACGGGGTCAAGAATCATCAATCGTGCAAGACCGCGCCCCCTCCGCGTACTCCCTGGAGCGCCTGCAGGCTGAGGGTCATCTGTCAGCAACTCATCCGTATCGAAATGCAGGTCAGCATCCGCCAACTCATGAAATGTCTCGTCGTCCATCTGAAACAGAAAATGTTAATGTTGTTAGCAAATAATTGATAATTACTATTATTATATATATATATATATATATTATGATTGTATATAACTACCATAGAATTCTATCAGTGTTCATCTTCATCATCATCTTCATATATGTCAATTTCATTTTCATATTCCTCCTCAACATCATCGATATCCATTCGAGTTCCAGTTGCTTCATCTCTTACCATTTCAAATTCATATGTGACATCATTAACATCATCGTCATCACCGACTCTTAAATGTGGGGTGTCGTCACCGATACTCATGTCTCTTTGTAAAAAAGATTGATTTTGATGACTCTCTTGAAAAACTTCAATTCTTTGCACATCAGTGAAAGCACATTCATTTTGACTAAACTGATTGTCTCGAATTTTGATTTTTATTACACTCTACCAATCAGTCAAGTCTCTTGATGTAGCACAATACTTTTCGTAATAAACTTGATGTGCCTGTTGAGCCAATAAGAATGGTTCATTTACTGCAAGAACACTTTTACATTTAATATCGATGATTCCATGAGTCGGATGAACACGTACAGCTCTCTCTGTATCCAACCACCGACATTTGAACATGGTTATGTAATGTTGTCCAAGATAACAGAGTTCAATGATTTCATCAAGTATGCCATAAAAGTCAACTTCATTTTCTCGATGATGAGATCCTCTCAAGCTAACTCCACTGTTCATTGTTTTTTTCGATTCCCCATATGCATGTGTGTGAAATCGAAATCCATTCACCACATATGCATTATAAGTTTTAACAAATTTGTAAGGTGGGTTACTCAATATACACAACCGTTTGTCAATTTTATCACCATGTCGAGACACCTGAAAAGTTGTAAAATAATTATCAATATAGTAAACTATACATTGAATGAGTTGCTAAAAGATAAAGAATTTATGTTACCAGTTTTTGAAACCACTGAGAGAAATTTTTCAATCGGCGTTCTTCGAGAGCAGCTGCTGTAATTTGTGGAATTTGTTTCTTGATGTGATTATCATACAACCTACAAAAACCAAAGTTATTTACTGTAACATAAATGATAGAATAAGTGATATAAACACTTACAGTACAACTGATGTCATCTCTTCACAGTTGATCAGAACATACGTATGAGCTCTGTGATGTTCATCATCTTAAAGCCAGCGTTCATAAACTCCACCAAAACCAAGCTCTGGCTGGTTGAAAACAGATAATTGATTGTCGATTTCATCAATATTTCTCTCGTTCCGTCCCATTCGGTTGTGTTTTGAAGGATACTCAGATTCAAAATAATGGGAGCAGAAAAAAGATATTTCCTCTTGCAAATAAGCTTCTGCAATAGATCCTTCAACAGATGCTTTGTTACGTACTTTTCTTTTCAATTTTTGCATGCATCTTTCAAATGGGTACATCCATCGAAACTGTACTGGACCACCACATTTGGCTTCATATGGCAAATGTAACATCAAATGTTCCATTGAGTCGAAGAAAGACGACGAAAATATTTTTTCCATTTTACATATAATTACAACAACATCTTCTTCAAATTTGCATAGAGCATCATAATCTGCTGTAGCCGCACAAATTTCTCGAAAAAAATGAGACATGTCTGTTATGGAATCCCAAATCACAGAATTCAACAGACCTCTTAATCCAATGGATAGAAGTCTTTCCATTATAACATGACAATCATGACTTTTTAATCCAGTAATATGACCATTCTTTACACATCTACCCAAATTGGAAGCACAACCATCTGGAAGTCTCAAATCTGCAATCCACTGACAAAATAATAAACGGTTTTCTTTAGACAGTGTATAAGCTGCTTTTGGTTTCAGTAACCTTTCTGTTCTAATATTCTCAAACAGTTCCAGTTCTGGACGCCTGCAAATTTGGGCAAGATCTAAACGTGCATTTACATTGTCTTTGCTCTTTCCTAGCGTATTCAAAACTGTATGAAACAAATTATCAAAACAGTTCTTCTCAATGTGCATGACATCTAACATGTGTCAGACCAACAAATCAGACCAATATGGCAAATCCCAAAACATGCTACGTTTAATCCAATTGTGTTTTTTCCCAAAACCAGAAATTTTCTGTTGGTTTATTGTGGGACCAAAAGTGGTGAGAGGTAATGAAAATACAACTGATTTTAACTCTGAACCTGATAGCATTTTTGGAGGTCCATCCCTTTCAACTGTTCCTTTTCTGAAATGAGATCTGTTTCTGCGAAAAGGATGATCAGCTGGAAGAAATCTGTGATGACAGTCAAAATAACAAGGTTTCTTTCCATGAATGAGCATAAATGCTTTGTTCTCTCCCATACAGTAAGTACATGATTTCTGACCATGTGTACTCCAGCCAGATAACATCCCATAAGCCGGGAAGTCACTAATTGTCCACATCAATGCTGCTCTCAGTATGAAATTCTGTTTCGTTGCAACATCATATGTACTGACACCATTACTCCACAATAAACTTAATTCATCAATCAATGGTTTCAAATAAACATCAATGTTTTTCTTCGGATGTCCTGGAATTAGTAAAGTCAAAAAGTTATATGGCTCCTTCATCAACATCCATGGAGGTAAATTGTACGGAGTTAAAAAAACAGGCCAACATGAATATTGACTACCATAAGATCCGAACAGACAGAAACCATCAGTGGAAAGGCCCAGTCGAACATTTCTAGCTTCTAAAGCAAAGGATGGATGTACTCTATCAAAATGTTTCTATGAATCACCATCGGCTGGATGATTCAAGCTTTTATCGGTTGAAATATTCTCTTTATGCCATGACATCATTGTCGTTGTATTCTTAGACATGAATAAACGCTGAAGTCTGGATGTAAGCGGAAAATATCTCAACTGTTTTACAGGAATCAAACCAGACTTCCCATGTTGTCCTTTATATCCCAGTTGCCCACATGTGGGACAACTATCCAATGACTCATTTTCCTCAGAATACAAAATGCAGTCATTTGAACATGTATGAATCTTCTGACAAGTAAGTCCCAAATTTCAAACCAGCCTCTTACTCTTATAGTAATTTGCAGGCAAAACATTTCCTTCGGGTAACAGTGTTTTAAGCAAAGAAAATATCTGGTCAAAACAGGTGTTTGACATTCCGTTATCTGATTTGATAGCCATAAATTTTGCAACTGCTTCTAATTTTCTCATCTTGCAGCCAGGATATAATGTATCCTCAGCAGACCTCAACAACTCATAAAATTCAGACGGTGCCAACTCAGGATTTGAAGCTATATCAGCCGGAGTTTCTGTATGTTGAACAGATGAACCTACAACATCATGTACTAAATCTTGAAACCGGGATGGATCCAGAATCAAGTTGGTATCACCTGCTCTAGAACTGCGTTCAACGTGTTGATACCAAAAAACATAATCTGGTTGAAAACCAAAACGCAAGAGATGTCCCCCCACTTTGTCAAACGTGTCAAACGTTCTCAATGCACATTTTCTACAAGGGCATTTTATTTTGCATTCTGAAATAAATTCTGGATTTGATGCCGCAAATGATAAAAAAGTCTCCACACCCTCTACATATACTGGATTTAAACCAGAACCGTTTGGATTTCTACGTTGATTTATCCATATGCGGTCACCTAATAATGATTGTTGACGACCTCGTTGTTCCATATTTTTCTATAAAATATAAAAGCATTACTGGTTTTGAATAATTTGTTAGAAAAAACACTCAAGCAAGGATAATTATAGAGTTTACATCATACACGACTGACGCAAAATTTTTGTTGAGATAGACCTAAAAATTGACCCTTTAAGAATTGAATATGTTGAGAATAAAGCAAAACCTGTTACAAATATTGATAATTTTAATATTATATAATTTTTTTATTATTTTCATAGTACTAATATTATTGGTAATTATTCCTAATTATTGGTAATTATTCCTAATTATTGGTAATTATTCTTAATTATTAGTAATTATTGGTAATTATTGGTAATTATTAATAATTATTGGTAATTATTACTAATTATTGGTAATTAATACTAATTATTACTAATTATTACTAATTATTGGTAATTATTACTAATTATTGGTAATTATTACTAATTATTGGTAATTATTGGTAATTATTCCTAATTATTACTAATTATTACTAATTAGCGGTAATTATTGGTAATTATTGGTAATTATTCCTAATTATTGGTAATTATTACTAATTATTGGTAATTATTACTAATTATTGGTAATTATTACTAATTATTGGTAATTATTACTAATTATTACAAATTTTTGGTAATTATTACTAATTATTACTAATTATTACTAATTATTACTAATTATTTGTAATTATTTGTAATTATTACTAATTATTGGTAATTATTCCTAATTATTACTAATTATTACTAATTATTGGTAATTATTCCTAATTATTGGTAATTATTCCTAATTATTGGTAATTATTCCTAATTATTGGTAATTATTCCTAATTATTGGTAATTATTCCTAATTATTGGTAATTATTGGTAATATTCCTAATTATTGGTAATTATCGGTAATTATTGATAATTATTGGTAATTATTGATAATTATTGGTAATTATTACTACTTATTGGTAATTATTCCTAATTATTCCTAATTATTACTAATTATCGGTAATTATTGGTAATTATTGGTAATTATTGGTAATTATTGGTAATTATTACTAATTATTGGTAATTATTGGTAATTATTCCTAATTATTGGTAATTATTACTAATTATTGGTAATTATTCCTAATTATTGGTAATTATCGTTAATTATTAGTAATTATTGGTAATTATTGGTAATTATTGGTAATTATTACTAATTATTGGTAATTATTACTAATTATTGGTTATTATTACTAATTATTCGTAATTATTCCTAATTATCGGTAATTATTACTAATTATTGGTAATTATTGGTAATTATTACTAATTATTGGTAATTATTACTAATTATTGGTAATTATTGGTAATTATTCCTAATTATTGGTAATTATTCCTAATTATAGGTAATTATCGGTAATTATTGTTAATTATTGGTAATTATTGGTAATTATTACTAATTATTACTAATTATTGGTAATTATAACTAATTATTACTAATTATTTGTAATTATTCCTAATTATTCCTAATTATTACTAATTATCGGTAATTATTGGTAATTATTGGTAATTATTGGTAATTATTACTAATTATTGGTAATTATTCCTAATTATTCGGTAATTATTTCTAATTATTGGTAATTATTACTAATTATTACTAATTATTACTAATTATTGTTAATTATTACTAATTATTGGTAATTATTGGTAATTATTACTAATTATTGGTAATTATTACTAATTGTTACTAATTATTACTAATTATTGGTAATTATTCCTAATTATTACTAATTATTACTAATTATTGGTAATTATTGGTAATTATTGGTAATTATTACTAATTATTGGTAATTATTACGAATTATTGGTAATTATTGGTAATTATTCCTAATTATTGGTAATTATTCCTAATTATCGGTAATTATTGTTAATTATTGGTAATTATTGGTAATTATTACTAATTATTACTAATTATTGGTAATTATTACTAATTATTACTAATTATTGGTAATTATTGGTAATTATTACTAATTATTACTAATTATCGGTAATTATCGGTAATTATTGGTAATTATTGGTAATTATTGGTAATTATTGGTAATTATTACTAATTATTGGTAATTATTACTAATTATTTCTAATTATTGGTAATTATTCCTAATTATTGGTAATTATCGGTAATTATTGGTAATTATTACTAATTATTACTAATTATTACTAATTATTGTTAATTATTACTAATTATTGGTAATTATTACTAATTATTACTAATTATTGGTAATTAATCCAAATTATTACTAATTATTACTAATTATTGGTAATTATTCCTAATTATTACTAATTATTACTAATTATTGGTAATTATTTGTAATTATTGGTAATTATTACTAATTATTGGTAATTATTACTAATTATTGGTAATTATTGGTAATTATTCCTAATTATTGGTAATTATTCCTAATTATAGGTAATTATCGGTAATTATTGTTAATTATTGGTAATTATTGGTAATTATTACTAATTATTACTAATTATTGGTAATTAATACTAATTATTACTAATTATTGGTAATTATTCCTAATTATTCCTAATTATTACTAATTATCGGTAATTATCGGTAATTATCGGTAATTATTGGTAATTATTGGTAATTATTAGTAATTATTGGTAATTATTACTAATTATTACTAATTATTGGTAATTATTCCTAATTATTGGTAATTATCGGTAATTATTGGTAATTATTACTAATTATTACTAATTATTTCTAATTATTGTTAATTATTACTAATTATTGGTAATTATTACTAATTATTCCTAATTATTACTAATTATTGGTAATTATTCCTAATTATTACTAATTATTACTAATTATTGGTAATTATTCCTAATTATTGGTAATTATTACTAATTATTGGTAATTATTACTAATTATTGGTAATTATTACTAATTATTACTAATTATTACTAATAATTGGTAATTATTACTAATTATTACTAATTATTACTAATTATTGGTAATTATTACTAATTATTATTAATTATTACGAATTATTGGTAATTATTACCAATTATTACTAATTATTACTAATTATTACTAATTATTGGTAATTATTAATAATTATTACTAATTATTGGTAATTATTCCTAATTATTACTAATTATTACTTATTATTGGTAATTATTACTAATTATTACTAATTATTACTAATTATTGGTAATTATTACTAATTATTATTAATTATTACGAATTATTGGTAATTATTACCAATTATTACTAATTATTACTAATTATTACTAATTATTACTAATTATTGGTAATTATTACTAATTATTACTAATTATTGGTAATTATTCCTAATTATTGGTAATTATTCCTAATTATTGGTAATTATTCCTAATTATTGGTAATTATCGGTAATTATTGATAATTATTTGTAATTATCGGTAATTATTGGTAATTATTGGTAATTATTACTAATTATTACTAATTATTACTAATTATTGTTAATTATTACTAATTATTGGTAATTATTACTAATTATTGGTAATTATTCCTAATTATTACTAATTATTACTAATTATTGGTAATTATTGGTAATTATTGGTAATTATTACTAATTATTGGTAATTATTACTAATTATTGGTAATTATTGGTAATTATTCCTAATTATTGGTAATTATTCCTAATTATAGGTAATTATCGGTAATTATTGTTAATTATTGGTAATTATTGGTAATTATTACTAATTATTACTAATTATTGGTAATTATTACTAATTATTACTAATTATTGGTAATTATTCCTAGTTATTTCTAATTATTACTAATTATTGGTAATTATTGGTAATTATTGGTAATTATTGGTAATTATTGGTAATTATTACTAATTATTGGTAATTATTCCTAATTATTGGTAATTATCGGTAATTATTGGTAATTATTGGTAATTATTACTAATTATTACTAATTATTGTTAATTATTACTAATTATTGGTAATTATTACTAATTATTACTAATTATTACTAATTATTGGTAATTATTCCTAATTATTACTAATTATTTCTAATTATTGGTAATTATTCCTAATTATTGGTAATTATTACTAATTATTGGTAATTATTACTAATTATTGGTAATTATTACTAATTATTACTAGTTATTACTAATTATTGGTAATTATTACTAATTATTACTAATTATTACTAATTATTGGTAATTATTACTAATTATTATTAATTATTACGAATTATTGGTAATTATTACCAATTATTACTAATTATTACCAATTATTACTAATTATTGGTAATTATTACTAATTATTACTAATTATTGGTAATTATTCCTAATTATTACTAATTATTACTAATTATTGGTAATTATTCCTAATTATTGGTAATTATTCCTAATTATTGGTAATTATTCCTAATTATTGGTAATTATCGGTAATTATTACTAATTATTGGTAATTATTACTAATTATTGGTAATTATTACTAATTATTGATAATTATTACTAATTATTCCCAATTATTACTCATTATTACTAATTATTACTAATTATTACTAATTATTACTAATTATTACTAATTATTACTAATTATCGGTAATTATTTCTAATTATTACTAATTATTACTAATTAGTGGTAATTATTAGTAATTATTACTAATTATTACTAATTATTATTAATTATTACTAATTATTACTAATTATTGGAATTATTGATAATTATTACTAATTATTACTAATTATTGGTAATTATTACTAATTATTATTAATTATTCCTAATTATTGCTAATTATTGGTAATTATGCATATAATTACCAATAATTAGGAATAATTACCAATAATTAGGAATAATAACATTATTAGTATATTTTATTATTAATATTAAAATAATATAATTTTCTATATTATATAAAATTCTCCTTTCATCTGTGTGTTTTCTGTCTCCATATACAAATATTACATGTGGAGACAGAAAACACACAGATGAAAGGAGAATTGTATATAATATAAAAAATTATATTTTTTTAATATTAATAATAAAATATACTAATAATGTAATAATGTAATTATTCCTAATTATTGGTATTTATTACTAATTATTAGCATTTATTCTTAATTATTGAAAATTATTACTAATTATTCCTAATTACCATTAACTATGAACAATACTAATAATTTAAATTTATTAAGTAACAAAACAATGTAAACATAATTAAATTACAACTAATTAAGAATAATTGAAACTAATAAAAAATTTAAAATAAATATTAAATTAAAATGAACATAAATACCTTTAAAATTGATCTGAGGTTGATCTCTGATCGTTCTTGAAAACTTCAATATCAACTCCGGAGAAAAAAATTAAACTTAAGAAACCCTGAACTCTAGAAATAGAATTTTGAGAGAAGGAGAAGATGGAGTTTCAGAATGAATTGAAAAAAACGGATGAGAGTATTTATAGGTTAGATTATTTGCGACGGTACCCGTCGCAAATGCCTTAGCCATCATTTATTACGGTCAACGGTTAAATAGTTATTTGCGACGGGTCCCGTCGCAAATAATAATCTGCCGACATACTATTTGCGACATGGGTATATTCCCGTCGCAAATAGCTTTTACCGTCGCTGGTTATTTGCGACGGGCGGTAACCGCCCGTCGCAAATAACTTTCCCGCGATTTGGCGCGCAAACCGCGCCAGTCCTTTTGCGACGGGGTCAGCTAACCCGTCGCAAATAAGTAGTTATTTGCGACGAGGGAATTTCCCCGTCGCAAATAACCCGTCGCAAATAGCTATTTTTCCCGTAGTGTTTTAATTAATTATTTATTTCATTTTTTAAATAATAAATCACTAATATCTTTCAAACGGTTCATCGTTTAAGAAATCTAAAACCACCGTTGGGTCCGGAATGGTGGGTTTACCCTAGGCGGGTCATAACATTCACATGCAATAGACATTTGATATTATTTAATTTTTATGCTAAATAATTAATTTTAACTAATAAAACACGACACTATTCATTTTCTTCCCCCAAAGAACGACCGAACCTCCATTAAACCACCTACAAGTTTCAAAGACCTTTGATTTTAACCAGTTTTTGACTGTTTAACTTGGCAATGTATTAATGGGGAAAAACCAATGACTCCGTCATTAAAAATCAGATCAAACAGATGATTAATGTGGGGTTTTAGTTTTGATCGGTGGAAATGAATTTTGGGGTTCTTGAAATAGTCGGGACTTCTCACCTTCATGGTGGATCAATCCAGTTGAACCCAAACAATCCCCAAACTCTCTACGCATGACCAATAAATCATCGATGTGTTCCATTTCCACTGGTCCAGGCGGGCAGACATTCCTTCTTTTCCAGGGTGCGACAACGCTAACATGAAGAGGTGTTATTATTTTGTTTTTATTTATTTATTTATTTATTTATTATTATTTATTCAATCTTCTAAATTCAATATCTTCTACGTTATTGATCGGAATTACACGTCGTCGCTACTGTTGAATTCGTCTCGACGAGGAGAAGCAAAATAATATTTTTGTTTCGAAGGCAACAAGATATTGCTCAATCTGGTTTTTTGTATTTTAATGGATCTTTGAAAATAAATTATCAAAGGATAAATTATAAATTATAAATGGATAATTTGTGAAAAATTATCATAAAATAATTATAGATGGATAAATTCTAAAATAATTATTAGAAAATAATTTTGCAATTGTCCAAGGATAATTATAAAAGAATTTTCTTGTGAAAAATATTATCAAAGTTGTCAAAAGATTATTGCGCAAATTATCAAAAATATTTGTTAATAATTATTAACGGATAATTGCACTAAATTATCAAAGGATAATCATATAAACCAATTATCATAAGATAATTGAAAAATGATAATTTGTAAGAAATAATTATCAGAATATAATTATACAACTTATCAATGGATAATTATTTAAAACTATCAAATGATAATTGATTGAGTATAAAATGATAATTATTAAAATTATCAAATGATAATTTCACTGGTAATTTATTCCGAGGATATAATTTATATAATTATCAAAAGTTAATCTTTTTAATAATTAATGATAATCAAAAATAATTATCATTCAATGAATAGTTATATGAAGTTGTCAAATAATAACTATATAGAAATTATTAAAAGATAAATATTGTGAATTTATCAAAAGATAATTGTTAAGAATTATTGAATGATAATTGCAACGAATTATCGAATGATCAATTACTTGGAAATATCAAAAATAATTTTTACCTATTTTATCAAAGGATAATTAATATAATCATCGAACGATAATTTCGAGATTATCAAAGGTTAATTACTAATATTATTAAAATGATAATTGTGAGTTTATCAAAGATAAATATTCTTATGGAAAATATTACGTGTGAATGTGATGGCCAAGAACGGTAATTTTGGAATTATCAAGGAGAGAGAAAATATTATCTCATATAATATTTTAATCGATAATTTTAAAATTATATAGGAGAGATAAAATATCATCCCATGTGATTTTTTTTCTTTTTGAAATAAAATAACTAGTTTTGGTTCTAGGAACCCTTGATGAAGGTCGACCATTGGTGTGTCAACGCTTACAATAATAAGGTCGTTAGGAGGTGTATTGAAACACACAAGGTGGTTTATTGTTGCCACAAATATCCGCGACCTTGAGGTAGGTGGTTCCGTCCTGATTAGCCAAATTGATTACCCTTGTATTGCTTGATTTATTTCTATTATTGATTTAAATTCAATTGCTCAAAATTTTCTTTCAATTAAATTGATAAAAACCCGATTCTAGTGAATCAAGATATTTGAAATGGTTTTGGCATGAAAATTTGAAAAACCCCCAATCCCATTGAATTGGGATGAGTTTATGGAAATTGTGTGATTTAAATTGTTGAATTTAAATGGTGGATTTTGATGGAAATGTTTTCAATTAAATTGTTGAATTTAATTGTGAAAATGAATTGTGAAAAGGATGGAATTGGTTTTGAATGGATTTCAAACTCATGAAAATGGCTTAGAATAATTTGATAGAAACCTAGTGTTTTTATCTTGTGAAAAGGTGTGTTTTTGAATAAAACCTATTTTGGTTTTAAATGTAAAGAAATAGACATTTTTGAAATGAAAGAATGAGATTGATCATATTTTATGCAATCTTAAAATATTTCACCCATCATGTAAGAGCGCATGCAAGACTTTAGTAGATAGTGAGTTTTTTTGGATACACTCTATGCTATTACAACGTTTTAAAACATACATGCAGCGGGTCACATTCCCGATGGGTTGGTGATGAGTCTCCTTTGGCCAGTGTTATAGGGACGTGTGTATACACATTTTGCTGAGTTCACTTAGAGAGTGTGAAATCCTTTAGCTGGTTAATACTATCGTACCTTTTGGCAGATGATCATGTTGCTCGCTTGTTTATTTATATTTGAGATATAAATGTATGCCAATGTTTGTGTGAAATGATTTACATGCCTGCTGAATTTATATAAACTGTTTTATATAAATATTTTATATATGCCATTGTTTTAGAAATGTTCCATCTCTTGTAAAGTAAAGCCTGTGCTTTGAATGTAATATTCATCATTTTGAAAATGTATAGCATGTTTTGTTTAAAAATGATTTTAAATTTCCAAACCTGTTTATCTTTAAAAATTGAACGCACCACTTTGGATAATTTATATTTAGTATCTTTTATGGAACCTTTGGTGGTATCCTACTGGGCTTAAGCTCACACCCTACTTTTTCCTTCGGGTGTTCGTAGACTTTCTTCTTCCAAGTTCGAGCAAAGGGAAGAGATCTCTTAGAGGTGGATCCAACTGTTGAGTTTTGGTCTTGGTGAGTTGTGTCCTTAGGGACCTTGGGGATTTTTTTTCCTATTTTAGTACTTTGGTTGTAGTGATTAGGGCTGATTTATGCTTTGTTGACTTCTGGTACATTACTCACAGTGAATTTTCTTTTGTTTATGCATACTATCTTGTTTCTTTTCTTCTGTATTGTTGGTGAAAAAATCATTCCCACTTGCATATTGTGCGATGCCAGGTGCTAGTTGCCGACCTGTGGGGATCGGAAACGCCCTTCGGGCTATGTCAGGGCTGGTTCGGTTATCGGGTTACCAGGGTACCCAGGTTGGTTTGTGAAAAAATGGTATCAGAGGAGGTTTGAGTTTTGTCTTGAAGTTAGTATGAATTTGTGAAATCTCGTCGGGACATAAGAGATAGCTGCGATTGAGTGCCTGACTATCTCTCACCGCACTGAACCTTAAGTCACCAGGGGTGGTTAGGGAAAGACGTCTTATGAATTAGTTCTAGTCTTTTCTCTATATTGATTTGGATAAAGTGAAATCCAAATCTTGTTTGTTCTTTTGGTTGGGATTAATTTCTCTCATTGCTCTATACGAGAATTATCTAATATATTCCTTATTGTCTGATGATGTTGTGTAACATCATGCCTTCGAGAAGACGTGTGAATCAAATCTAGGAGGAGACTACTGCTGAATATCAGTGAGTGAATCCTATTGTGGATCCGTATCTAGTTGAGGTGATCGTGCGTACTGTCCATGCTTTGGGGCATGCACCCCCACCAGTCCCTGTTAAGGCTCCAACTGTGGATCCTTGGTGGAATGTTATTTGAAATCGTTATCAAGAGTTTCTTTTCCAGAAAGCACCAGTTTTCAAAGCTCTACTGATCCTCAACATGCTAAGGAATGGTTGGTCATGATAGAATGTTTGTTTGAGTTTTTGAAGACACCGGATGGGATCAAGGTGAAGTGTGCGAACTTCATGCTGGAAGGACCGAACATGAGATGGTGGGACACAATGATGAAAAAAAAGAAACATGAGGGCTTACAGTGGAAGGACTTCAAAGTTATTTTTAATGACTAGTTTTATCTAGAGTTAATGGTGTTGGCCAAAGCTGTGGAGTTTTTCAAGCTTGAGCAGGCTGATAGAACTGTGGCTCTTGCGGACTTTAAGGGAACTTGCAGAAGTTTTGCCGCAACTTTTCCACTCCACATAGCAGCATGAGATCATCAACACCTCCAAAAACTGCGGGGTAGTTAAATGATTCATGTACAAAAGAATTCAAGCCACAGACATCTGGAATGAATCTTCTTCACGCAGTGAAAGAGTCTCTAGAGGAAGCAAATACTAGTCCAGTTACCATGAGAGGTACCATTACTATAGCTTCGTCATTAGAGACTTCTCTTTTTTGATGATGGTGCATCTCACTCATTTATTTCAACCCATATCGTTAATCTTCTTAATCTTCCTATGGAGCTTTTATCTTGTGAAATTGATAATCTTGCACCCCTTGGTGTGAAGAGAGAGCAGGATCTTCATAGTTCTTCTTGTGTCTTTTCTCAATCAGATGTCAAGCTTGCTTGGAGTTTTTTGGTTCTCAACATGGAATCTCTTGATGTCATATTCAGGATGAATTGGATCATTTACAATAAAGCTTGGATTGATTGTTATCTTTGACGGGTATACCTTACTACACCCAGTGTGCCTCTTGTCTTTCAAGGAGAATGAGACCCAAGGTCAAGCTGAGTTGAACTTTCTTATATAGAGTTGGGGAAAGTGATATCAGTGTTTTCTTTTGATCAGGAGCAAGAATCAATGAGTGGTGATCTCTCTACAACCATCATCGAGTTTCTCATTGTGTTTCCTTCTGAATTTTCTAGTTTAATGTCGGTAAGAGAGGTTAAGTTTTTCTTTGACTTGATTACTGGTAATCAACCAGTTTCAATTCCCTCTTACCACATGGAACCAGTTGAACTGAAAGATATGAAGTCCCAGTTGGAAAATCTTTTTGAGAATATGCTTCACACTTTTGTTTTTGACTTTGGTGGGACTTGGGATGATCATTTGGGGCTAGTTGAGTTTTCTTATAACAATAGTTACCAATCTTCAATTAAAATGGATCCTTTTGAGGCCTTGTATGGTTGTCCTTGTAAATATCCATTATGTTGGTCGGAGATTGGTGAGATTTCCTTGGTTAGACCAAGTTTGGTCCAAGAGACGACAAATAAGTTTCAGTTGATTCATCAGTAAATGTTAACGACCCAGAGCCAATATATGTCTTATGTTAATCTTCGCTATAGACCTTTGAAGTTCTAAGTTGGTGACCAGGTGTTCTTGAAAGTTTCACCCAGTTGGCTCATCAATGGCTTGGGAGGCAAGGGAAGCTTGCTCATCATTTTATTCAACATTTTGAGGTTGTTGAGCAGGTGGGGAAAGTTGCATATCATTTTAAACTATCACCACAACTGACATTGATACATAACATGTTCTATGTATCACATCTATGAAAGTATCTCTCTGATCCATCTCACATTTTGAGCTGGAGTGATCTTGACATTGAACCTGATTTATCTATGACTGAACGACCAGTCAGAGTTATTGATTCTGAGACCAAGATACTTTGTGGGAGGATGATACACCTGGCTCGTGTGCTATGTCAACATGGTTCTGATTCTCACGAGATGTGGGAGATGAAGTCACTGATGAGAGAGTAGCAACCTCATCTTTCTGACATAGAGGCTTCTTTGTAGGCTTTATGGGGACAGAAAGTTCCTATGGTGGGGAGGTTGTAACATCCCGTTCCTATTTTCAGGTATTCCTAAATCCACTTGTGTTAAATTATTAATTTCTTAGGTGGAAAAAATGATTTATCAGCAATTTTTTTATAAATGTTTTAAAGGCCTTAACTTCTAGTTAACATCTTGGAATATTTAATTGAATATTTTTGGGGTCCGACTTTGAGTTGTTGTGTGTTTCTGAGGTCCGCAAAGCCTTGACGAAGACTGAATAAAAATATTAAATATAATATATTAAGTACACACTTTTTATTCAAAATAATTGAATAACTCCAAAATGGTGCGTCATATGAGAAATCAGAGACAACCGTTATGTCCAAAACATGGTGTTTACCCAAGGAGGGGTATAACATTCGCTGGCACCAGATGTTTGGATTCCTCGCTCGTGAGATAAAATTATTAAATAATATTTAATATATTATTTTATTAAAAATAATTAAATATCTCCCAAATGGTGCATCATATAGAAAATTTGAGATCACAGTTAGGTTCAGAACGTGGTGTTTATCCTAGACAGGGTATAACATTTGTAAGTGTCGAACATTTGGATGGATTACTCGCGATAAAAACCTTTTTATTTTTAATTATTTATTTATTCCAATTTTTAAATAATAAATCACTAATATCTCTCAAACGGTTCATCGTTTGAGAAATCCAAGACCACCTTTGGATCCAAAATGGGGGGTTTAGCCTAGGCGGGTCATAAAAGTCACACGCAATAGTCATTTGATGTTATTTAATTTTTATGCTAAATAATTAATTTTAATTAATAAAAAACGACACTATTCATTCTCTTCCCCAAAGAACGGCCGAACCTCCATTAAAACACCTGGAAGTTTCAAAGACCTTTGATTTTAACCTGTTTTTGACCATTTAACTTGGAAATGTATTAATGGGGAAAAACTAATGACTCCATTATTAAAAATCAGATCAAAGAGATGATTAATGTGGGGTTTTAGTTTTGATTAGTGGAAATGAATTTTGGGGTTCTTGAAATAGTCGAGACTTCTTGCCTTCATGGTGGATCGATCCAATTGAACCCGAACAGTCCCTAAACTCTCTATGCATGACCGATAAACCATCGGTGCGTTCCATTTCCACTGGTCTAAGCGGGCGAACATTCCTTCTTTTCCATGGTGCGACAACACTAACCGAAAGAGGTGTTATTATTTTGTTTTTCTTTTATTATTTATTTATTTATTATTATTTATCCAATCTTCTAAATTCAATATATTCTACATTATTGATCAAAATTACGCATCGTCGGTACTGTTGAATTCATCTTAACGAGCAGAAGCAAAATAATATTTTTGTTTTGAAGGCAAAAAGGTATTCCCCAATCAGATTTGTTGCATTTTAATGGATCTTTGAAAATAAATTATCAAAGGATAAATTATAAATTATAAATGGATAATTTGTGAAAAAATATCATAAAATAAGTATAGATGGATAAATTGTAAAAAAAGTATTAGAAAATACTTTTACAATTGTCCAAGGATAATTATAAGAGAATTGTCATGTGAAAAATATTATCAAAGTTGTCAAAATATTATTACGCAAATTATCAGAAATAATTATTAATAATTATTAACAGATAATTGCACTAAATTATCAAAGGATAATCATGGAAACCAATTATCATAAGATAATTACAAAATGATAATTTGTAAGAAATAATTATCAAAATATAATTATACAAGTTATCAAAGGATAATTATTTAAAATTATCAAACGATAAATGATAGAGTATAAAATGATAATTATTAAAATTATCAAATGATAATTTAACTGGTAATTTATTCTGAGGATATAATTTATATAATTATCAAAAGTTAATCTTGTTAAGAATTAATGATAATCACAAAGAATTATCATTCAATTAATAGTTATATGAAGTTGTCAAATAATGACTATATAGAAATTATTAAAAGATAAATATTGTGAATTTATCAAAAGATAATCGTTAAGAATTATCGAATGATAATTGCAATGAATTATCAAAGATCAATTGCATGGAAATATCAAAGATAATTTTTACATATTTTATCAAAGGATAATTAATATAATCATTGAACGATAATTTCGAGATTATCAAAGGTTAATTACTAATATTATTAAAATGATAATTATGAGTTTATCAAAGATAATTATTCTTATGGAGAATATTATGTGTGAATGTGATGACCAAGAACGGTAATTTTGGAATTATCAAGGAGAGAGAAAATATTATCTCATATAATATTTTAATCAATAATTTTAAAATTATCCAGGAGAGATAAAATATAATCGCATGTGAAATTTTATTTCTTTTTGAAATAAAATAACTAGTTTTGGTTCTAGGAACCCTTGACGAAGGTCGACCATTAGTGTGTCGACGCTTACAATAATAAGGCTGTGAGGAGGTGTATTGAAACACACAGGGTGGTTTATCATTGCCACATACATTAGCGACCTTGAGGT
Source organism: Viscum album (assembly GCA_963277665.1). Taxonomy (NCBI): domain Eukaryota; kingdom Viridiplantae; phylum Streptophyta; class Magnoliopsida; order Santalales; family Viscaceae; genus Viscum; species Viscum album. The sequence continues at coordinate 187,502,731 of OY728159.1, forward strand.
AGGTGGTTACGTCCCGATTAGCCAAATTGATTATCCTTGTATTTCTTGATTTATTTCAATTGTTGATTTAAATTTAATTTCTCAAAATTTTATTTCAATTAAATTGATAAAAACCTGATTCCAGTGAATGGGGATATTTGAAATGATTTTGGTATGGAAATTTGGAAAACCCCCAATCCCATTGAATTGGGGTGGGTTTATGGAAATTATCTGATTTAAATTGTTGAATTTAAATGGTGGATTTTGGTGGAAAAAATTTCAATTAAATTGTTGAATTTAATTGTGAAAATAAATTGTGAAAAGGATGGAATTGGTTTTGAATGGATTTCAAACTCGTGAAAATGGATTAGAATGATTTGATAGAAACCCAGGGGTTTTATCTTGTAAAAAATACATGTTTTTGAATAAAACCTGTTTTAGTTTTAAATGTAAAGAAATGAGAATTTTTGAAATGGAAGAATGAGATTGATTATATTTTAAGTAGTCTTAAAATAGTTCTCCCATCATGTAAGAGCACATGCAAGCCTTCGGTAGTTAGTGAGTTATTTGGATACACTCTACACTATTATAACGTTCTAAAACATACATGCAGCGGGTCACATCCCTGATAGGTTGGTGATGAGTATCCTTTGGCCAGTGTTATAGAGACTTGTGTATAAACATTTTGGTGAGTTCACTTAGAGAGTTTGGAATCCTATAGCTGGTTAATACTATCGTACCGTTTAGTAGATGACCATGTTGCTCTCTTGTTTATTTGTATTTGAGATATAAATGTATGTAAATGTTTGTGTGAATTGATTTACATGACTTTTGAATTTATATAAAGTGTTTTATATAAATGTTTTACATAAGCCATTATTTTATAAATGTTCCATCTCTTTTAAAGCAAATCCTATGCTTTGAATGAAATTTCCATAATTTTGAAAATGTATAGCATGTTTTGTTTAAAAATGATTTTGAATTGCCAAACCTATTTATCTTTAAAAATTGAAAGCATTACTTTGGATAATATATATTTGGAATCTGTTATGGAACCTTTGGTGGTATCCTACAAGGATTAGGCTCACACCCTACTTTTTCCATTGGGTGTTTGTAGACTTTCTTCTTCCATGTTCGAGCAAAGGGAAGAGATATCTTGGAGGTGGATCCAAATGTTGAGCTTTGGTCATAGTGAATTGTGTCCTTAGGGACCTTGGAGATTTTTTCTCATTTTAGTACTTTGGTTGTAGTGATTAGGGCTGCTTTATGCCTTGTTGACTTCTGGTACATTACTCCCAGTAGAATTTCTTTTGTTTATGCATAATGTCTTGTTTATTTTCTTCCGCATTGTTAGTGGAAAAATCATTTCCACTTGCATATTATGTGATGCCAGGTACTAGTTTTCGACCCATGGGGATCAGGAATTCCCTTCATGCTACGCTAGGGCCGGATCGGTTATCAGGTTACCAGGGTACCTAGGTTGATTCGTGACACGATGGGTCAGTTTAGGGCAGCCAATTTGTTTTTGACTAGGGACCTTCACCATACGACGACAGGTGGTTCTGAACCAAGTACATCCATGGATCTCTCTAGGGATGTTTAGGAAATTCCCATGGTTACTAAATGGTTTGTTCTTGTTTACTTTCTATTATATTTTTCTCTTATCTTTCACTTTTATTTATTTTCAGTATAGCCTAATATTTTTTTCATTTAGGATTCTGGTTTGGGTTTGGGTTTCCAAAAGGAAAAACTGTTTTGACTAACAGAAATGTGGCATGTGTTGTTTTGAAAAATAGAAAGTTGAGTTTTATCTAAAACGAGGAAAACATATTTTTATATATGTTCATTTTTGAACTAGTTCTTTTGGACTATTTCGGGTAAGGAAATGTATAGATTCTATGTTGATTGCCTACTAAGCTGTGAAGCTCACACCCTACTTGTACCATTCCGTGTTGGTAGACCCGATCTGTTTTGCTAGTTTAGGTTCCTGGTTTGTGTGCTCATTGTTGGAGAAGGTCAGACTTATGGTTGGTGGTGACCAAGATGTCACATGAAGATCATGGTAGCGTGGTTCAATTTTAGTTTTGTATTTATTCTTCTACTTTGTTCATCTATTGTAACTAAATTTGTTTATACATTTATTTGAGATTCAGTTATTATGGGTTCTTCACTTGTTTAGTTTATTTATGTGATCCTATTTTAACGGGAAAAAATCATTCCCCTTAGTGATTATTTTGATGTCTGAAAATAGTTTCCAGCCCGTGGGGATCAGGAACCCCCTTTTTGGGTATGCCACAGACCGGGTCGGGTGTCTGGTCAGATGGAATCCCGACTTGGTTCATGAAAAAATGGTATCAAAGTAGGCCCTTGTTATTTGGGGTGTCTGGTATATTAGATATTAGGGTTGTCAAGACTCGATAGGTAGGTATGGGAAGACATCGTGAACTCTTGATCATTTTGATCCTCGAGTTGCCAGGGGTAAACTGAGATTGAGTCCTTTGTCTTTGATTTGGATTAAAGAATGATAATAGAGGCAATCCAATGTCATGTTTTGATCTCACATGGAGTAGTGAACCATTGGAGTCTGAGTACATGGTTCAAGGTCCTCTTAGTGTTGTTTCTTACTTGGTTTATAGCCCACTATCATGTCGCTGGGTTATGCATAAATACTAGTTCCTCATTCCAATAGTTTTGTTTGAGCTGTGTTTTTTATTAGTTCCGATGGGTGTAAGTGAGATTTAAAAATGAGAATAGTTTTTGAAATGGAAATGAATTTTTGAAAATGGTTTTGGGTTGATAAAGAAAAGTGGGTTATAAAAAGGAAAGTGAATTGAGAATTTGGTAAACCCTTTGGTTCAATGATGAAATGGAATGTGTGGCCCTTGGTTTTCCTTATGAACATTTTCATATGTGTGGGAATGTATAGAATGTGCATGTTGGAACATGTTTATGAATTATATAAGATAAAGTGGATGAACACATATGTGATGGTTCATAGGATTCCATGGGTGGGAATTTTAAATCAAAATCATGTCTTAGTTTTTATAAAAATATTTTTGTGTAATTTGATTTTGTGATTTGGTTTTGCTTTTAAATGTGGGTTCTTGTTTTGTGATTGTGGCCTTGGAAGAAGGTATTTTTGAAATTGGAATGAAAATGGTGATTTTTTTAAAAGATGATCTTGATTTTTTATGATGTTTGGCCTATGTGAAAATTATTTTTATTAAGTTGTTTGTTTTGGATGAGTTTTGTGTTGAGGTTGATATCTATTTTGTGCTTGATGTTGTTCGGAATATGTATCCCAGAAAGGTCCCCAAGGTTTCTAGTGGGTCTCGTCCTGTTTCTAGTTCTTCTCAACTTTTTCCTATCTTCCATGGTTATTGAGGTCAATTAGAGGCCCTAGAATGGATTGAGGAATTCAAGGTGTCTTTATATCATTGGTAACTCCCGAAGTTGTGAGAGTGTGTGTTTTTTGGGTTCATTTGAAGGTATGAGTTTAGTTTAGTGGAATGCATTTGTCTTGAAATCATTACAAGATAGGATGTCTTGGGATGTCTTTAAGACCACATTCATCCAAAGGTTCATACTTGGGGAGGTGAAGGAGAGGAAGGTGGAAGATCTGCTGAGTATTCAGAAGTGCCAGCAGTCAGTGAACCAAAACATAGGCAGTTGGATATCTGGTGTATCTTTACACTCGTGAGGATTCCCCATATGGAAAAAAATGTGTGTTCTAGGGGAACCTCTCTCTTGATTGGAGGATTTTTAGTGCATGGCTGTGGGGAAGCAGATGCTTCAAACATCATATCTCCATCCATAGACCTTAGAGTGAACCTTTTCACACAGTCAGGATATCACCAGAGGATGTGGGGAACCTTGGACTAGTTTTATCTCTAGCATGGAAGGGAGATGTTTTAAGTTCCTTGCTGTAGTTTTCTTTGCTATTGTAAGTTCTCATCATTTTAATGGGCTTGTTGGTGTTTTTTTTTTCTGGACATCAGTTTCTTTTTAAGTGCGAGTCTTTGAATTGTGTCCCTTCTTGTGGGTGCTTAACCATTTTAATGGATTGGTTTCGGTTCCTACCTGTGATTGTTTTGGATATTTTCATTCTAGTGGAAATGATGAGTTGTATTTTTGTTCGCAGTTTATTTTTGATATCTTCTGTGGGTTTTCCCCTTAGTGTGAGAGGTTTTTAGTTAGTGTGGGAAGTTCCTATGTTAGTTTTCCCATGGTGGCATTATTGAAAGTCCCAATTTTATTTTTTGAGTTTTTGTTGAAAAATGGATGTTTTGGGCTTGGTAACATGTGGAGCATGGGTAGCACATGGTTTGGGAAAACAGTGTGGCTTCACCCAGGTAACTGTGCTGTTTGAGGTTTTGTTCTTGGGGCTTAGTGCATAAACTACACATAGTTAGGGAAACTATGCAACATGGTTATGGAATTAGGTAGTGGCCTTTATCATGCTTGGCACATGGCTAAGAAACCGTGTGACCAAAATGCATGTGGTGTCCCTTTTCTCTAGTAGAGGGGGCACAGTTGGCGCATGGTTTGAAAAACCACACGAACAAACCATGCAAGCATCCTAATAAAAATAATAATGGAAATTAACTTTTCCCCCTTTAGTGTTTTAACCCTAATTTGGATTTTCCCTTGTGCTGGGGGTGATATTGGTTTGTATCATGATTTTCCACATTGGGCCAGTCTGAAGTAGTGCCTTGGTGTTAGTTAGGTTCTTGTATTGGGGAGAACACTCTCGTGTTCCCCCATTGTTCATCGTGTTGTGGATTCTCTTAGAGTTGGTCGGGTGTGACTCGTGGAGTGAAAGTTCACCCTGATGCTTGTGGTTTCATTTAGATTCTTTTGAATTTGGGACCAAGTTTTCTTTACAATTTGGCAGAGTGAATTTCTGGGGGAAGAAAGTGTCTGTGGTGGGGGAATTGTCACACCCCGAACATGGTTTTCATTTATTTTTATATATTTCTTGATGTTGGATCTTTTGGTTGAGGTTTGAGTTGAGTGTCCCACAAAATTCAATGTGGTTTGGTGGTTTTGGTTTACTTATTTCCCTATGATTGGTTATTGTTAATGGTACTGGGAGAAAGTGGCATGGTGGGGAGTTTGTGACACCCACTATGTCACTATTTTGTGTTTAAATATTAGGATATCTAGGTGGACTCTCTTAGTGTTTGGGGTGTAATTTGAGGGGTTTAGGACAATTTTTTCAGGTCACATGGTTTGAGTATGGTTTTCCCAAATCATGTGACCTAAACCTGGAAGTTTCATAACTTTTCTAGTAGCATCCGTACAGTTTGCGCACAATTTACAAAACTGTGCATCCCATTATGACCTAAACAACTTTTACTTTAAAATATTATTTATGTGATTCCATATCCCATTTGAATCCCTACCTATTGGGTATCGACCAGAGGGATCCCCCCTTCATTCTCCTTCATTTTGGACCACTTTTGGGTGATTTCTCACCAAAGGTTAGTGGTTCTTCATAGTTTCTTCATCAAATCTTCCCCATTCCTCTTCTCCCCCCCTCTCATTTCATAGTTCTCTCTTGGTTTGGTTATTTTTTTGCCGAACCCTAGATGTTAGAGTTGATCTTTGGGTTTTTTTTTCTTTGGATTTCAGGGTGTGTGGTTGGTCCATGAGGCTTTGTTCTTCCTCCCCTTGAATTTTTGTTGCATCCACACTCCTTTGAGGTAGGTGTTTCCATTATTTTCCTTTCTATAACATGTCATTGATGCTTTATCTTTCCTAGTTGCATTAAAATAATTTATAAATGTGTTTCTCATACTTGTGATATGTTCATTTGATTTATTATAGTGGTTCCATGTTGATAAAATTTGGTTAAAATGGCTTTCCAAGGGTTTCTTTTATTATGCTTGCAAAACTACCCACACAATGTGTTTGATGAAATTTCAATTGGTTTTAAAAAGGGTTTTATTGAGTATAACTATATGTAAATGTATGAAAGGTGTTTCATAAAATGACAAATGTTCTTTTAAAGTGAAATATGGGTGATTCGGGTGGTGTTTTCCCTTGATTGTGTGATATAAATGGTGAATTCATATAATGAGGATTGTGTGCGAGTTGTTGTGAATGGTGGATTTTCCAAAATGGTCCTTGTACGCTCTTTTGGTTTTTAATGAAAGTTCCATTGGATGTTGGTACATCCATGGGTGCACAAGGTGCACACATGGATGCACATTCAAATGAAGATGACACTTTATTTCGAACCTCGGTTTCTCAAATGGTATTTTGAAAGATGGTTGGTTTCTAAAAGGTACGAGATCCCATTTGGAACCTTTGGATATTTTATACATTTTCTTCTTGGATTTTGAAATAGAGTTGGAGATGAATTTTATCTTGGCAAGTAAAGGCCTATTTGTCATTGCTCATGTGAAAGAAATGTTTAAGGTGGTTTTAAAGAAAATGGTTTAGATAGTTTTTGAAGTATATTGTAATTGGTAGAGTTGAAGGCCCGATTGGCACTTTATGTTGTTCTGGAAGTGAAATTTGATTTTAAAAGTGTAAATACCTGGTTGGAATCTTTGAAAGTTTTGAATAATGTTTTATAAGACCACGAGATGTGATGTCCCAGTTGGCACCTTGAATAACTTATTGTATGATGTGAACCCCTATAGAGGGATTTCCTTATATGAGTTATCATATAGGTGGTGTCCGTGTTTGGGGTAGGCAAGTGCGGTGACGACATGTAAGGTGAGTCACAAGTGTGAGGGCCTCCTACTTACACATTATACTTCTACCATGGGTTCCTGGTCAGTGGATCGAGTGACGATTTTTGATCAACCCCGATTAGATGGGTTGGTTCCCATGGATTAGCTGAGAGACCAGGTGGGATGTGACACTAGATTGGTCAGTTTAGGGTGGCCAGTTGGATATTGAATAGGGAGATTCACCATACACCGGTAGGCGGTTCTGAACCAAGTACGTCCAAGAATCGCTCTAGGGATATTTAGGAAATTCCCATGGTTACTAAATGGTTTGTACTTGTTTACTTTCTGTTATATTTTTATCTTATCTTTCACTTTTATTTATCTTCAGCATAGTCTGATATTTGTTTCATTTTCGATTCTGGTTTGGGATTGAGTTTCTAAAAGGAAAAACTATTTTGACTAATGGGTGTTTTTTTGAAAAAGAGGAAGTTGAGTTTTATCTAAAATTAGAAAAACATATTTTTATATATGTGCATTTTCAAACTAGTGTTTTGGATTGTTTTGGGAAAGGAAATGTATAGATTCTATGGTAATTTTGTACTGAGCTGTGAAGCTCACACCCTACTTGTACCATTCGGTATCGGTAGAACTGATCTGTTTTACTAGTTTAGGTTCTCGGTTCATATACTCATTATTGGAGAAGGTTAGACTTATGGTTGGTGGAGACCAAGAGACCACATGGAGATCATGATAGCATGGTTCGATTTCAGTTTTTTATTTATTTTTCTGCTTTGTTCAGTTATTGTAACTGATTTTTTTTTTGAGATTCAGTTATTGTGGGTTCTTCGTCTGTTCAGTTTATTTATGTGATCCTAGTTTAATGGGAAAAAATTGTTTCCCTTAGTGATTATGTTGATGCCCGACACTAGTTTTCAGCCTGTGGGGATCGGGAACGCCCTTTGGGCCATGCCACAGACCAGGTCGGGTGTCTGGGTCAGATGACATCCCGAATTGGTTCGTGATAGTATATAAGTATATGAATACTCTTAAATACATGAATATGTACATATATATAAGTGTATATAAACAAATACATAAAAACATACATATATATAAATATAAGTACTCACATGCATGCATGCATACAAATATATTAATGTAATTATTTATAAATTTAAATCATAAATATAAGAATGTAAAATAATAAATATATATAATTATAAGTATATACAAACATAAATAGGACATTTAAAAATCTCCCAATGGAGATTTGTCTTGTGAATCTCCCAGTGGAGATTGACCCTAAGAATCTCCTAGTGGAGATTTAGTTTGTAAATCTCCCAGTGGAGATTGACCCTGAGAATCTCCCAATGGGAATCTGTATACATACATACATATAAAATGGTATATAAAAATATATTAATGTAATTATTTACATGAATACAAATTTTTTAATATAATTATTTACAATTTTACTTCTATATAGTTATATACAATATAAGTACATGCATGCATTCATACATATATCTCTACAAGAAAATGGCCATTTAGCGGCGGTTTTAAAAACCGCCGCTAAATGTGTTTCAGGTCGCCATTTCGTGGTGGTTTTTAAACTATCGCGAAAAAACCGCCGCGAAGTGCCTTAATTTTTTTTAATCTTTTTTTAAATTTTTTGAGGATTAGCGGTAGTTTTTTAAAAAACCGCTGTGAAATAGCGGCGGTTTGGTTAAAACTGTCGCAAAATGAAAGGAAAAAAATAAAAAAAACATGAGAAACCCCCAAATCACTAAAACGACCATAACTTTTGATTCGGGCGTCCGTTGGAGCACCACGACCAGTAAAATAGAATCTCTTGAAGATATCTAGAGGTACATATAATCAAAACCTTGAGACGGTCTAAGGTGCGTAAGATATGAGAGTTATAAGAAAGTTGAAAAAAGTTCTCCAACTTCAAACGACCATAAATTTCGCTCCGGGTGTCTGTTTGGGCTCTACCACATATCAAATCGAAGCCAGCGAAGAGAGATACACACCAATTCAACAATAACAAGCTTTTGTCCTGTTTTTTGACCCCAAAAATCCTTCCGAAGGCCTCCAAAACCCCGTTTCCATCACTAGTGTCCCGTCGAACTTGTCTTCAAATGGACCTAACTTTCGATCTGCGTGTCAGTTCAGAATCCCCCACCTTCCAGATTGTAGCTCGTTCCATGAGCTTCAGTTTGACTGGTCGCGGAGCCCACATGCACTCCTAGATCATAAGTTATGGCCTTTTTAGTGGGTATCGGGTTTGTTATGTTTTTCGATGCCTCGTTTCTAGCACCCGTTCCCCGTCAGCTTTTTTTTAAATGGTTGTAACTTTTGATCAGCCTGTCCATTTGGACTCTTTCACTTATGAGGTCGAAGATCGTTTCAGGATCTTTGATTTGACAGGTCGCAGATCTGAAACGGACTCTCGGATCATAAATTATCTCTGTTAATGTGAGTCCAATGTTTTTGTCACTTTATGACCGTTTTGACGGGTTTTAACGGTTGCTCAATTTATTACTATTTATTTGGGTTTTCATGACTTGTTATCTTTATCAATGGTTTTTTGCGGGTTATTATGATGATTATGTTGAATTCTTAAGGGGTTTTCCAGAGTTGTCATGAGTTTTCATGCATTCTCATTCTTTCTAACGCCTCATTCTTCATGCTTCTCCATCCGTTTTCATGCGTTTTCATGATTTTTCATCCCTTGTCACATCTTTTCATACTTTTTCATGTGTCTCATTTATTATTTATTATTTATAATATACTTTAATTTATTTATTATCTATTATTTGTTACTGGTTATTTATTATTTATTATTTATTATTTATATTTATTTATTATTTATTATTTATATTTATTTATTATTTATTATTTATATTTATTATTTATATTTATTTATTATTTATTATATATTATATATTATATATTATTTATTGTTTATTATTTATATTTATTTATTATTTATTATTTATTATTTATATTTATATTTATTTATTATTTATTATTTATTATTTATATTTATTTATTATTTATTATTTATTATTTATATTTATTTATTATTTATTATTTTTTATTTATTATTTATTATTTATTGTTTATTATTTATATTTATTTATTATTTATTAATAATAATATTTTATTTATTATGTGTCATTTATTATGAAATATTTTTTTATTTCGTATTTATTATTTATAATTATTTATTATTATTTATTATATAATATATAATATATAATATATATTATATATTATATATTATTTATTACTTATTTTTTATTGTTTATTGTTTATTATTTATTATTTATTATTTATTATTTATTATTTATTATTTATTATTTATTGTTTATTGTTTATTGTTTATTATTATTTATTGTTTATTATTATTTAATATTTATTATTATTTATTTATTTATTATTTATTATTTATTATTTATTATTATTTATTATTTATTATTTATTATTTATTATTATTTATTGTTTATTATTTATTATTATTTATTATTTATTATTTATTCTTTATTCTTTATTATTTGTTTATTATTATTTATTATTATTTATGTTTATTTATTATTTATTGTTTATTGTTTATTGTTTACTTTTTATTGTTATTTATTTATTATTTATTATTTATTATTTATTATTTATTTATTATTATTTATTATTTATTATTATATATTATATATTATATATTATTTATTAATTATTATTTATTATTTATTACTTATTGTTTATTGTTTATTGTTTATTATTTATTATTTATTATTTATTATTTATTATTTATTATTTATTATTTATTGTTTATTGTTTATTGTTTATTATTATTTATTGTTTATTATTATTTAATATTTATTATTATTTATTATTTATTATTATTTATTATTTATTATTTATTATTATTTATTATTTATTGTTTATTGTTTATTATTTATTATTATTTATTGTTTATTATTTAATATTTAATATTTAATATTTATTCTTTATTATTATTTTTTTATTATTTATTATTATTTATTATTTATTATTTATTGTTTATTGTTTATTGTTTACTTTTTATTGTTATTTATTTATTATTTGTTATTTATTATTATTTATTTATTATTATTTATTTACTATTATTTATTTATTTATTATTTATTTATTTATTATTTATTTATTATTATGAATTATTTATTATTTATTATTTATTATTTATTATTTATTATTTATTATTTATTATTTATTATTTATTATTTATTATTTATTATTTATTGTTTATTGTTTATTGTTTATTGTTTATTGTTTATTGTTTATTGTTTATTGTTTATTGTTTATTGTTTATTGTTTATTGTTTATTGTTTATTGTTTATTGTTTATTGTTTATTGTTTATTATTTATTATTTATTATTTATTATTTATTATTTATTATTTATTATTATTTATTATTATTTATTTATTACTTATTATTTATTATTTATTTATTATTTATTATTTATTATTTATTATTTATTATTTATTATTTATGATTTATTATTTTTATTTATTTATTATTTATTATTTATTTATTTATTATTTATTATTATTTATTATTTATTTATAATTATTAATTATGTGTTATTTACTACTATTATTATATATTATATATTATTGAGTTTATATCTATTATTTATGTATTATTTGTTTTCTCAATTAATATATATTAATATATTAAATTCTGTTTATTAAACACATGACGAGCTTGATGGAGTGGTAAAGTATTTGAAAAATATGCAAGAGGTTAGGAGTTCAAATCTCACCAAACACAGTATTTCTTTATATTGCATGGGGCATGTGCATGTGCATGTGCATGCATGGATAAATAAAGTAATACGAAATAAATAAATAAAAAAAATAAAAAAATATAAAAAAAATAAAAAAAAATAAAAAAAACCCCCGCTAAAAAACCGCCGCGAAACGTTCTGCGATGGTTTTGAAAACCGCCGCGAATAGTTTCCCGACGCATGATTTTGCGACGGTTTTCAAAACCGCCGCCAATCTATTTAGCGGCGGTTTAAATCGCCGCGAAACGTAAAACCAAACCGCCGCTAAATACCTTTTTTGACGTAGTGTATATTACTATATACAAATCTCTACTGCGAAATCTCCCATATGAGATTATTACTACATATCTTCATTAGGAAATCTCCCATGGGAGATTCATAAAACAAATATACACTAGGAAATCTCCCATTAGATATTATCAGGGTCAATTTCCATTGGGAGATTTGCAGGAAAAATCTCCAATGAGAGATTTTTCAATATCGTATGAATGTTTGTATATACTTATAATTATATATATTTTTAACATTCTTATATTTATGTATTTTTTAAATAACTACATTAATATATATTCATGCATGCATGTGGGTACTTATATTTATATGTATATATGTTTTTATGTATGTGTTTGTATATACTTATATATATGTACGCATACATGTATATAAGATCATGAATATAATTTTATATATTTGTAATTAAATAGATTAATATATATGCATGCATGCATGTATATATTGATATTTATTTGCATGTATGATTGTATATATATGCATGTATGTATATATGTATGTATGATAATATTTAGATGCATGCGTGTACATGCATTAAAATATACCTATAAATATTTGCAGTTGTATATACCTATATGTGTGTATGTGTATGCTTGTATGAATGTACTTATATCTTAATTAAATTAATTATATTTACATAAATTTACAATAATATATATTTTTGTACTTATATTAATATAAATTTTTGTATGTTTGTATGTATGTTCTTTTTTTGAAAGGGAAATAACTTAAACAATTTATATATATGTTTAAATTGCTTGTATGTAATTATGTAAGAATACATTATATATATATATATATACACATGATCATCGATTTATATATATGTGTGTGTTTATGTGATCTGTAATATTTATATATATATATATATATTTATATGTTTGTATACAAAACTTAATTTCTACATAAAGTTTATAAAAAAAATACATTTAAATCATATACAACAAAATTTATTTTGTATGTATAATTATATGTATGTTTATATATATACATATGTTTATGTGATATATGCATGTAAGTGCGTATCTATTTCTATTTATATATACTTTTAAATAATTATATTTATAAATACTTTTATATTTTCATGGGTGCATGCATGTGAATACATATATTTTCATGTACTCATAGATAGGTATATCTGTAAATAATTATAGCAACATGCATGTATGTAATTATAATATATATATATATATATGAATATACTTGAATAAATTTATATATATACACATATACTCATTAATTTTCTAAAAAATTCATTTATATGTAATTTTTGTAATGTATTTTATTTGTATAAACAAATAACCATTAAGAGTTTTAAAAAAATATGATGTAATTAAATTTACAATTAGAATTCATACATGTATATGAAAAAAATAAAATTCAAAAAAAAAATGTATAATATATGGGTCTAGAATTATTCGTATCGATGTAACGACCACATTGGCGTTGACAGATTGAAATTCCAATACCATTTGAGAAGAATATATCAGATTAAATATTTTTGGTGGGAAAAAAATTATATGTTGTGGGGCTATTGAGGTAATTAAATTTATTTCTATTTAAAAGAAATGCTAGAATGAAGGAGATCCAGGCACCGACCTCTTGTCCACACATCACCATCTGAAGCCCCAAATTCATCCACAAATGGAGACAATGCTGATTGGGAGATGATATGATGCGTTCATATCCATTTATGAGACTTTCTTTCAAGTTCTATTCAGTAGATATTAGTGGCAATAATATTCCTGTGATTGAGATGATAGTATTTATCTTGAATGGATGATGCATTCATTACTATTTTTTAAATTAAATATAATAAAATTTTAAATATTATTTAACTGTTGTTATATTTGATATTAATTTCATTAAAATAATTTTAAAATATTATTTAAAATCAAAATCAATTTTGAATTTTCAATATGAATTTAAATTCCTTCTTTTCAAAGTCTTTATAATATTATATTATTAATAATAAAACATCATTAATAAGACATCATTAATAATAAAATATTACTAATTATAGTATATTATTAATAATTAATAATTATATAATAATAATAATTAATAATGTAATAAATAATAATCATCAGTGATTATCAATAATTATGATCAATTAATAATAATTATAAATAGACAATAATTTAACTAATAATAATACCGTTGTAAGTAATAATTAATAATAATAATTATTAATTACCAATTATTAATAAAAATAATGTAATTAAAAATAATTAATAATAAAAAATTAATTGATAATAACTGATAATAATAATGATGATTACCAATGGTGTTAATAACACAATTAAAAAATAAGATGTAATTATTATTTCTTAATAATAATATTATTAATTACATTATCATTATTATTGTTATGAAAACCAAATTAGATTGTCACCCAATCATTTCTGTGATTCTGTTGTGGCCATTGGATCGTTTTCCCATTTAGGTCAGATTTGGTTAGGAAAAACCAAAACTTCTCCGATCCAAACATCCAGTTTTTAAAATAGGGCTGGTTGGTTTTTTGTGTAAAAAAGATTTCAAAAAAATTGAAAGAAATTTTTGGAAGCTGGAATTCCCACCTCTTTCATGATTTAAAAAAATTAGTATTCCCTCGTGTATTTTCACGAGGCATATTAGCTTGTAAAACGAATAAAAATATTTTTTTATAAAATATTTAGAAAGATGCAATATATAATGAGACACGAATGCTAGAATGAATAAAAAATAAAGTAAATGTAACAAATAGCAATGAGTTTTAATTACATGTAGTGGGGTTTCCCTGATAAGTCAGAAATTCCACTTTAGGGAAACACATGAAGATATCAAATGTTATTTAGTTATTCTTTTCAATTTTTTTTTCTTATTGTAGTTTTCCAAAGTCAATTGTTCTGAAATCTCCTTCAATATTGAAGCTCCATGGTTGAAATAAATTATGCCTTCATCTCTTTCTAGAAAAATTTATTCCTCAAAAATCATATTATAAACATCTCTACACAAAATATATTAAGCAACCAATATGTGAGAGTTGATAAAGTAAAGAATACGATGTTTATGGTAAGGAAGTAACAAAGAGTGAATACACATGCATCTAAATGTATTTTAGCTGACTAATTTTACAAGTGGATGATAGAATGTTTAACTTAAGAAACTATAAAAATGAAATTCCAGATATGGTAAATACAAGTATGAAAAAACTTGAGGAACTAAAGAAAAGGTACTTTATAGATGAATTTATTTAAAACTAACAATTATACATGTTTTTTAAAGAATGTGAATGTGATTTCAAATAAGGTATGCATATTGTATGCATACTATATGCATATAGGTGTCTGAAAATTAATGTTTTTTAAACACTGTGATTTTATGCATACTGGATTCATACGGGTGTATGCGTACTGTTGTTTTTTATATAATGTGCATAAATGTGTATGGGTGTACGTAAATTCAAACAATGTATGCATAGTGTATGCATGTTGGTGTGTGTAATTTCAAATAGTGCATGGAGATTGTATGCATACAATATGCATACAGTATGCAATTGATGGATGCTATATGCATACAATAGGCAAATAATGCACACTATATGCATATTTTATGAATTTAATTAATTGGTAAGTCATGGGAGGAGTGATAAATTGCATACAGATGTGTTATGCATACTATAATTGTATACAATAGATAATGTAATTGCATATTGTAAAAATAAGCATACAAAATACATGAAAAAACTGCTAGAAAATGCACCTATACAAATTGTTTAAAATCATTGGTATAAGCCTGGGAACTGTTGGTATAGGTTGTACCAATGGTTCCTGAAACTATTGGGAGTTAGGCCATTAGGATACCCCTATACCAATAGATGTATGGAACCTGTGGGTATAGTGGGGGTTCATATTTGGCTATTACCAATGGTTTTTATAAACCATTGGTATAGGCTGCCACTACACCTAGCTTATAACTAGCTTGCACCGACACCTCAAGCACCATTCAACCAATATAATTACTGGCTATAAGAAAATTTATGTTTTCAACCAGTCACAACACACATTTAATGCAACAAAAATATTTTATAAATCACATTTACTCTATTGATAATTATAAAAAATAAAAATAGAAACACATATATAATTAGTTTCTATCATCAAACACCATTCAAATAGTTGTTTCATAAATATCAAGTCTGAAATGTAGGGGATCAATATTTCCCTTAGGACCACCACTACCATCTTGGCCATTACTATCATAATTGTCATCACGAGCATCCTCACTAGCATTATCGCCTCATACATCTTCATCTCCACCACCATTGGGAAATTCATCACCCCACCATCATCTCCATCGTCAGGTACATCATATAAGGAGAATATCATCAAAATATATGTATCAAAAACCATAGCATTATCTGATGGAAGTGATGAACATAAAGCTATCATAGCTTTTAGAAACCGCTCGCTGGCCTTTTTTACTTCTTTCATGCTCTTGCATGGATAATTTTTTTCCCTATGCTACCTCTGTATTGTCCTATGTTTCCTCTACATGATCCTATTACAACTTGATTCTACCAGATCTATTAGTGGCACATGATGCAGTCAAATACCTAGTGAGGACGATACTCTTCCTGATGTTGGTACTGGGTATGCAGCAGAAGCCCGAAAAACTAGGAATTTAAATTTTTTCACAGGTTATTGGCGTCACTATGTCAATGCTGATGAATCACTACCTGGTTACAAGTTTAGGATCTTTATGATAATGTATTAAGAAAAAAATATTAAAATAAAGAAATACCTCATTCGATCTGAAGTCGCGTTTGTCGATTATTCATCACCGATGATCATTGCTTGAAGGAACTGAAGTTGATTCCCTCTAGATTGTCCCCACATGCTTCAAAAGCCTGCGAGAGCATCAATTTTCAAATTCTGAATGCTAGCATAGAAATTCAACAACACTATGATGTTCTGACGATCATTGCTATATTGATCCTTCGATCGGTGAAGACGAACTTAGATCAAAGACTTGGATCAAGAGTTTCTCTCTCTAGGAAGTGGTAGAGAGGAAATAATCTATCAAATTCACATGCTGAATAGTCACTAACATTAGAGTCCTATCCTCTTTATATAATAAGGTTCTAAATACCTAAAAATGGATCCCTGAATACTGGACATTTATTGCCAACTAAATAAGACATAAACGATGTGTTATGACCAACTAACTTCATCGTAAATGTTATCTATATTTTTATTACTTTATGGTAATATATAATAAATATATTACATGATAAAATTGATTCATTAATTTGAATTATAATTCCCACTAATATTAAATGAATCTTGAATATTAAAATAATATCCATTCATAGAATATTTTCCATGTATTTACTTTATTACTTGTAAATATATTAAATAAATAAATTCAACTCCAATTATTCTATACTTGAATAATAATGAATTTATTTATTACTTGGTGATCATATATCTTCAGACATATCACAGACATTGTGGTGGGTCCCACCTTTTCCTAAACTTCTATTCATCTAAATTGGCCATATTTTTGAATATTCTTAGTGTGTGACCCTCTAGGCCCTTATCTCAATAGTAGTGAATACTATTCACAGATCCAGATTAGAGTCTTGTATCCCATCAAGACCCCTAAATAGATAAGGACTAGTCATAATAGTGAAAACATTTCTACGAACACATGTCATGTAATATAATCTCTTTGTCTCATAATATCTTATAAAGTAGGATGTACACTTCATATCATCATCCTTTCTTGTTTTATTATTTGCTGAACTTCCTAAATGGACTTATCTTCTTCTACCACGACCATGGATTTAGTGAAGGTACTGCCATCTTGATCAACTAGGTCCGAGATATATCTTCCTATCACAATGCAAGATACCTCTCCATGACTTCAATTCCATAGTTTTTTCCTTGAATCAAAGTATAAAATCAAATTGTATACAAAGATAATAATCTCAAGTTAGAAGACCATTACATGTGTTCGCAGATAGGAACTACAAATGACACTTAAAACATGTGGTGTTCCTATCGGTGGGTTAGTCCTTATTATCTAATGTACTCGAGATCACCAAGTTCAAACTTCATGAAAAGAACCCAACACCTACTAATCAAAAATAACCTATGTACATTTAGAATGATGTATATTGACCATAAGAAATATGTCTAAAATTAATGTCATAGTATCACGGGTTTCTCATTATAGCATGGAAATTGCTATAACTTTTTGATATGAGAAGTAATCTAAGGAAATTACCATATAAATAGTTGATGTAGAAATATCAGCATTATTATGGTAATTTCATATCATGCATAACTCACTATATACATGATATGGTAATCTAAAATCACTGTTCAAGTTGTGTCTAGGGAACCCACTATTACAACACTCCCTCTTACACTAGTTACAACATGCTAAATAACCTTGTTAGCACTCGCATGATAAGATCATGCTTCTGATGAGTTATGGATTTAGTTATTGGTCCTATCACATCTTTCTCACGTGACTACTCTACTATATGTGACTTCACCTCCTTGAGTAAGTCTCATCAAGATATGATATCCCTAAGTATATTCCGTTTTAACACTATCGACACTTGAATTGGCTAGTACTAGTAGTAGGATGAACATGATTTATATTATGATAGAAATTTATTTACTATGTGTGATTCTAAGAACTAGAATAAATCATTATGTATTATACATTGCTTCTTAAGCTGCCTCAAAAGCTATAACACACTCACTATTTTTAGATATGGATATGACTGGCTTGAATGGGATTATATTTCTCATTACCTTTCCTTGGATATGATATTATATCATATTGATTCAAAGCAATACTAGTTTTCATCCCCTTAAAACTAGTTTCCCTTCCTCTCCTAATACTAGGAACATATCACTTGTATTGTCCCAAGTATAATTGGATAGTTCTGAATACTTCCCACGCATTTCTCCTAGATAATACTAATATTTTACTACTATAAATTTTATGTTGGAAATATCATATCTAGTATATATCATGTATTATGTGATTAATCCATCATAGAAGTGTATAAAATTCAAATCACCACATTAATCTCTTCTTATGACCCATACATGTCTCATTTGAGAGATTTATGACATGTGACATTGGTAACAATTATCTATCCAATTATTCCAACTTGTATCTTATCAATACCTTGTCAATAAATGTACTATTAACTATGGCATGTGACATTGGTAACAATTATCTATCCAATTATTCCAACTTTTTTCATATGTTATTAAAAATATTTTTCCTTGAAAATAGTGGTTCTCCCATTAACCTTGTAACATCTTAGGATTTTTTTAAAATTAATAACTTTGTGTTTAATTGCGTATACGATACACAACACTGAGCTTAAAAAACTTTTGAAATACATTATTTAAGTAATATCATTATTACATAACCATAAAATTAGTGGGTGTGAATAGAATTAAATAATTTATGAGATTTATATAAAGGTCTTACACAATATAAATTTATTTATAAATTATTATTAACCAATCACTCAATTTTAAGTAAAGTCTTTTTATTCATCAAAAATATGTTTTCTCCAAAAATGATTTTTACTACCTTTTATGAGAAAATAATATAATTAATTTTTTAGAATTTATGAAAAATTATTTGATAAAATGAACTTCATTTTTTAAATTATCATATCAAAATTAACTTAGGGTGAGTTTTTGGGATTTTTGTGAAATGTTTGATTTTTTAGTGAATAGTGAAAAATTCTGATTTTTCAAGTAATGCCTTTTCTTTTTGTTAAATAAAGTAATTTAAAAGTTCCATTATTATTTAAATTTAATTTAAAATTAAAAAAATTATTATTTAATTTTATTTAATCTAATTAATTACATTTAAATCATATTTATACTATATTTTAGTATAAGTTTATTCATAGGCTTAAAAATATTTTTTCTTCTTCTGAAAACTATTTTAAAGTGCATAAAATCTCCCAATTTTAATTAATCAAAATAACCAACAATGAGGAATTATTTAAATTAAATTTATATACTAAAAATATTTATTTTTAATTTTAAATTCATATAATGATTATTTCTATTCATATAGTTAATATAAGACCATCTCTTAAAAAAATACATTTCTTGAAAATCGCTTTTTCATCACGTCGACAGGTTTTATATTAAATTAAATTATGAAAATTATATGAATTTAATATGGTATAATGGATTTTATATTTTTAATCAGCATAATTTTTATTATATAATAAGTTCAAATTAATTTTTGGTCATAATGAATAGAGAAAATAGTAAAAATATTTTACCGCGGTTAAGGTGAAAACAGGTTTACTGGGGTGTTAAACTAAAAATATAAGGGTTAAAATGACATAAAAACTCATCTAAAATCTTTTTCATGGCCATATTTAGAACTTATATCATATATTTTTAATAATGATCAATTTTTGAGCCTTCTGGAATGTGAAAAATGCAGGTATCACTTTTTCTTTTCAAAAATTCCTAGCGTGTCCCCTCCCCCACTTATAAATGGCCACCCCTCTTCTCTCTTATTAACACTTACAAAACCCATTAGTTCAACCAATACCTACCCAAATACCTTACTTAATTTACTCCCCATTTCTTAGAATCATTTTTTTATCATAAATCCAATCTAGGAAGGCTTTAGGTATAATCTTAAAGAGGTGGTCCAAACACTACTAAAAATTCGACCATTAGTGACCGCCATTGGAGGTCGCTAATGGCCTATAGAGACTGCTCAATGACCACCAATGGAAGTTGCTTTAGGCCCGTCATAGTAGGCCAACAAAGACTCTAAAGGCGGTCACTGAAGGAGGTCGAAAATCCAGCCTACAGCGACCGCCAGGCGGTCGCTAACTTATTCCTCGACCGAGCAATAACGACTGCCAGTGGTGATCACTGTACTGATACTCAGACGAGCTACAATGACCGCTAGTGGAAGTAACTGTTCTAATGCTCAACCGAGCTATAGCAACCTCCAATGGCGATCGCTAACCTGGATAATTATTTTTAAAAAAATTTCACGGTTCCCAATCAACAAAAACAGGGTAAAAATCATAAATAAAAAAAAACAATTCCAAACAACATAAACATCAAGATCTTCATAAAAATTAAATGACAGACATTCTTCAATGATCCAAATCCATTTCAATCTTCTGCTTCAATAAACCTACAACAAGATACACAAAAAACAACTAAACAAAAAAAGCGTAAATTAAACATATTTATTCTGTTAATATATATATATAATAAAATTAAATCTGACATCAAATTATGGGTGATATAATAATTTAAAACCCCCAATTTAAGAAATGATACCATTTTAGGATTTTTTTTTCTTATTTTGGAGTCTTTGATTTAACTTATGGAAGTGTTTTGTGGTCTAAAAAGGAATGCTCTGTGCGCACACCGCATGAAACTGTTCAGAATAGCATATTTGGTCGTACCATGCACACCGCACATCCGATTGATGTGCTGTCTCCTACTACATGTCACTAATAGTATTTCTATTGTTTTTGTGTGATTTCAAGTCATTCTGAGCACGTTTGCTCTGAATTCGACCGTTACACGTCGTTTTGGCGTTTTTTGACTCCAGAAATGCGTTTCCAGCCACCGCGGTCAAAAGACACCTTTGATTGATGTTTTGTCTGACTGAAAATTTTACAATTCACACCACGGTTGTTGTCGTATGATTTCATGGCATTCTCAGGTCGTTTGGCTGGTTTTGACCACCCAATGCGCCCTTTTAGAGTGCACCGAACTGTTTAAAACCACATATTCGGTCATACCACGCACACCGCACATCTGATTGACGTGTCATCTCCTCCTACATGTCACGAATAATATTCCTATTGTTTTCATGTGATTTCAATTCATTCTGAGCATGTTTTCTCTGAATTCGACCGTTACAAGTCGTTTTGGCGTTTTATGACTCCAGAAATGCATTTTCGGTTACCGCAGTCAAAAGACACTTCTGATTAATGTTTCGTATCCCAAACATTTAAAAATTCACACCACGGTTTTTGTCATATGATTTCATGGCATTCTGAGGTCGTTTGACTGGTTTTGACCACCCAATGCGTCCTTTTAGAGCGCGCTGAACTTTTCAAAACAACATATTCAGTCGTACCGCACACACTGCACGTCTGATTGACATGTCATCTCCTCATACATGTCACGAATAATATTCCTATTGTTTTTTTTGTGATTTCAAATCATTATGAGCACGTTTTCTCTGAATTCGACCATTACATGTCGTCTGGGCGTTTTACGACTCCGAAAATGCGTTTCCAGTCACCGTGGTCAAACAACACCTCCAATTGATGTGTTGTCTGCCTGAAAATCTCACAATTCAGACCATGGTTGTTGTTGTATGATTTCATAGAATTATGAGGTCATTCTGCTGGTTTTGACCACCCAACATGCCCTTTTAAAGCGCGCCGAACTGTTCAAAACAGCATATTCGGTCGTACCGTGCACACCGCATGTCTGATTGACATGCTGTCTCCTCCTAAAATTCAAAAATATTATTCATATTTTTTTCGTGTGATTTCAAGTCATTCCGAGCACATTTTCTCTGAATTCGATTGTTACACATCGTTTTGGCGTTTTATGACTCCAGAAATGCGTTTCCGGTCACTGCGGTCAAACGACACCTCTTATTGACGTTCCTTCTGCCTGACCATTTTAAAATTCTCACCACAGTTATTTTTGTATGATTTCATATCATTCCAAGGTCGTTCGGTTGGTTTTGACCACCCAACGCTCCCTTTTAGAGCACGCCGAACTGTTCAAAACAACATATTCGGTCGTACTGTGCACACTGTACGTCCGATTGACATGTTGTCTCCTCCTACATGTCATGAATAATATTCCTATTGTTTTTGTGTGATTTCAAGTCATTATGAGCATTTTTTCTCTGAATTCGACCGTTACACGTCGTTTTGGCGTTTTATGACTCCAGAAATGTGTTTCCGGTCACCGCAGTCAAATGACACCTCCGATTGGTGTGCCGTCTACCTAAAAATTTCACAATTCACACCACGGTTATTGTTTTATGATTTCATGGCATTCTAAGGTCATTCGGCTGGTTTTGACCACCCAACGCGCCCTTTTAGAGCCCGTCGAACTGTTCAAAACAGCATATTCAGTCGTACCATGCACACCGCACGTCTGATTGACATTTCGTCTCCTCCTACATATCACAAATATTATTCATGTTGTTTTTGTGTGATTTCAAGTCATTTTGAGCACGTTTTCTCTGAATTTGACAGTTATATGTCATTTTGGCTTTTTATGACTCTGGAAATGCGTTTCTGGTCACTACGGACAAACGACACATCCAATTGACATGCCGTCTACCCAAACATTTTAAAATTCACACCAAGGTTGTTTTCATATGATTTCATGGCATTTTGAGGCCGTTCATCTGGTTTTGATCACCCAACGCGCCCTTTTAGAGCGCACCAAACTGTTCAAAACAACATATTCGGTCGTACCGTGCACACCGCAGTCCAATTGACATGTCATCTCCTCCTAAATGTCATGAATAATATTTCTATTTTTTTTCGTGTGATTTCAAGTCATTCTAAGCACGTATTCTCTGAATTCGACCGTTACACATTGTTTTGGCATTTTATGACTCCAAAAATGCGTTTCCGGTCATCGTGGTCAAACGACACCTCCAATTGACATGCAGTCTACTCGAACATTTCAAAATTCACACCACGATTGTTTTCTTATGATTTCATGGAATTCTGAGGTCATTCGGCTAGTTTTGACCACCCCACACGCCCTTTTAGAGCGCGCTGAACTATTTAAAACAACATATTCAGTCATACCGTGCACACCACACATCCGGTTGATGTTCCATCTACTCTTACATGTCACTAATATTATTAATATTTTTTTTCATGTGATTTCAAGTCATTCTGAGCATGTTTTCTCTGAATTTGACCGTTACACGTCATTTTGGCACTTTATGACTCTGGAAATGCGTTTCCGATCACCGCGGTCAAATGACACCTCCGATTGACATGCCATTTGCGTAACCATTTCACAATTCACACCACGATTGTTTTCATATGATTTAATGTCTTTCCAAGGTCGTTCAACTGGTTTTGACCACCCAACGCACCCTTTTAGAGTATGTCGAACTGTTCAAAATAGCATATTCGGTTGTACCGCGTACACCGCACGTCTGATTAACGTTCTGTTTCCTCCTACATGTCAAGAATAATATTACTATTGTTTTTTTATGATTTCAAGTAATTATAAGCATGTATGCTTTGAATTCGACCGTTACACATCATTTTGGCGTTTTATGACTCCAAAAATGCGTTTTCGGTCACCGCGGTAAAAAAACCTTCGATTGACGTGCCGTTTGCCTGACCATTTCAAAATTCACACCACAATTGTTGTAGTATGATTTCATGGCATTCTGAGGTTGTTCGGTTGGTTTTGACTACCCAACATGCCCTTTTAGAGCGCGCTGAACTGTTCAAAATAGCATATTCAGTCATACCACACACACCACACTTTTGATTAATGTGCCATCTCTTCCTACATGTCACGAATATATTCATATTATTTTAGTTTGATTTCAAGTAATTCTGAGCACGTTTGCTCTGAATTCAACCGTTACACGTCGTTTTGGCATTTTATGACTCTGAAAATGCATTTCCGGTCACCGCGGTCAAACGACACTTCCGATTGCCGTTCCATCTACACTAAATTTTCAAAATTCACACCACGGTTGTTGTTGTATGATTTCATGGCATTCTGAGGTCGTTTGGATGGTTTTGACCACCCAACGCGCCCTTTTAGAGCACGCCGAACTGTTCAAAACAGCATATTCGGTCGTATCGTGCATACCACATGTCCAATTAATGTGTTGTCTCCTCCTACATGTCACGAATAATATTTCTATTGTTTTCGTGTGATTTCAAGTTATTCTGAGCATGTTTTCTCTGAATTTAACCGTTACATGCCATTTTGGCATTTTATGACTCTGGAAATGCATTTCTGGTCACTACGGTCAAATAACACCTCTGATTGATGTTCCATTTGCCCAAAAATTTTACAATTCATACCACGGTTGTTTTTGTATGATTTCATGGTATTCTGAGGTCGTTCGGCTGGTTTTGACCACCCAACACACCCTTTTAGAGCACGCCGAACTGTTCAAAACAACATTTTCGATCGTACGACGCACATCGCACGTATGATTGACATGTCGTCTCCTCCTACATGTCAAGAATAGTATTCCTATTTTTTGTGTGATTTTAAGTCATTTTGAGCATGTTTTCTCTGAATTTGACCGTTACACATCATTTTGGCGTTTTATGACTCCAGAAATGCGTTTCCGGTCACCACGGTCAAACGACAACTCCAATTATTGTGTCTTCTACCCAACCATTTAAAAATTCACACAATGGTTGTTTTCAATTGATTTCTTGGCATTCCAAATTCATTCGGCTGGTTTTGACCACCCAAAGTGTCCTTTTAGAGTGCGCAGAACTGTTCAAAACAGCATATTCATTAGTACCGTGCACATCGCGCGTCTGATTGATGTGATGTCTCATCCTACATGTCACGAATAATATTACTATTGTTTTAGTATGATTTCAAGTCATTATGAGCATGTTTTCTCTGAATTCGACCATTACATGCCGTTTTGGCATTTTATGACTCCGAAAATGCGTTTCTGGTCACCGCGGTCAAACAACACCTCTGATTGACATTCTGTTTGCCCAAATTTTTTAAAATTCACACCATAGTTATTTTCGTATGATTTCATGGAATTCTGAGGCCGTTCGACTAGTTTTAACCACCCAACACGCCCTTTTAGAGCGCACCGAACTGTTCAAAACAGCATATTCGGTCGTACCATGCACACCACATGCCCGATTGATGTTCTGTCTCCTCCTACATGTCAAAAATATTATTTATATTGTTTTCATGTGATTTCAAGTCATTCCGAGCACGTTTTCTCTGAATTCGACCGTTACACATCGTTTTGGCGTTTTATGACTCCGGAAATACGTTTCCGGTCACCGCAGTCAAACGAAACCTCCAATTGATGTTCTGTCTACCCAAAAATTTCACAATTTACACCAAGATTGTTTTCGTATGATTTCATGGCATTCTGAGGTCTTTTGGCTAGTTTTGACCACCCAACGCGCCCTTTTAGAGCGCGCCGAACTGTTCAAAATAGCATATTCGTTCGTACCGCGCACACCGCACGTTCGATTGATGTTTCGTCTCCTCATACATGTCGTAAATAATATTTCTATTGTTTTCGTATGATTTGAAGTCATTATGAGTACGTTTTCTCTGAATTTGACCGTTACACGCAGTTTTGGCGTTTTATGACACCGGAAATGCGTTTCCGGTCACCATGGTCAAACGAAACCTCCGATTAATGTGATTTCTACTCGAAAATTTCAAAATTCACACCATGGTTGTTTTTGTATGATTTAATGGCATTTCGAGGTTGTTCATATGGTTTTGACCACCCAACTCGCCCTTTTAGAGCGCGCTGAACTGTTCAAAACAACATATTCGGTTGTACCGCGCACACCGCACGTTCAATTGACTTTTTGTCTCCTCCTACATGTCAAAAATAGTATTCCTATTGTTTTTGTGTGATTTCAAGTCATTCGGAGCACATTTTCTCTGAATTCGACCGTTACATGTCATTTTGGTGCATTTGAAAAGCGTGCGTGGGGTGATCAAAACCGACCGAACGACCTCGGAATGCCATGAAATCAGACGAAAACAAAGGGTGGGTTAATTGTGAAATGTTTGGGAAGACAGAACGTCAATTAGAAATGTCATTTGACCGCGGTGACCGGAAGCGGATGCCGCGTGTCGTAAATGGCCAAAACATGCGTTTAAAGGTAATATGCATTCCAAATGACATCGGCATGACTTGAAAACATAGAAAACACCCTAATTATTATTATTCAGGTGTAAAAGGAGACGACATGTCATTCGGTCGTGCGGTTTGCGTGGCACGACTGAATATGCGTTTTTAGGTGTTTGTTACGCTTGAAATGTGTGCGTGGGGGGGGGGGGGAGGGGGGCTATTTGGGGTGAGGGGCACTGTCTAGGGGTGGGAGGTGTTCAGGGTGGGGGGCTGTCCGATGTGGGGGGGCATAACGACTAGTTGGCCTAATGGCCAATTGGCCAAACGGCGTAACGATCAATTATCCAAATGGCCTAAAAGTCAATTTTCCTAATGACCCAATGTCAAATTGTACCATTTACCAATTCACCCGATGCCCTAATGCCCTAATGTCATAATTTCCTAACAAACTATTAGAATAATGGCCCATTGTCTTGTTGTACAATTGGAATAATGGCATAATGGCCTAATGGCCATTTGGCCTACATCCAATTGGACAATTGGCCAACTGGACAATTTCCCTAATGGCCTAACAACCTCATGAACAATTTCCCTAATGAACTAATGATCAATTGTCCTAATGAATTTCGGGGTGTTAGGGGGGGGGGCTGTTCAGGGTGTGGGGGGGGGGGGGGGGGCTGTCCGGGGTGGGCCATGGGCCTACAAATAGTGAACCTAAGCTCAGTCACCAAAAACATGTTCCATGGTTTCTATTAGGAATCACATGGTTTTTTCAAAACTATTCACAGAACATGCAATTGAAAACATTAAAGAATAAAATGAACTAAAAATATCCAAATCATTAATTAGTTTCATGGTTACTTCTCAATTTGTGCAAAAAAACATTGCATAAGGCCAAAACACACATGATACCCCAAAATCTCAAAAAATCTCACTAGGAACCCAACCTAAACATCAATAACAACCCCACCAATAAAAAAATAAACACACCTCATTAATATGATGCATCATGCGTGGTCATGACTACTACCTCCATCCGGTGGGCCAGGGGCCTACAACAAATAAAAATTATGCAGATTTTCATAACAAAAATAATAGAAATTAAATAAATAAATACAGTATAAACCTACATCGTATGATCCCATGCACCATCACCTGGATTCACATATTCCCATAGTGCTCTATCCTCAATGATCAATTGCGCATTTACCTCCTCGGAAGCATGCAGTCGTGCTATAAGGTCCCAGCCTTAAACCTTACTTAATCTTGAGTTAATACAAGATTACACATTAAGGATCTTTTCAGGTTTAGAGTTTTAGAGAATTATATCATAAAACTTGCATTACATTCCAAAAGATTACAAAGTAGAAACTTTTACTAAGTTTCCATAAAATAAAAACTCTTAAAAAGAAACATGTCCAGTTCCATGTTTTAGGTTGCATGACTTTCCCTTGATCCCATCCTTGACCCTATTCCACGTTAAGTCCTGTGAAAAACATTTCAAAAACTTGGGATGAGCATAAAAAGCTCAGTAAGGGATACACAAAGAATGAAAACTGTTAGTTTTTCAAAACAACAAGTAAACCATGTATACTTTATCAAAATAATACTTTTCACCTTTTCGAAGTAGTAAAAACTCTTCACTGAATAAAAGTTCATTACTTACCCTTCTGTAACCAAAAGATTACCATAAAACCCATATAAAGATCACATAACATATAAAGGAAACTTGGGACATAAACACACTTAATTGGAATAACCATAAGGTCGAATTCCACACATATCACTTAGTGGAATAGCCATTCGGCCAAATTCCATACATACTTAATGGAATAGCCTTACGGCCGACTTCCATACCCAATGCATTGGAGGTTATAACGTAACCACTCGTCCTGGTATTCACGGCACCACCTGTCATATGGTTTATCACGTAACCACCCGTAAAATGTCCAAGTACCATCATTACACATAAAATATTGAAAATATAAACATTTCAATAACAACATTTCATTTTCAATCAAAATAAGTAATTCCAAGATATTGAATTAATCAATCCATTTTCAAAAATCATTTAAAAGATATTTTTGAATCAAAGTGTCACATACCACTTTGAAGTTTTTATTGGAATTATAATTTTAAAACATTAATGTCCATATAAATAAATACTGAAAACCATTTTGAAAACATGGAAATTAAAGATAAATATTTAGAATAATAAATCATTAAAATATTTAAAATGATATTTTTGTTAAAGAGTTTTTAACAAAATGAGTGACTCTTGAACACAAATAATTGCGGAATAACATTTAATCCGAACTTTATAATATCATGAGAATAAAGGGATTCATGATATAATATGTCAAAGGACAATATACACACCATATAAGAGTGAATTGGTGCATAACAACAATGAAGTCTCAAAAGAAATGTAAAATGAGATGAAATCCATTATAAAGAAGGTATCCTTAAATTAAGGATATATCAATCTCATAATTATGTGTGAAAAATATAAATACACCCAATATAAGTGTATATTAAGTGTAAAACAATCAAATTTCATTCACACATATTCAAAGGATGACATATTCAATGACTATATGTTGAACCCAAAGAAATCGAAATTGGGTTAAGAAGTTCCCTTGGTAAAATTCGACAGCCTAACGACGTCACATAAAATTTTACAAAAAGGGTTGATGAGAGAGATAAAGGGTATCTCATCACTTGTACATAAAATTTACATAAATAAGGATATATAAGAATATATCCCAACATAATAGTATGTGAATTAAAAGACATAACAAAAGAAGTCTTTTAAAAAGAGGAGGGTGAAAGGTCCCCTTACCGAGTTGGGTAACTTTCGAAAAGTACACCCCATGGAAGAAGGGTCATAAAATGAAGATATAAATACCCATAAATGAAATTATATTACACAAAAGTGTATAATAATGGGAATTATATACACCAATCAAAGGAAATGGGGGCAAATGTAGCATAAATCTCACAGGACTAAAAGTGAGATGAAAAATCCCTTTCACAAACTCGGCAGCCTAACGACGCCACTTAAAACATCCAAAAATGGATCAATGAGATCAAATAGGGTCTCTCATCACATGAAAATAAAAATTACAGTAATATTAATATAAAATAACACCCTAATAACAAGAAATATGATCTTTAAAAGGAATGACATAAAAGAGTGTACTTAAAAAGAAAGAGAGGAGTATGGTCCCTTACCTCGGGTCCGACTTGACTCGATCGTTCTTTAACGTCCTCAATAATAAACTTGAGTTAATTTCTAATTGCTTAAGAACCTTTTTCAAGTTCATTATTCCTTTTATATCAATTATTGACATGTTATAAACATTATGTAATCATTTAAGTTAATAATGTTTGTTTTGTCGATATTTGGTTCTTAAGTCAAAAGTGGACTTCTTACAATTACATGTTGTTCGTGTGGTCAAAGGTTCTTTATATCCAGAATGACATTCATGATTTGGATATCATATATATCATATATATCCAGCATATACATGTATTTATAATATTACATAATCATTTAGAGGTAAGAAATGAAATGCACCGTTCATGGAGACGGTAAGCCGTACGTACGCATGAACGCTACTTTCATTTCTTTGTCATATTAATGGAATTAATAACTAAATGAGAGGTATGTATATTTTAATTCCAGAATTATATTAATCATTTAGATTTATCATTCATCATATATATCCATTATATACATGTACTTGTAATAGTACATTACATTTCGGGATAAGAAATGAAATGCACCGTTCATGGAGACGGTAAGACGTACGTACGCATGAATGCTACTTTCATTTCTATCTCATAATTTAATGGAAATAAATAATAATTATATAGAGGTATATTATAATTCCAGTATAACATCATATATAATAAATTTAAATACATCCTTTATATGTCCCACATATGGCATTAACGAATCAAATCACTTTGAGGGGGCGGTAGTCCGCACTTCCTAAAATGAAATTATCGTGTTTACCCACAATGGAAACCATAAAGGTATACCACAAATGAAAAATACAGAAGCATAAGGAAAACATAAACATAATATATATCATATATAAATAGAGTGACATATTAATGTTTACCTTTGAAGGTGTTATATGAGTGTTGAACAATCATCGTTTCGTGAGGCAGAAATTCGCCATCCACAGAAACAGTATGTTCTTTAACCATTAGATGAAGGTGTGTGTAAGTGTAGCTCGAATAATTATTATAAAAACATCCTAGTATATTGAATATACTGGATTGGTTACAAAAGAAATGAATAAAAAGATTTTAGGGGGTTGGAGAAGAAAAATAAAACAAAAGAGCACAAGTGAAGACGTTACCTTAAAATTGGGTAACTCCCTTTGGTTTGAACCAAAAGGGTTTCTTGAAGAGCTTCCTGCCTAAGTTAAGGCTTCTAGGATGAGTAGAGGGATGTGTAGAGACAAAATGATCAGAGCTTGGCCGAACCAAAGGCTTGAGAGGTGTGGGTAAGGTGGTAGAGGTGGGTGCCTTTTATAAGAGGAGAGGAGGGGCACTCTTGGTAAAGTATAAAATGTTACTTTATTTTCAAATGGTTTTCGGATTTTAATGGTCCCACATTGATATAATTAGAGTATAAGGTGATAAGGGTTCTAAATCAACCCATACAATAGGTTTTGGACATGTGTAGGTCTTAGAATTTACATTATCTTTCCATTTTATTTAAATCCTTTATTAATGAGGCAATCGCTGCATCATCATGATGTCACAAATAATTTAATATATTTAATGTCTAAAAATTATAAAAAAATAATATGATGTAGGAAATCTTTTTATCTTTCTAATTACTATTTATAGTCAAAATTATGACTTGTATAACCACATGTAAATTTTTTTAGTAAAACATCTCATGTTTGTGTCATTTTTATTTTAACTTTAAATAAAAGGCATAAATGTCATTATCATACCCAAGTGGCTCCATGGGGTACCAAAAATCGACCCATGGGTTGTCTTGGTCGGCCATAACTTATCCAATAGGGTTAGTACAAGTGTTAATATATTTTCATTTTATTATAATATCATTTTACCTTAAATCACAGTAATTACCTTTAATCGCGATTAATAAAACTTAAAAGTTACTTTTCATCAAAAATTATTTTCATCCCATTGAACCACATTTTACTTAACAGTTAAAATAATTTAAATTTCATTTTTGAAATTCAAATCACAGAAGTGTTAAAGTCCCATTTAAACGAAAAATCAAATTTTGTAACGACCACTTTGTGGTTTCACTATTCATCAAAAATTGAAGATTTTCAGAAAAATACCAAAAATTCACCCTAAGCTGTATTTT
Organism: Viscum album; assembly: GCA_963277665.1. Classification (NCBI taxonomy): domain Eukaryota; kingdom Viridiplantae; phylum Streptophyta; class Magnoliopsida; order Santalales; family Viscaceae; genus Viscum; species Viscum album. The sequence goes on from OY728159.1 coordinate 187,534,779, forward strand.
ATATTCCGAATTCAAAAATGATGTCTATTTTACCAAATTCATAACATAGAAGTTTCATTAATTATTTTTATAATTATTTCCCGCAGTCAGAGCAAATTGCGTGTTTTTATGAAACAATAAGTATCAAAAGATTGACACTAGTTTAAGTCCAATTTCAAAGTGATATTAATTACAATGACCACCATTGGATTAAATGGTAAAAATATATTCTATTTACACTTTAAAACCAATTAAAAATATAATCTAATCATATAAATAAAATAGATTAAAAAGAGGTTTTGAATTAAAATACAACATTTTCACTATTCATTAAAAATTGAACTTTTTTGGAAAAATACCAAAAATTTACACAAAGTAAATTTTGATGTGCTGATTCTAAAGAAGAATTTTATTTGGTCCAATATAATGTATAAGAGTGACCAAAACTATATTTAAAGAGGGTTCGCCATTAAAAGGCGGTTAATCGACCGTTTAAAGAAGATTTATGCTTAAAATTGGATTCATTTGCATTTTAAGCCTCTAACATTTATTGGATAAAAGTAAAAATATTTGACAAACATATATAATCATTTTCTAGTTAGTTCTATTCATTCCCTCCACTACAACGGCTAGGCATTAACTACCATTTAAAATAATATTATTTTATTATTAGAGTGCAACGTAAGATTCCCAAGAAACTCGTTGTTGCGTATTGGGTACGTCATCGAGCATAACATCCCCTTTAAAGTAATATTAATATTTTATTCACAAATATGGATAAATATTAAAATGTCATATTCTTTATTTACCTGGGGTGTTACATCCTTCCCCCCTTTTGGGAATTGCGTCCTCGCAATTTTAAAATTGAGCTTGGAAACATCCTTGGAAGTCCCACATCGGAACAAGAGTCGGTAAAAAAATCAATTTAATATAAAGAAATATAAGTACAGAGGTCACCCGAGTTAACCCATAATAGGATTCCATGTAGGAAAACATGGACATGGAGGAGAAAACATAGGGTCATGTTCTGATGGAGAGTAATAGTAACCATGTCTAGGAGAAAGTTAACCATAAGAAAATCACAAACTTGCGATGGGTTAAACGGTATTTGATTCCCCTGTAGGAAAAGTTAACAGACAACATTTTTGTTTTAAGTTACTTTTCATGGAGGAATTTATTTTTGAGCTTAACTAAATCATAATGAAACATACTTACTTGTCATGTAGACTTTCAACTTTTACTAGATTCCTTAATCAAACTCATATTTTCTCCAAAAGACGGGTATTTAGGAAGACTTGTTCGCATTAAGAGTACTATAATAAATTCCTAGAGAATCACCTAATCCACAAAAGAAAAATATATACTTCCCATGTCTTTAGACTCTAACCAAAACCAAAACCAAAAAGGTTAGTACAAGATCAGATAATCCAAAAAAGGATAACCCTTTATAAAAATAAATTCTATTCTTAATCTCCAAAATTTGTCCAACAAAACCCAAAGTTCAATGAGGACCATTCGATAAACAATTTTCCCATAAAATTCTTCAAAGTAAACCAAACTAAGATTGAAACCCAAATATTTGAAGGATTTAGTCACATAGTCTTCCAAGTTAAATCGTAACATTTATCTCCAAACAACATCAGTTGCTCCTAAAGTCTTGTATTGAAAAGTAATTAACCTAATCACATATCCTCCATGATAGGTTAATAAATTTCCATAGATATCACAAAATCAACATACTCTTAATTCATAAAATCATTTAACTAAAAAGAATTAGTCAAAATAACCAGGGACTTCACGTAGTCTAGTGGTAGGCGATAGATACCCATTGCACTTTGGTTGTGGGTTCGATTCCCGCAGCTTTGTCCGACGCGACGGGTTGTCACACGGTCTGCGTGTTGTCCTTTTTCCAAAACTACATAATTCTTAAAACATTCCCCAATAATGAGATAAAATCTTCAAAAATAACCATAATGTAATTTAACCTCAATTTTATCTCATGACTTTCACTTTCCATCATTACATATAGTAACCCATAATTACCTCGAAAGTAAGGATCATATAAACCCAAATGGTTCTTTATAACTATGTCCAAAAAAAAAACAGATTACTATTCTTTGAATAAAATTTTCATATATCAAACATTAGTTTTACACATACTATAAAAAGTCTTCTAATGTACCCCATCATCAAAATACACTTAATACTCTTAAGAATTTCACCATAACTCTTGAAGCCCTTATATGTTGACTTCTTACTCATTCAACATTCTTCATGATCTATTAACCATTCCTTTCCAACTTATTCTGAAATAATTCTTTCCTACAAACAAAATCATGAATCATATCCTAAGATTCCAAAATAGGAAAACAAAAGTTAAGAAATAATCCATACCTTTGATTTGTCATTTTCAGTTTCTTCATCCTCAATCGGAATGACATTAGGTATTGGTAAATGAATATTTGTACGATCTTGGTGATCCCATTCCCAAAACTTCTTCATAGGACATGTGTTTGCATAATGACCATGCACACCACATTTAAAACATTCAATTGATCCCTCAGAAAGAACTTCTTTCCCTTTCCTCGAGTCAACTGGATGCTTCCTTTTTCCATGGCAGGTTCTTGCTTTATGACCTTCATTTCCACATCTATAGCATATTTTTGTCCCTTTGAAACATTTTCCTAGGTGTTTCTTTCCACATCTATGACACATAGGTTTTTGAACACACTTACCTTTATGATTATTACCTGTAGTTCCGTAGGGATTTGTTTCTCGCATATATGATGACTTATAGAAATCACCAAGGTTTAGGTGGTCAATCATGACTCCAAATAGTTGGTTGGGGATAAACACAAGAGTTCTAATTGCAGCTCCCATATCATTCAGTTGCTCGCTCAGAAAACTGTCACAGTTTCCTTCACATCCACCGTTACTTTGGTGCCTTCTAGATCCAGCCATTTACTAAAACCAAAAAGGTCAGTGTGGGTATATCAAAAAAACCATCATGTACGAATGAGGAAGATAAACACTAAGATATACTTACTCATTCACTTTATCTAAAACTAGGACTGTTTATGAAATCCTAACCATTATGGTCATGTCACTTATGCTTAAAGAATACCCTAACCTCCAAAGTTATCTAAACTGACCTCTGACACCAACTATAAGGCCCCAGCCTTAAACCTTACTTAATCTTGAGTTAATACAAGATTACACATTGAGGATCTTTTCAGGTTTAGAGTTTTAGAGAATTAGATCATAAAACTTGCATTACATTCCAAAAGATTACAAAGTAGAAACTTTTACTAAGTTTCCATAAAATAAAAACTCTTAAAAAGAAACATGTCCAGTTCCATGTTTTAGGTTGCATGACTTTCCCTTGATCCCATCCTTGACCCTATTCCACGTTAAGTCCTGTGAAAAACATTTCAAAAACTTGGGATGAGCATAAAAATCTCAGTAAGGGATACACAAAGAATGAAAACTGTTAGTTTTTCAAAACAACAAGTAAACCATGTATACTTTATCAAAGTAATACTTTTCACCTTTTCGAAGTAGTAAAAACTCTTCACTGAATAAAAGTTCATTACTTACCCTTCTGTAACCAAAAGATTACCATAAAACCAATATAAAGATCACATAACATATAAAGGTAACTTGGGACATAAAAATACTTAAGTGGAATAACCATAAGGTCGAATTCCACACATATCACTTAGTGGAATAGCCATTCGGCCAAATTCCATTCATACTTAATGGAATAGCCATACGGCCGACTTCCATACCCAATGCATTGGAGGTTATAACGTAACCACCCGTCCTGGTATTCACGACACCACCCGTCATATGGTTTATCACGTAACCACCCGTAAAATGTTCAAGTACCATCATTACACATAAAATATTGAAAATATAAACATTTCAATAACAAAATTTCGTTTTCAATCAAAATAATTAATTCCAAGATATTGAATTAATCAATCCATTTTCAAAAATCATTTAAAAGAGATTTTTGAATCAAAGTGTCCCATACCACTTTGAAGTTTTTATTGGAATTATAATTTTAAAAAATTAATGTCTATATAAATAAATACTGAAAACCATTTTGAAAACATGGACATTAAAGATAAATATTTAGAATAATAAATCATTAAAACATTTAAAATGATATTTTTGTTAAAGAGTTTTTAACAAAATGAGTGACTCTTGAACACAAATAATTGCGGAATAACATTTAATCCGAACTTTATAATATCATGAGAATAAAGGGATTCATGATATAATATGTCAAAGGACAGTATACACACCATATAAGAGTGAATTGGTGCATAACAACAATGAAGTCTCAAAAGAAATGTAAAATGAGATGAAATCCATTATAAAGAAGGTATCCTTAAATTAAGGATATATCAATCTCATAATTATGTGTGAAAAATATAAATACACCAAATATAAGTGGATATTAAGTGTAAAACAATCAAAGGTAATTCACACATATTCAAAGGATGACATATTCAATGACTATATGTTGAACCCAAAGAAATCGAAATTGGGTTAAGAAGTTCCCTTGGTAAAATTCGATAGCCTAACGACGTCACATAAAATTTTACAAAAAGGGTTGATGAGAGAGATAAAGGGTATCTCATCACTTGTACATAAAATTTACATAAATAAGGATATATAAGAACATATCCCAACATAATAGTATGTGAATTAAAAGACATAACAAAAGAAGTCTTTTAAAAAGAGGAGGGTGAAAGGTCCCCTTACCGAGTTGGGTAACTTTCGAAAAGTACACCCATGGAAGAAGGGTCATACAATGAAGATATAAATACCCACAAATGAAATTATATTACACAAAGAGTATAATAATGGGAAGTAAATACACCACTCAATAGAAATGGTGGAAAATGTAGCATAAATCTCACGGGACTAAAAGTGAGATGGAAAATCCCTTTCGCAAACTCGGCAGCCTAACGACGCCACTTAAAACATCCAAAAATGGATTGATGAGATCAAATAGGGTCTCTCATCATATGAACATAAAAATTACAGTAAGATTAATATAAAATAACATCCTAATAACAAGAAAGATGATCTTTAAAAGGAATGACATAAAAGAGTGTACTTAAAAAGAAAGAGAGGAGTAGGATCCCTTACCTCGGGTCCGACTTGACTCGATCGTTCTTTAACGTCCTCAATAATAAACTTGAGTTAATTTCTACTTGCTTAAGAACCTTTTTCAAGTTCATTATTCCTTTTATATCAATTATTGACATGTTATAAACATTATGTAATCATTTAAATTAATAATGTTTGTTTTGTCGATATTTGGTTCTTAAGTCAAAAGTGGACTTCTTACAATTACATGTTTTTTGTGTGGTCAAAGGTTTTTTATATCCATAATGAAATTCCTGATTTGGATATCATATATATCATATATATCCAGCATATACACGTATTTATAATATTACATAATCATTTAGAGGTAAGAAATGAAATGCACCGTTCATGGAGACGGTAAGCCGTACGTACGCATGAACGCTACATTCATTTCTTTGTCATATTAATGGAATTAATAACAAAATGAGAGGTATGTATATTTTAATTCCAGAATTATATTCATCATTTAGATGTATAATTCATCATATATATCCATTATATACATGTACTTATAATAGTACATTACATTTGGGGATAAGAAATGAAATGCACCGTTCATGGAGACGGTAAGCCGTACGTACGCATGAACGCTACTTTCATTTCTATATCATACTTTAATGGAAATAAATAATAATGATATAGAGGTATATTATAATTCCAGTATAACATAATATATAATAACTTTAAATCCATCCTTTATATGTTCCACATATGGCATTAATGAATCAAATCACTTTGAGGGGGCGGTAGTCCACACTTCCTAAAATGAAATTATCGTGTTTACCCACAATAGAAACCATAAAGGTATACCACAAATGAAAAATACAGAAGCATAAGGAAAACATAAACATAATATATATCATATATAAATAGAGTGACATATTAATGGCCACCTTTGAAGGTGTTATATGAGTGTTGAACAATCATCGTTTCGTGAGGCAGAAATTCACCATCCACAGAAACAGTATGTTCTTTATCCATTAGATGAAGGTTTGTGTAAGTGTAGCTCGAATACTTATTATAAAAACATCCTAGTATATTGAAGATACTGGAGTGGTTACAAAAGAAATGAATAAAAAGAGTTTAGGGGGTTGGAGAAGCAAAATAAAACAAAAGAGCACATGTGAAGACGTTACCTTAAAATTGGGTAACTTCCTTTGGTTTGAACCAAAAGGGTTTCTTGAAGAGCTTCCTGCCTAAGTTAAGGATTATAGGATGAGGAGAGGGATGTGTAGAGACAAAATGATCAGATCTTTGCCGAACCAAAGTCTTGAGAGGTGTGGGTAAGGTGGTAGAGGTGGGGGCCTTTTATAAGAGGAGAGGAGGGGCACTCTTGGTAAAGTATAAAATGTTACTTTATTTTCAAATGGTTTTCGGATTTTAATGGTCCCACATTGATATAATTCGAGGATAAGGTGATAAGGGTTAGAAATACACACATCCAATAGGTTTTTTACATGTGTAGGTCTTAGAATTTACATTATCGTTCCATTTTATTTAAATCCTTTATTAATGAGGTAATCGCTGCATCATCATGATGTCACAAATAATTTAATATATTTAATGTATAAAAATTATAAAAAAAATACTATGATATAGGAAATATTTTTATATTTCTAATGACTATTTATTGTCAAAATTATTACTTGTATAACCACATATAATTTTTTTTTTAGTAAAACATCTCATGTTTGTGTCATTTTTATTTTAACTTTAAATAAAAGGCATAAATGTCATTATCATACCCAAGTGGCTCCATGGGGTACCAAAAATCGACCCATGGGTTTTATTGGTTTGCCATAACTCATCCAATAGGGTTAGGACAAGTTTCAATATATTTTCATTTTATTATAATATCATTTTTACCTTAAATCACACTAATTACCTTTAATCGCGATTAATAAAACTTAAAAGTTACTTTTCATCAAAAATTATTTTCATCCCATTGAACCAAATTTTACTTAAGAGTTAAAATAATTTAAATTGGATTTTTTAAATTCAAATCACAGAAGTGGTAAAGTCCCATTTAAACGAAAAATCAAATTTTGTAACGACCACTTTGTGGTTTCACTATTCATCAAAAATTGAAGATTTTCAGAAAAATACCAAAAATTCACCCTAAGCTATATTTGATATTCCTAATTCAAAAATGATGTCTATTTTACCGAATTCATAACATAGAAGTTGCATTAATTAATTTTATAATTAATTCCCGCAGTCAGAGTAAATAGCGTGTTTTTATGAAATAATAAGTATCAAAAGATTGACACTTGTTTAAGTCCAATTTCAAAGTGATATTAATTACAATGACCACCATTGGATTAAATGGTAAAAATATATTATATTTACACTTTAAAACCAATTAAAAATATAATCTAATCATATAAATAAACTAGATTAAAAAGAGGTTTTAAATTAAAATACAACATTTTCATTATTCATTAAAAATTGAACTTTTTCGGAAAAATACCAAAAATTTACACAAAGTAAATTTTGATGTGCCGATTCTAAAGAAGAATTTTTTTGGTCCAATAGAATGTATAAGAGTGACCAAAACTATATTTAAAGAGGGTTCGCCATCAAAAGGCGGTTAATCGACCGTTTAAAGAAGATTTATGCTTAAAATTGGATTCATTTGCATTTTAAGCCTCTAACATTTATTGGATAAAAGTAAAAATATTTGACAAACATATATAATCATTTTCTAGTTAGTTCTGTTCATTCCCGCCACTACAACAGCTAGGCATTAACTACCATTTAAAATAATATTATTTTATTATTAGAGTGCAACGTAAGATTCATAAGAAACTCGTTGTTGCGTATTGGGTACGCCATAGAGCATAACATCCCCTTTAAAGTAATATTAATATTTTATTCACAAATATGGATAAATATAAAAATGTAATATTCTTTATTTACCTGGGGTGTTACACGTGCCTCGAAATCTGACAACTGTTGTGTCATTTGAGCAACAGCAGGACCGACAACCATAACATGTGATACTACAGAATGAGGAATCCCTATTCCATAAGTCAAACTATATCCATGCCCATCCCGAATAATAATGCGATGAAAGATCTCATCCCTTCACATGGTAAGATGTCGCTGGTCCTCTGGCAGCTGTTCTCACTCAGCTTCAAATTGAGCCTGTGAAATATTTAAATATATATACATATATATATGTTAATATATAGATTTATGTAAGTATTGGTAATGAGTACAAGCACTTACTATCATTACTACAACCTCTTGATCATTTCGATCACGAGTCTTCATCCACACCTACATTTTATCAGTCGGTGCACCTTGCTCCCGTAACTGTATATGAATAGAATATAAACACAAAACCATATTAATTAATAAATTAAAAAATGAATAATAAATACCTCATTCCAGATCTGAGACACGTGATGAGTCCCGAGCCTATGAGGTGGTCCCTGCAACGCTCGATTCTCAGAATGGCGTGCTGACACCTCTTACATTCAATTAATTTAAATTTCAAACAAATCACACATTCTTGAAAATATATATACCAAAATAAACATACAAACCTCAACACCCTTAGTAGACAAATATGCAACTAAGTCATGCCACTGAACCGGGAGGAAACCTCTCGGGACTTTTTCCAAAATGTCTGGGGCACCCACATTTGGTACCCAGTGGTCCCTCTTGACTTTGACTTTATAATCTTTCCACATCTTACGACATTTTCTCATACACACAGGCTGAAAATCATTGGGGCATACTTTCAAATTCTGATATTAATGAAAAAAATCACATATGTTAGTATTGTTTATACATAGGGAAGAAAGTAAAATGGTATTCTTACCTGAACCTCCCTCCAAAGACAATATAATGTGTCTTAAGGGATAAAAGCTCAGTCACGTGTGGTCAATGTAAATCGATGTGGGTCATGTATGATATGACCTAGATGACGAATAAATGTAGGGGCATTCAATACCACATGATGAAATATCTCATCAAAGGAAACATCAAACATCGTGTCATAATTCCATGATAAAATCCCACGACCAGGGCCTCTCTTACGAGAGGAAGAAGCAGTCGAGTCTGATCCTGTTGAAAACAATTTTATATATAATTTGACAGATGTTATAAATATATATATATATATATATATATATATATGTGTGTGTGTGTGTGTGTGTGTGTTTATCAATTACATAAAAAATAGACACAATTACATTCAAACATACCTTGACCCTGAGACGTAGATGGCTCAGATAGATGATGTGGATCTTCTGCCTCTTCCCTTGACATGCCTTCAGTCATAGAAAACATTAGTAAGGGGACCATCCAAAGTGTCCAAAAGATAAATTGGATTGTTTTTTAAAAAATCAAACTTGTAGAGTTGTTAATCAAACAAAAAGGTATTGAATAATTAGTTGTGAATGGATTTTAAAAAATCAGAAAGTTAACAAAATAGATATACAAATTATGTACAAAACCAATCAATGCATAGCCAAATTTTAGATTGAATTAATAAAAATTCAAGTAGCACATGAACCAAATGAAGAATACCTCAATGGGAAGATACACCGACAATAACATGAAGATACCAAAAGAGAAAAAACCCTAAATATTTATAAATGAATAAAATTCCAAAATTGAGGATTAAAACTTACAAGGATTTATAAAATGGTTAGATAATTTATGATATCCTAGGATATTCAATACTTAATAGTGGGAAAACACTTATACCTTTCATTAAGCATGCAAATCGACCGTTTCTCCTTCAACAACTGCTCTGACCCAATAAATATCTTCTTCGTGTTGAACTATGGTATGTTGATCAAGTTGTTAGGAAACAAATGGAACAGTCTCGGGTTCATCTTGTTCAAATAAAAACACTCCTCATCGGGACATTTTCACAACAACTTGCCAAATTGGTTTCGAAGGCAATGTAACGAAGAATACTTGTTCTGCTTGTGATGTCAAAATAAAAGGTTCATTATCAACTCGTTCATTTCTGTATAACATATATTTAAAATTCACCAATGAAAACTGATATTGATCGACTTTACATCCATGCACTGGATGAACCCAATTATAATTTAACAATATGTACTTCAACCCGTGTGTGTATACAACTTCAATGATGTCTATCAATTTACCATAGTAATAATCAGAATCGACGAATAGATAACCAATGCCACTATTTTGTGTTGCTCATTTGTTGTCAACATATTTAATGAAAAATCGAAAACCATTAGCATCTATAGCTTTATAACGAAAAGCCGTTATAGATGGACCCTCAGCCAATTGGATAAATTTTTCAGTTAGCGTGGGGTCCCCTAACTCCCTCATCTTATGAACCTACATAATTCATAGAATTCAATAATGATTTGTGCAGAAAGAAATTAGTATAATACTTCTCTCATAATGAAAATCAATTTATACATACATAATCCTTGAACCAATCATGAAATGACGCATAATGAGATTATTGAATTTGATACTCAGTCGCACGATACATCTCTTCTTTCATCTCATTAATGTGTTTCCTTCAAATGATAACGTGATGTTTAAATGGTCAAATTATGAAAACAAAACATATAAAAGTTAAACAATAAAAGTGATAAGACACTTACTACATTAATGGTGTAACTGATAGAGTATTGAACAAGATATATTGATGTGCTTGTATCCACTCGATGTTGTCCATATCAAATATGGTTCCTTATCCAACTGGACCATCATGAATCTGAGAGGTATTATCTAATTTTGTTTCAACATCCATTAGATATTATGCACAAAAAGTAGTACACTCATCCATCAAATAACTATTGGCTATTGATGCCTCCTAACGAGCTCTGTTTCATACAAATAGTTTCAATGTACTCAAATACCACTCAATAGGATATATCCACCTGAATTGCACTGGACCAGAAACCATTAATTCATCAGTTAGGTGCACTATCAAGTGGACCATAAAATTGAAAAATGAGGGGGGATATAGTTTCTCAAAGTGACAAAGCGTAAGTACAATTCGGTCATGCAAACTTTTTAAATCACTCATTCATTGATTTCTTAAACAAAGATATCTAAAAAAATTACTCATCTCAATCAACGACTGAACAACATTGGAGGATAAACAATCAAAAATTGTGATTGGAATCAACTGCTGAAGTAGTATGTGATTGTCATGACTTTTCAACCCTTACAATGTCCTACTCATTAGATTTACACACTTTTAAATATTAGAAGAGTAACCATTAGGCACCTTAAGAATCTTCAAAATGGAAATAAATGTTTCTTTCTCCTTTGTAGTCATTGTATACTATGCAGCATGCATATATGCCTTCTTTCCCTTAGCTAACTGTAAATGCAACTGTTTCCTTAAACCCATTTCTTCCAAATCACGACGTGCATTAACATTATCCTTTTATTTTACACTGAAACCTAAAATGGTACACAATATGTTATCACAAACATTTTTTTTCAATGTGAAAGACATCCAAATTATGCCTTAGCATGTTATTTTTCCAATACGGAAGACTATAAAAAATACTTTTTTTCCAATTGTGACTACACTGCCTACCCGCAGCATGAATATTACGTAATGGATGAGCCACCAAATCCTGAATTTCATATACCGTGTGGATGTTTTCTTCCCCAATATGTGATAACATTTCGAATCCTGTCATGATTTTTGGTGTGGGATGAACTCTCTAGAACCATCAAATGCTACTCTATCCTTTCTGAACCTGTGCTGAGGGGGGAGAAAATGTCTGTGACCCATCTATTCCTAGTTTTTGGAATGTTTAAGCCATACAGATTTTTTACTTTTATTGCAACATGGGAAAGAAAATTCCCCTTTTGTACTTCAGCCTGATAAATTTACATAATCTAGAAAATCATTGATTTTCCACAATAAAGCAGCCTGTAGTTTGAACATTTCATTCGTTTCACGGTCATAAGTCATCACACCAAAATTAATTCAACTCATCAATCAATGGATGAAGGTAAAAATCAATCTTATCTCCCAGACTTCTAGGTCCATCAATAAGAGTGGAAATTAATATAAATTGTTGCTAAATACAAAGCCATAGAGGAAGATTATACAGAATCAACACCACGAGCCATGTGCTATGAGTTACAACAACCATAGACTTGAATGGATTGAAACCATCTGCTTCCAACCCCAATCAGACATTAAGAACATCTTTAGTAAATTTGGGATGTCTCTTATCAAAATCCTTCCATGCATGAGAGTCTGTCGGGTGGGTTAACATATCACTTTTATGAATTCTTTCTGCATTCCATCTCATTAAATTAGAAACTTTAGATGATATAAAAAATCTTTTCAACCTCGATTTAAGGGGAAAGTAACACATTTGATTTACGACAATCAGTTTCCCCTGTATCATAATCTGACTTTGATGAGTCTGATTTCCCCTATTCTCTTTCCACCTGGAAGCGCCACAAACCATACAAATATCCAAATGGGCAGTTTCCTTTCTAAAAAACATACAGTTGTTTGCACATGCATCTATGGTATCATATGTAAAACCTAATTTCTCTGCCAACTTACGAGCATGGTAATACAACTCGGGAATCTTAGAGTCGATAGGAAGAACCTTTTTCAATAACACCAACAACATGTCGAATGATGTTTTTGACCACTGATTCAAAGTCTTCAAATGCAACAACTCCATGATAAATGACAATTTATTGTAAGAAGTACATCCAGGATATAATTCTATTTTTGCATCATCAAGTGATTCATAAAACCTCCTCGAATCATGATCTGCACCAGAGTGAAGATTTATCTCACCGGTCTCAAGATTCTAGATGTCAATGCCTTTAGGATCTAACCCACGTACCATTTCAGTAAGCATTTCATGCATTGGATCATTCATCCTTGCATCAAAATCCATCTGAACTACATCCCTATTTTGACAACGAACATATTGTTCTCCATGATGAGTCCAAATCTTATAATTTTTTAGAAATATGTTAAAGAATATGTGTTCCCTCACAATATCTCATTTTAATTGATATATATTAGCATATTTTCTACATGGACAACTAATATAGTCACTTTCAAATACTCTGGTGAATTCAATAAACTGCATAATGCCATTGAAATATTCTCATGATGTTTGATTTGGAAGATCAATCCAACTCTTATCCATAATAATATCTGTATAACAAACATTTACACAAGACTTATTACATGCATTTTTCATATCAAATATATTTAAAATAAATACTAACCAATTTCTTGTGGTCTATTGATAAAATAATCAAATTGTATCTCTGAATAATAAACAGGAGAATAGATAATGGAATGTAAGTGAAATCCCATGTCATGTCATACCTGATTGTGCTACAAACCTGGAAGGGAGGGGAGCCTAAGGAGGTGCTGTGGGGGAGAGGAGAGGCAGCAGAGGGGAGCCGGAGCCGGAGATGGTGCGACGAGGGAGGGGACGGGCGGCGACGGTGGCGGTGAGCTGGAGGAGAGGAGGTGGTGAGGTGGTGACAGTGCAATGAGGGTGGGACGACGAGGGAGGGGACAGAGGACAGCGGGGATCCGGAATGGATGAGCGGCAGTGGAGAGGGGACGAATAGCGACCATGTAGGGAGAGAGGGGACTGGGTAGCGGTGGTGCCGCACGGGAGGGGACATTGAGGGAGGGGACGGGAGGCGACAATGCGGCGAGGGAGGGGGATGAAGAGGGAGGGGATGTTTGATGACGTAGAGCCAGAGCGGAGGGCAGCGAAGGGACGGGGGATGGGCAACAAAGGGGAAGAGGGCGGAGGGTGGAGGGGGTGGAGGGTAGAGGGGGTGAAGGGTGGAGGTCGGAGGGTAGAGGGTGGAGGGCAGAGGCCGAAGGATGGAGGGCGGAGGCTGGAGGGAAAAGGGGGCGGAGGCCAGAGGGGGCGGGGGGCGGAGGGCAGAGGACGTAGGCCGAAGGGCGGAGGATGTAGGCTAGAGGTCGGAGGATGGAGGGCTAAGGGGCCGAAGGCCGGAGGGGGCAGAGGGTGGAGGGCGGTGAGGGAATGGGCAGTGAGGGGACGAGCGGTGAGGGCGGAGGACGGAGGGCAACAAGGGACATGCGACGATGATTGAGGGACATGGTTTCATGAGGGGAGGGGGGAAGGGGGTGCCAAAGCTTTTCTTTAAAGCCCAGCGACTGCCAAAGGAGATCACCCGTTTCAGGGGGCTCCAAAGCCCATTTCTCTAGTAGTGAAAGAAGAGGTGTCGTTCTTAACCGAGCATTTTTTCAATTTATTCTTACACATACATAATTTTTTTTGAATAATGTTTATATAATAAAATTATCATCTACCATATAATTATATGTTATTATGTTAATTTCATAACTTAAATCCATCTTCACATCCATTAAATGGGGAATAGAGCCATCGTTCGTGTGTACGGAGGATTACCTCCTTGCGAACCGATGTAAATTCTTTTCCATCATCACCTATCATGGATATTCATGATAAAAGATTTAATGTCTATATATGATATTCATGACATATTAATCATTTTGGAAAATTAATATATCATATAACTTCTTACATTACTATCCATTGAAGAATGATAACGTCGTTTGTTTATAGAGAAGACTACAACCCTGCAAAAGATGTGATTTGTTTTATTATTATCAAACCACATGGATAGTATAAGTTAGTGTATTTAAATAAATTATATTATATTCATGATATATTTATCATTATATAAGGATAAAATTAAACTTAATTTCTTTCCATCATGTTCATTGAAAAATAGAAACGTTACTCATGTGTATGTACGAACTACCGTCTCCATGATTGTAACATAATTATTTTTCATAACCATACATAATGATTGGTTTTAAAATTATAATTGATGTATAAAAATTATAATTATGTCTTGAATATTATTCTGTAGATTTTGGAATAATGACTCCTTTTACCATGGTCAACACACCGATTTCATTTTTAATTTATGAATTGAACGTCCTCAAAACACTCGACATGGACATAACTAAAAAAGTAATTAAATATGTATTTAAAATAAATAAATTAAATGGTTTAAGTATAATGGATTAAAAATGTAATTTTATTTTAAGAAAACAAATAATTAATATAATTTTGTTATACAGGATCTAAAATACATACACGATAAATTTTGGACTCGAGGTAAGGATTTCTTCTCAAAACTTACTTCTTTGGGACACATGTTCTTTTATACACATAATTTATTTTAAATTATGTATATAATAACCTTTAAATTTTATATCATTAATCCTTTATAATTCATGATATTTTAATTTATAATTCATCTACTTCATTCATGGGAGTTATGATTCAAAAGTTACCAAAGTGGTAAGGGTTTATGTTTCAATCTCATTTTAATAAGGATTGTTTATGCTTGAATTTTCATTATAGGAAAATATTTGATAATTAACTAATAAAAACCTTTTATTTTATTATACTATGGTTATTAATTAACTTTTAAAGTAATATTACAATTTCTATATATTTTTACTAAAAAATATTGAGAATTTTTTTAAGGAAATTTGACTTTATTTATCTCTTCGGTCAAAAAACCTTTCTCTTCCAGGTCCATATTTCCTTTAAAGTGTTTTCAAAAAAATATTTTTAATATTATTTTATGATTTTTAAATTAATTTTTAACCTTTTTTAGTTTTTACAAAATGGTTTTAAGGATTCTTCTTTTCATTTTTTAAATGAGGTGCTTCCTGACTTTTTACTGAAAATATGAAAGGAATATTTGTTTTAATTTTCATTACATTAAAGATATTTTTTGCAATCATGACCATTATTTTACTTGAAGATTCCTATATAATTTTCCTAGTTTAATTTAAATGAAAATTATTTCCACAATATTTTATGAATTTTGGGTTTTCAATAGTTATTTTCAAATAGGTAAGGTTATTTTTCTCAGGAATGTTTCTAATATTTTTAAAAGAATTTTTATTCATCAATGTCAACAATATTTAATGTTATGGAATGATTATAAGTACTCTATATATATATCTTACAAATATAATTTTCTCACTCTCTCTTACATTTATGGGGTAATACATACCTTATGTTCATCTCTCAAATTCCTTCATTATGAAATTTCCTTTGATTATGATATGAGACAAGATTATGCAACCCATTTTCTCTCTATGGGTAATTCTTATATTTATGAATTGTGTTTGATTTAATTTATGCGGCACATATAGATTATGAAAATGTTATGATGGGTGTTCCCAAATAATGCTTTAATTCATTGGGTAAATATTTAGTCACATAAGGAATCATGTATGGGATTAGGGCATAGACCTAATCTATTATGGGACTTTGTACACCATGAGATATTGTCTAAAAAGTTATCCTCTACTCATGTTTATGTCATGTTATATGTTTCTACCACATTTCCTATGTTACCATGATCTTATGATACCATGTTCTTTATGTTATATTTCCATGTGATTACTCATGATCATTATCTTTATGAAATCATGTTATGACTTTAACTCACATGTTATGTTTCCTTATCATGATTATCTCTTACCAGGATTTTTAGATCACCCCTTTCATTATGTATTCCCCAGGTTATCCCATGAAGTTTTAGGAGATCAAATGGATTTTAGCAGCTTATTATGGAGAATAAAATAGTGATTCCATGTTTTAAGTTCCTTTGATGTATTATGAAACTATTATTTTAAATACACTAGGATACATGATATTTGGGTTGTAATTAATGGGTTTTTATGTTAAAAATCATGTAATAATATTTGTCAAAGTCTTAGATCCCTATAGTTGGTATCAAATCAAAGGTTTTTTTAACCTTTCAAACTAGTATGATACAAATTTAGTGAGAACCCTAAGGATAAGACTAAGTATAGAAAAATATCCTAGATTCTTGGTAAAGTATAGAGCGAGTGGTTTTTGAGAAATTACATCCCTTTATGGATACTAAAATTGGGTGTGGTTCTAACAAAAAAGTACCTAGGGGTAATAACTTTGAAAATGGTGCATCGAGCTTGACTTGAGCATTAACCAGTACACAAAAATAGGCCTTACTGCACACTGGGTTCGACACTCCTAGGGGATATGCTTTGAAAATTCACAGAAAATTATTTATAAACCATAATAAAGGAATTGAAAAAATTGTTAACTTAGAACACCTAATAGGAAATGTTTCCATGGATAACATAAATTGAAACCTAGAGACTCATAAGTTAGGATATACTTATCATTTATAACTAATTCCTTATAGGTTTATAATTTTCCCATATTTTATGTTAATGAATTCTCACCTTATTTCTTTTATTATTTTTAGTTAATGATGGGAAATAGGAGAAATCATTCAAATAACCAATGTGATGGGAAATGTAACAATTTACCTAATGGGACACCTAACCTGATGGGAATGGAAGTTATACATCTGGTGATAATTCCAAATGAGCTATCTTGAATTATTATTAACAACTAGAACATAGTTGAATTTCCAAAAACATAAAATAAGAGAAGGATGAAGTCTCATGGAAGTTCAAGTGTCAAAGGTGATAAATAAAAGAAGATTCAATTTTCTACATGTTAAAAAAGTGGAAAGAGGAACCACAAAAAATTTCTTAAAGGATATGAAATATGATTTATGTGTGAAAAATTAGGGCATAAAGAATCTAATTACTAAATAAAAATGAAGTGTCCAGTTTAATTGACACAGATAAATAAAGTTCAACCTAAGTCATCACTAATAGTTCAATTTCATAGATGCGGGGAACTTGGTCATTATCCAAGTTAATTTCAAAATCTAAGGATTAATCCCTAAGGGACTATGTTATGAAAATCATTGAAGTTGAATGATTGAAGTGTTTAGGAGTTGGAACTTGAGAATATTATTGTTAAATTATTTTTATCAATGGTATTCTTGTTATAAGAATCATGAAACTTCTAAGTATTTTTCTATGATAGATTTATTTAAGGATTAATAAGAACATGTGAACTCATCCATGTCATAGGTTGTATCCACTACTCACATTGGGAATTGATGATTGAATTATGATATAAACATCAAATATGCTATAACTGAGTCTCATGTAAGAATATTTTACACCCTCTCTTTCTGAAGTAGATCAATAAGTATTGGGAACTCCAGCACCTTGGATTTCCTATATCATAGTACTTTATGAAATTTCATGTACTACTCTTGGAAATTAATACTGGTTTAGACATGTTCTTTGTACAAAATTATTTATAGTGTGTTTGTGGTATCACATACCATTTTTTCTGCAAAAACAAAATACATAAGATTAGTACTTTTATCTTGATTACTGATTAAACATTACTGATTAATTAAATCATTAAATGTATCCCACTATTTTATTGAACCCTAGTATTCCTCAGTAATAGATTCAAAATATCATAGAACTTGAGTATTCTATAGGAAATGGTCCTCAAAACCTCTTCTAAAAGTACAATATATGGCTACGCCACTACTTGGAGAGTTTCAAGGTAAGTATCTGACTAAACAAGGATATTGACTTACCGCTCCTTGATATATTGAGTAAAGTCACAACTTCTAAAATCATAAACATTATCTACTCAAATATTTTCCTCTAAAGATGCAATAAGATAGATATTAATACTTATTTACTATCATATTCAGTTAAGTTAACCCATTGATCTCATAATAACTCTGCGGTAGTAGAAGGAACCCTTAACTAGGGATGACAAACACCCAGTACACCCAGTTTTTTTGAATTAAAATGACACAAGGAATTTGAGACTTAATATTTATTTGAGGGTTTTTATCATTTCTCATTTAATGAAATAATTTTATATTTGATATATATGTACTATGTGATCACACTCACAAATTGACTATGTAGTAAATAGAAAACATTCATCTCATGACATGTTCATTTTATCTGTGTATTCTTACTTATTATTTTATGTGATCACGAGTAAAAACTACACATGCATAAAAAAATAAACCTTTCATAAATTAAATTAAATGATGTGATCATTAGAAGATATTAATAGTTGATCCCTTGAGTGAAAAAATGATAATTGTAAGGACCCTTTCCCCATTATCCTAGAGCCAGTGCCTTACTTTATTACATTGGTACTATGAACAATTGTTCAAATCCCAAAGTACTGAATAGTTTAGTATATTTGAAAAAATAGATACAAATAGAATTGTTACATTACAACATTGAATAAAAAAACATATCAACTCCAATGGAAACACTTATGAACTCTTAGATTATCCCTGCATGTCATTCATAATATACATCTTTACATCACTGGAAAAAACAAAACATAAGAAAGGGGTGAGCTCAGATGATCAGTAAGGGTATGTAATACAACATAAGCTATTATAAACATAAAAAAGTAGGCAAAGTAAATTACTAAAAACACATTCCATTAAAACATAATCTTTAGAATAATATGGCAAAAATAAAAGATGAACAAATAATTCCATATAAATAATCACATTATAATGAAACTTAACCATGGATGTTCTAACTAATCAAATAATCACATGCAATAATAATAATGATGGAATGCATAATGTTGGATGTCTGAACTATCAAGATCTATCCTAGAGATATTTACTATCACGATCTATAGTCATGAAAATTTAAGTTTTGGGGTAGAAACCCATCTAATTTATGTCAATATCTATCCTCCTAACAATTTAAAACTGCTTGGAAACAAACACGATGGATTTTTTTCCAACTGATTTCACCTCATGAGACCTACTGATGCATCGGGGGGCTATAGAGGGCCCTAACTATCACTTACTAAGTCCAATGAATTCCTCATATGAAAGGGGTAGAACATAATCAACATATACATTCATATTGAAACTATCATATGAAATATTAATAAATTTCCCCAAATAATAAATATAATCATAAACCTTCCAGAGTAATAAGGTAAATGTTATCAAGATAGTACATACCCATAAATAATCATAAACCATTCAATAAAATATGGTAGATATTAATATGAGAGATCAATTAAAATAAAGCATAAGATTCAATAGAGTGTTTTAAAATATATTAAAATACTCTAATAAAATCATTTAGGAATTCTTGAGAGAAATACCTTTTTTTACTTTTGGAAGGAAGAGTTCTTTTGGAAAATCATTTTCTATTTTTCATAAAATCAGATTGTAAACATGTATATACCATACAATAAAATATAATTAAAATGAAATTATTTTTGAGTTATAAATTATTTACAATTAAAGTGAAACATGTAAAAAGAGTTTTTAATAATCTTTAAAAATGAGCAACTTCAGTGTGATTTAAGGGAAAATGTAAAAGATTATTTAAAATGAACAAAGTCATAATTATTTATATAAAACCATAAATGTAAAAAGATGATTTTTTAGGAAAAAATATTTATTCCATTAAAATAATCGTGTCTTAAAATATATTATGTATGGTACTTGAAAATGTGTAAGAAATTGAGAAGTACCCTTTAATTGGGCTTGCTTATCGGGAGGAATTGAAAAGGGAACCTTATAAAATATGTATTTCCCCATAAAAGAAATATGAAACGATATAGATACATGATTTTAGAACATATACATAGAATTTATAAGAATTATATGAAAAAAATAATTACATTGGGATAAATATATAGAAATCATAACCCAAATGGAAAATGGAGGTTCGGGGAGAATCTCTTACCACTTTGTAATCAGTCAAATCATATGCCCCATAAAGTTATTAGTAATAAAATGAAAAATTTAATACTATGAATAAAAATAAACTCATAATATGATAAATCAAATATAATTACACATACACCACACATAATAAATAGTGTTGAAAAGGCATATCTCACTAAAATGAAAGTGAGATGATAAAACCCTTACCTTATGTCTAAAAGTGTTCTGTACTTGTACTTAATGTACTGGATAATCAGATTAAATCCACTAATTAATTAATTCATAACATTTTATACATGTATTTTATTTATTATAATTTTTTAAAGTTTATTTATGTCCTTTTTGATTAGTTATATGATACAATTTTATCGTTCAGGAGCGTTTGTTTCCTTGGTTTTCATGATCAGTTTACTTGTATACATGTATGGAAAATCATGTAAACTGAGAATAGTTGTCCAAAATTGAAATTATATTTTATTAATGAATTTATATAATATTAAATGGTTATATATTTAATTTTCTTATATGGTATAAGTATGAATCATTAGATAAAAAATTAGTGATAATCATTTAGATTATTTTGGCGTTTTTTCGATCATCACGAACTAGTTTTGTTTTATGTATTAATATTATGTATATATTATGATTCCAGAACATTAAATAAGTTTCATTAAATATTTTAAATTATGGTTTAACCATAATTTTTCTTTTATGACCATCTTTGAAGGTTTAATTGAAAAATGAAAACTCATCATCCACGAAGGCGGTAAATCGACACCTCACAGACGATGTTTTCATTTTTAGAATAAAAGGAAAAGGTGAAGAGACTTGATGATGGATTTTATATTTACATAATAAAATTAAACTATATATAAGGTAATGTGGTTATCATGAATGTTTTTACATAGGAGGTTAAGAGAGAATAAGAAAATAAATTAAATTGAAAAGAAATTAAAAGAAAAGAAAAGAGGTTTTTACCTCTTGAATTCTTGTCCTTGAGAACCTCCTTAAGGGGCATTGGTTTTGGTCTTTTGTTAAGACCAAAACCTCTAGGATATAATTAAGAGGATTGGTAATAGGATTGGGTAGTAATTGGAAAATATTTAAGTATTAATAGGTGTGAGGTGAAGAGGTGGTGAGGGGTGGTATTTATAGTGGAAGAGAGAGGTGTTTTCTTATTATTTTATTCATTGGTTTATTATTTTTCCTCAAGAATATGAATAGTCTGATAATTATCACTAAATATATTAAAATAATGAAGTTGAGTCCTATATTATGGTGATTACATCAGCAATTACTCAAGTAATATTTCATTTAACTTGTAATTTATATATACCGTAAATTAACGTATTTTACTATTCACAAAAATTCACGTATTTTAGAAAAATCACAAAAATTCACTCTAATTTTTTTAGACATGAAGAATTAAAAAATGAACTCCATTTTATGAAAATAATTTTCTAAATATGATAAATTTATTTTTTAATTAAAATCATCATTTACTTGGAAAATACTAATTTTAAAATTATAACTGATTTTATAACACTTTGAAAAATCAATTAAGGTCTCATAAAATTATTTTATAATAATAAGAAAAAAAAATATTAATTTATGAATAAATTTTATGAAAATAATTTTTCTTTTAAATCACTATATTAATTATAAAATTAAAAATAAACATTTATATTTATAAAAATATCAACACTTAATTAATAATTTCTAAAAAATTTATCTACTTATACTATGATATAATTATATCATATTACCATTTATAAGATTCAAAAATTTTATTTATACTTTCATAGGTGAGGTTATTATTAAAATCATAAATATACTTTTAATATAATTAAATTAATAGTTTTATAAAAATCGATATTTTTCACTATTCATTAGAAAATAAATATTTTTAGAAAAATACCAAAATTTCACCTTAATCTAATTTTGAAATTAATATTTTAAAAACTAAGGTTATTTTGTTCAATATAATTTATAAAAGTGTCAAAATTTAGTTTTAAAAGAAGTGCGCCATTAAAGGCGGTAAAACTACAATTAGAAAAAATATAGCCTTTTAATGCGTAAAATTGGATTCAATATTATCTTATGCATATAAAATAATTTGGAAGAATGTTAAAAAAAATTGATTAAATATATAATATATAAATTTCATAATTTGGTTAATACTATTCATTCCTTCCAATTTAATTTCTAAGTTATAATGATCATTTTAAAATTATGATATTTAATTATATATCATTGTCCGTTTAAGCTTGGTGTTGTGTGAAACCTATATTGTAGAATAAATTAAATTTAAAAAGGGAGGTACCATAAAATCTTGGGATGCTACATTCTCCCCTACTTCAATAAATTTCTTCCTCACAATTTGAAATTGTAATTCACAAATCAAATGTTGATACTTTAAAATTCCTTTGTGGGAACCCCACATCAAAAATAGGGTTAATAAAATATCCTCTTAATAAGAGGGAATGAGAAATGAAAAGGTCACCACAAAACTAGGATTTCAGGTACGGAATCATTAGTGGAAAGTGATAACATGGACATGGAAGTGAAAAATATAATTATAAAGTTATGATAGAGAGTGGAAGAGAACATGGTTATTAGAAAGTCAACCATCAAAAACCCATAAATCTTGTGGTTGGTTTAAAGATCACTGATTTCTCCAAAATAATAGTAAATAGATAACGTTTTTTTCTAAAATCCTTTTTCCAGAGTTGAGGGTTTATTTTACTGTCCATAAAACCACTTGATAAAATAAACATACTCGATTCCTTTCCACATCATAAGAATAATATAATCCTTTGGTTATTTTTCGATCTATCTCTACTTTATTTCTTAAACCAAAAGAGAGATATTAAAGACAAATTTGTATGCCTAAATCACTTTTATGAATCATAAGATCCACAAGTACTTCCTTCATCCTCTTAAATATTTACTAAAACCAAAAATGTTATAAAAAAGTATCCAATAAATCATAATTTAACATGATACAATAATATCTGAAGTTAAACTTAATCTATTCCATAAATAGTTATCTTAAGACTCATTCAAAATAATTCTATCCAAATTCAAAGTCTAAACATTTAGTAAAATGATAACTAAATTTCCAAAATTAGATATCCCAAATAGAATAATGTAACTGTTAATATTACATACCAAATATATGAATACCAAGATCTCATTTCATTCTTTGAAATCCTAAAAGGTTAAGTACTTCAATATAATCTTTATATATATCATGATTCTTCTAACCAGAGTTTCATTGATAAAATAATTTTACAATATAAATCTTGAAGCTAAGAACAAAAATATTTTTAATTATTCCTCTTTAACTATAGTAACAACATCAGCTTGACCTTGATCCCTTTGATTCCTTTGAGGTATATTTTCTTGACTCTTAGGATATTTATTTGCATATTTCCCCATTTAACTATAATTTAAACACTGAATATCTGTATTTTATTTCTACCTTTTCATTATTTTTCCTAGTGACCCTTTTCTCCACAGTTATAACAAACACCCAATCCTTTCAATAACTTCCTGGATTTATTCTTTCTAAAATTATCACACGTGAGAAAATACTTCTTTCCCTTCTTCCCTTTATCCATATTTTCTTTCCTTTAATGTCATAAGACTTAGAAAATTCTTTTTCTATCTTGATAGCACATGAGACTATATCTTCATATGATGATAAATTTTTGGATATTAGTTCCCTTTGGAGGAATGGATTTAAAATATCAAAGAAACAACAATCTTAGTTTTTGAGTTATGTATGTAGTCCACAACATGCCTTTATATCCTTGTAAAGTTGGCTTCATACTTAGAAACATTCCCACCATCTATTTTCCTCAGACTCAAAAATTTCCTCTCTATATCCGCTCATTGTTTGTGAGAGAAATATTTTTCCAAGAAAAGTTTCTTGAATTAATTCCATTCCTTTTTTATACATCTTCCTCCTCCTTCATGTTTTGAATGAATGACCACCATTGATCCACATCTTCTAAGAGGTGATAAACTGCCACGAAAACCTTCTACCTTTCATTGCTTCCCAAAGCAAGAAATATATTCTCTAAGGAAATTATCCATTATTCAGCTACAAATGGATCTATAGTCCCATTGAATGTTGGAGGTTATTGTCTCATGAAGTGGTCTAACATTTTCCCTCCATGTTGTGGATCAAGATGCTCCATACAGGTTATGTTATTCTTCATAACCTAAGTCAACTGTCGCAGTATAGTTATAATTTACTCGACACCTGTTGTAGCTCCAGCTCCAACATAATTATCTTATATAGGAGGGAAATACCTATATGGATTACATGTGATGATGTAATTTTCATTCCCTTCACTAGGCACTATTTTTAAATAATGGAAAACACTATATTAGGCTATGAATCAAAATGCATAATCTTGAACTATTAAAACACTTAACATAAATTGAAAATTTATGCATAGCTAATCTCACAATCATAAAAATGGTTTCTTTTGGGAGATATTTACTTTTAAATCCTTCATAATGGTTTATAAATAAAATGTGAATTATCCTATACATATCCCTTAAGAGTTTCAAACTAGGTGCACAATAAGGCCCATTTTTTTGTATCATTTTATGCTGAGTTAGACTCGGCATGCCTTGTCAGATTTGTTACCCATAACTATATCTATATCAGAACCACATCCACTTGTAGTATCCAAACAAATATGTATTGTTAGGAAGACCCGCATAATCTCTACCTTACCAAAATTCTAGGATGTTCTTTTATGATTATCCTCAAAGTATTTCTTAGGGTTAAATTCCCTAATATATTTTTTCTAAATCTAGATTCCAAGATTTCTACTAATTTTTTTTGATACCAACTGTAAATACCCTGACTCCAGTAGCCCAAAGTTGATGCCTTACTTTATTAAATTGGTACTATGAACAAGTGTTCACATCCCAAAGAACCGAATAGTTTAATAAATTTGGAAAACTAAATAAAAAAATAATTTTTACATTACAATATTTAATGAAAAAACAACATAAAAATCCAATAGATACATCCATGAACTCCTAGATTATTTCTACATGTTATTCACAATACAAATCTTCGCATCATAAGGAAAAATAAAATAGAAGAAAGGGGTGAGATCAGATACTCAGTAGGGGTAAACAATATAGTGGAATATATCATAAACATAAACAATAAGGCAAGGTGAATTACTAAAAACACATTCCATTAAAACATAATATTGAGAATAATATGGCAGAAATAAAAGATGAATAAATACTACCATATAATTAATCACATGATAATGAAACTTAACCATGGATGTTCTAACTAATCAAATAATCACATGGAATAATAATGATGATGGAAAGCATATTGTTGTATGTCTAAACTATCAAGATATATCCTCAAGATAGTTACTTTCAAGATCTATTCTCATGAAATTTTAAGTCTATGGGTAGAAACCTGTCTGATTTTATGTTAAGATCTATCCTCTTGACAATTTAAAACTTCTTGGAAACAAACATGAAGGGATTGTTTGTTGGAACCGGGCATGCAGTGGAAGCCACAAACATGTGGTTTTTTAAAATTTTTCCACCGACGGTCGATGTAAACTTGTCGACATCAGAGAAGAGCAGTCCAATCTTAGTCGAGGACCATGCATGGAGGATTTTAAGCACAAACATAAACCGTAAAATACCTGGTTTAGATCTGAAGCCACGCATGACGTCTACTCATCATTGGCGATCACTACTCGAAGAATCTGAAGCCAAATTACTCTATATCTTCCACACGCACTTTAAGTAATCCGCAGGAGCACCATTCGTCGTAGTCTGGGTGCTAGCGCGGAATACCAACGATGCCTTCAATGTTCCAACGATCACCACATCGCTTCGCTAGCGATGCTTGAGAGAGAGCTCCATCCGAGCTCCTTGGATCTAGAGAATCTATATCTAGAGTGTGGGAGATAGGATAGGAGAGATAAGCTCCATGAATAGTCTTTGGAAAATTCCCCTCCTCTTCTATTTATAGTGCTCAATTAAAATACTCAGTATCGCCTTGCCGACCCCGAATACTTAACACACTATCAACGACATTTTATGACTACTAAACTGAGCCATAAATATTATTATAATTTATTTGTAAAATATTAAAATATATTAAATGATAATAATTAAGTCATTAACCTGACTTGTCGCTCCCATAAATATTAATTGAAGCTTGAATAATTTAATATTCGTCAATTAATATTTTTTTTCATGTATTTACTTAAAACTCATAAATACATTTAATAAATAAATTCAATACTCATTATTCTAAACTCGAATAATATGAATTTATTTATTGCATTGGTGATCGTTTAACTTTGGAAAAATCCTGGACCCCTTTGGCGGGGCCCGCCATGTCTAAAACTCCTATTCAACAGAATAGGGTAGATTCTTGAATACACTATTGTGTGTGACCCTCTGGGCCCTTATTTCAACAGCTGTGAATAGTATTCACTGACCAAGAGCGGGATCTAGCAACCCATAATGGCCCCTGAAGAAATAAGGATTTTTATAGCAGCGACAACCAACCTACGAACACGCACTGTGTAATATAATCTCTTTGTCTGTAATATCTCATAAAGCAGGACGCACTCACGTGTCATCACCCTTTTCTTGCTTTATAGTTTTTTGATTTAACTAGACAGATTTACCCTTGACTGCCATGGCCATGGTCTTATAAAGGTACTTTCATCCATATCAACATGTCCTGAGATATATTACTTCTATAACCTGGATTTGACAAATCCTTTCTTGACCATTCAACCAATGCCATGCCACCAACGACGCACCCGACACAAAATACCTCACCAAAACTTCATTGCCATGGTTTTCATATTGTATAAAAGTACGTAATCAGGTGACATAAATTGATAATGATCTCAAGTTAGGAGACCATTACACGTGATCGTAGATAGGAACATCCAATGACACCCGAAACATGTGGTGTTTCTATTGGCGGGTCAGTCCTCATGATCTCACTACTAGAGATCACCAAGTGCGAACTTCATGAGAAGAAGTCTCAATGATTATGATCCCCCAACACCTGATAGTCAAACATATACTATTTCCAATCAGTAATATGTATCTAGACTATAGAACATATATTTACGATTAATGTCATAATATCTAGAGGTTCTCATTATAGCCTGGGAATTGCTATAACCTTTTGATACGACAATTAATCTTTGGACATTACCATTTTAATAGTGGACGCAGAAAAGTATACACTATAATGGTAATATGAAATCATGCATAGATTATTGTATACATGATATGGTAATCAAAAGCACTGAATAGTTGGGTCTAGGGCACCCACTATTTCAACATTTTCTCCATCTGATTTCATCTCATGAGACCTAACAATGCATGTGGGGCTATAGTAGGCCCCACCCATCACTTACTAAGTCTAATGAATTCCTCACATGAATGGGGTGGAACATAATCAACACATACATTCATATTGAAACTAAAATATGAAATATTAATAACTTTCCTCAAATAATAAACATAATCATAAACCATCCAGTGTAATATGGTGAATGGTAAAAAGATAGTACATCCCTATAAATAACCATAAAACATTAAATAAAATATATTAGATGGTAACATAAGATATAAATTACAATAAATCATAATATTCAACAAAGGGTGATGAAATACATGAAAATACTGTAATAAAATCATTGAGGAATTCTTGATAGAAATACCCTTTTTACTTTTAGAAGGAAGAGTTAGTTTGAAAAATAATTTTTTATTTGTCATAAAATCAGATTATAAACATGTATATACCAAAAAATAAAATATAAGGAAAATGAAATTATTTTTGAGGCATAAATGATGTTCAACTTAAGTGAAACATGTAAAAAGAGTTTTTAAGAAACTTTAGAAATGGGCTACTTCAGTGCAGTTTAAGGGAAAATGTAAAAGAGTATTTAAAAAAGAAAAAGTCATAATTATTTTTTTAAATATATAAATGAATAAATATAGTTTTTTATGAAAAAATAGTGATTTTATAAAAATAATGGTGTCTTAAAACAGATTAAGGATGGTTCTTGAAAATGGGTAAGAAATCGGGAAGTACCCTTTAATCGGGCTTGCTTATCGAGAGGAATTGAAAAAGGGAACCTTATAAAACATGTATTTCACCATAAAATAAAGATAAACTGATCTATAAACATGATTTTAGAACATATACATAGAATGTAGAATAATTATATAAAAATTAAGAATAATTAAATTGGGGTAAAGAGAGAGAAAGTGTAACCTGAATTAAAAATGGAGGTTCAGGGAGAATCTCCTACCACTTTATAATCAATTGAATTATATGCCCCATAAGGTTAATAATAATCAAATGAAAAATTTAATACCATGAATAAAAAGGGAATCATTATATAATAAATCAAAGGGCAGTACACATACACCATAGACAATAAATAGTGGTGAAAAAGGCATATCTCATAGAAATGAAAGTGAGATGAGAAAACCCTTACTTTATGTCCGAAAGTGTTCCGTACTTGTACGTAATGTCTCAGATAATCAGATTAAATACTTTAATTAATTAAATAAAACCTCTTCTACATGTATTTTATTTATTATAATTTTATTAAGTTCATTTATGGATTTTTATGAGTTATAAGATACAATTTTATCATTCAGGAGCATTCATTTCCTTCATTTTCATGACTGATTTACTTGTATACATGTATGGAAAATCATATAAAATGAGAATAGTTTTACAGAATTAAAATTACATGTTTTTAAATAAATTATATAATATTAAATGGTTCTATATTTTATTTGGTTATATGGTATGAGGATGAATCATTAGATAAAACATTAGTGATAATCATTTAGATTGTTTTGGTGTTTTTCTGATTATCACAAACTAGTTTTGTTTTATGTATTAATATTATGTATATATTTTGGTTAAAAATATTAAATAAGTTGTATTACATACATTAAATTATGTTTTAACTATAAAAATGGTTTTATGACCAACCTTGAAGGCGTTGAAAAATGAAAACTTGTTTTCCATGAAGGCAGTAAATCGGTACCTCACAGATGCTGTTTTCATTTTTAGAATAAAAGGAAAAGGAGAAGAGACTTGATGGTTGATTTTACATTGATATAATAATATTAAATTATATATAAGGTACTTTATTTATCATTCATGTTTGGAAAAATTAGGTGTGGAGAGAATAAGAAAATAAAATAAAAGAAATTGAAAAAAATTAAAAGAAAAGGAAAGAGGTTTTTACCTCTTGAATTATTCTCCTTAAGAACCTCCTTAAGGGACTTTGATTTTGGTCTTTTATTGAGACCAAAACCTCTTGGATGTGATAAAGAGGAACATGAAGGAATTATAAAAACTTAAAGTCTTAATAGGTGTTAGGAAAATAGTTGGTGAGGGGTGATATTTATAGAGGATCAAAGGGGTGTTTTCTCATTATTTTATTCATTAGTTTATTATTTTACCTCAAGACTATGAATAGTATAATAATTATCACTAAATATGTTAAAATAATTAATTATAGTAAGATATTATGGTTATTACATCAACAATGACTCAAGGAATAGAGTATTTAACTTATAATGTATATATATTATAAATTACCATATTTTACTATTCAACAAAAAATTCTAGTATTTTAGAAAAAAAATCATCATAACCATTTTTTATTATGTATAATTCAAAAATTAACTTCATTTTATGAAAATAATTTTCTAAATATGATAAATTTAATTTTTAAATAAAATCATCATTTACTTGGAAAATACCAATTTTAAAATTATAAGTGATATTACAACACTTTGAAAAATCAATTAAGTTATCATAAAGTTATCTTATAATAATAAGATAAAAAAAATATGAATTTATGAATACATTTTATGAAAATAAATTTTCTTTTAAATCGTTATATTAATTATAAACTTGAAAATAAACATTTATGTTTACAAAAATATCAATACTTAATTAATACTTTCTAAAACATTTATCTACTTATACTATGATATAATTATATCATATTAAAATTTATAATATGTATAAATTTTATTTATACTTTCATAGGTGATTTTACTATTAAAAACATAAATATGCTTTTAATATAATGAAATTGACAGTTTTATAAAAATGGGTATTTTTTACTATTCATTGGAAAAAAAATATTCTCAAACAAATAAAAAATCACCCTTGGATAATTTTAAAATTATGATTTAAAAAATGAAGTTTATTTTTTTCAATAAAATTTATAAAAGTGTCAAAATTTAGTTTTAAAATAAGTGTGATATTAAAAGGCGGTAAAACTACCTTTAAAACAAATATAGTCCTTTAATGCATAAAATTGTATTTAATCTTATCTTATGCCTATAAAATAATTTGGATTAATGTAAAAAAAATTGATTAAATATATAATATATAAATTTCATAATTTGGTTAATACTATTCATTCCCTCCAATTTAATAGCTAGGTTATAATGAGTATTTTAAAATAATGATATTTAATTATATATCATTGTTCGTTTAAGCTTGGTGTTGTGTGAAACCTATGATGTCAAATAAATTAAATTTAAAAATAGATGTACTATAAAATATTGGGTTGTTAAATCAATCTAGACCCTAGGGGTAACTCCTTGAGTCACTACATATGCGAATCGAGTTGCAACGCTCACACATCCAATGCTTCAGCCTCTTGTTTGGTACGTCACCAAATCTTGTCATGAACTATGTTCCTTATCATCCCCGTCATTATACAATAAAACTTGCACACATATGAGGGGTCCTTGGGAATATAGAATACAATTAAAAACTTTTATCTTGTCACACAGGACCATATACATATAATTACCTAAAAGATGATACACATATTGTTATTTACTAAAATAATCATTACAAACCATGCATTGTAATAATTAAATAAATAAATAAGAAAATACCACAAATTAATTGGTTGGTCTATGACCCATAATCAGTTGATACACATTAACTCACGTAAATAAATTAAATGCATAAACAGAAATTAAACTTGCAATGAATTATTTTTTAGTGCAATTTTAATGATTTAAAAGAATACAATCCAATTTTTAATTCAAAAAATTTATGGCATTCAGTCCCATTAATTAATTTATAAATATTCTAAAATATAACTTAATTTTTAAATAATATTTTTAAATTAATTAATTTTTTAAATGTGTCCCCAGGCCCTGCGTTACCCTAAATAGTTTTTATCGATCTTTCCAGGCTAGAGTGGGGTCAGGTGGGTCGGGGTAGACATGCCCCAAACCATTCCAAATTTGTAAAGACCCACCCAGACCCATTCCAAGCTAGAAAAAACCCACTCCAACCCATTCTAGGTTGGTCCAAAAGGTCTATCCATGCCTGAAACCCACGAGACTAGCTGGAAGGAGTGGTGTTGGGTCTTGGATCGATGAGGGGTGCCCAAACTTGGCCAGATATGGTCAACAGTTTGTTGGTGGGGGGGATTGGGGTTGGCCGATAGGGGGATGCAATGCGAGGGAAGCCAAAACATCAGGAGGTAGCCAGATCTGGACAAGGTTCTATGTGGGATGTCATGTGTGATTGTGATATCACTAGATTATGGAGGTCTTAAGATGAGGTTCGATGGGAGGGGGTGTCCTAGAGAGGACGACACACACGGTGGGTCACAATGGGTCCTGTGGGAAGGTTGAGTGGATCTGTGGAGGGGCGTCACAGATCGACGGACTGCATGTGATGGTCAACTAATGGTGGGCCGATTTGGCTAGGTTGGGTGTGGCCATTCTCAGGGTGAATATTACGGAGGTTTGATGTGGAAGTTGTTAGTGGTGGTCAATGACTAGAGACAACAATGGTGCTAGTTCACAGGGATGGAAAACCCAATTTTTTTTAATTTTTCTTAATGTCTTACCAACAGCCAAAGAGAAATACTAAACAAGTTTTTTTGTGAAGATCTATCCATAATTCCCACCATTTAAAATTCCTCTTTTTATTTTTTTAAAATAAAAAAACAGTGCTGGTCCACCAGCCCTGCAAGTCCATCCATGAGTTCCTATTTTTTAAAATTTATTTTTTTATCTATTACCACATATGCCACCCACCCCTTTCAAACTTTTGTTTTTCTTAAGTTTTCTAAATGATAGAAATGTATCCCTTTAGAAATTTTTTAAAATAAAATTTCCACAAATTTGTGGAATTGATGTTGTAGATACAATTTGAATTGGTCGAAAAACTCTATTCCGACTACCAGAATCTGACCAAAATATGTTGGGTTTACCAAAAAATTTCACTGGCCACTGCCTTTAGGTAAAAATTATATATATATATATATATATGTATGTATGTATATATAAAAATTTCTTAGAAATTTTAAACCCACAAATCTGATTTCAATCCATATTAAAAACTTTGGATGACCAAAATCTGGCCACCCAATGTCGGATTGAAATTCCATATGTGATGTTGAGACTATAAAAACACCCTATTCAAAATTTAATACAAAATTTATTTTTTTTCCTAAGCTTAAAACATCATACACTCACTCTGATACCAATTTTTGGTACTAGGTTCACAACAGGAGCCCAAAAATTCAAGAATTTAACATTTTTCACTGACAATCGATGTAACTATGTTGAAACCAGTGAAGTGTTTCCTGGTTATAACCTAAGGATCTTAATGTGAATGAATTAACCACAAATATTAAAACAAATAAATACCTCATTCGATCTAAATCCGAATTTTTCGATTGTTCATCAGTGATGATCATTGCTCGAAGAAACCAAATATGATTACCTCCAGATCTTCCAAACACACTTTAAAATTCTATAGGAGTGTCAATCATTGAATTCCATGTGCTAGTGTGGAAATATGGAGACACCTTTGACTTCCTGATGATCACCACTACACCAATCCTTCGATCCATGAAGAATAACTTTGATCAAAGACTTGGATCAAGAGTTTCTATCTCTATAAAGCAGGACAGAGGAGATAGAAGCTCTCAAATTCATAGGATGAATAGTCACAAACATGAGATCCATCACCTTCTAATATATAATGGTTTTAAATATATAGAAATGGCTCCCCCAACCTTTATACATTTATTACCTACTAAATAAGACATAAACGACGTGTTGTAACCTACTAACTTCATAATAAATGTCATCAATATTTTTATCACTTTTTTTGTAATATAAAATAAATATATTTCATGATAAAAGTGATTCCTTAACCTAAATGATAATTCCCACTAATATTAAATGAACCTTTAATAATAAAATAATATTTGTTCATTTAATATTTTCCATGTGTTTACTTTTATAATTATAAATACATTAAATAAATAAATTCTACTCTAAATCTTCTATACTTAAATATTAATAAATTCAATTATTACTTGGTGATCGTATATCCTCAGACATATCCAGGACCACATGGTGGGGACCACCATGTCTTGAACTCATATTCATCAGAATAGGCTAGACTTTAGAATTCACTTAGTGTGTGGCCCTCTAGGACCTTATCTTAATAGTAGTGAATACTATTCACAGACCATAATTAGAGTCTAGTAACCCATCAATGACCCTAAATAGATAAAGAGTAGTCATAATGACCACAACGTTCCTATGAACACATACCATGTAATATAATCCATTTACCTCATGATATCTTATAAATAAAGACACACACTTCATGTCATCATCCTTTCTTTCTTTATTATTTATCTACCTTCTTGGAAAGAATTACCTTCTTCTATAATGACCATGGATTTAGTGAAGGTATTACCATTATGATCTAATAGGACCAAGATATATCTTCCTATCATAAGTGACAAATTATTTCTTGATTATTCAATGAATGTCATATCATTAATGATGTACCCAATGAAATATACCTTTCTATTAATTCAATGCCATAGTTTTTTCCTTGTATAAAAGTATAGGATCAAATATAATATGCTTAAAATAATCTCAAGTCAGGATAACATTAAACATTTTTGCAGATAGGAACTACCAATGACACATAAAACATGTGGTGTTTCTATTGGGAGGTTAGTCCTCATGATGTTATGTACTCGAGATCACCAAGTGAGAACTTCATGAGAAGAATTATCAATAATTATGAGACCCCAACACCAGATAGTCAAACATCATAGTTTTCCATTCAGAATTTTGTATCTTGACCATAGGACATATGTTTAAGATTAATTTCATAGTGGTTCTTATTATAGTATGGGAACTATTATAACCTTTTTATATGACAAGTTATCTAAGGAAATTAACTTATAAACAATGGATTCAAAAATATAAACACTATTATGGTAAGTGTACATCATGCATAAATTATTATATATATGATATAGTAATAAAAAATTGTTGTTCAAGTTGGGTCTAGGGAACCCGCTATTACAACACCCGGGTTGACAATAGACTCTCCCCTAGTACTCATCACCTAATATCTATCGCAAATGATCATTTATCATGAAGTTATCATCCTGTTTCTCATCAAGGGACTCCAAAGTAAATTTTTGATAGTATAAATGAGATATTTAGTTACCAAATAGATATTAAAATCTGAAATCAATAGAATAAAACTTGCAATCTTTTATTACATCTATTTATTTACAACACTACTATCTTTAATATTTTTTACTTGAGAATAAAATTCTCACAAGACACACACTCCTTTATATTCAATAATTCATACTATAAATGACATTAAATGTAAAAAAACATTACTCAATAATATTTCACTGATGATTTAATTTACTTATGAAAAACTACTTGTAAACAATTTAATCTTTTGGGTATTGGGTGATGAAAAAGACTGGTTTTAGGTTAGAAGTGATGGAAATATGATATAAAGATTTATATGTATATGTGATATATATAAGTTTAATTTTATATATTTATATGATATATATATATAACCAGTATATCATTTTACATGTGAATTATGATTTTCATGCCATTGGGTAAATTTTTCTATGTGTTTTGGACACCCAGTCTATTCTCCACTGAAGTTGTCACTTAAAAAACCATTTCATAAGATAAAAGATGTGGGAGTTCTATATATTCATGCATTTGATGTTTGAACTAGACGAATCATTTATTAATGAATTTTAACAAATGAATAAATGAATGAGACCAAGGATAATACTTGACTAGTATAAATTATACAACCATGTGATGACTATTGTGTGTATGTGATTCCTCTATCCTTGGACACAAATATGTGGACCTAAATCTCTTTCCATCTTCCTCCTTTGCATATAGAGGTACTATCATATCATGATGAGAAGATATATCTTACTCAAACATCGAGTGATTCAGGCGCAATCCATAGATATACTATAGAGGTGGGATGCTTTTTTTTCACTTATGTGATCTTCATCAAATGCATATAAAGTCAAAGATTTAATGTAGTGGCTCTTCGGTGTAAGGTATGACAGATTTACAGTGTTCTACATTTCATTATTTTATGAATGGGTTTTATATATCATGTATAGGAGATCCTATAAATAGGGTTTTAATTGATTTTTCTTGATCTGATAATCATTATTAGATGCTAACAAAACCCTTCAGTGGTATAACAAGGAACCCATGATTTAGATTTATGAAATCTTTCATTGAAATGAAGAAAAGATTTAAAAATAGAGTAGTATTTTGAATTCATGTTTTGAATTCTAGAAATTTTGTATAAAATGAATTACCTTCATGAAAAAGAGCTTTGTGTAAGGGTCATGGAAAGTTAACCTTACATAGACACCTAGCTCCCATAAAGTTCATGGTATATTACCTTTATGTAGAATGGTTGTACATATAGGTCATCGTGAACTACCCTTATGTAGATGGTTTTTCATAAGGGTTAGGGATTCTTACCCTTACGCAGAGGAGTTATTCATAAGGGTCACTCAATATTACCCTTATATAGAAGGGTTATGGATAAGGGTCACCCGATATTACCCTTACACAGAAGGGTTCCACATAAGGGTCATCCAAGGCTACCTTTACGAAGAAGGGTTATACTTAAGGGTCTCTCATTATTACCTTTATGTATAATGGTTCTATATAAAGGTAAATATGTTTAACCTTATGCATAAAGGGTTCTTGATGTCCTTCATAAGGGTAGAATGATTTTCTCTTATGTAGGAATACCCCTATGTGTAAGGTTAAGCAGTAATTTTAAAAAAAAAATCTATTTAATGATATTAATGATTTATAAAATGTTTATAAATCATTATAAAAGGTATTTTGGGAATATTTAATTTATAAATGGTTTATAAATAAATAATTTAATTATATAATTAATTAAATAACTTCTTATGAAACTTTTATTTTTACCAAATATTGAATGTTAATATTGGAAATATATTTTAACAAATTAAATGTAAATTATTATAATATAGAAATAAAAGTTTTTATTTTGAAATCATAAAAAATACTTTATAAAGGGTTATAAATTATAAAATAAGGCCAAAATATAATTTTTATTTATTTAAAATATGAATTGTTCATAATTAATTAATATGAACTAGTCAAAATAAAAGGGGCCTTATTTGGATATTATTTAAATCACATAAAAAATGTTTTGATGATTGATATGATCAAGGTTTAAATAATGATTAAGTATATAATATTTAGATTAAATAAAATATTTACTTAATATAAAATGGATTATAATTAGTTTATAATTCATATAATATCAAATATTTAAAATGAAAAATTCCATATAATGATAAATATGAAAGAGTTTATATTGAAATGAATATAAAGGGTTTATATTTAAAATTATGGAATGTTCATAATGTTAAATCTGAAATTATAAAAGGGTTTGTATCTAGATTTTATTTATGAATTGTTCATAGATGTATATCTCATGTTTAAATATTTTAATTTTTCATTTATTTAAAGTTTATTCCCTATTTTATTCATATTTACATTTTGTTTTGATTATGAATATACGTATGCCAAAATTTATATGATAAATTACTTCTAGGATAGAGTCTTGCATTTTCATGCTTGGAATGAATTTATAATGAACTTAGTTTTTATCTACCTTGACATCACATGAAGTGTTTGTTAGTGTTTGAAATTATGTAATAATTCTTTATTACTATTATTTTGTTAAATTATAATTACCTCACATTTATTTAAATTAAAGCGTCAAAACATTTATATTTTTCATAATTTTAATTAGTATATATGAGTTGATTAATTTTTTTCCACGCATCATTATTTTTTGGTTAAGTGTTATTGTTCTATATAATGTAATCATATTATTTCATGTGTTAATGTTTGAAATATTTTAATAATAATTTCTTACAATTTCTATTTAATAATTTTCTTAATATAATCATAACATTAATATTTTGTCACTTATATAAGTTATCTTATCTTATTTTATTTTATTATCATATGTAATAATATATTATTTTATATTTTTAATCATAAGCTTTTTAATTTTGTTTATTTAGTTTTTAAATGTTATAACTTTAAATTACGTATTTTATATCATGTTTATTTTTTCAAATATATGTATCGATATATGTGTATATATATATGTAGTTTGTGTTTCACTATCCATCTCATCTTTCTCTAGTTTACACGCGCACTTTCTTCTCCACGACATTGCAACTCCATAGCAGCTCGACCATCCTCATTATATAAGGAAAAAACTTGCATCACCCAACAAAACACCTAAATGAACACATTGTAGATTTCATCTCCATACATGGACTTCTTAGAAAATTGTGTATATCATTAGGAAGTGAAAACTGCTTTTGGGTAATCATATTGAGAACACACACACGTGGTGGAAGGGGAATAAGGTTGTAGACTTATTGGAATCCATAGATTCACCAAATCATAATCTATCTCTTTTAATTTTCTTGGGTTCCTTTCCCCGACATGGGCTTAAGTATATTGTTAATGATGCTCTCAGATTGCACTATTTTAGACCGTCGTAACCTTTCTTGTACTGTGTGTTTTTTTCCAAAAGTCAATAAAAATGTTAATTTTCAATCATGGACTTCACACATAACATGACACCAGTAATGAAATTGATATACTATCTCATTCAGCATTCCCTATGGTTTGTCCTCACCCACACACCAAACCATCAAATTCGAAATTACTTCATCATTTCTTCATGAAATTAGATCTACTTCTCTGGTTTATCCTCATCCATGAGAGAAATTAAATTACCTTGAGTATCCATTTCAAGTTACTATGAGTATCCATTTCAAGTTACCATGGGTAGTATTCCAACCTAACATGGATATGCTAAGTTATCGTGAAGGTAATTTTCCAAGTTACCATAAATCCATCACATGAACCTATCGTGAATGGTATATTGTCAAGTGATCATTAGTGGAATTTTATTAAGTTACCATGAGTATTTTTAAAGTGACTGTGAAGGTATTTCCAAGTGAACTTGGTATTTTTTAAGTTACCATGAAGTCATCTTTAAAGTTA
Organism: Viscum album; assembly: GCA_963277665.1. Taxonomy (NCBI): domain Eukaryota; kingdom Viridiplantae; phylum Streptophyta; class Magnoliopsida; order Santalales; family Viscaceae; genus Viscum; species Viscum album. The sequence continues at coordinate 187,574,100 of OY728159.1, forward strand.
CCATAAAGCCATTTTAAAGTGACCATGATGTATTTTACAAGTGACAATGACCAAGAGTTATTTTCAAGTAAATGAATAATGAACCTTTTCACATGGTTAGTATACCAACTGTGTGCTTTGATGGCATGGTAAGTTAATTGACCATAAGGATTATGCCCCACATTATCTATTCATCACTTTGATTCTTGTGAGAAAATCTATATTTTTCAGTATGCTTTGCTTTAGAAATATTTTGATAAAATGTTCAACTGCAAATTTATTCATTTTATTTTAATCATTCTATTTATTTGTAAAATAATAATACAATATAATGACTATGTGTAAAGTATTTTATAGAGAAATTATCATGAAAATATTTTAGAGATTAATGTGTTGTATATTATTGCTCTATACTCTATTTTTTATAGTTTTTGAATTATCAAATTAATGAAAGTTTTTGGGAGAATTTTTAATTATTTTAATTATTTGAAAAAATATCATTTATTCTAATGAACATATTATAAGTTGTTTTAATAAGTTAAATACATGAATTAAAATGAGTCAATATTATTATTGAATACGTGTGAAGTAAAAACAGGTGATAACATGTTTCCTTATTTTTGAATATTTCTAATATCTGTATAGAGCTGATGAGTTTAGGAAGATCCCATATAATTGAAAATACATGAAGAAATCTAGATGTCCATTAGAGATTTATTATAAATCACAGATCAAGGGTTGCAGTGCAATACACATTACTTGATATAATTTTATTGATACATGATTGAGATCTTCTACAACTACTGTTCCATTATTATGACCAAAAAGGAACTTCTACATTAAAATCTCGATTACTGAAGTGATCAAAGAACAGTGATCTACATAGAATTACACATCTTATCCTCATTATATTATCATAGTTTTTTTCTTGTTTTCGTCCTATTAATTTTATTTAATCTATTTTTAGTTGTTAGTATCTATTTATGATTTTCCCAATAAAAAGAAAGTTAGTATTAGTTATTAAACTAAAAAAAGGAAATTTATTGGGTTATGAATCTAGAAAAAAAGTTAGGTCATATTGGGGTGTGATTCCTAAAAAAATTCAGATTGGACTAGGTTGTGACTCCTATAAAAATTCAGGGTTTTCTCTCCAGGTATAGTAAAAGAAATGTATATAAACTGGTTGCTACACATTTAAAAATGTTTTTTCTCAGTGGGTACCAATATTCTTTATGATTTGAGAAGATTAAAGAGTGGACTGGGATCTTGGTTATCTGAACTACTTTTAAAATATTGTGTTCACATTTTAATTCCTTCTAAACTATATTATGAACATGAAACTATAATATTGATTCATAAAATAATAAAATATGACTGATTATTTGTTTTATAAGTTTAAAATACTATTAAAATAATCTAGTATATTATTATAATCTATATTGATCCAAAAATTAGTATCATAGGTTGGTAATCCTTTTAGTTATAGGTTTTATTGTTTATTATTAACTATTACGCTAACCAAAATATCCTAAACCTAACATTCTAAGGAATAAAAATCAGTTCTTAAAGATGGAAGGTATTAATGCCAATGATGGATGGATACCTCAAAAGCCCCCATTTTTTGATAAACATGAATATGGATAATGGAAAGATTAAATAAAATCCCACATGAAGTAGTTAAGTGTGGATCATTGGTCAATCATAGATAAATCATATGATCTACCCAAAGATGATCCAGAAACACTTATAGGTTGTGATGTGGTAAATTATTTTTTAAATCATTAAGTAAAAAATATTTTGTAATGTGCTATTATTAGATGTGTGTATATCTATGTATCAACCTATAAGATATCCCATGATATATGAATAATCCTATAAGTTACTCACTATGGGATAGAAAAGCTTTTAAGAACCAAGATAGGGATGCTATAAGAAAAATACCAAGATTTCAAGATGGGAGAAGATGAGTTAGTAAACTTGACTTTTCACCGATTTACAAGCATTAAAAATGGTATGAGTGAACTCAGTGATGTAATGGAAAATAAAACTCATTTTGAAAGAGTACTGAGAGCATTACCAAAAATATGGCATGAAAAGAAAGTGGCAATCAGAGAAAGTAATAATTTTAAAGAGTATAATTTAGATGAACTAATTGTTTCTTTTATGTAGTATAAACTTGAATTAAAGAATATTGTTGACAAGGAGACTATAAAGAGGAAAGGAATTTTGTTTAAATATATTGTTAATGAATCATATAAATCTTCTGAATTAGAGTTCTATTAAAGTTATAAAGAGATATATCATTTTAGAAAGAAGTTTTTTAAATTTATGAAAAACAATAGAGGCAAGAGGCAGTTCAAATAGAAGTTCAAAAAGGAGTAAAAGAAAGACAATACTAGTAATTACAATGATGTTTTATAATTAACCTATCATGATTGTAGGAAGAAAACCCACCTCCATAATTACTATCCCAAACATAAACATTCAAATAAATACAAAGATAAAATAATAAATAAAAAAAATATATTTTTAGATGATGAGATTATATAAATAGTTTAGATTTGAGTAGTGACTCAGGATATGAACAAGAGACAGGGAACCTTGTTTTTATGGATACACATTATGAGGTACCTGATTTATTTTTTACTCAATTAATAACTCCTATTAATGTTTATCATAATGAAATATCTGAAGATTAAAAATAAATTGATTCCGATTCATGTTATAATTCTGATTCTATTAATTCTAAAGTTAAACAATTACTTAAAGAAAATGAGAAATTAAGGAATGATGGTATAACGATCATTGAAAAAAAATTAACATAAAAATGAAAAATAATAATTTGGTTAATGAAAATGGGAAACTGAAAGGAGAATGTGATAATTTAAATATAATTTTTCCCAAAATGAAGAATCTAAAAGGAATTGTGATCCTGAGATATTAAAACTTAAAGAATAAAATTACCGAATAAAATATTTGTTGGTAGTAAATAATAAATAGTAGGAAATACAATTTAATTATATCATGGATGACTTGAATAGTGTTGATAATTAATGTAAGAATCTCAAATAAGAAAATAAAAAATTGAGAAATACAACTTTTGGTTCTAATGAAAAAGTCTATACTAATTTAGACGCTATTCAAAAGGAGAATATGGATTTGAAAAAGGAAGTTGTTAATATTAAAAAAACATTATCTAATTTTTTTCAATGTAAATAGAAATATGATAAAATTATGTCTACAATGAAACCAAACTATAATAATAATGGTTTTGGTTATAATAACTTATCACGAAGGATGAATAAGACTACTTTTGTTAAAATATCAAAAGGAGGTATTTCAAGTGTAACATGTTTTAAACTTAAAATGTAAGGGAATTATGTTAATTAATGTTATATGATATCTACACAATCATTTGGGGATAAAAATACATTTATTGATATTTTTTCTAAATAGCCCATAAATAGATGTTTTAAATCTATCTGGAATCCAAAATTTTATACAACCAGTCTGATTAGAACCAAGTTAGTATGGGTACCAAACATTATACTTGATTGATATATTTTTGGAAATATAACTTTTAAGTCTCAAATATTTATGTTATTTTGACATTGAGTGTTCCAGACACATGAAAAATAATATTTCAAATTTTCTATCTTTTAATTCACGTGATGGAGGCATAGTTACATTTGGAGACAACTCTAAAGGAAAAAATTAAAGGTATTAGTGAAGTTTTTTAAAAAATTATATTATTTCAAAATTAATAGTTATATATGGTTTAAAACACAATTTAATAAGTGTATCATAGTTATGTGATGATGAGTTAAATGTAATTTTTGAAAATGATAAATGTATAGTTCTGAAGAATAAATCTATTTTATTTTCTGCAAATAGATAAGATATTTTTTACACCATTTATTTTTATGATCTAACCAAACATAAAGTTAAGTGTTTTAATTTCATATAATAATATGATATTTTGTGGCATAAGAGACTTGGACATGCAAATTTCAGACTGATGCACACGTTTTCAAATCATGAATAGGTTCTAGAATTTCCAAAGATACATACAAGTATGTTATTTAAATGTGATTATTATTTAAAAGTTAAATAATATAAATAAATATTTAAATATTTAAATGATTTTAATAATGCTATATGTCTTATATTTTTATATCTTAACTTATTTGGTCCTATACAACCTACTAGTCTTGGGGGTAAGAAGTATGTATTTGTAATAGTTGATGATTATGTTAGATTAATTTGGATTTATTTTTTATGCCACAAAAATGAAACTTTAACCAAATTTAGTGCTTTCTATAAAAATATTCAAAATTTTAAAAATCTATCAATTATCTATATTAAAAGTGATAAAGATAATGATTTTTTTAATTTAGAATTTGATAAATATTGTGAAGACAATGGATACAAACATTAATTTTTCTTTCCCTAGAACACCATAATAAAATGGTTTGGTTGAAAGAAAGAATGGTTCAATTTAAGAAATAGATACATTAATGCTTATTGAGTTTAATGCACCTAAATATTTCTGGGTAGAGACTATTAATACAGATTTGCATATTTTAAATAAATCTTCTATTATAACTTTTATAAATAAAACCCCTTATAAAATTTTCAAAGCTTCTAAACATAAAGTTATAAATTTTAGGGTGTTTGGTTGCAAAGATTTTATTTTGAATACAGAAAATAATTTCGACAAGTTTAATTCTAAATCTTATGAAGGAATATTTTTAGGTTATTCTAATTTTATTAAGGTATATAGATTTTTTAATAAGATAACTTTAGTTGTTAAATATTTTTTTCATGTTAAATTTAATGAAAATAATAGTAATAAGTGGAATTATGATTTAAATAAAGATAAAGATGAATTTAGGGAATTCAATTTTGGTGAAGAAAATGATCAAGAAAATGATAATTCATTAGTTGAAGGGGATAAAATATCTTTTCAAATTGATCATAAATATTGGAAAAATATTAAATATCATACTATTGAAAATATAATTGGAAATTTTGATTTTGGAATACAAACTAAGAAACCCATTTTACATTACTATGCTAATTCTTCATTTATTTCTGATTTTATGCTTGCTAGTATTGATAATTCCTTAAATGATTCAAACTGGATCAATTCTATGCATGATTAATTAAGTTAATTTTAAATAAATAAAGTGTATAATTTGGTTAAATTACTGAAAGATAAAAAATAATAGTAACTAAGTGTATTTTTCATAATAAACTTGATGAAGGTGGAAACACAGTTACGAATAAAGAAATGCTAGTGACTCAAGGTTATTCTCAAGAAGAAGGAATTGAATATAAATATTTTTTTCTCCTATTTCTAGGATATATGCTATTATAATTGTATTATTATTTTTTGTTTTCAAAATATAAAATTATTTCAAATGGATTTAAAGAGTTCACTTTTAAATGTAATAATTTCCAAAGAAGTATTTTTTAAACAACCCCTAGTATTTGAAAATGAAAATTTTCCTAATCATGTTTTAAAACTTAATAATGATTTACATGTTCTTAAGAAATCTCCTTGATATTTTTATGATAGACTAACTCAATTATTATTATAAAATGATTTTATTAAATGAAATTTTGATTCAATATTGTTTATAAATAAAATTTCAAATGAAATTTTTATTATATAGATATATGTTGATGATATGATATTTGGTTCTATAATTGATTTACTTTGTGATGATTTTTCTAAACTAATAACCAATGAGTTTGATATGAACTTAATGAGAGAATATTTTTTTTCTTAGTTTAAAAATTAATCAAAGAAAAGTTGGTATTTTCTTAAATCAATCTAAGCATGATAAAGAACTTGTTAAAAGTTTTGGCCTTCATTCAAAAAAGTTTATGAAAACACTGATGAGTACTAAATACAAATTAAATTTATATGAAACTATAAATTATGTTGATATTAAAATGTATAGAGGTATGATATAAAAATTACTGTATTTGGATGAATCTAGACCAAATATAATGTTCTTAGTTTGTTTAGGTGAAATATTTCTATTGAATCATAAGGAAATTCATCTTAAAGTTATTAAGATATTTATCCAATATATTAAAATAACTATCAATATTGGTTTATTTTATTAAAATCATAATTTTATTAATTTATTATCATATTCTAACTCTGATTTTAGTGGTTGTAGGCTTGAATGGAAAATAAAAATAGGTATGTATAATTTTCTCTATAAAATTTTAATTTCATGGGGTTCTAAGAAATAACCGTCAGTTGAAATATCTATAGCTAAGGTTGAGTATGTTTCTATTGCTATTTTTTTATCAAAGTATATGGATTGAATAGAATTTATGTGATTTTAATATTATCTTTGATAAAATTACATTTTTCTATAACAATTATGTGTAATTTTAATTTCTAAAAATCCTTTGCAACACTCTTCAAAAAAATATATAGATGTTAGATTTAATTTTTTAAGTGATCATGTGAATAAAGGAGATATTAGTTTATATTTTGTTCCAATTGAAAAAAACCCTACTAACATATTTACTAAACCATTAGATTATGTAAGATTTGATAAAATGAAGTTTGAACATGGTATGTTAGAAGAATATTTTTTTGTTAAATTTTGATATACATTTATATTATATATATATTTATGTAAGGGGAGAATCATATGATTTCTTAATAATTGTTGTTAGTTGTTATTTTTTTCAAAATTTTCTAATTTATTTATATAACGGCTTAATATGTACAAATATAGACATTTTTAATTATTTAATGTTAATAGAGAGACTTCTTTATAGATTTAATTTTTTATATTTTCAATAAATTTCAAAAAGGGGGAGAATGTTTTTGGAAATTTAAATAAATATTTGGTTTTATAATTTACAAAAGGGGGTGATTATTAGTGTTTGTAACTTATCTGTTAATGATTTATTATTAGTATTTCTTAAATTATAATTTCCTCACATTTATTTAAATTAAACTATTTAAAAATTTAAAGTTTTTCATAATTTTAATTAGTATATGTGAATTGATTAAAAAAATGCTTTTCCACACATCATTTTTTTTGTTATTGTTCTATATAATGTATTCATATTATTTCATGTGTGAATATTTGAAATATTTTAATAATAATTTCTTAAAATTTAAGTTTTCTAATTTTTTAATATAACCATAACATTAATATTTTTTCACTTATATAAGTTATATTATTTTATTTTATTTTATTACCATATGTAATAATATCTTGTTTTATATTTTTAATCATAATATTTTTAATTTTTTTTTAGTTTTTAAAAGTTATAATTTTAAATTACATATTTTAAATTATTTTTATTTGTTTTAAATATATATATCGATATATGTGTATATATATACAATGTGTGTTGTACTGTTCATCTCATCCTTCAGTTTGCATATACACCTTTATCTCCATAGCACTGTAACTCCATAGCAACTCGACCATCCTCATTGCACATGGAAGTAGCTCATATCACCGTATAAAACACATACATGTATATAAATAATATTTCATATTAATGCATTGATTTCACACAGAAATGTGACACCAATAATGGAAGCGGTGTATCATCTCCTTCGACGTGCCCTCTGGTTCGTCCTCACCCATGCACTAAGCCATCGACTTCAATAGTGCTTCATCCTTTTATTACCACAACAAATATACTTCTCTAGTTCTTCCTCAACCATGAAAGAAGTGAAGTTACCCTAAGTATCCATTTCAAGTTACTGTGGGTAGTATTCCAACCTACCATGGATATGCTATGTTACCACGAAGTCTATTTTCTAAGTTACCATGAATCCATCACGTGAACCTAACATGAGTGATATATTATCAAGTGACTATGATTGTTATTTTATTAAGTGACCATCAGTATTTTTAAAGTGACCATAAAGGTATTTACAAGTGACCATGGTATTTTTGAAGTTACCATGAAGGAATCTTTAAAGTTACTACATATACATTTTAAAGGGGTCGTGAGGTATTTCATAAGTTACAGTGACCATGAGTTATTTTTTAGTGCCCCCATGATTTTTTTCACATGGTCAATATACTAACCATAAGCCTTTATGGAATATTAAGTTAACTGACCATAAGGCTTATTCCTCGCATGACCAGTTCATCACTTTGATTATTTTAAGAAAATCTATGTTTTCTAATATTCTATGTTTTAGAGATATTTTGATAAAATGTTAAACTTAAAATTTATTCAGTTTATTTTAGTCATTATTTTTCTTTGTAAAATAATTATATAATATACTGACTATGTGTAAACTATTTGAAAGATATAATACCATGAAAATATTCTATAGATTAATGAGTTTAATATTATTTTTGTAAACTATGTTTTTATATTTTTGAATTATCGAATTAATGCATGTTACTGGGAGAATTTTTAATTATTTTAATTAATTAAATAACTTTTATTTATTCAAAAAAATATATTATAATGTGTTTTAATGATTTAAATGAAATAATTAAAGCGAGTCAATATTATTATTAATATATGTGAAGTATAAATAGGTAAATACATGTTTTCTTATTTTTGAATATTTCTAACCGTTGAATGGTGGTGATGAGTTTTGGAAACTCCCGTACAACAAGAATCCAAGAAATAATATAGATTACCATTATAGGATTGAGGTTTTTTTGTGTGTGTGACACATATAACTTGATATAATTTTCTTAATACACAATTGAGATCTCCTACGACTACCATTCCATTTCTGTGATCACAAAGGAACTTCTTTGTTCAACTCACAACTACTGAAGTGATCATATATCATCAAGCTATATCGACTTCCACGTCCTTTTATCATCATCTGATCATTATTTTTTTGGTTTTCATCATATTATTTTTATTTAATCTATTTATATTCATTATAACTGGTTTATGATTTTATCAATCAGAAGAAAGTTGGTATTGGTTATTTTACCAACCAAAAGTAAGGTTCATGGGTTGTGACTCTCAAAAAAGTCAGGTCATATTGGGTTGTGACTCCCAAAAAATTTTAGGTCAAACTATGTTGTGACTCATGTAAAAATTTAGGGTTATACCTCTTAATATTGTAAAAGGTGGTGTCTGTAAATAGGTTATTGCGCCTTTAAAAGTGAGTTTTCTTAGTGGTTACTAATCTTATATCCAAGTAGAGGATATTGATAAGTGGACTAGGATATTAGTGATCAAAACCACTATAAAAATACTATGTTCATATTTTAATTTCCGATGCACTATATTGTGAACACTGCACTATACTATTGATCCATTATATAATAAACTCTGAGTGATTATTTATTTTAAAAGTTTTAAAAGACTATTCACATCCTCTAGTCTATTATTTTCATTTATCTCAATCCAAAAATGTTCATATACCTTATACATATGATGAATTTGGATATGTATGAATATGTTTGAATTCTATTTTTTGAGTAAGTAACACAAACTTGTGGGTTGTTTAAAGAGTTACACATCAATATGTTTTGAACATATTCATTTAGTGGGGGGAATAATATTCCAAACTAAATTACTAAAATCATGGATATATAAAAGGGAATAAAATGAGATATGATGTTGAGATTAAAATAACCTTCAAATATTAAGTGTGAGATTTCTTCTAAAGCATTACTTGTCAAGACCTCAATCATTCAAGAAGGTATTTTTGAGCTTAGCATGAGTACCCCTGGATTATCTTGTGCAAGGTGAGAAAGTTATAAGTGACTTTGGGTTATTTTGTGAGTATTGTCGAGCTTAGAAAGAATATCCCTTTATTGTACTTTGTTAGCTTATTCTTGGTGTTTTATTTGGGTAACAATAGCTGGGAAGCCCTATGGTTAGGATACCATAGGAATAGAATTAAGTACATCCATATGATGGATTGAACAGAGGGTTATCTATTCAACTATCCAAGAATTATATATGATACGACTGAGATGATTCCCTATATAAATAACTAAGTGGTGAGAGAAATTTCACAGTAGAATCATTGATTAGTGAAATATGGATCTTGACCCACTAATGGATATGATAAATTTTATAAAGGGGTCATAAATTTAGTGGGATCCCATTTAATAAAATTCCTTATTAAATAGTTAATAATACATGATACTCATACGATAAAAGATTATTTTGTATATAATATCATCATCATCAAGCTAAATTTTATAATTAATCCTTGAAAAAGAAAAAATTAATGTAATTATCTATTAATATTGGTAACTTAAGAAAATATCTTAAGAAATATTGGTGATTTAAGAAAATTTATTAAGAAAATTTATTAAGAAAATTTATTCATGCCAGAACAATTCCTTCCTTTTTTAGAGGGGACGTCTTAGAAAAAAAAATCCAAGATAACTTTATTAAAAAAAATAAAGAGAGGTTATAAAAGTTGAAAAGAATGGATTTTATTATAATATTTCTCAAAAAGAAGATTTAAGTCAGATGGAATTTTATCATGCTAGGTGATCTCCTTATTGATGCCTTTATTAGAAATCCCATCCACCATAGTGTTAGCTTCTTGATATGCATGTGTGATGATGTAATTGTGAGTTTATAGTGATGTGAGACATTCCATCCATCTAGTAGTGAGGTTCCATGATATATGAATCACTCTATTCCGTATGTCTTACACAATAGTTATGGATTCACTTTGAAGCCAGATATTTTTGACGCCTTTAAGGAGATCATAGTTTAAAACATGAATAATATTGATCATTTCAGCCTATAGAGAGGAAGATATATCATAGTTACTGAAAAAAAACATCCAAGGACTTTACCTATGTGATCTTTATAAATATAACCATATCTCGTAGGACTTGGGTTCCCTTTAGAGGCTCCATAAATTTTAATTTTAATCCATCCTCATAAGGGAACCTTCCAAAAAAATTTAAGAAAGACCACAAGCCTTTTGTACTTTCTGAGCACTCTAATTTTTTGGAGCACCATGAAGTCTTGCACTGAATTAAAGTAGTTACCCGACTATTTGTAACTGGCCTACTTGGATGCTAAGATAATGTGAGAAAGAGATTCTTGTAGGTGAAAATGAGGTTTCCCATGCATGATGTCATTATAGCCAGACCATAGGATGTGCATGATTTCTACTGTAGTGGATAAGAAGAGGTTCTTCATTTGCGGTGCATCCTGGATGGTTGTACATAATTGAATCCAAGTAGAAATACTCAATCTTTCAGATAGAAGAATTTAAAATATTTACTTCAAATCTTTCCAGAGGGTATATGTAGTGTCACATGATAGGAATAAATGAGTAATGTACTACCTATGATGGTTTCATAACCTAAATCTGAAATATAAGAAAATGCCACGAGATTATAAGAAATCATTATTAGGAATTTTATTGTGAGCAAGAATACAAATTAGGGTCAGCCTAGAGGGCCTAATCCAGGACTTATCAAATTATTTAAGCCAAGAACAATAATTATTAGAATCAAAATTAGAATGATAAAACTTTTTGGAATCCAAGATGCCATTCTGGGCTAGTTTCTAGATTAAGGTATCCTTGGTAGGGGAAAAGACATAGTGCTTAAGGAGGTTGATGTGATTCTCAGTCATTTCCAGATTTGTAATAGACAAGAAATCCGGAATTAGGACATTGGTGTCTAGTGGAATATATTGGGTATCCACTGAATTGATAAGAGGGGATCCCATCCAGTTGTCAAGCCATAAAATAAGAGAGGAATGCTTTCAAGAAGTACATCTTGAGTGTGATATAATATTAGAAAAAGAGGAATTTATGGCTAGACAAATAGAATATCCCATATAATAATTGTTATTCCTTTTAAATTTGTTAATAAATCTATCTCTAAGAAATATGAGATCCATAGAATCTCTATTAAGAAGGTTCCATGTGAACCTATCTTGTAGAGCCTCATTTAAAATTTTGATATTTTTAATTCCTAAGCGTCCCTTATCAATGGGTTTTCAACATTTACTCCAAGAAACATCGACCAATTTTATTTCTAGGATGATTACACTCTAGAAGAATATCTTAATACAGACATTGAGATTTTTTAGTAGAGAAATCATCCATTGATATATCATGAAGGAATGAACCATCATGCAGACAATACTATATTTGAATAGATAAATTATACCACCCATAAAGAGATAATTCACTTTCTAGGAAGAAAGATGCTTCTTGATTTGGTCTATAATTTTGATAAAGTGACTATACTTAGGACATCCCCATAAAAGAGGGTATCTAATATAATTGATAGGCATATATACTTATTTAATACCTAGGACCAACAAAATTTGTGCTCTTCTAGATGTTGTAATGCTTTTTCCAAAATAAATGAAAGATTTATCCCAATTAATAGTCTACCTGAAACCTCTTCATAGTGGGTGAGGTCCCTCTTTAGAGTTTTATTATTCCCTTAACTTCATTTTAAAAAATGATCATTTCATTGGTATACAAGAGATGAGTAGGAGAATCCAAGTTTCTTAAAGCATGGATGGGTTTATGTTTGTTTTGTTCCATAATGTGAGTAAGAAACCTTTTGAGATACTCTTATGCAATAAAGAAGAGGATAGTAAGGAGTTGTTCACCTTGAATAACACCCTTTGAAAATTTAAAGTCCTCCTTTAGAGAACTGTTGATAAGCACAAATATATGAGTTGATTAATAAAGAGTTTTAACCCAATTCACAAAAGTGTCATTGAATATAAAACTATGAAGCACTTTAAGGTTTCAAAGGCATTAAAAGCAGAATGGACAAAGGAATATTATTCTCTAATTATATACTCAATATTATTCGGTATGTCTATTTTAGTCTTATATACTCAATATTATTGGGTACATCAAATGATACATAATATGATTGTATATGTTAAATGAATTGGTGAGACTATGGGTTTCCTTAATTTTTTTTCGTTATAAAATCGATTATATTATTCTAAAAGATATATGACATCAACTATATGATTTAAAAAGTGTTTTAAATATAAAAAAGGTTAAAAGATGAAAATAATTGGAGCTTGAAGGTTTTTTTAAGTAATGGGGAAAAGGAGTTACTACATTAATAACTTGGATACTTCAAGCTTAGATAAAGTTATCACAAGATGCACATTTTATCTCTTTTATCACTTGAGAAAATCATGTAAACAATATTTATTTAAATAAAATGAGATGTGTGTTTTTAATACACATGGTTTATGATTTGTTTAATTCTATAACATAATTTAATAGAAAACTAAAAATAAATTATTCTAGTTAGGAAATTTATCCAATTTTCATTTATGGAAATTTTCTCACAATATGATTGAATTCATGGAACATTTACATGATATTCTCAAAGAATTGATAACATATATTAACTAGAAATATGAGTTCAAGGTTCTAAAGTAATTTATAGGAAGTAAAAGTAGGTAAAAGTTAAAACTGGAAGAATAAAATTTAGTTGAAAAGTTCAAAAATGTATTATCTAGAATCCAATCAGGGTCATTGAAATCTAGCATTGTTGGAATGGAATAATAATAATTTAATATGATTTTATTATCTAAGATATACCTGAAGGACTTTTTTAAACTCCATGGAATTTCCATTTGAGTTATGGATGTTATAGAAATTAATTCAATGATTTTAAGGGTATATGATACCAAATGTATATTTTATAAAGTGTTGTGAATATATAGGATTACAAAATAAAATTGAATAATTAATTAATCTTGTAGTTTATATTCTTGAGATGAAGTAAATAGTTACTACATTAAGAATTTGAATGTAAAATATTTCATCAACCTCAAATGAATTTAAGTAAAAGATGTGCATCTTCATCTGATTTCCCTCATGTGACAAGATAATTTTTTCAATTAAAAAGAGTTTTTGTGAACAAGTATGAGATGTTTAATTGTATACACATGTTTTATGATTCATCAATTTCTACAACATGTCTTGAAAATAAGATATGAGTAAAAGTGTTTTATCTACAATTTAATGTTTATCCAAATATTTTTTAAAATATGTGGGAATGTTTTCCCACCACTCATCGGTGGTATATTTTAATAAAGTCTTATTTTAAAATTAAAAAATTACAAACACATAGAATACCATATATGATATGGAAACAATAATTTATTTGTTTAATATTACTAATAAAAGGAAATGAATGTTATTTCCTGACACAAAAGGGTTTGTGTATCTTAGAAAGATATTTTGAAAAAAATAGTGTTTAATAGGCTAGTGGGAGTATGTTTGGACTTAGAGAAGTTCAAAATTAACAAATAATGGATAACACCAATATCAAGCTAAAGTTTTTTCAACTTAATATCCTAAAATGTTTAGGATATGTGATGGTAAAAAATGTAAAGTATTACATTTAGAAAGTGTATATCACTATTATACCAGTTTAATATAAAGTGTTTTTGAATTAATATTCTAAAAGTGTTTAGGATATGTAATGATAAAGAAAAATTTAGATAGTTATATTTAGTCATCATGAAAATGAAAGACACTAATTCTTGAAGGATTGTACTAGCTACAATGAAAAGTGAATTACACTTGATATCCTAAAAAAATTTAGGGTATGAAGATAATGAAAAATGTAAAGTGTTACATTAGTTACCATGAAAAAGTATTTTCAATTTATCCTAAAATATTTTATGGTGTGGCAGTAAAGAGAAATGTAAGAGTTACATTTAGTTACCATATTAAAGTTGTTTTCACTTTATCCTAAAAGTGTATAGAAGGAATGATAAATAATAATATAAGTAGTTACATTTTTTCAAGGGAATAGTTTTATGGAATAAGGTTCCATGGATGATGATGATGAACTTAGAAATAGTTTTAAGTATACATCATAAGTTGACATCATAACATTTGATGTTATGAAGTTATGAATTTTGAATAAATTCAATAAGTTGAATAGTCAAGAATATGATTTCTAAATCTCATTATTATTAAAACTAATTTACTAAAGAGTTTAGTGGCTGGGTTTTATTAGATGGTTATATTGAGATGTGATATGGATTACATATGATGTAATGTGTTAAGAAAACCCAGAAAGTGTAGAAAAAAATAAAGATGACCTGAAATTTTATCATATATGATATGAAAAATCGATGCTTATGTTAGTTTTATGAAATATTATTAAATATTTTATGAATATTAAAATGTATCATATTAAAGGCAACCTTTATTTTATCATTCTTTTCTGTTGGATATATAAATGTATATATATATATATATAAATTTCATAAAGTACAATGATAATTTACCTCTTAAATTATGAATTTGAGTTTATCCCTTATCGATGTTATTCATAGAGTATTATGGGTTATGAAAAAAGGTTAAGGTTATATTGAGTAATATTATTTTATAGAGATACAAAATATGACCATGAGTCACAAGACAAAGAATATTATTCTTTATGTTCACTGGATGACCTACTAAGTATACCACATGGAGTGTCATACATATATTTATTTAGTATATTAGGGGTGTATGGATCAGATTTGAGTCCCAATTACCTGATGTTAGAGATATAACTAGAATTAGAATCTTCATACTTTGATACCCTACTTATGCAAGTCAACATATTGACTTAGCTAATACAAGGGTGGTTAGATATGTTACCAATCAGGCCACCAGTTGGAACTTAACCAAGATGAGATTTTTCCTCTCATATGATGAGTATTCCATATGGTCCCTTGATTGATATAGAGTATGGGAGTGTGTGGCTACACCTATATTATATATATATATATATTCAGATAGGATACATGTGATGTTCTTATCCATAAGGATAAATGAAATGTGATGTATTCATTAATCAGATTTTTTTTATACTTTGATAAATAAGAACATATGAGTTGGATATACAATATTGACATGTTCTATGTCCCATGGTCACTCTATGTCATGGAAAAATAGAAAATATGAGAATGTACATTTTTATATGATGCATACTGGTGGACACTGGTATGGAGATACATGTGTTTAATAGAGATCACACTAGATCCCTTTATAGCTTGAGTAGAATTGCTACTTTTATAGAGACCACTATTTTCTTAAATACATGGATCTAGATATTTTTATTTGCTTTCAATACTATAAATTCACATAGGGTCACATTTTGTTGTTTACTGAATGTGGATTGAGTTTGACTCAAAGAGTTACTCTAATTTTTTTAGAGTTAATCCAAAATTGTTTTGGATAGGTGTTCACAAGGTATTGCATATGATGTGATAAAAAGTGAAGTTAATGATAAATTTCCAAAAGTGTTTTGGAAGATATCCAAAATAATTTTTGAAAATGGTTTCACAAGTTATTTTATATGATACAATATAATGTAAAATGACAAAAAGTCTTTAAGATTTAGTGTAAGTGAGAGATTGATGGAAATATAATCTAAAAATTTCTATATATATGTGTGTGATATATATAAGCTGTAACAAACCAACCTGAGTCAATTAGACAAGCCACTAGAGTCAGCTCATCAGGGTGAGATATATGAGAAAGAGAAAACAAGTCTTGGATATAAATAAAAAAATATATACAAACAGAGTACAAAACGTAAGAAAAAATAGATAAAATGAAAAACCATACAATCCAATCCAAACAGGATAAATTAGAAAAATATAAATCATAAAAGACCATGAGTCTCCATGTGACCAACCATTACCTCCAAACCACTCTAATACAAAGGAAATGACGAAAGAGAAGTGAATATGCTATAATATTTTCTTCCCTTTACCTATATCCTACAATACAACATCTACAATCACCTAACGTAAAAAGTAGGAATTGGTAAAAAAAATCGAAGTAGGATACCACCACATAGTCATACTAGGTCTAATAATAATTTTGTAGTAGTTCTAACTTTTAAAACAAATAGTTATCAAAGAATTTTCATAAATCCAAATATATTTGTAAATCATTTTCCCTTTGGTTCTCATAAAATCCTTTCATATTTAAAAATCCAAAATATGACAAGTAGAATTGATAAAATAGGAATAACATTCCATACATAAAGAGGTATGTAAGTAAACACATATCCATGAAATAACCTATCATGTGAAACTCTGTGATACAACCTCATATAAAAAACTGTGAGAAACAGTCCAGGATAAAAACCCATCATGAAATAAATAAATCATAAATGAAAAAGAACACTTTCATTTGTGATATATACTCTGGGATAATACATACTAAACATAACAATAATCCTAAATAGGGCTAATGTTGTATCCAACTGATATCGAGTCCTACCACAATATGTCGATATCAACAAAACAATCACTAGAGGTGCCAGACACACTAAGGTTGCCTATGTCTATTTCTTGACGCACCCAAGGTTACCAATGTGCTAATATTTTCAATCCATTTCAAAATAATTTTCATAATTTATAAGACATTTTTAAATCCAAACTATTCTTCTTCAGAGTTTGAAAACCCCTTTCCAAATAAAAACCACCATTTAAGAATTTAATTAAACACTTAGTGTGAAAGAAATTATTTTAAAGAAAATACCCATTTAAAAACATGCATCATTTTCAAAAAAACAATGTAAACCATTTATCACCTCAATTTAATGAACAAACCAAAGTATTTCACAATAAAGATAATCAATTCATAGAATTAACCCATTTTATAGAAACACCTACCTTAAAATAGAGGTAGAACAAATCGCCTTTAACAATGGTGACTGGAGAAGAGTAGATCAGGTCCTCATGATCCTAGATCTATAAGAAACACACCAATACCCTATAAAACACACTTAGATCTAGTATAAAAAACCCCTTCAGGTTCCACAAGATGAGAGGATAGGAGATCTAAAATAGATCTATAAGGAAGAAGGGAAACCAGATAAAAAACATAACATACCTCAAGATGATCCACCATGAAAAAATTAAATCCACATATAATCCAAAGGTATGGACCTCAAACATGTTGGTTAAGGATAATGACATGCCAAAATGAGATTAGGGGTTAATTAGGCTTAAAACTAACCAAGTAAAAAAGGGTAAAATACCATTTTTTAGCAATTTAGAAGGGGGTTGCATAGTTTCTTAGGGCATGCCGCATAGTTAAAGTAACCTTACACCCCTACTATCCATTCTATTTTAGGGGTCACATGGTTTTCACTGATGCTACATATTTAAACTAACTATTCACCTCAACCATGTTACACTACTAAAAAACACCATAACCCTCATGGTTTTTATTGGAGAGCCACATGATTTCATTAACTGTGCTCAAACTGTGTGAATTACCTCTGTTCAAACATAGATCCAAACCACATGGTTATTGCATGATTAAACTAACCATGAACCTTAATTTTGCACATTTCCAATTTCTCTCAAAACCCCATATTTGCAACCTATGATCCCCAAAAACTTCTCATACCTCAAAAGAGAAAAACCAAGTCTCAACTAAGCTGTACTTGTGACCCATAGGGAATCATAATTATCCTCACCATAATCACTTTCTAACTCTATAAAGTATTCAAGACACTAAATCTATAAAAAGGGAAGGCTACTACTACCATATCAATTATTCTTGCTCCCATATCTCATGGATATCCCCTCCACACTGCCATAATAATCAGACTAAGGGAATCATTTTAGCATGCAATACCTTAACCTGGCTCTGATACCATATTATAACGAACCAACCCGAGTTAACTTAACAAGCCACCCAAGGCATCCCATCATGGTGAGATATAACTATAAAGTGGAAAAAAGTCTTGGATATAAATTAAACAAGACATACAACCAGATTGCAAAGTGGAAGAAAAAATCAATACAATGAAAAACCATACAATCCAAGCTAAATAGACTAAAAAAGAAAATTATGAATTAGACAAGATCATGAGTCACAATGTGACCATCCATCACCTTCAAACCACCCCGTTATAAAGAAAATGACAAAAGAGAAGCCAATATGCTACAAGATTCCCTTCCCTATCCTACAATACAACGTCTACAACCACCCAAATTCAAAAGTATGATGTGAGAAAAAGCCCAATAAGATACCACCATAGAGTTTATACAAGGTATAATAATAAGAATTCAATAGTTATAGCTTTAAAATAAAATAGTTTAACAATGATTTTTCATAAATCCAAACCCATTTGTAAACCATTTAACCTTTGGTTATCATAAAATCATTTTATATTTACAAATCCATAAATATGACAAGTATAATTGATAAAATATTAATTCTAATTTATAAATAAAGTGGTAATAAAGTAAACACATATCCATGAAATAAACTATCATGCAAAGCTATGTTATACCACCTCATATAAAAACCCATGAGTAACAATCCATGATAAAACCCATTATACAATAAATAAATCAAGAATAAAAAAGAATAATTTCATTTGGGATATAGACTATGGGGAAATATATACTAATCAAAATAATAATACTAAATAGGAAAAACATTGGATCCAACTAATATCAAATCCTGTCACAGTCAGTCAATATCAATAAACAAACCACTAGTAGTGCCACACACACTAAGGTTACCTAGGTCTATTTCCCCATGCACCCAAGGCTTACAAAGTGATAATATTTTCAATACATTTCAAAATAATGCTCAAAATATATAAAACATTTTTAAATAAAATCCATTTCACTTCAGAGTTTAAAAAACCCTTTCCAAATCAAATCCACCATTCAAGCATTTAATCAAACACTTAGTGTGAAAAAATATTTTTTAAAGAAAAAACCCATTTAAAAACATGCATAATTTTCAAAAAATACATGGAAAAAATTTATCACAATAATTAAATGAACAACCCAAATTAATTTCACAAGAACAATAATTAATTCATAGAATTATCCCATTGTATAGAAACACCCACCTCAAAATAGAGGTAGAACAAATTTCCTTTGACAAAAGTGACCAGGGAAGAGTAGATCAGATCCTCATGATCATAGAATCTACAAGAAACACACCAATACTTTTTAAAACACCCTTATATCTAGCATACACATCCCCTTTAGGTTCCATAATATGTGAGGAGAGGATATCTAACATAGATATACAAGAAGGAGGAGAAACTAAATAAAAAGTGTAACATACCTCAAGATGATCCCCCAAGAATAGAGAAAATCCTCTTAGAATCCAAAGGGATAGACCTAAAAAGTTTTTGGGAAGTATAATAATGGAAAAAATGATATTATGGGTTAATTATGATTAAAACCAACAAAGTAAAAAGGGTAAAATCCCATTTTTAACGATTCAGAAGGGGGTCACATGATTTCCTAGGTAATGATTCACAATTAAACTAACCATGTGACTCAACCATGCCCCACTAATTTAAATTATATATATGGGTCACATGGTTTTTTATATAGGCTGAATGGTTAAACTAATGTGTGCCTCAACCAAGTAACACCCCTAGACAAACACCATAACCCACATAGTTTTCACTGGTGATCCACACAATTTATTTAATCATGCTCAAATCATGTGAAGTTCCTATATTAAAACATAGGGTCAAACCATATGTTTACTACATGGTTAAAGTAACTATGTAGATTAGCCATGCACCTTTCTAGTTTCTTTCAAAAACCCTAGTTTTCAGCCTCCAATCCCCTGAAATTTTTTAGACCCCAAAATAGAAAAACCAAGGCTCAAATAATGAGTTTTTATGACCCAGAGGGAATTGCATAAAATGATGTTTATATATATATATATATGATATTTATATAATTTTTATATTGGTTTGTATGAAAATTATTATTTTCATGCCATTGGGTATATTTTTCTATGTGTGTAGGACACCCAATGTATTCTCCATCAAATCTATCATTTAAGGAATTCATTTCCAAAGATGAAATGTATGTTTGTTTTATATATTCGTACATTTGATGCTTGGACTGAATGAAGCATTATTCATGAATTTTAATGCATGAATAAATGAAAAAACCCAAGGAACACCCTTGAGGATTATAAATTATACATCCATATGATGGTTGTTGTGTGTGTGTGATTATAACATGATTTGATAAAAATACCTCAACTCGAATCTCTTTTCATCTTCCTCCTTTCCATATAGAGGTACTCGCATACTATAGAGAGAAGATAGATCATGCTCGAACATTGAGTGATTTAGGCACAACCTGTGGATACAATATAGAGGTAGGATTCTTTTTTTCACTTATGTGATCTTTATAAAATGCACATGAAGATGAATATTTGATGCAATGACTCTTTGGTCTAAGGTACATCAGATTTATGGTGTTCCTAATTTTAGTATTTTATGCACAGGTATTATATATCATGCTTGGAAGATCCTATAAACAGAGTTTTAATCATTTCATCTTGATCTGATAATTATTATTAGACTCTAACAAAACCCTACAATAAGTATTTCAAAATATTTCGGTGATTTAATTTAATCTGAGTAAGGTGTAGAATGATAGTGAGGTTGCTTAATAAATTTATTATTTTTAAATGACTTGAACTAGTTTCAATGAATGATTCTAAATCTTGGTAATTGTTTTAATAAATTAAATGAATGAGATTAAATTGGGAAATAATAATTTATTTTTAAGGTTAATTCACATTAATTAGTGTTATGAATTTTGATTTTATTGTTTTAGGTTCAATCAGTTTTATTGATATGAGTTTTATTCATTTACTTTGATTTTTCTAATGTGGTTATTTGATGTTATATATATTGGTTAAAATCATTATTTATGTTAATGGGTGAATTTATACGTGTGATATGTATAAAACCATGTCAAAGTAATAAAATCTATGAGTTTTCATAAAATTAATTTCATGATAGTTTTTTGGGACATGTTTTGGATAAATCAAATGTTTTTTATCTAATATTTTGCATATTTGGTTATCAATTTAAAAGGAATGAATTTATGAAATTTAGAATTTAAAATGACTATGTGACTTAAAAAACATGATTTTGATTAAAAAAATGTTCTCATGAGATTTCTATTTTAAAACTTATTTCATCTTATTAGTTCTAACTTGTTTGGTTCAATTAATATAAATTATGTGATATATTGATGTTTTTGTGGTTGGAAACATGGTTTTAATGGTACTTTATTGGGTTATTTTGAACTAATTAACTTTTTTTATATTATTTCTTTTATTAGTGACTGTATTTATTTCTCTTGGTTTCATGAGAGATTGAGTTTTTAGGTTATGTTTGGTTTGAAGAAGAAATTTGGGAATTTAATGTTAAGTGGAAGGATAGTGTTGATTTTAGGTCTTATGTATGATAAGGATTTGAGATTAGTTTATTTAGGATAAAACCATTATATATGGTTCCCTTTAATGAAATTATATATGATTGTTTTTGGTTTGGGTGTTTATTTTAGATTATATCCCTTTTTGGTGGATGTTTAGGGTAAAAATGAGAAGGGGAAGTAGTTTCTCCGATGGATGAATATTTTATGGTTATATGGATTGAATTATGGTAATTTATGATTGAAACTTATGTATTTTATATCAAATAGATTATTGGGATGTTATTTGATAGTCTCGGGGTGAGAATTTTGGTTTCGGGTATTGAGGTTGCTGGGTTTTATTGGAATTCTAAAAGATGTTGAGGTTTTTGGTGGTAAATCTTTAAAATGTCATTCATTTTGAGTTTTAACAATTAAAATTAATAATTTATATATATATTGATGTTCTAATCTTGAATTTTATGTTTTGGGTGTAGAATTCTAGAATTGGGTACAGATCAAGAGTTTTTTACATCATGTACGGGTAGCTGGAAAATACATGTGTAGGGTTTATAGGCACTGTTCACATGCATGACTAGATGGGAAAACCTTTTATGCCTGGTAAATAGTGAGTTTCATGAGTAACTATTTGAAAAAACTATTAACTTTTTTTTGAAAAATATTGATATGTTTTTTGTTTAAATATTTTAAAAACTATCTATAGGTAGTTTAAAAACTATTTACAATAAATTTAAAAACTATTTACATGTAGTTAAAAATTGGTTTACAACCAGTTTAAAAAAAATTATAAGAAGTTTTGTAAAATATTTTTAAACTATTTTTTAAATAATTAACTAGTAGTTTAAAAACTATTTACAAAATATAAATAGTTTATAAACTACAATCAGTTTATGGTTTAAAAAATGTAAGCTATTTATTGTTTACACATAAAATTTAAACATTTTACAGTTTATTTTGACTTTTTGGTTCTATATAGTTTATATAAGTTCTTATTATTTCACCTGTGTTCTCTCATGACCTAATATAGATGTTTTCCTCAAAGTGTGGACATACTTCACAACATCATTTTTTTATTTCTATGTAAAAATTCCTAAAAAATAAAATTCAATAATAAAAAATGTATTATTAATATAAATCATAATCATTTTCAATAAAAGAAATATTAAATTTGAATAATACCTAAAACTCATCGCTCTTATAGTAAGTAATCATTTCCCGGTACTGTGTTACTGGATAGTCATCAAGGGTTGGCATACCCTCTAAATTTTTTCCAACTCTAACAAACCATCCATTACACAGTTAATGCTTATATGATATCAATAGTTTATCTAATTCCATTAGTTTTTTAGACCTCACAACTTCACCCTCAGGAAAATTATAATAAACCTTCTACAAAAATATTAACTTATATAAATAAAATAATAATATAAAATTTAATCTAATAAATTTTATTAACCATCTTTGAGCTCATGCAGGATCCTTTATTTCAATTTCAAGGTGTCTCCAAGCAACTGGTTTCACCTGAATGATGTCATGGTATTTGGTAAGAATCTCCCTAAAACTCCTATATTATATCTCAATTTTACTAATTATTTGATTTTCTTCATTATACTCGACCATCACCTATGTCTGTAAGTTCTAAACATTACACATGTGAGTATACCCACACTTCCTAATAGCGGTAGATCAAATTGTGAAATAATAATTTTTTTAAATTAATACATGTTACAAAAAAATATGGTTTCAAAATTTACTAGGGTTGTATACATATACCTGATTCATGCTGATCAGTGGGATATGATGGATCCCTAGGTTGTAAAGCATCGATAACCTATATAGTTTCATGGTGGGTGGGGGGGGGTCCAATGTATACTTAGAATGGTTTGAATTCACTGGAGAAGAAGTCAAAGGATATTATACATAAAATAATGTAGAGAATAAAGAAGTAGGAAATTTAGGTAGTGATATATAAGTATGTAGAAAATGATAATAGGGATGAGGATCGAGCTCCATCATCAGATATGTCACATCTGTGATTTTATTTTGAGGTATTTTTATATTTATTTTCAGTCTAAATTTTTCCCTTTGTATTTCCTCTGAATTTTGGAGAAAAGTGTGAACATTTGGGTGGTCAGTGCGTGGTACATGTTTGGCGCACGGTTAATGGTAACCGTGCTCCCCTGCCTAGGTAACTATGTGGTAGCTGGCTGGGTGAGGTAGAAGCTACCGCACAGGCAATGTATTGTTAGCCAGACCATGCGGGGTAACCATGTGGTAGGTCCTTCTTGGTATAGAGAGGACATCACGGTTGTCGTACAATTTATCAAACCATACGGACTAACCATGTGCCCTGCCAGCTCATTAAAAATTTGGTTTTATTTTCTCTGTCCTCCCAATTTTAACACCAAAAACCTCATTTTATCACCCCACTTGGGATTATCCTCCCTAGGCATGCCTCCCCCTCCATCCTTCTCCCTTGGGGATTCAATTTTGGGTTAGATCTGGGTGGTTCTTCCTCGATTCATTAAGTAAGTCTCCTCCTTCCTTTGATTCTTCCCCTATTCTAGGATTTTATTTCTTTTTTTTTGTGGTTCCTCTTCTCTAACTTCTAGGGTTATGATTTTGGGGATCAATCTTGAATTTTTGGGTGCAGTATTCATGTTTAGGGTTTGATCTTGCTTACTTGTGATGCGGTTGAGGTGCGGTTGGAGTTTCACACCAGATTTTGGGAATTCTACACCAAAGGTAGATGATTCTGTGCTTAAACACTGTTTGATGAATTTATATTGCCCGAATAGCCCGAATGCCTTATTTTTTATTGATTTTTGATAACCCCCCTTTCAAGGGATGAGGGGGAACCCTTACAAGGCCTGTAGGCATAGAGATTACATGACCCATAGGTCTTAGGAAATATATAGGATATAAATACATGGAACTACTCCTCCACAACTTCTTCATCGTGATGTCATCTCTTCACCTTCGCATGGATAGTTCGGCTAGGATTCCCGTGTAAGAACATGCTTGTCCAGATGGAAAATGCCATACCCTCTATTTCTAACAAATCCACTTTTAGCTTCTGCTCTAGTGAATGCACCTGCTCTGAATCCTCATCAAGAGTTTGCTCCTTGTAGAGTCTGCCTCGTCATTAAGCACAATTTTAGGTGGCCCAAAGACCTTGAGGTGGCCTGAAGGCCTTGAGGTGGCATGAAGGCCTTAAGGAAGCCTGAAGGCCTTGAGGTGGCCCGAATGCCTTACTGGCCTGAAGGCCTTGGGTGGCCCAAAGGCCTTGAAGGACCTGAGGCCCAAACTGGTGGCCCAAAATCCCAAAAAGATGAATAGTTCTGGATGATACAGTACTAAATAGTGCCTACTACAACATCTTCTACAGTACCTGCTATAGTACCCGAAAATTATGTCTTTGCCCAGTTTTGAACTCGGGTCTCTTGGATGCACTTGCCGAGTCCTGACCAACTGTGCTGAGGCTCTTGTGCGACGAATTTATATTGCTTTTTTGGATATTTTAGTATGTCCTATGAGTTAGATGTTTGGTGAAAAAGTGATTTTTCAAATTATTATACATGAATTTGGTTTGAAATTGGTTTTCCTATATGAAATTGGGCATATTTCATATGTAGAGCCTTATTGTGCACCTTGGGGGTATTTTATAAAATGTGCAATTGGTTTATTAAATTATGAAAGTGATGCAAATTATGTTTGGAAAAGGTTTTTGTGTGCATATGATTTTAGAAAAGGAATTTGGGTGTAAAATTGGTGGAATATTGTGTATATTTTTTCATTATTTGGTTTATGAAATGTGGAAGTGGTGTGTTATGGGAAATGTGAAACTTGATTGACAACAAATAGAAGCTTAGGTAACTAGGTGGGAAGAAAATAAATAGTATACTAGTGATACATAAGGGTCTTCATCCTAGTTTTACTTAGTGGTATTGACAATGAAAACACTAACTCAATAATGATGATGATTGGGAACCACTATAATTTTGGATGCTTATCCTCTTTAGTAGCTCGTGCATGAGAACATGTAATATTGTGGTTACTATACCACTTTACACTAAGATATGATGTCTATAGGGTACCACTCTTATCTAGTTTCTAAAGGTATCTCCCATAACTAGTTCACTTCGGTTATATTGCACTTATTGTCCACATATGGTATGACTCATTGGTTATTTCAAAAACAAGCATAAATTATTTTAAAGTCATTTTGTTTCAAAGTTGTTTTCTATAAAATGTCTCTAGTTTCCTTTTTATAAAAATTAAAAGTTATTTTATCTTATAATGTTTTTAGCATGGAATATTTTGTTGGGTGGAATCTTATTGAGTGTTAGATCACACCCTACTTAAAACATTGGGTGTAGGTAGACTCGGTTATGTTTGAAACAGGTAAGGGAAGGGCTCTTGGAGATGGTGGTTCAGGTTGCTAGAGGTATTCCTTAGTACGGTGTTGTTGGAGGTGGCTTGAGGGTGATGTTCCTATTGTCATGTGGTGGTTTTTGGATAGTTTTTGTGTTTCCCTTTTTGTTGTAGCCGGTTTGGTTTTTGTCTAAAAGTTGTAACTCAAATCTGGAAAATGGTTAATGCCATGTTTGGTTTGGATTTTCAGTTTTAGTTTATTTATTTATTGGTTGTTTTATTATTATGATATCAGGTAAATCATTCTAATGTATTGTTTTGATACCTAATCACTTGTTTCCTTCCTGTAGGGACCAGTAATGCCTTTTGGGACATTCTACTAACTAGTTCGGGTGCCGGTTTGGATGACGACCCAACTTGGTTTGTGATAGGATAAGGAAATCATAAATAAGGAATATAATCAGGTGAAAATAGTGGGGACAACATAGGTGGTCTTAATATTATTGATGCATCTAAGGTAAATATGGGATAAAAATATGTTTTATATGGTATAAATCTTAAAGGTTCTGGATGTAATCATGTGTGATGAGTATTGTAAGTAGTTTTAGTACCACCCCCTCTAACTGGTAGACCAGTCACCACTATTAGTAGTCTGGTTGGATAATAATCATCTCATGGATGGTGGGACCTAATTAAAATTTAAAATTTATTGATTATGTGGAATTATATGTTTTATAATCAATATATATATATATATATATATATATATATATATATTTTTGAAATATTATACTCACACTAGGAACCAAAGGAGGAATTTCCATCTCTATCATGTGGTGATCATTTTAGAAACTCTCTTTCTTAATATATCTTTAATATTTTTAATTTACTACATTAGAAAATACATATATATTTAATTAGAAATTTATTAATAATAAAATTACATAATCAATGAATACTAATTAGCATGATAAACATGGATTATGATATGGTTTTCTAATTGTTTGTTCAATTCAGTCCAATTTAGTTTGGGTTAGGTTATTTGTTTATTTTTTCATTTGGTCATTTAGTTCATTTTAGTTTATGTACTTCAATTCATTTTGGGTTAGGTCATTTTGGCCATTTTTGAGTTATATCATTTGGTTTATTTTTGGGTTAGGTATTTTGGTTTATTTGTTCATTTTATCATTCAATTAGATCATTTGGTTAATTTTGGGTTAGCTTATTTAGATTCATTTGGGTTAGTCCATTTAGTTTGTTTTTGGGTTAATTCATTTTTGATTTAGGTCAATTAGTTAATTTTCCAATAGGTTATTTGGTTTATTTTTTATTATGTCATTTTAGATTAAGTCATTTGGTTCATTTTTGGGCTATGTTATTTTTGAGTTAGGTCATTCAGTTGATTTTGGGTTATGTCATTTTGTTCATTTTTTGGGTCATGTCATATTTTAGTTAGGCCATTTTCACCATTTAGTATTAGGTTATTTGTTCATTTTAGGTTAGGTAATTTGGTTCATTTTGGGTTAGGTAATTTGGTTCATTTTGGGTTAGTTCATTTAGTCATTTTTTTCATTATTTGGTTAGGTAATTTGGTTCATTTTGGGTTAGTTTATTTGGTTTATTTTTGGTTAGCTTATTTGGTTCATTTTAGGTGAGGTTATTTGGTTCATTTGGGTTTAGGTCTTTTGGTTCATTTAGAATTAGTTCATTTGATCATTTATTCATTTTGGGTTAGGTCATTTGGTTAATTTTAGGTTAGGTTATTTGGTTCAAAGAGTGTTTTTTAAACTTAAAAGTTCTTGAATTTGGACCTTGAGGAATGCTACATTCATTAAATAACGTTTTCTAGGATAGAGGGATTATTTTGACATATCATTTAGGGATTAAACTAAATTATACCAAGTCTAAATTTCTAAATTTCAAGGGAACTTGCAACCTATATAGAGGATTAATTTGAACAAATATTCAAGGGAGAAATAATATTTAATTAAAGTTATAAATTCTGTATTAAAGGTGTATTTACAACCTTATTTTCATGGGATTTATATGGAGAAACCTTAAATTTCAGCATGCAAAGATAGATAGACTGAAATAATAATTGACAACAAGAGTCTTCAAATTGGATTAAAAATTTCCATTTAGTATTGAATGACTACTTACAACATAAAAAGAAGATAAAATTGATTTAAATAATCATAAATTGATATACCAAAATGGGAATGATATATTGGACATAATAGTCTTTAAAGAAGTTAAAAAACATGGTTCACAGAGGACTATGTTAAGGTTGAAATCATAAACCAGACCAAGACAAAATGCATAGAATGCTTCAACTACTAGCTTTCTAGAAAAAAATATTTAATTTTAAAGAGGATAAAATTATATTCAAAGTGACAAACATGTAGAGTCCTTATGTGGGAACAATTTTAAAGAGAATCTGGTATATATAAAAACATTTGAAGCCCAAGATATATATTTAATATTATTTTGAATGGATGAAAAGAGTGTTTTTTAAATGGTTCATATTGAAAGTTTATTTTAAAAAACTTCTTTGTTTTCAGAATGAAAAAATACAATTAAATTAAAAAAAAAACCAAACATACCCTTACAAATTAAATCCAACATGAAAAAATGAAACATTATAGTTTAATTCTATTTCAGGAATATTTAGGTCTGTTTTAGAACTATTTTGGATTGTGTTATTGAAGTTTAAATATTTTTTAGGAATATTTCTATTTTATGACTATTTTCAAAGTTAAATTAAATTAAATGAACACTTTAGGTTTATTTGATTTCATTCAATTTAGGTTGGTTTTATTTTAATAGAATATAAGAAAATATAGTTAAATTAAACTAAAATAAATAAGACCAAAATTAACCTTCTAAAATAAAACTAAATAAAACCAAATCAAAGGGATTAATTACCCATACCCATATACCAAGTTACATGGTCACTCAAGTCCCAATCAAGCCAAAACAACTCACACTAGTCCCAAACAACATAAGAGTAAAACCCTACCCTATCCATGGAACATGGAGATTTTTCACCATACTTGAGAGCCATTTTACCCATATCCACCCTCTAGGGGGGTTAATTATAACAATCTAGACTCAACTAACCACTTTGATATCAAAATAAGGACATTATTAGGAAAATACATACACCCACAAGAAATAAAAACATTTCATATGTACAATTTTATAATAAAATGATACTTAATTAAATCATCATTTAAAAAAATTATAAATTACACCATTGATAAATTTTTCCATCTTTATTTGAATCATTTCATAATATAATCATCATAACAAAATATTTTAAAAAAATTAAATTCACTTCATATTTCATAAAACACTAATATAAAATTAAAATTCATAACTAATAAAAAATGTACCAGAGTATTTAATTTATTAGATAAACATAATTAAATTTAAAATTATAATTCATAAATAATAAAAAATGCACATGAAAATTTAATATCTAAGAAAAACATAGTTAAATTAATTCAAACATTCATTGTTATGGAAATGAAAGGGTAAAAAATAATGCCTATTATTATCCCACTAAGAGAAACAATTAATTTTCCTTTTTTTGTGTTTATAAACTCTAAAATAAACTCCAATTAAATTCATACAATATAAAATCCTTGGGAACCATTTCAATTAGTTTAAATATATTTTTTTTGAATTCAGTTTATATGTAAACTAATTTTATAGTTTACATGTAAATTTTATTTAATTTACCTGTAAAATGATTTAATAGTTTACTTGTAAAATATTTTTTAAAATTAGTATATAGTTTACAAAAATGAAACCAAAATAAAGAAATCAGAATATAATAAACTTGAAAGACCCAATTTGAGTTAAAATTAATAAACTAAGACCACATATGGTCTATTTTATATATCACCCACCATTACTCTAGGTTTATAATAAACTATGTCAATTAGACTATTTTAGTCATCATACATAATATATTGATCGAGAACAATTGGGGTAGGGACAATATCAACTTCGTCCACACTATAATAAAAATATATATTGAGATTACTTCACTAATAACACAAAATTTAGGTCTCAGATGACCTTTCACATATAATACTTGTTTCTCTATTGATACCAAAATATAGAGCACATTAGTATCCAAGAAGTAATTCATTTCAATAACTCTAAATCCATAGTCATCGATGAATGTTCCATATCACATAATAGAATCAAACTAATTTCATTTCATTATAGAAACTCAACCATGGGATTAATAATCCAATATTAGTATTTTCTCAAGAACTGCATAATAAGAACTACATAAATGCCTACTATCCAATAAACTAGAAAATAAATATTCAGTTGAAGTTATCATAACTCCATCATGTTGTGCTCTCATGTTCACTTCTCAATCAATTATAAAAATTTTATACCCATTGATAAATAATAATTTTCAATCACAAACTAAAGAATTTGGACCAAAATACAATTCTCTTATTTCTTCAGAGATAGAGTCAATAGGTAAACTCAATACCTAAAATATAAATTAATATTAAAATTATATGATTTTTTATTTTATTAAACTAATGTACATACCTTCAATTTCAACCAAATAGGAAACTCTTTGCTTTGTAAAGTATCTATCTGTATGAAAGGTAATGAAAAATGAATTCTACTTATAATTTGTTCATGTTACATATATGATAAGTTAATAAATGTTTAATATATATATGAAACTACTTAGTACGAGATAACATATACATATTAAAATTACTTACTTAATGTAGTCATCAAACAAATCATGGTTAAATAAGACTGTCGGATGCACCACCTCTCACTATTAAAGGATCAATATAGTCAATATATTTGATCCATTAATTCCCCTTGTTTGGAGGAAGTAATAGAAAAGTGGGTTCAATTTTACCATTCTTCTTCATTTCTCATTGGATGGTTATGTCTTGTGACCACATCATCTAAATACATTGAATATAAATCTATACATTCATAATCCAAGTAACCTTTCACAATGGAACCTTCAATATGATTCTTGTTCCAAACATAAGACTCCATTGTAAAAATATTTATTTTAGTTGGATGAATCTAATGAAAATCAAAAATTCCCCGAAGAATTATTTTAGTTAGAAGATGGATAGTTAGATGCATCATGTAAGTGAAAAATTATGGAGGGAAATTTTTTATCTAACTCATATTGAATTAATGGTGCCACTTCCTATATTTTTTTTCAAGAAATAATTTGAAAACAATTTAGCACATAGATAAAAATACTAATGGTACAACCGAATCACCGTCACCCTTAAATTATTAGATATTAAATGATGGATTTCTATTGTAATCAATTACTATGAAAGGACGTGGTAGTCACAATTTTTCTGATATTTTTGTTTGAAATCTCTTCTGTTGACCCATTTATATATATTACTTGAATAGCCATTAGGAACCTTCATAGTTTCTAGTAATTCTAGAAATTAATTTTTCTCTGAATATTTCATCACATAAAAAGTATAGGTAACTTTCCATTTATTCTTACTAATACACACATGATGCAATTTTGGTCTAATACCACAATCTTCCAAGTCAGACTGAGATCATATATCATATTCGGTCTTACCTTTAGCATTTATAAGAATCAAAAGCAACATTTCACATATGATTTTCGTAATATGTGTTACATATAAACAATGGCATAAAAAATGGTTAACCAATAATATAACAGCCCAGAAAATCTAAACCCAATTTTTATTATATTTTATTAAGTAAATATACTTATACTTTAAATATTTTTAAGATAATTTTTGTTGAAATGGAATTTGAAACTAATTGTTTTATTAAAAGTACAATTTAATTTTGTTTCCAAAAGGAAAATTACATTTAAAGAATATTTTAATAAATATTTTTATCAAAATTACTATTTAATATAATCAATTTTATTTACCTTTTATGCAATATATATTAGTTTAAAGTTATATAAAATTATTAATAAAACTAATATTATTATAAAATTATAATTTTATTATACATTTCATTTAAAATTATTATTATTATTATTTTTTTAGATAATATATTTTATAAATATAAGAGATATATTATGTTTTATTTTTATAAAATTTATAAATTAAAAATACATATTATAGTTATATTATAAAAAACGCATAATATATATGTTTTAAATAAAAAATGCATAATTTGAAATATTTATTTTAATAAAACAAATTATATATATATATATTTATTTATAAAAGATGCTAAAATTGTGTATATATATATATAAAATGTTTGATTTGAAATATTTATTTTAATAAAAAAAATTAAATATATATATTCATATAAAAATGATAAAATGGTGAATATATATAAATATATAATTTATTAATAGTTTAAACGTTTTGAGGTATTAAAAAAATGAATAAATAAATATATTATTATTAAAAAAAATAAAGAGGCGTGAATGCAAATAGAGGATTGATTGAACCACCTATTTTCTTTTTTTTTTAAATAATATATTGATTGTTTTTATGTGTGGCATGGATTTTGGGATGAGAAGTAAAAAGGTTGAATAGTGGGATAGGTTTTGTCACGTATAGCATAAGAGAAGAAAAAAAAACATAAAAAACACGATAAAATAGATTGATATAAAAAAAATGAAAAATTCCTATTTGAGGCATGAGTCATGGCCTTTGGGAGTGATGTGATAGAACGTGAAGATTGAAATAATGATAAGGGAAAAAATATTAATAAAATATGTTAGTTTGAATGTTGTGTGAATCACAACAAAAAGGAAACTATTCACCCATGAGACTTTGTTTGGTTATTTTATTTTATTTATTATTTTTAGTTAGTTTATTCTATAAGATTGTCGTTCTTTACCTTTTATAAATTTGGGAGAAGTCTCACCCTGCATGAAACAAAATGCTACGGGTTCTCTTCCTCAAATATCCAGCAAACCCTCTCTGGTCTGAGCCTCTCATCCAAGCCAAGTAAGGGTCTATTTTCAATTATCTCTATTTTACAAACCTTTATTACATAATTATGAATATGTGGTTTTATATAATTAGATTGCAATACTTCTTTTAAAAGATTTCAAAGAGTGTTTATGATTTGATTATGTAGAATCTAATCTTATATACCTTGGTATATACAGATTTATATGTATAAATATTTATATGTGTACTTAAAAACCAACCCAAATATTAATTATATTTGTTGGTTTTGGTTTTCTTTTATTCTGTGGAATTTTAAGGTGAAAATATTATTATGATTTTATTCTTATTATTCAAATTATTTTATTTTAAATGGTTATACATGTATATATATGTATGTATATATATATATGCATATGGATAAAATGACGATTATTATTTTGCAATTTTATTTCAGCTTATCGTCATGTTTTCGAAAAAAACACATTAAATATCAACATGTTTTATTGATATTCTAATCGTCGCATCTGCATAGATACATGGCCATGATTTTATGTTCATCATCAGCACTCATTGAATTATAAATTAACTCATGAATGTCATATAGGTAATGACAATTATTTCATATTAATGACACGTCGTGTGCATCAGTATCACTAATTTTGTTTGGATAATAGCTGTGTATATTGTATGCGCTATATATATATATATGCATGGTTAATTTGTTATCATTATTTTTAAAAGGAATAAATCGCTAAAGTGAAAAGTATGTATGACAAATCATGCAGATATAAGTCTATGTGTAAATCAACTACTTCAAAACAAGTAGATGAAATCTTATAAAAGTATATATATATATATGTAAGAATATGTATATATAAATTTGTACACATGCATTACTTATGTATCAAATGTTGTTTACGGGTTTTAATATATGAAAACCCAGTGCAAATGTATACGTATTTAACGCAAGCTTAAAATGTTTTCAGAAAACCCAACTCCTGAGCATTGTAGACAGGAAGGAATTGGGGAGTGAACCCATCCTTCAATTAAAGTATACATTTCAAGTAGTCTCAGATGATATGTTTTTTTAGAAGCTTGACTAATGTTTTTAGAAAGACACTGGATTATTTTTGAATGGTTTTGAACATAATTATTTTCCAAAAATTGAACTAATATTTTTATACTGTAAGTAATTTCAAATGGTATTTTTTAAAAAAGGGTATTTCTAATTGTTTTGAAACAGTTTTTCAAAGAATGGATTATAAGTGTTTATCGAAGGTTTTAAAACCACTTAATATGCATCTTTTGTGCTTACCCCAAGTTTTTGAAATGTTTTTCACAGGTTTTCAGAGTTGGTTATCGCTGTTGTAGCACGTGGATGCAAACATGATCTTTTCATTTTGTTTAACATTTCATTGTTTCTCTAATGTTTTTGTAAGAATATATCTATTTTCTAGAGCCTAGACCGGAATAAGGTCCTCTTGTATGTCATGTCTAAGGCTGGTTCCTTACACTTGGTATCAAAGAAAGTTTAGTACAATCCTTGGAAGATAGATTTAGATAAACTCTGATCAGAGCACATAGACCTAAGATGGACTTTGAGTATTAGTATAGAAGAACTTCCTAGAATTTTGGTATTGTAGAGATTTTGTGAGTTTTCTAAGAAATACATACCTGTATGGATACGAGCAGGTAGAGGCGGCTCTAGTATAGATGTACCTAGGGGAAAAACCCGAAAACACCGCTTTGATCTAGACTCGAACGAGGACTAGTGCACGACAACGGGTCTTTCTACACTATTGGTTACGACACTCTCGGGGGATATTCTTAGGATAATTCTCATTTTCTTTACTAACCATTATGAAGGGTTTATGATTATATATTTCCTCAAAGAAAACATTTTTTTATGATTATGGATTATATCCATAAACTGTTCAAGTTATGTTAAGTGTTTTACAAGTTTGGATTTATGTATTGCTATTCATAAACTAATCTAGTGTATGACATTATTTAGAAATGGTTCCTAGTGGAAGGAATAGAAACCTTATCAATGCACTCACTCCATGTAGGTATTTCCCTCCTGCTCAAGATAATTATAGTGGAGTTGGTGATACAACTGGTGCTGATCAGCTTATCACCATACTGGGAAAACTCACTCAAGTTATGAATAATAACTTTACCTGTATGGAGCACCCAGATCCACAGCATGGAGGATCAATGTTAAATCTCTTCACGAGGCAATAACTAGAAAAATTCAATGGGGGTACAAATCCACTAGTAGCTGAGCAATGGATAAATTCCTTAGAGAAAATATTCCATGCCTTGGGGAGTAATA
This sequence comes from Viscum album, assembly GCA_963277665.1. Taxonomy (NCBI): domain Eukaryota; kingdom Viridiplantae; phylum Streptophyta; class Magnoliopsida; order Santalales; family Viscaceae; genus Viscum; species Viscum album. Next base: position 187,609,920 of record OY728159.1, read on the forward strand.
AAATGGAAAAAGTTATCATGGCAGTTTACCACCTCACTAGAGATACTGATCAATGGTGGCCATTGATTCAAAACACGAAGGATGATGATGAAGTATCAAATATGGAATAGAGGGAGTTCAAAGAGATTTTCTTAGAAAAATACTTTCCTCGTGACCATCGAGTATATATGGAAAGGCAATTTCTGAGTCTGAGACAAAAGGAGGATGAGAATGTCACAAAGTATGAGGCTAACTTTACAAGGTTAGTGAGGTATGATGCAGATTATATACGTAACCCAAGAAGTAAGATTGATCATTTCTTTGATGGGTTAAAATTGTTTCTCTGTCGAGCATTAGTATCACAATCCTTCTCATCGTACAAAGATATTGTCTCATATTCTATCAAGACAGAAAAATAATTCTCTAAGTTTTACAACTTTAAAGAAAAACAAGAGAAGAAGAGATCTGTTGATCACTCTAGGAATGGAAATAAGGGGAAGAAGGGAAAAGTTGAATATCCATCCTATAGTAAATGTGGGAAGAAACACCCTGGTACTTGCTTGAAGGGAATGGGAGTCTATTACAAGTGTGGTGAAAAAGCCACCAAGCTCGTGATTTCAAGGGAAAGAAAGAAGCTACCGATGTTCAATCCTACAATTGTAGGGAGATAGGACATTATGAAAATGAATGTTCTAAGTGTTAGGGGAAATTACCTTAGAAAAGGCCAAGGGATCAAGGCCAAGATTATGCTATCACTACTACTGAGGTAGAATCTCCAAAAGACGTGGTGGCAAGTAATTTAATGGTTTTCTCAAGTTTAAAAAATGATTTATTTGATTCTGGATCATTGCATTGTTTTATATCTTCCCATTTTTCTAAGAAAATTAGAAATTTTCAATTTTATTTAATAAGGAAGTTGTTAGTCAAAACTCCCAAGGTAAGTATCATTGCTACAAAGTTCTGTGAATCAGTTCCTATTAGGGCATATAAATGTTCTTTATCTGCTGATCTCATCATCATAACTATGATTTAATTTGATATAATCCTCAGTATGGATTGTCTTTCGAACCATGATGCAAAGATTTATTGTAAGAAGAAGGAGGTTATGATTTTTGATGATGATGATAAAGAACACCTTATCTTTAGAGTAAAATCGTCACCACCTGATTCTTATCTAGATCCACCCCCAGTAGCTCAACTAAATTCAATTACTGGGGAGGAAGAGAATGAAATAACTGTGGGTTAGGAAAGGAATGTTCAAATAGAGGATATACCTATTTTGAAAGAATATGTAGATGTGTTTCTGGAAGATTTACTTGGAAATCCTCCAGAATGAGAAATTGAGTTTTCCGTTGATTTAATTCATGGTTCAAGGCCTATATCGAAGACCCCTTATAGAATGGCCACTGTGGAATTAGTTTAACTAAAGAAACAACTAGAGGAATTGAGTAATAAGAGATTTATTCACCCTAGTGTTTCTCCATGGGGACCCTCTGTCCTTTTTGTTAAGAAGAAAGATGGATCTATGAGGTTATGTATCGACTATAGGGAAATCAATGCTATAACAATAAAGAACAAGCATCCCCTACCTCGCATTGATTATTTATTTGACCAAATCCATGGAGATCAATACTTTTAAAAGATTGACCTTCAATCTAGATACCATCAATTGTGTGTGAAGAAGTAATACATTACGAAGATAGCATTTCGAACCAGGTACGGGCATTACAAGTTTACAATAATGCCTTTTGGATTGACTAATGCACCCTCTGTTTTCATGGATCTAATGAACAGAGTTTTCAAGGAATATCTCAATGATTTTTTAGTGGTATTTATTGATGATATGTTGGTATACTCCAAAATCTATGGAGATCATGAAAATCACTTGTGCATTATCCTGAAGACTCTTAGAAGACATGAATTATATGAGAAGTTTAGCAAGTGTGAATTCTATCTTCAGGAGATTTCTTTTCTTGGTCATATTGTCTCTAAGGATTGAATTTCTGTTGATCCTTCTAAGACCAAGGAAATATAATAATGTCCAACACTGACAAGTATAACTGAGGTACACAATTTTATTGGTTTAGCAGATTGTTATCAGCATTTCGTCCAGAACTTTTCCCGATTGGCTAACCCATTAACGAAGCTCACACGTAAAGGGGTTAATGTTTTTTGGACAAAAGAGTATGAAGAATGTTTTGAAGAAATGAAGAGAATATTATTCAATGATCCTATATTGACTCTACCATCGGGGAATGATGGGTTTGTTATTTATATTGATGCTTCAAAGAAAGGACTTGGTTGTGTCCTTATGCAGAATGATAGGGTTATTGCCTATGCATCAGGATAGCTGAAAATTCATGAGAAAAACTATCCTACTCATGATCTTGAGTTAGCTGCTGTAATATATGCTTTGAATATATGGAGAAATTATCTCTATGGTGAAAAAATGTGAGATATATACTGATCACAAGAGTTTTAAGTATATTTTCTCACAGAAATAACTCAACATGAATCAAAGGCGATGGATTGAACTACTCAAGGATTATGATTGCATGATACACTACCACCCGGGGAAGGAAAATATGGTGGCAGATGATTTGAGCAGAAAGGATCATGTAGTTTTGAAAAAAATGAGAGTTGAAAGGGATCCAATTTTCATGGATCTAGTAAAGTTGGATATGGGAATAACCATAGAAGGTGAAACATTGATACTTTTTCAAATGGTTTCCAAACATTCTTTACTAGAAAGGATTAAGAGTTCTCATACCAATGATGAAGAATTTCAAAAGAAGATTAAAGCTGTGAATAATGGGAGATTGAGTGACTTTGTGTATGAAGAAAGAATTTTGAAATTTGGGAAGAGACTTTATGTTCTAGATATACCTAATCTAAAAAGGGAATTGTTGGATGATGCTCATAGTTCCAATTTCTCTATACACCCTAGGAGAACCAAAATGTATAGAGATTTGAAGGAACATTTTTGGTGGGACAACATGAAGAGGGAGATTGCTGATTTTGTGTCAAGATGTATGGTTTTTCAACAAGTGAAAGATGGAAGGCAACGACCTAGAGGAGTCATGAAACCTCTTCCCATACCTGAGTGGAAATGGGATAATATTATGATGGAATTTTTCATGGGTCTACCAAAGACTCCTAGAAAGAACGATGTAAGATGGGTCATTACTGACCGTCTTACCAAGTCATCAAATTTTCTTACTATAAGATAAGATTTACCACTTAAACATCTATAAAGACTATATATTAATGAAGTTGTGAGACTTTATGGAGTACCCATATTGATTGTTTCTGATCATGATCCACATTTTACATCAAAATTATGGAAAAGTCTTCAGAAAGCCCTGGATACTGAACTTTATTTGAGCACTGCCTACCACCCCCAAACTGATCGACAATAAGAATGGACTATTCAAACCTTAGAAGACATGTTTAGATCATTCTCACTTGACTTTCAAGGTATGTGGGATCAATATTTACCTATGGTATAATTTTCCTATAACAATAGCTTCCATTCAAGTATTCAGATGGCACCATATGAAGCGTTATACAGAAAGAGATGCCGCACACCAACTTTTTGGGATGATGTTGGTTAAAGAAAAATTATAGGCCCATAAATTTTTGAGGAAATAATGGAAAAGGTGAAGGTAATCTAAACCCACATCGAAGTAGCTCAAAGTAGGCATAATACCCATGCTGATAACTGAAGGAAGGATTTGGAATTTCTGGTAGGAGATCATGTTTTCTTGAAGGTATCTCCATGGAAGGGTGTTATATGTTTCGGTAAGAAGGGTAAATTGAGTCCCAGGTACATAGGACCATTCTAAATTCTAGAACGAATTGGGGATGTAGCTTACCGTTTGGAAATGCCGCTAGGTCTCTCCAAAGTTCATGATGTGTTCCACGTATCACTGTTGAGAAGATACATGCCCAATCCAACGCATGTACACAATTATGAGGAAGTATAACTGGAACCCGATCTATCTTATTGTGAATAGCCCGTCAGGATTCTTGGTACTAGAGAACAAGTGCTGATAAACTGGACGACTCATCTGGTAAAAGTTCTATGTAGAAACTATAAGATGGAAGAGACAACGTGGGAACTCGAGGAACTTATGATGAAGAACCACCCAATTCTTTTTATGCAGTAATATTCTAGAAATTTTGAGGATGAAATTATTTGAAGGAGGGGAGAATGTAACACCCCAAGCTTCCACGGTACGCTTCTCTTTGAATAATACAGTAGTGTGTGTTGTACGCAACTTCGAGTTCTAACACACCACAACCAATCAAACTAGCCATTATGAATAGTAATACCCACTTTTTAAAATATTATAAATTTTATCTTTCAAAATGGACTTCATTTTTGGATTTGAAATATCAAAATTATCTTAGGGTGAATTTTTGGTACTTTTAAGATAACTTTCATATTTTGATGAATAATGAAAATTACTAAATTTTAATTAAAAACAACTTTTTAATCAAAATAATTAATAGTGATAAATTATGAATTTGAGTGATTTTAAAGAATAATTAGATTATATTTTTACCATTTAATCTAATTTTGGTCATTGGACATCATTTCACATTTAAACTAGACATAAGCAAGTTTCAATCTTTTGATAGTTATTATTTCTTAAAAACACGCTTTTTGTTTTGACAACGGGAATTAATTTTAAATTAATTTCTGCCACTTCTGTATTTTGAATTTAGAAAAATGGATTTCATATTTATAATCAGGAGGTCCAAATTGTGTAAATAAGTAACTTTTATTTTTAGACATTTTGAATAATTACTTTGGTAAATATTTTATTTACCATGGTTAAAGGAGAAATCCAGTAAATAAGGGTAAAAAAATAATATTATAATAATATTAAATTACCCTAAAAGGTGTATTAAAAATATTGGTTGATAAATTTTAGACTATGTGCATCTTTAGGTCTATTTTGGGACCCCATGGATCCACTTGTAAGTGACAATGACACTTTATATTAATTAAGTTAAAGTAAATTCAAAAATGACATAAGCATATATCTTTTAGAAAAATAATTTTTACATAGGGTTATATATGTTATATTTTTTACTATAAATATTCATTAGAAAGGTAAAAAAATTTAATACATAATGGTTTTTTATTTATAATTTTTAGACATTGAATAATTAAATTTATTAATGACACAATAATGATGCAGTATTTTCCTTATTAATGAAAGAATTAAATAATTGGTATTATAAATGCTAAAATAAATATAATTTGAAATTTTTGATGACATACACGAATTTTATTGGTTAATATGACATGTTAGGATTACATAAATGAATTTGGTTTTAATTAATAAAGTTTTTAAGACTTAAAAAAAATCAATTATTAAATTGTGTCAAAATTGACATAAAAGAGTTTTTAAAGATAATATTATATTATTAATTCATATTATATTCCTAAAAATCTAAGGTTTGGAAAAAGGACTTATATAATGATATTTTTATCATTAATGGACCACTTAGGGGTCTCTTTGAAGTATATAGTAAGTTTATTAACTATATAATATAAAAAAACAAAGAGACATGGTAAATGTCAAACTAATTGACTAAGAGTTAAAACTAAAAGATAAGGTTAATATAGTGACCCAAAACTGTCTAAAACGTATTGGTTGAGTGGTTTTAGAACTATAACCATATTAAAATTTAAATAATCTAATTTGGAGCCATTATAAACCGAATATGAAATTATTATAAAATAATATTTCTAGTTTTTCCTAAGGTGCCCATCACCCCTCTTATAAAAGGGCACTCCCCCTTCTCTCTAATTAACACCTTCAAAGCCTTTTGTATCGGCCAAACCTCACCCAAATATTCTCTAAACTTCCCTCAATTAAACCTAGAGGCCTTAGTTTGACCATAAATCTAACCTAAGGAGTTCTTTTGACCAAATCAAAAGGAAGAACCTGAAGAAGAGGTAATGATTTCACCACCTTCTTTCAAGTTCCTTTCTTCTTCCACTTCTTCTTTATTTATTATTTCCATTCTAAAATAAAAAATCCAGTATCTTATATATACTGTGATGTTATTATAAATATGGTATAACCATTTTCAGTATTCTATCTATCCTTTGAATGACATGTCTCCATACGTGCGTACGTACGACTTACCGTCTCCACGTCGTGGTGTAATTGTTATTCAAAACATTATTATTAGGATGGGTATGATAATGATGTGTAATTGATGTAAATAATAAATATAAAATGATAATTATTCTGTATATATGATACACCATCCAATTATATATTATTTTAATATCAAAAGAATGATATTGTCGCTCGTGCGTACATACGGATTACCGTGTCCACGAACGTGATGAGATTCATTCCCCATCGTATCAATTCAAAAATAATTTTCATTTGATGATTAAAAATAATTTTTAAGGACTTAATATAATTCTTGATATGAATAAGTTACAACCTATGGATAATAAGCACATCTTATGTAACAAAACATATAAAAGAAAATGAATAAGTGAACACCCGAAACGACGATAATACTAAAATATTATTAACAAATAAATATTAAAAGATAATATATGATATCATATTTATGTATATGATTCTTTTATAATTTAATAAGAATTATTTCACCATTATACAGGAGGTTAAACTACCCTCGACCAAGGAAAAGTACAAGGTAAGGGTTAATTTCACAATCTTATCATTATCTGAGGTTGTTTATATGTAATTATCTATTGGGACCTCTTTATCATCCACATCCATGTTTCTTAAAAATGTATTCCAATTTTTTTTTACTATTTACTAGACTATGGGTTAAAGTCATTTATACCCTTGTTTGAATTTTTATAAAATGGTTTGAAAGGAATCTTTTAGTCGTTTTCCAAACAAGGTCCTTTTTAACCTTTTCGACCAAATTAAGGTAAGAATGTATTTTTAACTTATACGGCGGGTGAAACTATTTTTCACCATTATAAATCATCAAATATTTCCTTACAAGATTATAAGAATATTTTCAAAGTAAATGTTTTCTTTTATAATTGTGTGACTTTTAAATGATTTAAAAAAAGAGATATTTCTCTCAAATAGTTTTGATTTCATATATGTCAACATCCTTTGATGGATTTTAAGCTTATTTGAAGTTGATTTATTATGACACAAAACTTCCATATTATATTGAAGGTTTTTTGAATACGTATGACTGTGGATGTGTTATTTTTACACCATTCATGATTTATAGATAGAGTATTGAAATTTCATATGCTAGTTTTAATACAAATGTTTATGTTATGTTTAAACCTTTTTATATGAGGAATGCATTAGACTTAGTAAGTGACGGGTGGAGCCTGCTATAGCTCTTCGATGCATCGGAAGGTCTCATGAGACAAACTAGTGGCTTGGTAAAAGGTCTTGAAAAAATTTATTTGTAGTCTTGACACAAGGCCTTGACTATGTGGTTATGATAGTCTGGCATTATGCATTCCATCATTATGAAAGTGGTTATTGATATTACATGTGATTATTCGACTAGTAGAATATCCATGTGAATAAGTAAATGACATTATTTCATTTTATTTTTTCCATATTATACTGAAGTTTAAGTTTAAAAGGCTTTTGTTTTAGTTATACATTTCCTTAAATGTTTATGCTTATTTATGAAATTTTCAGCTATATTATTAACAAAAAATGTTGTCCGTTTACTTTTCCTATTGGGAGACTAATGACCGTTTGTCCCATTACAAGTTTTTGGTTTTCTTGTTGTTAAATTTCTCCTAATCATGTTTTCTATCCCTCTCCATCAGAACTTGACACTAAGTTTATCATCCATATCCATGTTTTCCTACATGGAATCCTAGTATGACTTATCTTGGGTGACCTTTGTATTTCTCTTTCTTTCTTTTAAAGTGATAGTTTTATTGACTCTTTTTCCGATGTGGGAGTTTACATTATATTCCCAAGCCCAATTAAAAAAAAAATTGAGGATGAAATTATTTGAAGGAGGGGAGAATGTAACACCCCAAGCTTCCACGGTACTCTTCTCTTTGAATAATACAGTAGCGTGTGTTGTACGCAACTTCGAGTTCTAACACACACCACAACCAATCAAACTAGCTATTATGAATAGTAATACCCACTTTTTGAAATTTTATAAATTTTATCTTTCAAAATGGACATCATTTTTGGATTCTGAATATTGAAATTATCCTAGGGTGAATTTTTGGTATTTTTTAGAAAACATTCAAATTTTGATGAATAGTGAAAAATACTAAACATTAATTAAAAACAAATTTTTTAATCCAAATAATTTATAGTGATAAATTATACTATTGAGAAGTTTTGAAGTATAATTAGAATATATTTTTACCATTTAATCCAATATTGGTAATTGGATGTAATTTCACATTTAAACTAGACATAAACAAGTGTCAATCTTTTGATAGTTATTATTTCTTAAAAAACAGGCTCTTTGTTTTGACAACATGAATTAATTTTAAATTAATTTCTGCCACTTCTTTTTTGTAATTTACATTCTAAAATAATAACTCCAGTATCATCTATATACTATGACGTTATTATAAATATGGTACAACCATCTTCATTATTCTGTCCATCCTTTGAATAACATGTCACCATACGTGCGTACGTACGGATTACCATCTCCACGTCGTGGTGTAATTGTTATTCAATACTTTATTATTTGGATGGGTATAATAATAACATGAAATTCATGTAAATAATAAATATAACATTATAATTATTCTGTATATATTATATACCATCCAATTATATATTATTTTAATATCAAAATAGTGATATTGTCGCTCATGCGTACGTATGGATTACCGTCTCCACGAACGCGATGAGATTCATTCCCCATCGTATCCATTCAAGAATAAATTTCATTTGATGACTAAAAATAATGTTTAGAGACATGATATAATTCTGTATATGAATAAGATACATCCCATCCATAACAAATATGGCTCACATAACAAAGAATATAAAGGAAAATGAATCCGTTAACACCCGAAACAACGATAATACTAAGATATTATTAACAAATCAATGTTAAAAGATCATATATGATATCATATTAATTTATATAATTCTTTTATAATTCAATAACAATTATCTCACCATTATACATGAGGTTAAACTACCCTCATCCAAGGAAAAAGTACAAAGTAAGGGGTTTCTTATCTCACTTTTAATTCCGTGAGATTTCCATTGTTCACCGCTTATTTATTGCATGCGGTGTGTGTACTACCCATGATTGTATTAATTGTTTAATATATTTAAATTTATGGATATTTACATCATCATTTTATGATTATTCTTTCATGGGTGTATATTTCGTAAGTTACCAAATTGGTAAGGGAATTTGAAATTTCAATTTCTACTCATTCGGCTTCACACATACTTCATTGATTATTTTACTCCAGGATTATTTTTGGAATCACTATTCATTTTCTTATGTCATAATTTCCACTCCCCTTTATGTGTATATACATTTTATACACATAATCACTCCATTGATAAATTCTCATGTCATCGATATGAACTTGATAAGAGTAATTTTAACTCAATCTCCATTTGTTGGGTTGAATATCCAATTCATTGGTGTTGTTTTTACAAGAATATGTGTGAATGTCCTATGATTGATTTACATTGAATATCCAATCATATTGAGTGTATTTATATTTTTCACACATAATTATTTTGTTGATTTATCCTTAACCTAAGTATATGGTCTTTATAAGAGATTTCATCTCAATTTACATTCCATTAAGACTTCTTTGTTGTTATGCACCAAATCACTTTTATATGGTGTATATAATGTACTTTGACATATTATATCATGAATACCTTTATTCTCATGATATTACCAAGTTTTTATTACCTCAATTATTTGTATTCAAGTGTCTCTCTTTTGGTTAGGAACTGTAACTAAAATATCATTTAAATGTTTAAAATATTTATTCTTCTAAATCATTCTCATTGATGTCTATGTTTTAAAAATGGTTTTAAGGATTTATTTATATGGACATTAATGTTTTAAAATTAAAATTCATTTTCAAAGTTTCAAAGTGGTATGGGACACTTTGATTCAATAATCTATTTTAAATGTCTTCTTGATAAATAGTGAGACTTTTAAATGTTTTCAGGAAAAAGGGTGATATTTATCTCAAATAGTTTTGATGATTATTTTCATCTATGTCAATATCGTTCATTATTCTCTATTGAGATTAATCTTTTAAAATAAAATCTTCCATATTGTATTGAATGAGTTATGTTTGATTGTGGATGTGCTATTTTTATACCATTCATGGTTTGTGGATAAAGTATTGACATTTCGTCTGCTAGTTTTAATACGAATGTTTATGTTGTGTTTCAACTTTTCATATAAGGAATGCATTGGACTTAGTAAGTGACAGGTGAAGCCCTCTATAGATCCTCGATGTATTGGTAGGTCTCATGAGACAAACTAGTGTCTTGGCACAAGGCCTTGAAAATATCTTATTTATAGTCTTTGCACAAGGCCTTGACTATGTGGTTAAGATAGTCTAGAATTATGCATTCCATAATTATGAAAGTGGTTATTAATATTGCATGTGATCATTCGACTAGTATAATATCCATGTGAATAAGTAAATGGAATTATTTGACTTTATATTTGCCATATTATGCTGAAGTTCCAGTTTAAAAGGCTTTTGTTCTAGTCTTATACACTGCCTTAAATTTTTATTCTTATTTATGAAAGTTTCTACTATAATGTTATCCTTACTGAGCATCTGAGCTCACCCCTTTCTATGTTTTATTTTCCCATGATGCAAATAAGTATATTATGACTGACCTCTAGGGATAGTCTATGGGATCTTAGTGTTGTATATGGAGACAACATTGTTGTAGTTTTCCATTTTATGATGTAATGTAAACCTTATGAATGTATCTAGTACTTCCAAGGCTACTAAACTAATCAGCCTTTCTAGAGTTGATCTTTTGTGATCATGCCAATGTTATGTAATAATGCACCGACTCTGGGATTCTGGGGTTGGGGTGTTATAGTTGGTGTCAAAGGAATTTTAGTACAAACCTTGGAAACTAGATTTAGATAAACTCTGATTAGAGAACATAGACCTAAGATAGACTTTGAGGATTAGTATAGAAGAACTTCCTATAATTTTGGTATTGTAGAGATTTTGTGAGTTTTCCGAGCAATACATCCCTTTCTGGATACGAGCAGGTAGAGTTGGATCTGACACAGATGTACCTAGGGGTAAAACCCAAAAACACCACTTTGAGCAAGAATCGAATGGGAACTGGTGCACGACAACAGGCCTTACTGCACTCTTGGTTATGACACTCCTGGGGATATGCTTAGGATAATTTACATTTTCTTTACAAACCGATTTGAAGTATTTTAATATAAGATGAGAATAAATGACCTTGGTTAATCTTAAGGTGTTTCAAATTGAGAATATGGTGTCTTGATATTCTCTAAATGATTTTATGACTACTGTTACTCACACAATGCTTTCTAGTTTTAGTCAATGGCTGGATTCCAAGTAAGTCATAGTAGCTTTGATAATGATGTACAAGGTGGTAATGGTGGTGGAAATGAGCAACAAAATGGAATGTTGATAGGTGTAAAAGATATCGTGTTCATTCCAAATCAGGTTTCTAAAAATATGATCAATAGCATATATATTTACCAACTCCTGGACTCAACAAAGAAGAGAAAGGTGATGAATGATAAGAGCTCCAGTAGTGGAGACCATGGAGAAAAGAATCCTCAATTTTCATCATGCAAGAAATGTGGAAGGAGACACCCAGGAAAGTGTCTCAATGGAACAAAGAAATGCTTTATGTGTGGGAAAGGACATAAAGTGAAGAATTGCCGAGGAAAAATGAAGAGTACTATGGAAGAAAATAAAAATGGTCCCTAGAATCCATTTACAGTCATTTTTCGTAAATATAGGGGACCTAGACATTACTCGAGTGAATTCCCTATTCTATAAGATATTTTCTTGGTCAAAGAAGAAGCTATGTGGAAATAAATTGTTGGAGAAATTTTTAAAAGTACTAGTACTCCTTGTTGATGAGATTACTTTGGAATTTTTTTTCCTTATATTTGTAACCCTGCATTTTTTCATGTGAAAATGATATTTTAGGAATACTTATCTTTTCTCTTGTGGATATAGTTATAAATAACCATTTGGTTTTATATGATCATTGGGTTTGAGGAAATTACAAGTTATTATATTTTGGGGTGAAAATGTAAGGTAGAGATAACATTTGTGGTTAAATTATGTTACAGTTATTTTGAGGAATTTATCTCATTTTGGTAATGTTATAAAATATAGTTTTTAAAAAGGAAAACACGCTGACCGTGTGACAACCCGTTGCGTCGGACAAAGCTGTGGGAATCAAACCCACAACCAAAGTGAGATTGGGATTTATCACCTACCACTGGACTATGTGAAGTCACTAGTTAGCGTGACTAATTATTTTTATTTAAATGATTTTATTGATCAATAATAAGTTGATTTTAGATCTTATGTCTTATCAAATGAATACCCTTAGTATAGGAAAATGATTCTGTGATTAAGTGATAAATGTTATTTTGGAAGATGTTCATTTTGTTGGGAACACTATATGCCCAAGGAAAATATAATACTATGGGATTTCATTTGAGGAGTAATGGGGGATTTTTATCTATGTTTTTATTGTGGATTTATAGTGATTTGAGTTATTTATGGAAATGATTAACCAATAATAGAGAATATGTGATTAGGTTAATTTCTTTTAAGTATGTGACTTTAAGAGTAGTTGATGTAATTTGGAGATACAATTTAACATGGAAGACTACATAACCAAATTCTTCTAAGTTTTAGGTTTCAATAATAGTTTGAATTATATTGAAGTATTTTACGGACAATTATTTATTGAATGGTATTTATTTAACTTTGGGGTATTGTTGGTTTAGTTTTAGAAATTAAGATTAGTGTTTCTTTCTATAATGGAATATCCTTTTGGGGGATCATTAGATCTTATACTAACCGATTTGGTTTTGATTAATCTCTAAAGACAAGGTAAATATATAGTTTATCCTTCGTGAATCATGTGATTCTATAGAAGTTAATTCTAGATCTTCCAGTGTGACCATGTCTTCTTGAATTCTCATCGTTTAAAAGAAATGAGTTAGTGGTAGAAATTTATTAAAGAATGAAACTCTACTTAAAAAGTAATTATATCTATTTATTTTCTTAGTCAATATCATAAATTAATTCCTCATGTTTATTTAATGTAACTTAAAACAAAAATAAATGTTGTCCGTTTACTTTTCCTACTGGGAGACTAATGACCATTTGTCCCATCACAAGTTTGTGGTTTTCTTATTATTAACATTCTCCTGATCATGTTTTCTATCCCTCTCCATCAGAACTTGACACTTAGGTTATCATCCATATCCATGTTTTTCTACATGCAATCCTATTATGGGTTATCTTGGGTGACCTTTGTACTTCTCCTTCTTTATTTTAAAGTGATAGTTTTATTGACTCTTTTTCTAATGTAGGACTTTACATTATATTCCCAAGCCTAATTTTAAAAAAAAATTGAGGATGAAATTATTTTAAGGAGGGGAGAATGTAACACCCCAAGCTTCCATGATACATTTCCGTTTGAATAATACAGTAGCGTGTGTTGTACGCAACTTCGAGTTCTAACACACACCACAACCAATCAAACTAGCCATTATGAATAGTAATACCCAATTTTTGAAATTTTATAAATTTTATCATTCAAAATGGACATTATTTTTGGATTCGGAATATCAAAATTAGTCTAGGGTGAATTTTTGGTATTTTTTAGAAAACATTCAAATTTTGATGAATAATGAAAAATACTAAACATTAATTAAAAACAACTTTTTTAATCCAAATAATTTATAGTGATAAATTATAATATTGATAGGTTTTAAAGTATAATTAGGATATATTTTTACCATTTATTCCAATATTGGTAATTGGATGCAATTTCACATTTAAACTAGACATAAACAAGTGTCAATCTTTTGATAGTTATTATTTCTTAAAAAACACGCTCGTTGTTTTGACAATGGAAATTAATTTTAAATTAATTTATGTCACTTCTGTGTTTTGAATTTAGAAAAATGTATTCCATATTTATAATCAGGAGGTACAAATTTTGTAAATAGGTAACTTTTATTTTTAGACATTTTGAATAATTAATTCGGTAAATATTTTATTTACCATGGTTAAAGGGTAAATCCGGTAAATAAGGGTAATCAAATAATATTATAATAATATTAAATTACCCAAAAATGTGTCCTAAACCTATTGGTTTATACATGTTCGAACATGGTCATCTTTCAGTCAATTTTGGGACCCCATGGAGCCACTTGTAAGTGATAATGACACTTTATATTAATTAAGTTAAAGTAAATACAAAAATGACATAAGCATATATCTTTTAGCAAAACAATTTTTACATAGGGTTATATATGTTATTTTTGACTATAAATATTAATTAGAAATATAAAAATATTTCCTACATAATTTTATTTTATTTATAATTTTTAGACATTCAATAATTAAATTTATATATGGCACAATAATGATGCAGTATTTTCCTTATTAATGAAAGAATCAAATAATTGGTACCATAAATGTTAAAATAAATATAATTTCAAAGTTTTGATGACATACATGAATTTTATTGGTTAATATGACATGTTAGTATTGCTTAAATTAATTTGGTTTGAATTAATAATGTTTTTAAGACTTTAACAAAAATCAATTATTAAATAGTGTCAAAATTGACATAAATGAGTTTTTAAAACAAATATTGTATTATTAATAGATATTCTATTCCTAAAAATATGATGTTCAGCCAAAGGACTTATATAATGATAGTTTTATCATTAATGGACCACTTTTGGGTCTCTTAGAATTATATAGTAAGTTTATTAACTATATAATATAAAAATACAAAGAGACATGGTAAATGTGAAACTATTTAACTAAGAGTTAAATCAAAAAGATAAAGTTAATATAGTGACCCAAACCAGTATAAAAACAATTATTTGAGTGGTTTCCAACCTATCCCTATATTAACCTTTAAATAATCCACTTTTTATCCATTATAAACCTAATATTAATTTATTATAAAATAATATTTCTAGCTTTTCCTAAGGTGCCCCTCACCCCTCTTTTAAAAGGGCACTCCCCCTACTAACTAATTCACACCTTCAAAGCCTTTTGGCTCAGAAAAAATCCTGCTCAAATATCCTCTAAACTTCCCTCACTTCATCTTAGAGGCCCTCCTTTGGTAAAAAATCTAACTTAAGGATCCCTTTTGATCAAATCAAAAGGAAGAACCCGAAGAAGAGGTAATAATTTCATCACCCTCTTTCAAGTTCGTTTCTTCTTCCAATTCTTCTTTTTTGTTATTTCTATTCTAAAATAACAAATCCAGTATCATATATATACTGTGAATTTATTATAAATATGGTACAACCTTCTTCATTATTCTATCCATCCTTTGAATGACATGTCACCATATGTGCGTACGTACGGATTACCGTCTCCACGTTGTGGTGTAATTGTTATTCAATAATTTATTATTTGGATGGGTATAATAATGACATGTAATTCATGTAAATAATAAATATAACATTATAATGATTATGTGTATATTATATACCATCCAATTATATATTATTTTAATATCAAAATAGTGATATTGTTGCTCATGCGTACGTACGGATTACCGTCTCCACGAACGCGATGAGATTCATTCCCCATCGTATCCATTCAAGACTAAATTTCATTTGATGATTAAAAATAATGTTTAGAGACATGATATAATTATGGATATGAATAAGATACATCCCATCCAAAACAAATATGGCTCAAATAACAAAGAATATAAAGGAAAATGAATCCGTTAACACCCGAAACGACAATAATACTAAGATATTATTAACAAATAAATGTTAAAAGTTCATATATAATATCATATTAATGTATATAATTATTTTATAATTCAATAAAAATTATTTCAACATTACACAGGAGGTTAAACTACCCTCAACCAAGGAAAAAGTACAAAGTAAGGGTTTCTTATCTCACTTTTAATTCCATGAGATTTCCATTGTTCACTGCTTATTTATTGCATGTGGTGTGTGTACTACCCATGATTGTATTCATTGTGTAATATACTTAAATTTATGGATATTTACATCATAATTGTATGATCCTTCTTTCATGGGTGTATGTTTCGTAAGTTACCAAATCGATAAGGGAATTTGAAATTTCAATTTCCACTCATTCGGCTTTACGCATACTTCATGGATTATTTTACTCCAAGATTATGTGTGGAATCACAAATAATTTTCTTATGTCATAATTTCCACTCCCATTTCTATGGATATACTTTTTATACACATAATCACTCTATTGATAAATTCTCAAGTCATCGATATGAACTTGATAAGAGTAATTTTAACTCAATCTCCATTTGTTGAGTTGAATATCCAATTTATTGGTGTTGTTTTTACAAGAATATGCATGAATATCCTCTGATTGATTTACACTAAATATCCAATCATATTGAGTGTATTGATATTTTTCACACATAATTATTTTGTTGATTTATCCTTAACCTAAGGATACGGTCTTTATAATATATTTCATCTCATTTTACATTCCATTAAGACTTCTTTGTTGTTATGCACCAAATCACTTTTATATGGTGTATATAACGTACTTTGATATAGTATATCATGAATCCCTTTATTCTCATGAGACAGACCGATAAATTGAGGAGCTATAGTGGGATCCACCTGTCATTTACTAAGTCCAATGCTTTCCTCATATGAAAAGGTTTAAACATAACATAAACATTCGTATTAAAACTAGTATACGAAATGTCAATACTCTATCAATAAACAATGAATGGTGTAAGAATAACACATCCACAGTAAAACATATTCACAAAACCTTCAATACTCCAATGGACCGAAGGCCTTCATTTTTTATTGATTTTTGATAATCAACCTTTCAAGGGGTGAGGTGAAACCCTTACAAGGCTCGTAGGTGTAAGTATTACATGGCCCGTAGGCATTAGAGGAATTAATTTCCCATAGGCTTCAAACATTACATGCAATCCAGACTCAATACTTGGAACTTCTCCTCCCCAACATCTTCATCATGAAATCAGCTTTCCACCTTCGAATGGCTGTTCGGCTAGGCTTTCTCGTGCATGCACAGGCTTGTTCCGATGGCAGGTGTCATACCCTCTCATTCTTACAATATGTTTAGCTTATGCTATGGTGAAAGCTCCTATCTCCTCTTCCTTATGAAGCTTGTTCCTTATAGGTTGTCTGGTTTGAATCTGAACTTAAGGTGTCCCGAAGGCCTTGAGGTGGCCCGAAGGCCTTACTAACCCGAAGGCCTGGGTGGCCCAAAGGCCTTAAAGGACTCGAGGACCAAATCAGTGGCCCGAAGGCCCAAACGGGGGAATATTCCCAGCTGCTACAGTTCCAAATAGTTCCTGTATAGTTCCTACTACAGTACCCACTACAGTTCTGCACAATTCCTGCTACAGTCCCCTACTACAATACCTGCTACAGTCCCTGCTACAGTATCTACTACAGTCCTTCTATAGTCCCTGCTACAATATCGAAAATTAGCCTCTGCCTGGATTTGATCTCAGGTCTCTTGGATGCACTTAAGGAGTCCTCACCAACTGGGTTAAGGCTCATGTGCCACAAAACCTTCAATACAATATGGAAGTTTTGTATCATAATAAATCAACTTCAAATAAGATTAAAATTCATCAAAGGATGTTGACATAGATGAAATCAAAACTATTTGAGAGAACTATCTATTTTTTTGAAATCATTTAAAAGTTACATAATTATAAAAGAAAACATTTACTTTGAAAATATTCTTATAATTTTGTAAGGTAAGATTCTATGATTTATAATGGTGAAAAATAGCCACACCTGCCTTATAAGTAAAAAATACATTCTTACCTTAATTTTGTCGAAAAGGTTAAAAAGGACCTTATTTGGAAAACGATGGAAAGATTCCATTCAAAACATTTTATAAAAATTCAAACAAGGGTATAAATGAATTTAAACCAAAGTCTAGTAAATTTTAAAAATGTTTTGGAATAAATTTTTAAGAAACATGGATGTGGATGATAAAGAGGTCCTAGTAGATAATTACATATAAACAACCTTGGATAATGAAGAGATTGTGAAATTAACCCTTACCTTATACTTTTCCATGGTTAAGGGTAGTTTAACCTTATATATAATGGTGAAATAATTGTTATTAAATTATAAAATAATCATATACATAAATATGATATCATATATGATCTTTTAATATTTCTTTGTTAATAATATTTTAGTATTATCGTCGTTTTAGGTGTTCACTTACTCGTTTTATTTTATATGTTTTGTTACATAAGTCATGCTTTTTATCCATAGGTTGTATCTTATTCATATCTAGAATTATACCTAGTCCTTAAACATTATTTTTAATCATCAAATGAAAATTAGTCTTGAATTGATACGATGGGGAATAAATCTCATCGCGTTCGTGGAGACGGTAATCCGTACGTACACACGAGCGACAATATCATTCTTTTGATATTAAAATAATATATAATTGGATGGTGTATCATATATAAAGAATAATTATCATGTTATATTTATTATATAAATCAATTAAACATCATTATCATACCCATCCAAATAACAATGTTTTGAATAACAATTACACCACGACGTGGAGACGGTAAGCCGTACGTACGCACGTAAGGTGACATGTCATTAAAAGGATGGATAGAATACTGAATATGGTTGTACCATATTTATAATAACACCACAGTATATAGAAGATACTGGATTTATTATTTTAGAATAGAAATAACAAATAAAAAGAAGTGGAAGAAGAAAGGAACTTGAAAGAGGGTGGGGAAATCATTACCTCTTCTTTGGGTTCTTCCTTTTGATTTGATCAAAAGGGATCCTTAGGTTGGATTTATGATCAAAATAAGGCCTATATGTTTAATTGGGGGAAGTTGATAGAATATTTGGTTAGGTATTGGCCGATCCAAAAGGCTTTGAAGGTGTGAATTAGAGAGAAGGGGGAGTTCCCTTTTATAAGAGGGGTGAGGGGCACCTTAGGAAAAGCTAATAATATTATTTTATAATAAATTAATATTCGGTTTATAATGGCTCAAAAGTGGATTATTTAAAATTTAAGGTGGGGATAGGTCTAAAACCACTCAACCAATAGGTTTTAAACAGGTTTGGGTCACTATATTAACCTTATCTTTTAGTTTTAACTCTTAGTTAATTAGTTTGACATTTACCATGTCTCTTTGTATTTTTATATTATATAGTTAATAAACTTAATATATACTTCCAAGAGACCCCCAACTGGTCCATTAATGACACACCTATAATTATATAATTCCTTTTTCCAAACATTATATTTTTAATAATAGAATATCAATTTATAATATAATATTTTCTTTAAAAACTCTTTTATGTCAATTTTGACACTATTTAATAATTGATTTTTTTAAAGTCTTAAAAACATTATTAATTAGAATAAAATTCATTTAAGTAATCCTAACATGTCATATTAACCAATAAAATTAGTGGATGTCATAAAAACTTTTAAATTATATTTATTTTAACATTTATAATACCAATTATTTGATTCTTTCATTAATAAGGAAAATACTGCATCATTATTGTGTCATTAATAAATTTAATTATTAAATGTCTAGAAATTATAAATAAAATACCATTATGTATGAAATATTTTTATCTTTCAAATTAATATTTATATTTGAAACTATAACATATATAAGCCTATGTAAAAATTGTTTTTCTAAAAGATATATGCTTATGTCTGTTTTGTATTTAATTTAACTTAATTAATATAAAGTGTCATTATCACTTATAAGTGGCTCCATGGGGTTCCAAAATTGACCCAAATATGTCCATGGTCAGACATGTATCAAAAAATTTGGTTAGGACATGTTTTTGGGTAATTTAATATTATTATAATATTATTTTTTTACCCTTATTTACCTGATTTCCCCTTTAACCATGGTAAATAAAATATTTACCGAAGTAATTATTCAAAATGTCTAAAAATAAAAGTTACCTATTTATAAAATTTGGAACCCATGATTATAAATATGAAATCAATTTTTCTAAATTCAAAACACAGAAGTGGCAGAAATTAATTTAAAATTAATTCCTGTTGTCAAAACAAAAAGCATGTTTTTAAGAAATAATAACTATCAAAAGATTGACACTTGCTTATGTCCAGTTTAAATGTGAAATTATGCCCAATGACCAAAATTGTATTAAATGGTAAAAATATGATCTAATTATACTTTAAAATCACTCAAATTCACAATTTATCACTATTAATTATTTTTATTAAAAAAGTTGTTTTTAATTAAAATTTAGTAATTTTCATTATTCATCAAAATATGAAAGTTATCCGAAAAGTACCAAAAATTCACCCTAAGATAATTTAGATATTCCAAATCCAAAAATAAATTCCATTTTGAAAGATTAAATTTATAAAATTTTAAAAAGTGGGTATTACTATTCATAATGGCTAGTTTGATTGGTTGTGGTGTGTTAGAACTTGAAGTTGCGTACAACACACGCTACTGTATTATTCAAAGAGAAGCATACCGTAGAAGCTTGGAGTGTTACATTCTACAGTCTTTCAAATAATTTCATCCTCGAAATTTCTAGAATATTTCTGCATAAAAAGACTCGGGTGGTTCTTCATCATAAGTTCCACGTGTTCCCACGTTTCCTCTTCCATCTTATGGTTTATAGAACTTTTACCAAATGAGTCATCTGGTTTCTCAGCACTTGTTCTCTGGTATCAAGAATCATTATGGGATCTTCACAATAAGAGAGATTAGGTTCCATTTCTACTTCTTCATAAGTGAGTACATGTGTTGGGTCAGGCATGTATTTTCTCAACAGTGATACCTAGAACACATCGTGAACTTTGGAGAGACTTCGCGGCATTGCCAAACGGTAAGATACAACCCCAATTAATTCTAGAATTTCGAATGGTCCTATGTACCTGGGACTCAATTTAACCTTATTACCAAAATGTATAACACCCATCTATGGGGATACCTTCAAGAAAACATGATCTCCTACCTGAAATTCCAAATCCGTCCTTCGGTTTTTAGCATAACTCTTCTGCCTACTTTGAGCTTCTTTGATGTGGGTTTGGATTACCTTCACCTTTTCCATTGTTTCCTCAACAAGTTCTTGGACAACAAGTTTTCTTTCACCAACATCATCTAAACAGGTTGGTGTGTGACATCTCTTTATGTATAATGCTTCATATGGTGCCATCTGAATACCTAAATGGAAGCTATTATTATAGGAAAATTCTACCAGAGGTAAATATTGATCCCACATACCTTTAAAGTCAAGTGAGAAAGATCTCAATATGTATTCTAAGGATTTAATAGTCTGTTCTGATTGTCCATCAGTTTGGGGGTGGTAGGCAGTGCTCAAATGAAGTTCAGTATCCAGGGCTTTCTGAATATTTTTCTAGAATCTTGTTGTAAAACATGGATCACGATTAGAAACAATCGATATGGGTACTCTATGAAGTCTCAAAACTTCATTAATATATAGTCTTTCTAGAAGTTCAAGTTTTAAATCTTCTCTTATATCAAGAAAATGTGCTGACTTGGTAAGACGATCAACAATGACCCATATTGCATCATTCCTTCTAGGAGTCTTTGGTAGCCCCATGATAAAGTTCATCATAATATTATCCCATTTTCACTCAATTATGGGAAGAGGTTGCATGAATCCTCCAGGATGTTTCCTTCCAGATTTCACTTGTTGAAAAACCATACATCTTGACAAAAAATCAACAATATCCCTCTTCATGTTGTCCCACCAAAAATGTTCCTTCAAATCTCTATACATTTTGGTGTTCCCACGGTGTATAGAGAAATTGGAACTATGATCATCATCCAACAATTCCCTTTTAGATTAGGTATATCGGGAACACAAAGTCTCTTCCCAAATTTCAAAATTCCTTCTTCATACACAAAGTCACTCAATCTCCCATTATTCACAGCTTTAATCTTCTTTTGAAATTCTTCATCATCAGTCTGAGAATACTTAATCCTTTCTAGTAAAGAAGGTTTGGAAACCATTTGAAAAAGTATCGATGTTTCACCTTCCATGGTTATTCCCATATCCAACTTTACTAGATCCATGAAAATTGGATCCCTTTCAACTCTCATTTTGTTCAAAACTCCATGATCCTTTCTGCTCAAAGCATTTGCCACCTTATTTGCCTTCCCCGGGTGGTAGTGTATCATGAAATCATAATCCTTGAGTAGTTCAATCCATCTCCTTTGCCTCATGTTGTGTTCTTTTTGTGAGAAAATATACTTCAAACTCTTGTGATCGGTATATATCTCACATTTTTCACCATAGAGATAATGTCTCCATATCTTCAAAGCAAAAATTACAGTAGCTAACTCAAGATCATGAGTAGGATAGTTTTGATCATGAATTTTTAGATGTCGTGATGCATAGGCAATAACCCTATCTTTCTACATAAGGAAAAAACCAAGTTCTTTCATTGAATCATCACTATAAATAACAAACCCATCATTCCCTGATGGTAGAGTCAATATAGTAGCATTGACTAATCTTCACTTCAGTTCTTCAAAACATTCTTCCACTTCTTATTTTTTGTTATTTCCATTCTAAAATAATAACTCCAGTATCATCTATATAATGTGAAGTTATTATAAATATGTTACAACCATCTTCATTATTATATCCATCCTTTTAATGACATGTCACCATACGTGCATACGTACGGATTACCGTCTCCACGTCGTGGTGTAATTGTTATTCAATACTTTATTATTTGTATGGGTATAATAATGACATGTAATTCATGTAAATAATAAATATAAAATTGATAATTATTATTTATATATTATATACCATCCAATTATATATTATTTTAATATCAAAAGAGTGATATTGTCGCTCACTCGTACGTACAGATTACCGTCTCCACGAACGCGATGAGATTCCTTCCCCATCGTATCCATTGAAGACTAAATTTCATTTGATGATTAAAAATAAAGTTTAGAGGCATGATATAATTATGTATATGAATAATATGCACCCCATCCATAACAAATATGGCTCACATAACAAATATTATAAAGGAAAATGAATCCATTAACACCCGAAACGACGATAATACTAAGATATTATTAACAAATCAATGTTAAAAGTTCATATATGATATCATATTAATGTATATAATTATTTTATAATTCAATAAAAATTATTTCACCATTATATAAGAGGTTAACCTACCCTCAACCAAAGAAAAAGTACAAAGTAAGGGGTTTCTTATCTCACTTTTAATTCCGTGAGATTTCTATTGTTCACCGATTATTTATTACATGTGGTTTGTGTACTACCCATGATTGTATTCATTGTGTAATATACTTAAATTTATGGATATTTACATCATCATTGTATGATCCTTCATTCATGGGTGTATGTTTCATAAGTTACCAAATCGATAAGGGAATTTGAAATTTCAATTTCTAGTCATTCGGTTTTATGCATACTTCATTGATTATTTTACTCCAATATTATGTGTGGAATCACTATTAATTTTCTTATGTCATAATTTCCACTCCCCTTTCTGTGGATATAGTTTTTATACACATAATCACTCCATTGATAAATTCTCAAGTCATTGATATGAACTTGATAAGAGTAATTTTAACTCAATCTCCATTTGTTGAGTTGAATATCCAATTCATTGGTGTTGTTTTTACAAGAATATGTGTGAATTTCCTCTGATTAATTATTTTATTTACTAGAACAACTTATTTGAAAATATATTTTACATTGTCGTGTATTTAAAAACATGACATTTTTTTATAAATAAAAGAATTCATAAATTTTCATTTAGAAAATGCCTTCTTTTTATAGTTTTTTTATAAAATTATTAATTTTAAATTATAATTTATTTAAACTTATTTTTTTTCTGAAACTCGGGGTGTTACAATATCCCCCCCCCCTTTATAGAATTGCGTCCTCATAATTTGATCGTCGAACTAAAACTAATTCTGAATTTCTGTCTTCAGAATTTAGAAAACTAAGACCGTTAAATTTCTAGACACTAACGTTTAACAACAACATATATCTCCAAAGTTGTCTAGACCGTGCCTCTGATACCAAGTGTAAGGACTCAACCTTAGAAATGTTATACAAGATGACCTTATTCTGGTCTAGGTTCTGGAAATAAATACATGCTTACAAAAAAACATCAGAGTTACAACGAAAAACTAAAAAAACTGCAAGATCATCACCCCTTCTGCATGATACAAAAACGATGACCAATTCTGGAAACCTGTGAAAAATATTTCAATAACTTTGGGTGAGCACAAAAGATTATAATTAAGGGGTTTTAAAATAAATATTAAAACTTTTGAAAACATTCTTTAAACCATTTCACAAAGTATTCGTCTTAAATAAAAGCTATAACACGTGTTCACTTCATAAAGGTGTTTAATTAAAGATGTGCTGATAGAATATATGGATACACCATTCAAATAGAGGCATGCTGAAAAAAAGAAAATTCTATACATGTGTGACATGAGCATATGTAAGCACAAATTAAACAGTTAAGGGTAATTAATAATCATAGTTGCGCATAAAATAATAACTTCAAGTTCACACACCAAATACTAAATCACTGAGTGATAAACATATGTTATGCCATAAACATACCGAACATTCTAAAACATATTGTCGAGACCTTGGCCAAGACGTCTAATGATTTAAGGCCTCGGCCGAAAATCTTAACCAAATATTCTACTAGTCGAATATTTTTCTGGTTAATTAAATCACATAGTCATAATGAGGAAAGTGCATATGTCGGACCGTGTCAAGGCCTCGTTCCAAAACCTAGGGGGATAACTGTAACCAGACCCCAACCTGGAGAGCCTCTATAATCGGACTCCAACCCGGAGTGCCTCTAATAACCGGACACTAACCCGGAGTGCCTTTGTAACCGGACACCAACCCGGAGGGTCTTCTGTAACTGAACCCCAATCCAAAGGGCTTGCTTTTACGGGTCCCCACCCCAGAACATAGTAGGTCCAATGCATTCCTCATATTTCTAAATCAAAGTGCGCATACCACTTTGATTTATTAATTACTTATCATTCCAAGTACACCTATTACTTGGTTTCATAATTCACATTATTTAAAGTGTCCCATACCACCTTGAATAATTAATTTTTATTTCTCACTACCCAAGGTATCCCATACCACTTTGGGTAATGTAGTTCTTAGTTCATTATCATGGTATGTCATATGCATGCATGATAATCAATAATATGGACAAGGAAACAATTATACAATTGGTCTACAAATACATGACAAGATAGATAACATTGCAAATATAGAATAATTAATCAAAAGTAGGCATGGTTTAGTAAAAAATCTATATACACATGATAATTACTAAAGTACATAAAATGATGGTTGAATAGGGTTTTCCACATGAGATGATAAATGAAAACTCTTTAAAATTCTTATTTCATGGAAATTAAATACTTAAAAAAAATACATGTCACTAAATATGTTGATAAAAGGGTCAGTGAACATGTATTTAGACTAAATCATAAGCTTGGTAACTAATAGAAAATATTGTGGAAAATTAAAACTACATGTGTGCACAACATGGTTTACAAATGTAACAGGATTTTACAAATCCATTTATTCTCTAATAACTATTGGTCAAGTCAAAATATATTCTTTTAAAACATAGAAACACAATAGGATTTAATATTGTGAAAAATTATTTAATTCAAACATGCCTTATATAATAATATATACTTATATAAACACATATTGGTTTAGCAGATTTCAAAATTAACATTTAATAAAATCTTACAAGCATTAATTACATCAAAAGTAATAATTAAATTCTGAAATTCAATATTTGAGTCTCCCGATCAGACTGGGGTTATATATTTATAACCATACACTACTGAAAATGGGGACTTTCCCAACAGTTCAGAACCATTGGGAAAGGCTGTAGAACCGTTGGTATAACATATACCAATAGTTCTGAAAACCGTGGGGAAGTAAGCCATTGGGAAAAACTATCCTAACGGTTCACAAAGAACCGTTGGTATAGGTTAGTAAAATTAACCTATGCCAACGGTTTAACCAAACCGTTGGCATAAGTTTTACCAACGGTTTACACTAAACCGTTGGTAGAAGTGGTGAAAATAAACTCTTTCCCAACAGTTCTCTTTGAACTGTTGGCAAAAAAAATCCACAGTAATCTTTCCCAATGATTTGTAAACCATTGGCATAGGCTTGCTGTGCAAATTGCAGAGCATCATGCAATTTGCACAGCAGACTCCAATTTTTCACACCAACCTCCAATTTTGCACACCAACCTCCATTCTTCTCTTTTTCAATTACTATACATGCAATAACAAACTAATACATAAATATAGAGAACAAATTCATACATATTTAACATATAATGCATTCTTAAACTATACACATCCAGAATTAAATCAAAATTCATAACGTAATTATAAACATACATAATTGATTTAGAATTAAATTTAAAATTTAGATGACAATTATATGTGGAATCCAGAATTCAATTCATAATTGAATACATAAATAATTTAATTATCAATTATCAATAAAATATATAAAAAACTGAATAACTATCAACAGAATCCAAATATGTTTGTTCTTATTTTCGTATACCAGTTGTTTTTACTAAAAATGATGTCCATTTTAAACAAAATACATAAACTTGGAGTAATACCGACCACACCATGGCTCGAATTGAGGCGGGGTTGACTCTTACATGTTATATATGACCCATGGATCATTGTCCTAAAGTATCAACATATTCTGAAATCATTTGGTTGGTTTTCCGTATGCCAATTATTGTTTTCACTTAAAATGTTGTTAATTTCAAAAAAAAATGAGACACTTTGAGTGGTACCACCCACACCAGGCCTTGGATTGAGGAGGGGTTGATTTTTACACGTCACATATGACCCAAGGATCATTTTCCTAAAGTTTCAATGGAATCCGAATGTATTTGGTCAGTTTTCCGTATGTCATTTATTGTTTTCACTTAAAATGAAGTATATTTTAAATGAAAGAGAGACAATTTCAGTGGTTCCGGCCACACCGTGCCTCAGATTGAGGAGGAGTTCACTCATACATGTCAAAAATGACCCATGGATCATTGTACTAAAGTTTCAACAGAATCCGAATGCATTTTGTCATTTTTCCATATGTCAGTTGTTGTTTTCACTTAAAATGAAGTCCATTTTAAACTAAAGAGAGACACTTTGAGTGGTGTCGGCCACACCACACCTCGGATTGAGGTGGGTTTGACTCGTGCACGTCATATATTACCCATGGATAATTGTGATAAAGTATCAACACAATCATAATCCGTTTGGTCAGTTTTCCGTATGTACTTAAAATGTTGTCCATTTTAAACAAAAGAGAGACACTTAGAGTGATCCCGGACACACTGTGACTCAGATTGAGGCACGGTTGACTCTTACACATCACATATGACCCATGGATCGTTTTACTAAGGTTTCAATAGAATCCGAATGCGTTTGGTCGGTTTACCGTATGTCAGTTGTTGTTTTCAATTAAAATGAAGTCCATTTTAAACTATAGAGAGACACTTTGAGTGGTGCCAGCCACTCCGCGCCTCAGATTGAGGCTGGGTTGACACGTACACATCACATATAACCCATAGATTGTTGTCCTGAAGTTTCAACTAAATCTGAATGCATTAATCAGTTTTCCGTATGCCAGTTGTTGTTTTCATTTAAAATGTTGTCTATTTCAAATAAACCTGAGACACATTCTATATGTATGTGTTAGTTGGTTTTAGTGTGTTATTTCAATTCCCTCTCATTTTCAATCCAATTATTGTACCTGCAATAAACTAACACATACATATACAATTATTGTACCTGTAATAACCAACTAACACATACATATAGATAACAAATTCATACACATTTAACATATAATGCATCCTGGAACTATACACATCCATAATTAAATTAGAATTCATAAACATACATAATTAATTTAGAATTCAATTTAAAATTTTGATGACAATTATATGTGGAATCTGGAATTCAATTAATAATTTGATCGGTTTTTTGTATACCATATATTTTTACCTGAAATGATGTCCATTTTAAACAAAATACATACACTTGGAGTGATATCGGCCACAACGTGCCTTGGATTGAGGCGAGGTTAACTCGTACACATCAAAAATGACCCATCGATCGTTTTCCTAAAGTATCAACATATTCGGAAAGTGTTTGATCAGTTTTCCGTATGCCAGTTGATGTTTTTCACTTAAAATGATGTCCTTTTGAAACAAAAGGCAAACACTTTGAGTGGTTCCGGCCACACCGCGTCTCTGATTGAGGAGGGGTTGATTCATACACATAACATATGACCCATGGATCATTATCCTAAAGTTTCAATGGAAACCGAATGCATTTGGTCGGTTTTTCGTATGTACTTAAAATGTTGTCCATTTTAAACAAAAGAGAGCCACTTAGAGTGATCCCAGCCACACCGTGCCTCGGATTAAGGTGGGGTTGACTCTTACACATCACATATGACCCATGGATCATTTTACTAAAGCATCAACACATTTCGAATGCATTTGGTCAGTTTTTCGTATGTCGGTTATTGTTTTCACTTAAAATGATGTCCATTTTAAACAAAAGAGAGACACTATGAATGGTGTCAGCCACACCGCATCTCATATTGAGGCAGGGTTGACTTGTACATGTCACATATGACCCATGGATCGTTTTTCTAGAGTATAGACACAATAATAATCCATTTGGTTGGTTTTCTATATTCTAGTTATTGTTTTCACTTAAAATGAAGTCAATTTTAAACAAAAGACAGACACTTTGAGTGGTGCCGGCCACACCGCATCTCATATTGAGGAGGGGTTGATTCGTATACGTCACATATGACCCATGGATCATTCTCCTAAAGTTTAAACAGAAACCGAATGCGTTTGGTCGGTTTTCTATATGTAATTAAAATGTTGTCCATTTTAAACAAAAGAGAGCCACTTAGAGTGATCCCAGCCACACCATGCCTCAGATTAAGGCAGGGTTGGCTGGTACATGTCACATATGACCCATGGATCATTTTCCTAAAGCATCAAGACATTTTGAATGCATTTGGTCAGTGTTTCGTATGTTAGTTGTTGTTTTCACTTAAAATGATGTCCATTTTAAACAAAAGAGAGACACTATGAATGGTGTAGGACACACCGTATCTAGGATTGAGGCGGGGTTGACTTGTAAAAATCACATATGACCCATGGATCGTTTTTCTTGAGTATCAACACAATCAGAATCCGTTTGGTCAGTTTTCCGTATGCTAGTTGTTGTTTTCACTTAAAATGAAGTCAATTTTAAACAAAAGAGAGAAACTTTGAGTGGTGTCGGCCACACTGCACCTCGGATTGAGGCGAGGTTGACTCATACACGTCACATATGACCCATGGTTCGTTATCCTAAATTTCCAACAAAAACTGAATGTGTTTGGTTAGTTTTCTGTATGTACTTAAAATGTTGTACATTTTAAACAAAAGAGAGATACTTTGACTGATCCCGGCCACACCGCGACTTGGATTGAGCCCGAGTTGGCCTGTACACATCACATATGACTCATGGATCATTTTGATAAATTATCAACAGATTCTAAATGCGTTTGGTCAGTTTTCCGTATGCCAGTTGTTCTTTTCACTTATAATCCTGTCCATTTTAAACAAAAGAGACATAGTTAGAGTGGTGTCGGCCACACAACATCTCAGATTTAAATGGGGTTGACTTGTACACGTCTCAAATGACCCATAAATCATTTTCCTAAAGTATCAACACAATCTGAATGCGTTTGGTCAGTTTTCTGTATGCCAGTTGGTGTTTTTCACTTAAAATGATGTCCTTTTGAAACAAAAGACAAACACTTTGAGTGGTTTTGGCCACACCGTGTCTCAGATTGAGGCGGGGTTGATTCGTACACGTCAAATATGACTCATGGATTGTTCTCCTAAAGTTTCAACGGAAACCTAATGTGTTTGGTTGGTTTTCTGTATGTACTTAAAATTTTGTCCATTTTAAACAAAAGAGAGACACTTAGAGTGATCCCAGCCACACCGTGCCTCGGATTAAGGCGGGGTTGACTCTTACACGTCTCATATGACCCATGGATCATTTTCCTAAAGCATCAACACATTTTGAATGTATTTGGTTAGTAATTTGTATGTCAGTTGTTGTTTTCACTTAAAATGATGTCCGTTTTAAACAAAAGAGAGACACTATGAATGGTGTCGGCCACACCGTGTCTTGGATTGAGGCGGGGTTAACTCATACACATCGCATATGACCCATGGATCGTTGTTCTAGAGTATCGACACAATCAGAATCCGTTTGGTCCGTTTTCCGTATGCCAGTTGTTGTTTTCAATTAAAATGAAGTCAATTTTAAACAAAAGAGAGAAACTTTGAGTGGTGTTGGCTACACCGCACCTCGGATTGAGGAGAGGTTGACTCATACACGTCACATATTACCCATGGATTGTTCTCCTAAATTTCCAACGGAAACTGAATGCGTTTGGTCAGTTTTCCGTATGTACTTAAAATGTTGTCCATTTTAAACAAAAGAGAGACACTTAGACTGATCCCGGCCACACCATGACTTGGATTGAGCCCAGGTTGGCCCATACATGTCACATATTACTCATAGATCATAGTGATAAATTATCAATAGATTCCGAATGCGTTTGGTCATTTTTCTGTATGCCAGTTGTTCTTTTTACTTATAATCCTATCCATTTTAAACAAAAGAGACACAATTAGAGTGGTTCCGACCACACTGCATCTCGGATTTAAATGAGGTTGACTCGTACACGTCTCAAATGAACCATGAATCATTTTCCTAAAGTATCAACACAATCTGAATGCATTTGGTTGGTTTTTTGTATGCCAGTTGATGTTTTTCACTTAAAATGATGTCCTTTTGAAACAAAAGATAGACACTTTGAGTGGTGCCGGCCACACCACATCTCAGATTGAGGCGGGGTTGATTTTTAAACGTCACATATGACCCATGGATCGTTCTTCTAAAGTTTCAACAGAAACCGAATGCGTTTGGTCAGTTTTTCGTATGTACTTAAAATGTTGTCCATTTTAAACAAAAGAGAGCCACTTAGAGTGATCTAGGACACACCGTGCCTTGGATTAAGGCAGGGTTGACTCGTACGTGTCACATATTACCCATGTATTGTTTTCCTAAAGAATCAACACATTTGGAATGCATTTGGTCAGTTTTTCGTATGTCAGTTGTTGTTTTCACTTAAAAAGATGTCCATTTTAAACAAAAGAGAGACACTATGAATAGTGTCAGCCACACTGAATCTTGGATTGAGGCGGGGTTGACTCTTACATTTCATATACGACCCATGGATCATTTTTCTAGAGTATCGACACAATCAAAATCCGTTTGGTCAGTTTTTCATATGCTAGTTGTTGTTTTCACTTAAAATGAAGTCAATTTTAAACAAAAGATAGACACTTTGAGTGGTTCCGGCCACACTGTGTCTCAGATTGGGGTGGGGTTTATTCGTACATGTCACATATGACCCATGGATCGTTCTCCTAAAGTTTAAATGGAAACTGAATGCATTTGGTCAGTTTTCCGTATGTACTTAAAATGTTGTCCATTTTAATCAAAAGAGAGCCACTTAGAGTGATCCCAGCCACACCATGCCTCAGATTAAGGTGTGGTTG
The DNA here is from genome assembly GCA_963277665.1 of Viscum album. Lineage (NCBI taxonomy): Eukaryota > Viridiplantae > Streptophyta > Magnoliopsida > Santalales > Viscaceae > Viscum > Viscum album. The sequence continues at coordinate 187,641,931 of OY728159.1, forward strand.
ACTCGTACACATCACATATGACCCATGGATCGTTTTCCTAATGCGTCAACACATTTTGAATGAATTTGGTCAGTTTTTCGTATGTCAATTGTTGTTTTCACTTAAAATGATGTCCATTTTAAACAAAAGAGAGACACTATAAATAGTGTCGACCACACCGCATCTCAGATTGAGGAGAGGTTGACTCTTACACGTCACATATGACACATGTATCGTTGTTCTAGAGTATTGACATAATCATAATCCGTTTGGTTGGTTTTCTGTATGCTAGTTGTTGTTTTCACTTAAAATGAAGTCAATTTTAAACAAAAGAGAGACACATTGAGTGGTGTCAGACACACCGCACCTCGGATTGAGGTGAGGTTGACTCGTACACGTCACATATGACCCATGGTTCGTTCTCCTAAAGTTACAATGGAAACCGAATGCGTTTGGTCAGTTTTCCGTATGTACTTAAAATGTTGTCCATTTTAAACAAAAGAGAGACACTTAGACTGATCTCGGCCAAACCGTGACTCAGATTGAGCCTGGGTTGGCCGATACACGTCACATATGACTCATGGATCGTTGTGATAAATTATCAACAGATTTCTAATACGTTTGGTCGGTTTTCCGTATGCCAGTTGTTCTTTTCACTTATAATCCTGTCCATTTTAAATAAAAGAGACACAGTTAGAGTGGTGTCAGCCACACCGCATCTTAGATTTTAAACAGGGTTGACTTGTACACGTCTCAAATTATTCATGAATCATTGTCCTAAAGTATCAACACAATCCGAATGCGTTTGGTCAGTTTTCTGTATGCCAGTTGATGTTTTTCACTTAAAATGATTTCCTTCTGAAACAAAAGACAGACACTTTGAGTGGTGCCGGCCACACCGCATCTCATATTTAGGCGAGGTTGATTTGTACACGTCACATATGACCCATGGATTGTTTTGATAAAGTATCGACACAATCCGAATGCATTTGGTCGCTTTTTCGTATGCTAGTTGATGTTTTTCACTTAAAATGATGTCATTTTGAAATAAAAGATAGAAACTTTGAGTGGTTCTGGCCACACCACGTCTCCGATTGAGGAGGGGTTGATTCATACATGTCACATATGACCCATGGATCGTTTTCATAAAGTATCAATACAATCTGAATCCTTTTGATCGGTTTTCCGTATGTACTTAAAATGTTGTCCATTTTAAACAAACGAGAGACACTTAGAGTGATCCTAGCCACACCGTGCCTCGGATTAAGGTGGGGTTGACTCATACACGTCACATATGACCCATGGATCGTTGTGATAAATTATCAATAGAATCCGAATGTGTTTATTCATTTTTTCGTATGTCAGTTGTTCTTTTCACTTATAATCCTGTCCATTTTAAACAAAAGAGAGACACTGTGAAGGGTGTCGGCCACACCGCACCTTGGATTGAGGCAGGGTTGACTTGTACACGTCATATATGACCCATGGATCGTTTTTCTAAAGTATCGACACAATCTAAATGCATTTGGTCGGTTTTCCGTGTGCCAGTTGATGTTTTTCACTTAAAATGATGTCCTTTTGAAACAAAAGACAGACACTTTGAGTGGTGCCGGCCACACCGCATCTCCGATTGAGGTGGTGTTGATTCATACACGTCACATATGACCCATGGATCATTATCCTAATTTTTAAATAGAAACCAAATGCATTTGATTGGTTTTCCGTATGTACTTAAAATGTTGTCCATTTTAAACAAAGGGGATCCACTTAGACTGATCCCAGCCACACCGTGCCTCGGATTGAGCCCGGGTTGGCTCGTACACATCACATATGACCCATGGATCATTGTGATAAATTATCAACAGAATCCTAATTATTTTGGTTGGTTTTTCGTATGCCAGTTGTTCTTTTCACTTATAATCCTGTCCATTTTAAACAAAAGAGACACAGTTAGAGTGGTTTGTTAGTTGTTTATTCACATTATTCAAATACACTATTTGACTATGGGTCTTTAAATTAATTTATTTATGAAAAAATTACATTTAAAATGAGAATATCAGAAAATTAATAGAAGATAAAACTTTTACTAAAAATCCTTGTGGAAATATTAAGGTAAACATGATTTATGAGAATCCTCATGTGTCTATTAGTTGAATGATATTTACTTAAAATCATGTGGACATTCATATAGAATATTTTTATATCATTCTTAGTATGGAATAGATTTTAGTTTATCATGCTATGAAACATTTCAGAGCTAACAATGTCATGCCCAATGAATACATCCCTTTTATAACATACCAAGAATCTATGATATTGATTAGATGTGTAAATGTGATTTACATTGATTATCATTATGAAAATAAATAAAATACATATTATAGATTTTCTAGTAGTAAATGAAATCAAGGAGGGTGGGGGGGATGTCCAGGGGAGGGGCTGTCCGATGGGGGTCCGGGGGCTGTTCGGGGACCAAGGAGGGTGGTGGGGGGGCTGTTCGGGGGGCTGTCTGGGGGGTGTTCAGGGGGTTGTCCAGGGTCCAAGGAGGAGGGTGGGGGGGGATGTACGGGGGGATATCTGGGGGGATGTCCGGGGTGCAGGGAGGAGGGTGGGGGGATGTCCGGGGGGCTGTCTAGGGGGCTGTTCGGGGGGTTGTCCGGGGGCTGTCTGGGGGGCTGTTCGGGGTCCAAGGAGGATGGTGGGGGTTGTCCAGCGTCCAGGAAGGAGGTGGGGTTCTGAAACACACAACCACTAAAATAAAACAACATACATAAAAATATATAATATATAAAAATAACTCAACTCCAATAATATACTATGAGTCTAGATAAAACCAACAACTAGAATAGATTAAATATCAAATCTCAGTAATATTAGTCAAAAATGTAATGGATCAATTTGTCCCACATCACCATCACCATCATCACCATCATCATCACCCTCGTCCTCATCCCCATCATCATCCTCTCCCTCCTCAGTGCCCTCCTCCTCGCCCTCACCCTCCTCCTCACCCTCGCCACCCGCCTCGCCCTCCTCCTCTCCCTTCTCTTCCGCATTAGACTCCTCTCCATCATCATCATCAAGATGGACATCATCCTGACCACCACTAGAACTACCACCTGGTGCACCATATATAGAATGTATCGACAACATATATTTATCAAAAGCTGGGCTGGCCTCTACTGGAAGTGTTGGACGTAGAACTTCAATAAATTTCATAAACGCACTGTTTGCCCTAGCAGACTGTTCTGCCGTCTCTGTGGCCCTTTTCCCAGCCTGTTCTGCCTGTGCCCTAACTTGTTGCATCTCAGTGGTAGTACAGCTCGTACCCGAGGAGGGAAAATACCTCATCGATGCTATCCTAGGTCGGCAGCGTACTCTGCCAGGACGCTCCTCTCCCATCACCTGATGTAAGTGATCTGTTGGCCCAAAATTGTCTGGTTCTTGGGAATCGAGGGCCTCTAAAGCAGCCTGTTACAAATATAAATATATCATTAAGTTACAAAATAGACATTAAAATATAAATTCAATAGATTAAAAATTACAATCTGCTGCTGAGTCACTTCGTTGACGACACTTCCATCCTTTTTCCGTCTACTCGAGCAAAACAATTTTGCTTGAGGCACACGTCCTTCAATATTTTGTATTTTCCTCTACAATGACATTGAAAAATAAAGTTATATGAAAAATTTAGCAAATTATTAAATAATTGAGGAAACAAAAGAAAGTGTAAGTCGTAAAGAAAACTTATAAACAATTGTCATACCTGCTTCCTCTCATGATCAGGCATCATAGTGCGTCCCAGTGTGTGGAGGTATTTTTTTGCATCAATGTTTTTTTTATTTTTTCTAGATGATTCCTAAATAAAATTAGAAAATGAAATAGATAGTATTAATGAAAACATGAAAGTTATTATTTAAATACCTCAAACATAATTAATACCTTAAACTGAGTACTCATCCAATGAGTAATCATCTGACGATACTGCTCTATAGGACAATCATCCTCCACTGGTACCATATCTAACTCAGTGCCAACTCTAGAAACCTAGCCAATATACAACTCATGCTTGTAGGATCCCCAAAGCTCACCTAAATCCTTTAGACATTCCGTTCGTGCACCCTCACCATCGGGAAAATTAAATCAAAGCTGACATCAAAATATAAATTCATATAAATACAAAAATAATTCATGGCATTAAATAGAACAGATTTTTTTACCCATATCTCTGCCCAAGCTCTATCCTTGACCTCATGTGGCAAATCTCTCCATTATAGCGGGTTGACGGGAATGATGTTGGAGTATTTGGAAAGTGTCGCCAAAAAAATCCGACATTGCTGCCCTGTTTTCTCAACCATTTGGTTGTCTTCATTATAATCCACCATAACCTATGTGTGGAGGTTCCACACCGAACGCATGCGTGTATTCCCCTGCCCACGCCTTCTATCAGTAGATGTATCTATCATGAAATAAAAAAAATTATTTATCAAAACATGTTATAATGAAAATAAATATTACTATAAAAATTTGTTAGGGTTCTATAAATATACATGTGCCGGTCTAATCACTGAGCGCCGCTGGATCCATAGAAACTGATGGAACACCCTGTGGTGGAACAGGAGTCGAAGATGATGGAATATAGAAGCTCAGAGAGATATAAGTAGAAGGAAAAGAAGATGGGACAACTGTCTGACCGGATTCTGACTAGGGAGTGGGAATCATCATGGGATGTGAAAATGATGGGCCAGAAGATACAGAAGGTAGTGAAAACATGGGAGACCTAAATATCCCGTGTGTCCCTAACGATATACCAGGATCAGAATGTGGGAAGGATGACATGTCAGTGGGAGGGGAAGGGTATAGTCGGGTACGCACAACTGCTCTTCCACCTCTGGTATGAACCCTCTTCGTACCACCGGCCTGAGTACTAGGACCAGTACTAGGCTCCTCATTGAATAACTGTTGACTTATAGGTGGATCCTACAAAAAATTTTATAAAAAAATTAATCACATGACATTATATATTCTTTAAATATATCAATTTGAAATAAAGTACTCACTACAGGCACTAATGATGGAATTACCAACTCCGTCATTTGACAATTGTTCTCCATCATTTTTTCCTTTGTCTCTCTTCAATTGGATTCATTTCCTGCTTTTGAAAACAAATATGTAATTGATTAGAAAAAGGAAACTATTGCATAACCCAAAAAACTAAATATATGAGGGAATATGGGGATTCAATGGTAATTTAGCTATCAATTGTTTTAGAAGAGATTTAATGGATTTAATAAATCATACAAGTTTTAATGTTAACCAAGTTAGAAATATTGTTTGACTAGGTTTGAATACAGTTCAATTCCAAATTAGAAAATGCAATTCAAATAAAACTGCAACCAATAAACATTGAAAATTCACATAACAGTCAAGTCAGCTAAAACATATTTGTGATCAATACTAAATCAATTTGAATATTACCAACCTTAACAACCCAACTCGAGGTAAACCAAAATAATTGAGAACATGGATGAATGATTATATATATTTTCAACCACAACTTCAGGTTCACAATCAACTCTGACAATTGAGCTATTGGAGTCATCAAAAGAAATAAATGGATTGGTTCCAATGGCACTAGGGACAGTTTCAATTCCATCATCACCATCATAAAAAATATGTCTTGGAATTACTTCAACTATGACACCAAATTTAGGTCGAAGTTGGTCTTTGAGATAAAAAACTTGTTTAGCCATTGATGCCAACACATGTGTTGGACACTATCTAAGGTAAGAAATCATGTGAGGATGGGTTTACATCATTCAATTTCTTACATGCTAGTGAGAATGAAGGCTTGAATTAATGACTTGAGTTCATTGATTAAATGAGGGTAGAGGTTGCATACGCTGTGTAAACAGAATGATTAAATAAGGGTAGAGGTTGCATACACTTTGCATGGTGGGGGAGTCTCAGCCAATTTAGAAACTAAAATAATTTCCCATCATAGGTAACAGTAAGAAACATCACCATCAAAAAGAAACTCCAAATAAAAAAGGACTAAAAACATCAAACATTTCAAGAATTCACTACTATGCAAGGTTTATCCACATGTTTAGCAGTAATTATATGTCTTTATCATGAACCACCTCTATAGCTCCCTATTTTCACCAATAAATATAAGGTAAATATCTCAAAATATCTTTAAAACAACTCATTAATAGGCTCAAAACGTAAATATAATCTTGAACCAACCATGGAATCTCTTTCATAACACATTCTCACATACCAGTTATCTCATGTGTTACTAAATACCAAACATAGTCACATAGTTTACTATAACAAATTACATTACACAAGCCTTATTAAAAAAAATTCATTTTAATAAAACACTTTGCTCAAGGAATTTTAAGGAAAACATTCATAAAAACTTTGATAAAAATTATTAAACACATATCAATAAATTCCCAAGTAACAATTAATTACAAGATGGAAAAAAAGCATAAAACACATACTTAGAAAATCTAGAATCCAACGACAATGAATTTGAGATGCTTCTTCTTCGATGGAGGGTTAAGGATTTAATTAATTAAATGGATTGGAATGGATAAAGTCTAGATTAAATAAAAACACAAAAAAATGATATACACAACAAAATGAAAACTTAAAACTAAAATATGAGATGAAGAACAATAAAAACAAGGTAGCACTTAAATATTTTATGTGTATGAAGAATAGAATACCTGATTTGAGACAATTTGGATGTAGTTTGATAGGTTCAGATTGGGGAAGTCTCAAGAGCAGTGGAGCCGTGGACAGGATTAGGGTTCTGTCATGAATGGGGGAGAGAGCAGCTGATTGTGTATTTGAGGAAAAGATTTCCCAACGGTTTTTAAAAACCGTTGGGAAAGGGGTGTCCAAGATACCCTTTACCAACGGTTTAAACAAACCATTGGTAAAGGGTGACCATTTCCCAATGGTTCTTGTAGAACCGTTGGGAAATGGTGTGCCTTGGACATCCCTTTCCCAATAGTTTTAGTAAGCCGTTGGGAAAGGTCTTCTTTACCAACAATTTAAGAAAACTGTTGGTAAAGAAGCGTTGGGAAAACATGAGTTTCCAGTAGTGATATATACACCAAGTGTATATACATGGGTTTTACATAACCAAAACAAGGTTTAATAAATTCTTATAAGTAATATATACTTTAAAACATATTTAATACACCATTATTACTTGATTGAAAACCAAAACCATGTTAGGTTTATAGTATATAATCATATGTGTATACATATATAAAAATTGGGTTCTTGCATAATAATTATAAATCCAATTGAACATAAAACATAATTTACATCAAAAAAATTATTTGAAGGTTGGAAATTATCTTTTAAAATTTATAAAATAGATTTAGTTTGAATCCTATGTATACTTGTACATACCCAAATACACACAATATATATATATATTCAGTTTTACAAAACCCATGTTAATGAACCCTTAAATTATTCAAAACTTGAAAATCATTAAATGACACATCTATATTTTGAGAAGCTTCAAAACATAAAGGATTTGAATTGCATATATATATATATATATATATATATATCTGAATATACTAAAGTATATAAACACAAGTTTTTCTTAACGATAGCAAAATACACCCTTACCTATGTGAGATTCTTAGTAAGACAAATTTATTCTTCTTTGAAATTATTAAAATCGAAAGGGTTTGAAAACACATGTGCATATTTACATATATATGTAAACTGTATATGATTAATACCACATAAAAAGAATTTAATAAATTTAAAACATTACACAATAATCACTTACATAGACTGACAATATGTGTACCTTAATAAAACATCAAGATCGTCTTAAAAACATTCAAAACAGAATATATATATATATATATATATATATATTCAAATTGCATATACAGAAATATATATATTAGTGGTTTTGTATAATAAAACTAATTGAAAATAATCCCTTACCTAGATAGAGGAGGAAGAGGAAACAATGCCTATACTGAGTATATATAATTATATATATATACATACTATATAAATGACTATACATAGTGGGTGTATATCAAAATTTTTATCACAAAAATAAATGGATAAATCCCCTTACATGAATTATATGAATAAATAACATCATTTAAATACAAATGTTCATCATTCAGAAAACTTAAAACAGAATAAGTTTTGTATTTATATATAAATGTATATACACATACATGTATATGTGGGTTTTACAAACACAAAACTAAATAAAACCTTACCTTAGTGGATTTAGACTGCATGTTAAGGCTTGGATGCACCATACATGGGTGCAAAAAACACTATGGATGGTGTAGTGCTCAAGCAGGGTATGCAATACCCCTGACAGAATGTGTGTAACATTTTAGGGAGATGGAGGACTCAAAACACGCTTTTTGTTTTGACAACAGGAATTAATTTTAAATTAATTTCTTCCACTTCTGTGTTTTGAATTTAGAAAAATGGATTCCATATTTAGAATTAGGAGGTTCAAATTGTGTAAATAGGTAACTTTTATTTTTAGACATTTTGAATAATTACTTTGGTAAATATTTTATTTACCATGATTAAAGGGGAAATCTAGAAAATAAGGGTAAAAAAATAATATTATAATAATATTAAATTACCCTAAAACGTGTCCTAACCCTATTGGTTGATACATTTCTGACCATTGGCATATTTGGGTCGATTTTGGGATCTCAAGGAGCCACTTTTAAGTGATAATGACACTTTATATTAATTAAGTTAAAGTAAATACAAAAATGACATAAGCATATATCTTTTAGAAAAACAATTTTTACATAGAGTTATATATGTTATATTTTTGACTATAAATATTCATTAGAAATATAAAAATATTTCCTACATAATGGTATTTTATTTTTAATTTTTAGACATTGAATAATTAAATTTATTAATGACACAATAATGATGCAGTATTTTCCTTATTAATGAAAGAATCAAATAATTGGTATTACAAATGTTAAAATAAATATAATTTGAAAGTTTTGATGAAATCCATGAATTTTATTGGTTAATATGAAATTTTAGGATTACTTAAATTATTTTGGTTCGAATTAATAAAGTTTTTAAGACTTTAACAAAAATCAATTATTAAATAGTGTCAAAATTGACATAAAAGAGTTTTTAAAGAAAATATTATATTATTAATTGATATTCTATTCTTAAAAATATAAGGTTCAACAAAAGGACTTATATAATGATAGTTGTATCATTAATGGAACACTTGGGGGTCTCTTTGAAGTATATAATAAGTTTATTAACTATTTAATATAAAAAATACAAAGTGACATGGTAAATGTAAAACTAATTAACCAAGAGTTAAAACTAAAAGATATGGTTAATATAGTGACCCAAACCTATCTAAAATCTATTGTTTGAGTGGTTTTCGACCTATCCCCACCTTAAACTTTAAATAATCCATTTTATAGCCATTATAAACCGAATATGAATTTATTATAAAATAATATTTCTAACTTTTCCTAAGGTGCCCCTCACCCCTCTTATAAAAGGGAACTCCCCCTTCTCTCTAATTCACACCTTAAAAGCCTTTTGGCTCAGCCAACCATTGCCCAAATATTATCTCAACTTCCCTCACTTAAATATTAATTATATTTGTTGGCTTTGGTTTTCTTTTATTCTGCAGAATTTTAAGGTGAAAATATTATTATGATTTTATTCTTATTATTCAAATTATGTTATTTTAAATGGTTATACATGTATATATATATATGCATATGGATAAAATGACGATTATTATTTTTCAATTTTATTTCAACTTATCGTCATGTTTCTGAAAAAAACACACATTAAATATCAATATGTTTTATCGACATTCTGATCGTCGCATCTGCATAGATACATGGCCATGATTTTATGTTCATCATCGACACTCATTGAATTATAAATTAACTCATGAATTTCATATAGGTAATGACCATTATTTTCTATTAATGACACGTCGTGTGCATCGGTATCACTAATTGTGTTTGGATAATAGTTGTACATATTGTATGTGCTATATATATATGTATATATATGCATGGTTAATTTGTTATTATTATTTTTAAAAGGAATAAATCGCTAAAGGGAAAAGTATGTATGACAAATCATGAAGAGATAAGTCAATGTGTAAATCGACTACTTTACAACAAGAAGATGAAATCTTATAAAAGTATATATATATATATATATATATATATATGTAAGAATATGTATATATAAATTTGTACACATGCATTACTTATGTATCAAACATTGTTTATGAGTTTTAATATATGAAAACCCAGTGCAAATGTATACGTATTTAATGCAAGATTAAAATGTTTTCAGAAAACCCGACTCTTGAGCATTGTAGACAGGAAGGAATTGGGGAGTGAACCCATCCTTCAATGAAAGTATAAGTTTCAAGTAGTCTCAGATGAGATGTTTTGTTTTCAGAAGCTTGCCTAATGTTTTTAGAAGGACACTGGATTATTCTTGAATGGTTTTGAACGCAATTATTTTTCAAAAATTGAACTAATATTTTTATACCGTAAGTAATTTCAAATGGTATTTTAAAAAAAAATGTATTTCTAATTGTTTTGAAACAGTTTTTCAAACAATGGATTATAAGTGTTTATCAAAGGTTTTAAAACCACTTACTGAGCGTCTTTTGTTCTCACCCCAAGTTTTTGAAATGTTTTTCACAGGTTATCAGAGTTGGTTATCGTTGTTGTAGTGCGTGGATGCAGAGATGACCTTTTCATTTTGTTTAACTTTTCGCTATATCTCTGATGTTTTTATAAGTATATATCTATTTTCTAGAACCTATACCGGAATAAGGTCCTCTTTTATGTCATTTTTAACACTGGGTCCTTACACTTGGTATCAGAGTAATGGTCTACACAACTTTGGAAATATATTTTGTTGTTTAACATTAGTGTCTAGGAATCTGGCGGTCCTAGTTTTCTAAATTTTGAATACGAAAATTCAGAATTGCATTTAGTCCAATGATCGAATTGTGAGAACGCAATTATTTTTAAGTGGGGGATAATGTAACATCCCATAAAATCTAAACCCAGTTTTTATTATATTTTATTAAGTGAATATACTTATACTTTAAATATTTTTAAGATAATTTTTGTTGAAATGGAATTTGAAACTAATTGTTTTATTAAAAGTACAATTTAATTTTGTTTCCAAAAGGAAAATAATTTTTAAATAATTTTTTAATAAATATTTTTATCAAAATTACTATTTAATATAATCAATTTGATTTACTTTTTATGCAATATATATATTAATTTTAAGTTATATAAAATTATTAATAAAACTAATATTATTATAAAATTATAATTTTATTATACATGTCATTTAAAATTATTATTATTTTTTAGATAATATATTTTATAAATATAAGAGATACATTATGTTTTATTTTTATAAAATTTATAAATTAAAAATACATATAATACTTATATTATGAAAAACGCATAATATATATGCTTTAAATAAAAAAATGTGTAATTTGAAATATTTATTTTAATAAAACAAATTATATATATATATATATATTTATTTATTTATAAAAAACGCTAAAATTGTGTGTATATATATATATAAAATGTGTAATTTGAAATATTTATTTTAATAAAACAAATTATATATATATATATATATATATTCATATAAAAAACGCTATAATGGTGAATATATATAAATATATAATTTATTAATAGTTTAAAGGTTTTGATATATTAACAAAATGAATAAATAAATATATTATTATTAAAAAAAATAGAGGCGTGAATGAAAATAGAGGATTGATTGAACCACCTATTTTCTTTTTTTTAAATAATATATTGATTGTATTTATGTGTGGCATGGCTTTTGGGATGAGAAGTCAAAAGGTTGAATAGTGGGATAGGTTTTGTCATGTATATCATAAGAGAAGAAAAAAACATAAAAAACATGATAAAATAGATTGATATAAAAAAATGACAAATTCTTATTTGAGGCGTGAGTCATGGACTTTGGGAGTGATGTGATAGAACGTGAAGATTGAAATAATGATAAGGAAAAAATATTAATAAAATATGTTAGTTTGAATGTAGTGTGAAACACAACAAAAAGGAAACTATTCACCTGTGAGACTTTGTTTGGTTATTTTATTTTATTTATTATTTGTAGTTAGTTTCTTATATAAGATTGTCGTTACTTCCCTTTTATAAATTTGGGAGAAGTCTCACCCTACATGAAACAAAATGCTACGGGTTATCTTTCTCAAATATCCAGCAAACCCTCTCTGGTCCGAGCCTCTCATCCAAGCCAAGTAAGGGTCTATTTTCAATCATCTATATTTTACAAACCTTTATTACATAATTATGAATATGCGGTTTTATATACTTATATTTCAATCCTTATTTTAAAATATTTCAAAGAGTGTTTATGATTTGATTATGCAGAATCTAATCTTATATACCTTGGTATATACAGATTTATATGTATAAATATTTATATGTGTACTTCAAAACCAACCTAAAAATTAATTATATTTGTTGGATTTGGTTTTCTTTTATTTTGTGGAATTTTAAGGTGAAAATATTATTATGATTTTATTTTTATTATTCAAATTATGTTATTTTAAAATGTTTATACATGTATATATATGTGTTTGTGTATATATATATGCATATGGATAAAATGACAATTATTATTTTGCAATTTTATTTCAACTTATCGTCATGCTTCCGAAAAAAACACACATTAAATATCAACATGTTTTATCGAAATTCTGATCATCACATCTGCATAGATACATGGCCATGGTTTTATGTTCATCGTCGACACTCATTGAATTATAAATTAACTCATGAATGTCATATAGGTAATGACCATTATTTCCTATTAATGACACATCGTGTTCACTGGTATCACTAATTGTGTTTGAATAATAGTTGTGCATATTGTATGCGCTGTATATAAATATATATATATATATGTGGTTAATTTGTTATTATTATTTTTAAAAGGAATAAATCACTAAAGGGAAAAGTATGTATGATAAATCATGCAGAGATAAGTCGATGTGTAAATCAACTACTTCAGAATAAGCAGATGAAATCTTATAAAAGTATATATATATATATATATGTGTGTGTGTGTGTGTGTAAGAATATGTATATATAAATTTGTACACATGCATTACTTATGTATCAAACTTTGTTTACGAGTTTTAATATATGAAAACCCAGGCCAAATGTATGCATATTTAACTCAAGCTTAAAATGTTTTTAGAAAACCTGACTCTTGAGCATTATAGATAGGAAGGAATTGGAGAGTGAACCCATCCTTCAATGAAAGTATACGTTTCAAGTAGTCTCAGATGAGATTTTTTGTTTTCAGAAGCCTGCCTAATTTTTTTAGAAAGATACTGGATTATTTGTGTATCAAGAAGGAATTTTGAAATTTGGGAAGAGACTTTGTGTTCCCGATATACCTGAACTAAAAAGGGAATTGTTGGATGATGTTCATAGTTCCAATTTCTCTATACACCCTGGGAGCACCAAAATGTATAGAGATTTGAAGGAACATTTTTGGTGGGACAACATGAAGAGGGAGATTGCTAATTTTGTGTCAAGATGTATGGTTTGTCAACAAGTAAAAGCTGGAAGGCAACAGCCTAGAGGAGTCATGCAACCTCTTCCCATACCTGAGTGGAAATGGGATAATATTACGATGGACTTTGTCATAGGGATACCAAATACTCCTAGAAGGAACGATGCAATATGGGTCATTGTTGATCGTTTTACCAGGTCATCACATTTTCTTGCTATAAGAGAAAATTTACCACTTGAATGTCTAGTAAGACTATATATTAACGAAGTTGTGAGACTTTATGTAGTACCCATATCGATTGTTTCTGATCGTGATCCACGTTTTACATCAAGATTCTGGAAAAGTCTTCAGAAATCCCTGGATACTGAACTTCATTTGAGCACTGCCTACCACCCCCAAACTGATGGACAATCAGAACGGATTATTCAAACCTTAGAAGACATGTTGAGATCTTTCTCACTTTACTTTCAAGGTATGCGAGATCAATATTTACCTCTGGTAGAATTTTCTTATAATAATATATTCAATTCAAGTATTCAGATGGCACCATATGAAGTGTTATACGGAAAGAGATGTCGCACACCAACCTGTTGGGATGATAGTGGTGAAAGAAAACATGTAAGCCCAGAACTTGTTGATGAAACAATGGAAAAGATAAAGGTAATCAAAACCCACATCAAAGAAGCTCAAAGTAGGCAGAAGATCTATGTTGATAACCGAATGAAGGATTTAGAATTTCAGACAGGAGATCATGTTTTCTTGAAGGTATCTCCATGGAAGGGTGTTATACGTTTCGGTAAGAAGGGTAAATTGAGTCCCAAGTACATAGTACCATTCAAAATTATAGAACAAATTGGGGCTATAGCTTACCGTTTGGCAATGCCTCCAAGTCTCTCTAAAGTTCACGATGTGTTCCACGTATCACTATTGTGAAAATACATGTCTGACCCAATGCATGTAATAACTTATGAGGAAGTAAAACTGGAACCCGATCTATCTTATTGCGAAGAGTCCATCAGGATTCTTGATACCAGAGAACATGTTTTGAGAAATTGGACGACTCGTCTAATAAAATTTCTATGGAGAAACCATACGATGGAAGATGCAACGTGGGAACCCGAGGAACTTATGATGAAGAACCACCTAAGTATTTTTATGTAGTAATATTCTAGAAATTTCGAGGATGAAATTATTTAAAGGAGGAAAGAATGTAACACCCCAAACATCCATAGTACGCTTCTCTTTGAATAGTACAGTAGTGTGTGTTGTACGCAACTTCAAGTTCTAACACACCACAACCAATCAAACTAGCCATTATGAATATTAATACCCACTTTTTTAAATTTTATAAATTTTATCTTTCAAAATGGACTTCATTTTTGGATTCGGAATATCAAAATTAGCTTAGGGTGAATTTTTGGTACTTTTCTGATAACTTTTATATTTTGATGAATAGTGAAACTTACTAAATTTTAATTAAAAACAACTTTTTTAATCGAAATAATTAATAGTGATAAATTATGAATTTGAGTGATTTTAAAGTATAATTAGATTATATTTTTACAATTTATTCCAATGTTGGTCATTGGACATAATTTAACATTTAAACTGGACATAAGCAAGTGCCAATATTTTGATATTTATTATTTCTTAAAAACACGCTTTTTGTTCTGACAATGGGAATTAATTTTAAATTAATTTCTACCTCTTCGGTATTTTGAATTTAGAAAAATGGATTCCATATTTAGAATCAAGAGGTCCAAATTTTTTAAATAGGTAACTTTTATTTTGAGACATTTTGAATAATTACTTTGGTAAATATTTTATTTAGCATGGTTAAAGTGGAAATCCGGTAAATAAGGGTAAAAAAATAATATTATAATAATATTAAATTACCCTAAAACGTGTTATAACCCTATTGTTTAATACATGTCCGACCATGGACATCTTTGGGTCGATTTTGTGACCCCATAGAGCCACTTGTAAGTGATAATGACACTATATTAATTAAGTTAAAGTAAATACAAAAATGACATAAGCATATATCTTTTAGTAAAACAATTTTTACATAGGGTTATATATGTTATATTTTCACCTATAAATATTAATTAGAAAGTTAAAAAGTTTTAATACATAATTTTATTTTATTTATAAATTTTAGACATTGAGTAATTAAATTTATTAATGACACAATAATTATGCAGTATTTTCCTTATTAATGAAAGAATCAAACAATTGGTATTATAAATGTTAAAATAAATATAATTTGAAAGTTTTGATGAAATCAGAGAATTTTATTGGTTAATATGACATTTTAGGATTACTTAAATGAATTTGGTTCTAATTAATAAATTTGTTAAGATTTTAACAAAAATCAATTATTAAATAGTGTCAAAATTGACACAAAAGAGTTTTTAAAGAAAATATTATATTATTAATTGATATTCTATTCCTAAAAATCTAAGGTTCGGAAAAAGGACTTATATAATGATATTAGTATCGTTAATGGACCATTTGGGGGTCTATTGGAAGTATATAGTAAGTTTATTAACTATATACTATAAAAATACAAAGAGACATGATAAATGTCAAACTAATTAACTAAGAGTTAAAACTAAAAGATAAGGTTAATATTGTGACCTAAACATGTCTAAAACCTATTGGTTGAGTGTTTTTAAACCTATAATCACATTAACCTTTAAATAATCCACTTTTGAGCCATTATAAACTGAATATGAAATTATTATAAAATAATATTTATAGCCTTCCCTAAGGTGCCCCTCACCCCTCTTATAAAAGGGCACTCCCCCTTCTCACTAATTCACACCATCAAAGCCTTTTGGCTCGGCCAAACCCTACCCAAATATTCTCTAAACTTCCATCAATTAAACCTAGAGGCCTTATTTTTATCATAAAGCCAACCTAAGGAGCCTTTTTGATCAAATCAAAAGGAAGAACCTGAAGAAGAGGTAATGATTTCACCGCCCTCTTTCAAGTTCCTTTCTTCTTCCACTTTTTCTTTATTTTTTATTTTCATTATAAAATAATAATTCCATTATCTTCTATATACTTTGATGTTATTATAAATATGGTACAACTATATTCAGTATTCTATCCATCCTTTTAATGACATGTCACCATATGTGCGTACGTACGACTTACCATCTCCACGTTGTGGTGTAATTGTTATTCAATACATTATTATTTGGATGGGTATGACAATTATGTGTAATTGATGTAAATAATAAATATAACATGATAATGATTATGTTTATATGATACACCATCCAATTATATATTATTTTAATATAAAAAATGATATTGTCGCTTGTGCGTATGTACAGATTTCCGTCTCCACGAACGCGATGAGATTCATTCCCCATCGTATCAATTCAAGAATAATTTTCATTTGATAATTAAAAATAATTTTTAAGGACTTGATATAATTATGGATATGAATAATATACAACCTATGGATAATAATCACAGCTTATTTAACAAAACATATAAAAGAAAACGAGTAAGTGAACACCCGAAACGACGATAATACAAAAATATTATTAACAAAGCGATATTAAAAGATCATATATGATATCATATTTATGTATATGATTATTTTATAATTCAATAACAATTATTTCACCATTATAAAGGAGGTTAAACTACCCTCTACCAAGGAAAAAGTACAAAGTAAGGGGTTTCTTATCTCACTTTTAATTCTGTGAGATTTCCATTATTCACCGCTTATTTATTGCATTTGGTGTGTGTACTACCCATGATTGTATTCATTGTGTAATATATTTAAATTTATGGATATTTAAATCATAATTTTATGATCCTTATTTCATGGTTTTATGTTTCGTAAGTTACCAAATCGATAAGGGAATTTGAAATTTCAATTTCTACTCATTCGGTTTTACGCATACTTCATTGATTATTTTACTCCAGGATTATCTGTGGAATTACTATTCATTTTCTTATGTCATAATTTCCACTCCCCTTTCTGTGTATATACATTTTATACACATAATCACTCCATTGATAAATTCTCAAGTCATCGATATGAACTTGATAAGAGTAATTTTAACTCAATCTCTATTTGTTGAGTTGAATATCCAATTCATTGGTGTTGTTTTTACAAGAATATGTGTGAATGTACTCTGATTTATTTACACTGAATATACAATCATATTGAGTATATTTATATTTATCACACATAATTATTTCATTGATTTATCCTTAACCTAAGGATACGATATTTATAAGAGATTTCATCTCAATTTACATTCCCTTAAAAACTTCTTTGTTGTTATACACCAAATCACTTTTATATGGTGTATATAATGTACTTTGACATAGTATATCATGAATCCCTTTATTATTATGATATTAAAAAGTTTTTATTAACTCAATTATTAGTATTCAAGTGTCTCTCTTTTGGTTAGGAACTGTAACTAAAATATCATTTAAATGTTTATAAGATTTATTCTTCGAAATCATTCTCATTAATGTCCATGTTTTAAAAATGGTTTTAAGGATTTATTTATATGAAAAATAATGTTTTAAAATTAAAATTCATTTTCAAAGTTTCAAAGTGGTATGGGAAACTTTGATTCAAAAATCTATTTTAAATGTCTTCTTGATAAATAGGGAAACTTTTAAATGTTTTCAAGAAAAAGGGTGATATTTCTCTCAAATAGTTTTGATGATTATTTTCATCTATGTCAATATCCTTCATTATTCTCGATTGAGGTTAATCTGTTACAATAAAATCTTCTATATTGTATTGAATGAGTTATGTTTGACTGTGGATGTGCTATTTTTATACCATTCATGGTTTGTGGATAAAGTATTGATATTTAGTATGCTAGTTTTAATACGAATGTTTATGTTATGTTTCAACTTTTCATATGAGGAATGAATTGGACTTAGTAAGTGACGGGTGGAGCCTGCTATAGCTCCTCGATGCATCTGTAGGTCTCACGAGACAAACTAGTGTCTTGGAATAAGGCCTTGACAAAATCTTATTTGTAGTCTTGGCACAAGGCCTTGACTATGTGGTTATGATAGTCTGGAATTATGCATTCCATCATTATGAAAGTGGTTATTGATATTGCATGTGATCATTAGACTAATATAATATCCATGTGAACAAGTAAATGGAATTATTTGATTTTATTTTTTCCATATTATGCTGAAGTTCAAGTTTAAAGGGCTTTTGTTCTAGTCTTATACACTGCCTTAAATGTTTATGCTTATTTATGAAAGTTTCTGCTATAATGTTATCCTTACTGAGCAACTGATCTCACCCCTTTCTATGTTTTATTTTCCCAGGATGCAAAGAAGTATATTATGACTGACCTCCAGAGATAGTCTATGGGATCTCAGTGTTGTCTTTGGAGATAATGTTGTTGTAGTTTTCCATTTTATGATGTAATTTAAACCTTATGAATGTATCTAGTACTTCCAAGGCTACTAAACTAATCAGTCTTTCGAGACTTTATCTTTTGTGATCATGCCAATGTTATGTAATAATGCACCGACTCTGGAATATCAATAACCACTTTCATAATGATGGAATGCGTAATTACAGACTATCATAACCACATAGTCAAGGCCTTGTGCCAAGACTACAAATAAGATTTTTTCAAGGCCTTGTGCCAAGACAGTAGTTTGTCTCATGAGACCTACCGATGCATCGAGGAGCTATAGCGGGCTCCACCCGTCACTTACTAAGTCCAATGCATTCCTCATATGAAAAGGTTTATACATAACCTAATCATTCGTATTAAAACAAGCTTATGAAATGTCAATACTCTATCTATAAACCATGAATGGTGTGAAAATAACACATCCACAGTCAAACATATTCACAAAACCTTCAATACAATATGGAAGTTTTGTATCATAAAAATCAACTTCAAATAAGCTTAAAATCCATCAAAGGATGTTGACATATATGAAATCAAAACTATTTGAGAGAAATATCTCTTTTTTTGAAATCATTTAAAATTCACATAATTATAAAAGAAAAAATTTACTTTGAAAATATTTTTATAATCTTGTAAGGGAAGCTTCGATGATTTATAACGGTGGAAAATAGCTGCACCCGCCGTATAAGTTAAAAATACATTCTTACCTTAATTTTGTCGAAAAGGTTAAAAATGACCTTGTTTGGAAAATGACGGAAAGATTCCTTTTAAACCATTTTATAAAATGTCAAACAAGGGTATAAATGAATTTAACCCACAGTCTAGTAAATAGTAAAAAGGTTTTGGAATACATTTTTAAGAAACATGAATGTGGATGATAAAGAGGTCCTAATAGATAATTATGTATAAACAACCTCGGATAATGAAGAGATTGTTAAATTAACCCTTACCTTGTACTTTTCCTTGGTCGAGGTTAGTTTAACCTCCTGTATAATGGTGAAATAATTTTTATTTAATTATAAAATAATCATATACATAAATATGATATCACATTTTATCTTTTAATATTGCTTTGTTAATAATATTTTAGTATTATCGTCCTTTCGGGTGTTCACTTACTCGTTTTATTTTATATGTTTTGTTACATAAGCTGTTCTTGTTATCCATAGATTATATCTTATTCATATCCAGAATTATATCAAGTCCTTAAACAATATTTTTAATCATTAAATGAAAATTATTCTTTAATTGATACGATGGGGAATGAATCTCATCGCGTTCGTGGAGACGATAATCCGTACGTACGCACGAGCGACAATATCATTCTTTTGATATTAAAATAATATATAATTGGATGGTGTATCATATATAAAGAATCATTATCATGTTATATTTATTATTTACATCAATTACACATCATTATCATACCCATCCAAATAATAATGTTTTGAATAACAATTACACCATGACGGGGAGACGGTAAGTCGTACGTACGCACGTATGGTGACATGTCATTCAAAGGGTGGATAAAATACTAAATATGGTTGTACCATATTTATAATAACATCACAGTATATAGAAGATACTATAGTTATTATTTTATAATTTAAATAACAAAGAAAGAAGAAGTGGAAGAAGAAAGGAACTTGAAAGAGGGTGGTGAAATCATTACCTCTTCTTCTGGTTCTTCCTTTTGATTTGATCAAAATGGCTCCTTAGGTTGGCTTTCTGATCAAACTAAGGCCTCTAGGTTTAAGTGAGGTAATTTTAGAGAATATTTGGTTAGATTTTGGCTGAGCCAAAAGGCTTTGAAGGTGTGAATTAGAGATAAGGGGGAGTCCCCTTTTATAAGAGGGGTGAGGGGCACCTTAGGAAAGGCTAAAATATTATTTTATAATAAATTCATATTTAGTTTCTAATGGATAAAAAGTAGATTATTTAAAGGTTAAGGTGGGTATAGGTCAAAAACCACTCAACCAATAGTTTTTAGACAGGTTTGGGTCACTATATTAAACTTATCTTTTAGTTTTAACTCTTAGTTAATTAGTTTGACATTTACCATGTCTTTTTGTATTTTTATATTATGTTGTTAATAAACTTATTATATACTTCCAAGAGACCCCAAATTGGTCAATTAATTATACACATATAATTATATAAGTACTTTTTCTGAACCTTATATTTTAGGAATTGAATATCAATTAATAATATAATATTTTCTTTAAAAACTCTTTTATGTCAATTTTGACACTATTTTATAATTGATTTTTTTTAAAGTCTTAACAACATTATTAATTCATAAAAAATTCATTTAAGTAATCCTAACATGTCATATTAACCAATAAAATTATTTTATGTCATCAAAACTTTAAAATTATATTTATTTTAACATTTATAATACCAATTATTTGATTCTTTCATTAATAAGAGAAATACTGCATCATTATTGTGTCATTAATAAATTTAATTATTAAATGTATAAAAATTATAAATAAAATACAGTTATGTAAGAAATCTTTTTATCTTTATAATGAATATTTATAGTTAAAAATATAACATATATACCCTTATGTAAAAATTGTTTTTCCAAAAGATATATGATTATGTCATTTTTGTATTTACTTTAACTTAATTAATATAAAGTGTCATTATCACTTACAAGTGGCTCCATGGGATCCCAAAATAAACGCAAAGATGCCAATGGTCGAACATGTATCAAAAAATAGGGTTAGGACATGTTTTAGGGCAATTTAATATTATTATAATATTATTTGTTTACCCTTATTTACCGGATTTACCCTTTAACCATGGTAAATAAAATATTTACCGAAGTAATTATTCGAAATGTCTAAAAATAAAAGTTATCTATTTACACAATTTGGACCTCCTGATTATAAATTTGGAATCCATTTTTATAAATTCAAAACACAAAAGTGGCAGAAATTAATTCTCATTGTCAAAACAAAGAGCAAGTTTTTTAAGAAATAATAACTATAAAAAGATTGACACTTGTTTATGTCTAGTTTAAATGTAAAATTACATTCAATTACCAATATTGGATTAAATGGTAAAAATATATTCTAATTATACTTTAAAACCTCTCAATATTATAATTTATCACTATAAATTATTTCGATTAAAAAAGTTGTTTTTAATTAATGTTAAGTATTTTTCACTATTCATCAAAATTTGAATGTTTTCTAAAAAATAACAAAAATTCACCCTAGGATAATTTAGATATTCTAATTCCAAAAATTATGTCCATTTTGAAAGACAAAATTTATAAAATTTCAAAAAGTGGGTATTACTATTCATAACGGCTAGTTTGATTGGTTGTGGTGTGTTTTATAACTCGAAGTTGCGTACAACACACGCTACTGTATTATTCAAAGGGAAGCATACCGTGGAAGCTTGGGGTGTTACATTCTCTCCTCCTTCAAATAATTTTGTCCTCAAAATTTCTAGAATTTTACTGCATAAAAAGACAGAGGTGGTTCTTCATCATCTTCCTTAGTGTTTTGAATCAATGACCACCATTGATTGTACCACCTATTTTCTTTTTTTAAATAATATATTGATTGTTTTTATGTGTGGAGTGTCTTTTGGGATAAGAAGTCAAAAGTTTGAATTGTGGGATAGGTTTTTTCACGTATAACATAAGGGAAGAAAAAAACATAAAAAACATGATAAAATAGATTGATATAAAAAAATAACAAATTCTTATTTGAGGCGTGAGTCATGGCCTTTGGGAGTGATGTGATAGAATGTGAAGATTGAAATAATGATATATAAAAAAATATTAATAAAATATGTTAGTTTTAATGTAGCGTGAAACACAACAAAAAGGAAACTATTCACCCGTGAGACTTTATTTGGTTATTTTATTTTATTTATTATTTTTAGTTAGTTTCTTCTATAAGTTTGTCCTTCCTTCCCTTTTATTAATTTGGGAGAAGTTTCAACCTGCATGAAACAAAATTCTATAGGTTCTCTTCCTCAAATATCCAGAAAACCCTCTCTGGTTCGAGCCTCTCATCCAAGCCAAGTAAGGGTCTATTTTCAATTATCTCTATTTTACAAACCTTTATTACATAATTATGAATAAGTGGTTTTATATTCATAGATTTAAATACTTCTTTTAAAATATTTCAAAGAGTGTTTATGATTTGATTATGTAGAATCTAATCTTATATACCTTGGTATATACAGATTTATATATATAAATATTTATATGCGTACTTCAAAACCAACCTAAATATTAATTATATTTGTTGTTTTTGGTTTTCTTTTATTCTGTGGAATTTTAAGGTGAATAATAATAAATGAGGTAATAAAAACTTTTTAATATCATTATAATAAAGGTATTCATGATATACTATGTCAATGTACATTATATACACTATATAAAAGTGATTTGGTTCATAACAACAAAGAAGTCTTAATGGAATGTAAATTGAGATGAAATATCTTATAAAGATTGTATCCTTAGGTTAAGGATAAATCAATGAAATAATTATGTGTGACAAATGTAAATACACTCAATATGATTGGATATTCAATGTAAATCAATCATAGGACATTCACACATATTCTTGTAAAAACAACACCAATGAATTGGATATTTAACTCAACAAATAGAGATTGAGTTAAAATTACTCTTATCAAGTTCATATCGATGACTTGAGAATTTATCAATGGATTGATTATGTGTATAAAAAGTATATCCAAAAAAAGGTGAGTGGAAATTATGACATAAGAAAATGAATAGTGATTCCACACATAATCTTAGAGTAAAATAATCAATAAAGTATGCGTAAAGCCAAATGAGTGGAAATTGAAATTTCAAATTCCCTTATCGATTTGGTAACTTACGAAACATACACCCATGAATGAAGGATCATAAAATGATGATGTAAATATACATAAATTTAAGTATATAACACAATGAATACAATCATGGGTAGTACACACACCACATGCAATAAATAATTGGTGAACAATGGAAATCTCACGGAATTAAAAGTGAGATAAGAAACCCCTTACTTTGTACTTTTTCCTTGGTTGAGGGTAGGTTAACCTCCTGTATAATGGTAAAATAATTTTTATTGAATTATAAAAGAATTATATACATTAATATGATATCATATAAGATCTTTTAACATTGATTTGTTAATAATATCTTAGTATTATCATCGTTTTGGGTGTTAACAGATTCATTTTCCTTTATAATATTTGTTATGTGAGGTATATTTGTTACGGATGGGATGTATATTATTCATATCCAGAATGATATCATGTCTCTAAACTTTATTTTTTATCATCAAATGAAATTTAGTCTTGAATGGATATGATGGGGAATGAATCTCATCGTGTTTGTGGAGATGGTAATCCGTAGGTACGCGTGAGCGACAATATCACTCTTTTGATATTAAAATAATATATATTTGGATAGTATATCATATATAAATAATAATTATAAATTTTATATTTATTATTTACATGAATTAAATGTCATTATTATACCCATCCAAATAATAAAGTATTGAATAACAATTACACCACGACGTGGAGATGGTAAGCCGTACGTACGCACGTATGGTGACATGTCATTCAAAGGATGGATAGAATAATGAAAATGGTTGTACCATATTTATAATAACTTCATACTATATAGATGATACTGGATTTATTATTTTATAATGGAAATAACAAAAAAGAAGAAGTGGAAGAAGAAAATAACTTGAAAGAGGGTGGGGAAATTATTACCTCTTCTTCGGGTTTTTCCTTTTGATTTGATCAAAAGGGCTCCTTAAGTTGTCTTTCTGACCAAAGTAGGGCCTCTAGAATGAAGTGAGGGAAGTTTAGAGGTTATTTGGGTAGGGTTTGTTCGAGCCAAAAGGATTTGAAGGTGTGAATTAATGAGTAGGGGGAGTGCCCTTTTATAAGAGGGGTGAGGGGTACCTTAGGGAAAGCTAGAAATATTATTTTATAATAAATTTATATTCAGTTTCTAATGGCTAAAAAGTGTATTATTTAAAGGTTAAGGTGGGGATAGGTCTAAAAAAACTCAACAAATAGGTTTTAGATAGGTTTGGGTCACTATATTAACTTTATCTTTTTGATTTAACTCTTAGTTAAATAGTTTGGCATTTACCATGTCTCTTTGTATTTTTATATTATATAGTTAATAAACTTAATATATACCTACAAGAGACCCCCAAGTGGTCCATTAATGATACACCTATCATTATATAAGTCCTTTGGCCTAATATTATATTTTTAGGAATAGAATATCAATTAATAATATAATATTTGTTTTAAAAGCTCATTTATGTCAGTTTTGACACTATTTAATAATTGATTTTTGTTAAAGTCTTAAAAAATTTATTAATTCGAACAAATTAATTTAAGAAATCCTAATATGTCATATTAACTAATAAAATTCATGGATGTCATCAGAACTTTCAAATTATATTTATTTTAACATTTATAATACCAATTATTTGATTCTTTAATTAATAAGGAAAATACTACATCATTATTATATCATATATAAATTTAATGAATAGATTTTTCAAGAAATATCTCGATGATTTTGTAGTGGTATTTATTGATGATATCTTGGTATACTCCAAAAGATACTAAGATCATGAAAATCACTTGCGCATTATCCTGAAGATTCTTAGAAGACATTAATTACATGGGAAGTTTAGCAAGTGTGAATTCTGGCTTCAGGAGATTTCTTTTCTTGTCCATACTGTCTCTAAGGATGGAATTTCTGTTGATCCTTATAAGACCATGGCAATCCAAGAATGTCCAGCACCGATGAGTATATCATAGGTATACAGTTTTATTGGTTTGGAAGGTTATTATCGGTGTTTCGTCCAGAATTTTGCCTGATTGGCTAACCCATTAACGAAGCTCACACGTAAAGGGGTTAAATTTATTTGGAAAAAAGTGTGTGAAGAATGTTTTGTTGAACTGAAGAGAATATTAGTCAATTCTCTCATATTGACTCTACCATCAGGGAATGATGGTTTTTTTATTTATAGTGATGCTTCAAAGAAAGGACTTGGTTGTGTCCTTATGTAGAATGATAGGGTTATTGCCTATGCATCACGACAGCTAAAAATTCATGAGAAAAACTATCATACTCATGATCTTGAGTTAGCTTCGGTAATATTTTCTTTGAAGATATGAATACCTTATCTCTTTGGTGAAAAATTTGAGATATATACCAATCACAAGAGTTTGAAGTATATTTTCTCACAGAAAGAACTTAAAATGAGGCAAAGACGATGGCTTGAACTACTCAAGGATTATGATTGCAGGATACACTACCACCCGGGGAAGGAAAATAAGGTGGCATATTCTTTAAACAGAAAGTGTCACACCTGCAATTTTTTTTAATTTGTTTTCTTTTTTTTTTTGTTTCGAGGTCCGGGCTGGGCCTCGGGTTAAAAATTTTGTCGTTAGGTCCCTTTACTAAGTTTCGAACCCGTGCGCGGTCACCGCGCAGTTGGCGGACACCGCGTGGTCATCCCAGGTGTCGAGCAATTTCCCTTTCCTTTTTTATTTTATTTTTGTTTTTTTATGTTATTATTATTATTATTATGGTTATTATTATTATTATTATTGTTAAATAAATTTTATTAATATTATCACTCTAGTTTTATTATTATTATTATTATCTTAATTGTTGTAATTTTATTAGTATTATTTTTCTGGATTCATTATTATTATTATTATTATTATTATTATTATTATTATTAGTCTTATTATTATAATTAGTGTTTTTTTTTATGAAAAAAAATCTGGCCATAACCCTAATTACCTGGTGCAGCCCCCCTTCTCTTCCACATTTTTTTTCTTTCTTCCTGCGGTGCATTCCACCCCTTGTTTCCAGCCTCCACCTTCCAAGACGCCTCCGCCTCCCGCTGCATCCCATCGCCGCCCCCGCGCACCCCCTACCAGCCTCCGCTTCCCGCTGCACCCCCGCTCCGTGCCGCCCCATCGCTTCGGTGATACCCTCCCGACTATCACGCCTGGATCTGGCCTTCGTCGCTCCCCACCTGCCCGCACAACCTCCAGCGTCCCCTGCTCCCGTATCGGCCTCCTCCCGACCCTACTTTCACACCCCCGACCTCCACGCGACCCCCGACCTCCACGCGACCCCCGGCCTCCACTGCTCCCCTCCCACTCAGGCGACCTCGTCGCGCTATTCCGCTGCCTTCGGTGTCCCCTTGCCCCGGCCTCTCGACCTCCGACAACCCCGCCTGCCCGCCGCCCTCCTCCTCCGGCACCCCGTCCTCCGGCTCCCCGCTCCCGCACCCCTGCACGACCCGCCTCCGCTGTCTGGCATCGTTCCAGCACCCCCTGCCCTATTCCGGTGACCTCCCACCATTTTCCGGCGAGCCCGCCGCCGGCCAGCAACCTCCAACCCCCTACAGCAACCTCCGGTCGCGGTCCGACTAGCCCACCTCCGGCCTCTGGTCTTCTTATTTCGGCTGACAGCACTCCTGATTCATTGTGCCAACACCCGTCGCTCTGGTATATTTATTCAATCATTCTATGATTTATTTATTTATTTATTCTTTTACTTATTTATTTATTTGATTATTCATTTGTTTGTTTGTTTGTTTAAATTTATTAAGGCATAATTTGATTTGATTATGTGGTGATTTTGGTGAATATATTTTGGTTAAGTATAGTAGCATGTCCATTTATTTTTGCGTATGGTGTAAAAGCATGTCTCAAATTGGTTGGATGAGTATTTGGTTTCAAATTGGGGGTTTTTATGTGAAATGTGGTGTATTTGTGGTGCAAAACCCTTAGTGCATTGTGAATGTGTTTTTGTAAATCATTTAAGGGTGTTATTAAATTATTTCAGCAGTGCAGACTGTATTTTTGAAGGGTGTTAGAGTACGTGTGGTTTTGAAATATAATTTTGGGTGTGTAAATGGCAACTTTGGAATGTGCGGTGTTTGGTTTGGTTGGTTGTGTGTCTAAGATTGTTTTACGGTTTAATGGTGTGTTTTATTTTAAAGTGTTTTATTATGTGAAACTGAGTATGTTTTGATGTGAACTTTGGTTTCACCTTTTGCGAATGTTTTATAAATTATTCAAATGGTTTATTAAATAATTTTGAGGCTTCGAGTTTGGTTTTTAAAATGTGTTTAGGCACACGCGCTTTAAATGTATATTTCACCGTGTTGTGTGCTTTTGTTTGGTTTTGCAAGTGTTTTCTTGAAATGGGTCATTTGTTTGGCGTCATGTGGTTTTTTAACACTTTGTGGATTTTAAAGTGGGTTAATAAATGGTGTTGATGGTGTGAGTTGTGTTTTGAAGTTATGTCAAGCTGGTTCTTTTGCGCTGGCTATTTGTTTGGTTTGTTCTAAGTCAGTGGCTATGTGTTCTTAGTTATCATGCATTTGTTTCAGCATGTTGGCGAGGTAACCCCGTGACACCACGATCATCGGCTTACGCGTGCTTGCGCGCCCGTGCAAGGTGTTTCCCGTCACCGTGTTCGGTCTGCGAGTTGAGGTAGGTTCCCATTGCACTTCTTTTAAATTTTAAGTTACCTTATTTCTTACTGTTTGCGCCCTATATAAAAACATATGTGCTAAATATTATTATGCAATTTAAGATTAATTTATTTATCATGCAACATTATAATTCAATTCATGTAGTGTGAATATGGTGTCGTTTTGTTATGATTGCGCACGATAATTTTTCAACTAAATATTTTATAAATTTTTAATATATGAGAAGTAACATAAGATAATTACTTTTTAAATGATTATTTGGTGTAAAAAGGGCCATTTATTTTATACACGACGCTTGAAATATTTTCTTGATGAGCGGACACCCAATAATGAAATAATTTCCATTTGGATTTTAAACATAATTCAAAGAATATCAAATAGAGTTATGGTTTAATGATAAATGATTTCTTTTGAATCGTGAACAAATACTTTGGTTCTTTTGAGAAATTTCCCGGTTGTCTCTTAAAGTTTATTTGGAGAAATAAAATGTTCTGGTTTGGTTTTATAAAAATATTGGCAGTCTGTGAAGTAGTGTTTTGGGGGTTCCTTAAATGGTTTTAAATGGGTTTTGGTCTTATAAATAAGTTGTACTTTTCTTTCTAAAGTGGTGATTGTGAAATGTGTTAAATGCCCATTTGGCACTTTATAGAAAACTATGAAAATGTTTTGTTAAAAATCCTCTTAGGATAACTCTCCTGCCTTGGTTTCAATTGATTGTTTAGGAGGCCATGCTTAGAGGATCCTGGGTACTTGAGTAGTTTAAAGGAAAGAGGTTGTTTTATGGAGTGGCTAGGGGTGATTCCTATTGTGATTTATATATATATATATGATTGGATACTCGGTTGGCATCAGTTGGCTCACCCCTTTTCCAAACACTTGAGACATGGGAATCTGGCATATTGAGAGAATATTCTAAGAATGATTGCTACACTGGTAGGTTATGGTACTGACCAGTGGCCCATAGTAGGTGGATATGTTGGTTTTATTACTATGGGATTCTCCCTCGACCTGCCCGAGAGAGGATAGTCGAGCGTATTGTGTGTTTTGATTTCATCGTGACATGTCAACAAGGACGAATTCTCATGTATTGGTGTCTTCTGGTTTATTCTTGATCTTTTAGGATCAACCATGTCTATTCAACTTTTGTTGCTTGTAGTAGTGATTATGATGCTCATAAGTATACCTACATTTCCCTTGTTGTGTGTTTTACTTTGTGCATTTCTAGTGTATTGTTTTCCTTGGAAAGTGGTAAATTGCTTTTGAATAGGTTTCTAAAAATGGTTTTCAAATGAAAGTGTTAAATCCTCTTTATACAAATTTGAAAATATAAACATCACTTTCCCTTTCTAAAAATCCATTGACACTAATGAAATGAACCCAAACATGGAAATTGTTAAGGTAAATGGTTCGTACTTTGTTTTTAAGTAAAATACTTAGAAAAACATACTTTTATAAATTGTAGTTCAAACTTGAAATGATGTTTCTTTTATTTTAAAGGTAGTGTATTGGGAATAGATTTATCGGGCTAGCCTACTGAGTTTTAATACTCATGCCTATAGCATTTTCTTGTTTTTAGTTCTGTTGTAGGTTTCAGCTTCAGTTGTTCGCCTTGAGCGACGTCGGTTGTGGTATTGGAGAGTGACCCACGGGGTCACATGAGGTTTTGGTCATAGTCAGGTTAGTAGCGTTGTTGGTTGTTCTTTATTTATTTGCTTTTGTTCTATTTATTTTTTGCTGCTTAGCCTATTTTCTTTTGGTCCAAATCATTCCCACCTATTTAATTTTGATGCCTGGCACTAGTTGCCAGCCCGTGGGGATCGGGAACGCCCCTTGGGCCATGTCGCGGGCCAACCCGGGTTGGTTCGTAACAGAAAGGGTCATGGAGTTTTGAACAAAATGGGTGTTGAAAGGGATCCAATTTTCATAGATCTAGTAAAATTGGATATGGGAATAACCATGGAAGGTGAAGCATCAATACTTTTTCAAATGGTTACCAAACCTTCTTTACTAGAAAGGATTAAGAGTTCTCAGACCGATGATGAATAATTTCAAAATAAAATTAAAGCTGTGAATAATGGGAGATTGAGTGACTTTGTGTATGAAGAAGAAATTTTGAAATTTGGGAAGAAACTTTGTGAACCTGATATACCTAATCTAAAAGTAGAATTATTGGATGATGCTCATAGTTCCAATTTCTCTATACACCCTGGGAGCACCAAAATGTATAGAGATTTGAAGGAACATTTTTGGTGGGACAACATAAAGAGGGAGATTGTTGATTTTGTGTCAATATGTATGGTTTGTCAACAAGTGAAAGATGGAAGGCAACATCCTGGAGGATCCATGAAACCTCTTCCCATACCTGAGTGGAAATGGGATAATATTATGATGGACTTTGTCATGGGGCTACCAAAGACTCCTAGAAGGAACGATGCAATTTGGGTCATTGTTGATCGTCTTACCAAGTCGGCACATTTTATTCGTATAAGAGAAGATTTACCACTTGAACGTCTAACAAGACTATATATTAATAAAGTTGTGAGACTTCATGGAGTACCCATATCGATTGTTTCTGATCGTGATCTATGTTTTACATCAAGATTCTGGAAAAGTCTTCAGAAATCCCTTGATACTGAACTACATTTGAGCACTGTCTACCACCCCCAAACTGATGGAAAATCATAACAGACAATTCAAACCTTAGAAGACACGTTCAGATCTTGTTCACTTGACTTTCAAGGTATGTGGGATCAATATTTACCTATATTAGAATTTTCCTATAAGAATAGCTTCCATTCAATTATTTAGATGGCACCATATGAAGCGTTATACGGAAAGAGATGTCGCACACAAAGCTTTTGGGATAATGTTGGTGAAAGAAAATTTGTAGTCCCAGAACTTGTTGAGGAAATAATGGAAAAGGTGAAGGTAATCCAAACCCACATCAAAGCAGCTCAAAGTAGGCAGAAGAGTTATACTGATAACCGAATGAAGGATTTGGAATTTCATATAGGAGATCATGTTTTCTTGAAGGTATCTCCATGGAAGGGTGTTATACGTTTCAGTAAGAAAGGTAAATTGAGTCCCAGGTACATAGGACCATTCGAAATTCTAGAATGAATTGGGGTTGTAGCTTACCGTTTGGCAATGCCGCCAAGTCTCTCCAAAGTTCACGATGTTTCCACGTATCACTGTTGAGAAAATACATGCCTGAACCAATACATGTACTCACTTATGAGGAAGTAGAACTGGAACTCGATCTGTCTTATTGCGAAGATCCCATCAGGATTTTTGATACCAGAGAACAAGTGCTGAGAAACCGGACGACTCATCTGGTAAAAGTTCTATGGAGAAACCATAAGATGGAAGAGGCAACGTGGAAACCTGAGGAACTCATGATGAAGAACCACATGAGTCTTTTTATGCAGTAATATTATAGAAATTTTGAGGTAGAAATTATTTGAAGGAAGGGAGAATGTAGCACCCCAAGCTTCCATGGTACGCTTTTCTTTGAATAATACAGTAGCATGTGTTGTATGCAATTTCGAGTTCTAACACACCATAACCAATCAAACTAGCCGTTATGAATAGTAATACCCACTTTTTGAAATTTTATAAATTTTATCCTTCAAAATGGAATTCATTTTTGGATTCAGAATATCCAAATTATCTTAGGGTGAATTTTAGGTACTTTTATGATAACTTTCATATTTTGATGAATAGTGAAAATTACTAAATTTTAATTAAAAACAACTTTTTTAATAAAAATAATTAATAGTGATAAAAAATGAATTTGAGTGATTTTAATGTATAATTAGATTATATTTTTACCATTTCATCCAATGTTGGTCATTGGACATAATTTCACATTTAAACTAGACATAAGCAAGTGCCAATCTTTTGATAGTTATTATTTCTTAAAAACACGCTTTTTGTTTTGACAACGGGAATTAATTTTAAATTAATTTCTACCACTTATATGTTTTGAATTCAGAAAAATAGATTCCATATTTAGAATCAGGAGGTCCAAATTGTGTAAATAGGTAACTTTTATTTTTAGACATTTTGAATAATTACTTCGGTAAATATTTTATTTACCATGGTTAAAGGGGAAATCCAGTAAATAAGGGTAAAAAATAATATTATAATAATATTAAATTACCATAAAACATGTATTAACCCTATTTGATGATACATTTCCGACCATGGGAATCTTTGGTTAGATTTTGGGACCCCATGGAGCCACTTATAAGTGATAATGACACTTTATATTAATTATGTTAAAGTAATACAGAAATGACATAAGCATATATCTTTTAGAAAAACAATTTTTACATAGGGTTATATATGTTATATTTTTTACTATATATATTCATTAAAAATATAAAAATATTTCCTACATAATGGTTTTTTATTTATAATTTTTAGACCTTGAATAATTAAATTTATTAATGACACAATAATGATGCAGTGTTTTCCTTATTAATGAAAGAATCAAATAATTGGTATTATAAATGTTAAAATAAATATAATTTGAAAGTTTTGATGAAATACACGAATTTTATTGGTTAATATGACATGTTAGGATTACTTAAATAAATTTTTATATAATAAATAAAGTTGTTAAGACTTTAACAAAAATCAATTATTAAATAGTGTCAAAATTGACATAAAAGAGTTTTTAAAGAAAATATTATATTATTAATTGTTATTCTATTCCTAAAAATCTAAGGTTCAGCCAAAGTACTTATATAATGATATTTGTATCATTAATGGATTACTTGGGTTAATATAGTGACCCAAAACAGTCTAAAACCTATTGGTTGAGTGGTTTTTGACCTATACCCACCTTAAACTTTAAATAATTCACTTTGGATCCATTAAAAACCGAATATGAATTTATTATAAAATAATATTTCTAGCTTTTACTAAGGTGCCCCTCACCCCTCTTATAAAAGGGCACTCCCCCTTCTCTCTAATTCAAAACTTCAAAGCCTTTTGGCTCGGCCAAACCATGCCCAAATATTCTCCCAAATTCCCTCAATTAAACCTAGATGCCTTAGTTTGATCAGAAATCTAACCTAAGTAGCCCTTTTGATCAAATCAAAATCAAGAACCCAAAGAAGAGGTAATGATTTCACCACCCTCTTTCAAGTTCCTTTCTTCTTCCACTTCTTCTTTATTTGTTATTTACATTCTAAAATAATAACTCTAGTATCTTATATATACTATGATGTTATTATAAATATGGTACAACCATATTCAGTATTTTATCCATCCTTTGAATGACATGTCACCATACGTTCGTACGTACGGCTTACCGTCTCCACGTCGTGGTGTAATTGTTATTCAATAAATTATTTTTTGGATGGGTTTGATAATGATGTGTAATTGATGTAAATAATAAATATAACATGATAATGATTCTATATATATGATACACCATCCAATTATATATTATTTTAATATCAAAAGAATGATATTGTCACTCGTGCATACGTACGGATTACCGTCTCCACGAACGCGATGAGAATCATTCCCCATCGTATCAATTCAAGACTAATTTTCATTTGATGATTAAAAATAATGTTTAAAGACTTGATATCATTCTGGATATGAATAAGATACAACCTATGGATAACAAGCACGACTTATGTAACAAAACATATAAAAGAAAACGAGTAAGTGAACACCCCAAACGACGATAATACTAAAATATTATTAGAAAAGAAATATTAAAAGATCATATATGATATCATATTTATGTATATGATTCTTATATTATTTAATAACAATTATTTCACCATTATACAGGAGGTTAAACTACCATCGACCAAGGAAAAGTACAAGGTAAGGGTTAATTTCACAATCTATTTATTATCCGAGGATGTTTATATGTAATTATCTAATGGGACCCCTTTATCATACACATTCTTGTTTCTTTCATGGTACGCTTCCCTTTTAATAATACAATAGCATGTGTTGTACGCAAC
Organism: Viscum album; assembly: GCA_963277665.1. NCBI lineage: Eukaryota > Viridiplantae > Streptophyta > Magnoliopsida > Santalales > Viscaceae > Viscum > Viscum album. The sequence continues at coordinate 187,676,539 of OY728159.1, forward strand.
TTTGAGTTCTAACACACACCACAACCAATCAAACTAGCCGTTATGAATAGTAATACTCACTTTTTGAAATTTTATAAATTTTATCTTTCAAAATGGATATCATTTTTGGATTCAGAATATTGAAATTATCCTAGAGTGAATTTTTTGGTATTTTTTAGAAAACATTCAAATTTTGATGAATAGTGAAAAATACTAAACATTAATTAAAAACAACTTTTTTAATCCAAATAATTTATAGTGATAAATTATACTATTGAGAGGTTATAAAGTATAATTAGAATATATTTTTACCATTTAATCCAATATTGGTAATTGGATGTAATTTTACATTTAAACTAGACATAAACAGGTGTCAATTTTTGGATAGTTATTATTTCTTAAAAAACACGCTCTTTGTTTTGACAACAGGAATTAATTTTAAATTAATTTCTGCCACTTCTGTGTTTTGAATTTAGAAAAATGGATTCTATATTTATAATCAGGAGGTCCAAATTGTTTAAATAGGTAACTTTTATTTTTAGACATTTTGAATAATTACTTCGGTAAATATTTTATTTACCTTGGTTAAAGGGTAAATCCGGTAAATAAGGGTAAAAAATAATATTATAATAATATTAAATTACTCTAAAACATATCCTAACCCTATTTTTTGATACATGTACTACCATGGGCATCTTTGTGTCTATTTTGGGACCTCACGGAGCCACTTGTAAGTGATAATGACACTTTATATTAATTAAGTTAAAGTAAATACAAAAATGACATAAGCATATATCTTTTAGAAAAACAATTTTTACATAGGGTTATATATGTTATAATTTCAACTATAAATATTCATTAGAAATATAAAAAGATTTCATACATAATGGTATTTTATTTATAATTTTTATACATTGAATAATTAAATTTATATATGACGCAATAATGATGCAGTATTTTCCTTATTAATGAAAGAATCAAATAATTGGTATTATAAATGTTAAAATAAATATAATTTGAAAGTTTTGATGATATACATGAATTTTATTGGTTAATATGACATTTTGGTATTTATTAAATGAATTTTTTTAGAATTAATAAATTTTTAAGACTTTAATAAAAATCAATTATTAAATAGTGTCAAAATTGACATAAATGAGTTTTTAAAACAAATATTATATTATTAATTGATATTATATTCCAAAAAGTCTAAGGTTCGTCCAAATAACTTATATAATGATAGGTGTATCATTAATTGACCACTTTGGGGTCTCTTGGAAGTATATAGTAAGTTTATTAACTAAATAATATAAAAATACAAAAATACATGGTAAATGTCAAACTAATTAATTAAGAGTTAAAACTAAAAGATAAGGTTAATATAGTGACCCAAACCTGTATAAAACCTATTGGTTGAGTGTTTTTAACCTATCCCCACCTTAACCTTTAAATAATACACTTTGGATCAATTAGAAACTGAATATGAATTTATTATAAAATAATATTTCTAGATTTTCCTAAGGTGCCCCTCACCCCTCTTATAAAAGGGAACTCCCCCTACTCACTAATTCACACCTTCAAAGCCTTTTGTCTCGGCCAAACCCAGCCAAAATATCCTCTCAAATTCTCTCGCTCCATCTTAGAGGCCCTTATTTTTTCAGAAATCCAACTTAAGGAGCCCTTTTGATCAAATCAAAATGAAGAACCCAAAGAAGAGGTAATAATTAAATTGAAAATTTGATGCTTTGAATTATAATATTTTTCAAAAATATAACTTTTAACAACATATTAAATATACTTTTATGAAATATAGTATCTTGACATGATACTTTCTGATTGATAAAGATAATCAAAATTAATATTAAATGTAACATAACCACAATATTTTCAATATGGTATATATTTATGAATTGGTTTTATAACTATAAATTGTGTTTAGATTTTTTTTTAAATGTTGTATTTGAGAAATCTTTTTTTATATACTTAAGTAAATATAAGCTTTTAAAAAAAATTACTTATTTAATACCAATTTATTTGGAAGTTAATATATATATATTGAAATTTATTATTCATTATTTTAATATTCGTATAAATAGAATTTTATTAAATAAATTTATCTTAATTAATGATATTAATTTACTAAATGAACTAGTATGAATTTATATTAATTTTCAATATTATTAATTTATATGAAATATTAATTATAGTAAAATTATTATTATTATTTTCAATAATATATATATATATATATTTGAAATTGAATGAGTTATTATTAAAACATGGAATTATAATCAAATAATAATTTTTATATTATATGGTATTATATATTTATGTCCGATTTAATTGATAAAAAAATGATGAAATTATGTTAAAAAAAAGGGGGCGTCATGACTTTTTCCAGGATAGGGTTTCAATGAAGTGTGAATCGGGTTTTTGAGCAGAGGAAACCCAAGGGCATGGTAGAGGCTTTTGGGGCGAACGCAGACGAAGCCGATGACCCGGGAGAAGTGTTCATCCGCGAGCACCTCAGGTATCAATCCAAGTCGAGCTGAGTTTTAGGAGTCCTCTGTAGGCCGTGTGACATCAACGAGTTTGATCTCAGCTTAGGGTTTTCACTTTTAGTTTTACATTCGAGTTCAGATCTAGAAATGAGTTCGAGTGAGGGTTTCCAAGTGTGACTAAGGTTCAACTAAACCTGATCTATGACGTGTTGAAGTTTCTGAATGATATTTTAGAGTGAAATGATGTGTGTTGTTCCAAATCACAAGTAAGATTGGTTTATTTATCTGAATATTATTGAATTCATGACTTGTGGGCCATTTTCAATGTATTAACTCATCTATTTATCTTTACCTTTAGATCTTATTTCTAGAATGATGATTTCATATCTTGTAAGTTGTTTTTTTATTGATTTCTTACAACCAACTTCTTGATATGAATAGTATAGATATTATAATTAAATGTTTGTGAATCGTTTTTCAAAGAAAATTTAAATTGGATTGTCGGATATCCTATTTAATTAGTCTTCTTACTTTGGTCATCATATCCATTGTTTTCCAGTTGGTATTTATGATTGAATCAGTATATTAATTTCATTGATTATGATTCTTCAAAATACACTGAATCTATTCATTATTTTCAAAATCAGATCAAATCCAGATCCTCCATTATGTCATCTTATGAGACAATTGATCATTTAAAAATATATATATATAATCATCCCAACATGGTACCAATCAGAGTGTATCTAAACCTGATATAGAATATATATATATATATATATATCTTTTTAAGACTTTCGAGGGTGTATTTAAGCAGAAGCTTCACTGCCCAAGATATTCAAAATTGTTTTATGTGTGAGTGAGGATGGAAGTAAGAGTTCCATTTTCTTCTTTGTGATGTGCTGTTTTATTTTTGGTTCTAAGAATATAAGAAAAAAGCAGCAAATAGGAGTAAAAATATTTCCATTTTTGGTAAGGGACCTCTATCTATTTATCTGATGTTATAATTTCTATTTTCTAATTTTATACAATTCCTTTATTATTTTATTGAGGGACTTCTTAAATTAAAGCTTTCATGTTTATGTCTGTTCAAATTTAGTTTTATGTAAGATATTTATTCATACTTTAATTGCAATTCCATTACTATTTTAGCAAGGGATACTTTTATTTTTATGTTCAAATTTATCTATTTCAAGATTATTAGAAGATAAAATTGGTTTATTTATTTCGAAGTTATGATTTTAGTTTTCAAAATTATGCGTAAGGGGTATTTTTATTAGAACATATTTTAGTTTTAATTTATATATATGTTAAAGGTTATTTCATCATACTAAAAAATTTATAAATTTTTATTGTCAAATTTTGAATATGATGCTTTATTTTAGGAATTTGAATCTATTAAAACATCTTTTTATAAGTCGGTCATTTTTTTAGGAATGACCGTATTCGAAAATTACATATGTCGATTATGAAATTGATTAATTTCAAGTATATGTTTATGCCTGCTAGTTTGATATTGGCATAAAATCCATGTTCATATATATAAATTTATATAAGTCCATGAAATTAGGTTCTTCAAAACATATACATATATATCCATGAAAGAGTGGATGAATATGAAATGTTATTGATAATTTCATGTGTGACATAAAGATTGCATGTGATTATTAATATTATATATATTCATTACATTATTTCATGCATAAAAGTAATTAAACAAGTATTTCATTGGAAATCTTTATTCAAGATTCCATTTAAAAAATGGTTGAAATTATAACAATATAAAAATCATGTATTTCATAAAACGTTTAGATACATGAATGTTTATGAAAGGTATGCATGTAAAAATTTTGGTCAGAACCAAATATGAAAGTGTAATGCAATGTAAGTTCATATATTTATATATATATATATATACATACATACATAATCATATAAGTGTAATGTGTATTTTAATGTAGTAACCTGTTTCCAAAATTTAAAACTCCAGTGAAAATTATATGTAAGTAAGGCAAGCTTAAAAAATGTTTTATAAATAAAATGGTGCTTAAACTTTGTAAATATGATAGGGAGTCGGATAATGAATCCATCCCTCAAGTTGGTAGGCCCAAGATAGCCTTCAATGTTTCAAGTGGCCTATGTCGTTTTGTTTTTAAGAGCTTGCTTAATATTTTCAATCAAATCACTGGATTAATTTAAAGTTGTTTTCGAAGTATAATTACTTTTCAAAGAATTATTTTACAAATGTATGTCTAATTGAATATTTAAAATATATTATCAAAATGATATTTTTAAAAGGGATTTAACAAAGGTTTTCAAAACACATTATTGGGAAATTGAATGCTCACCCTTTGTTTTAAAATGATTTCTCACAGTTATCTTAGGATATTATCATAGATATCGCTACTTTTGGAGTTTGTGCACGTGGAAGTGTAGTGGACAGTTGTTTTATTTTTGTTTCAAATCTGATAAATGTAAGGTTTTTTCTAATTCTCCAGAACCTAGACCGGTAAAAGGTCCTCTTTTGTGTTAAGTGTTGTGTAATTGTTTATTCACTTTTATAAAAAAAATTACACAACATTTTTAAGCATTGAGTCAAGAAGAGCGGGAACAGGGTTCTATAATTGGTATCAGAGGCATGGTCTATACAACTTTGGAGATTAGATGTTGTCTTTTGAGGAATACAAAATCTATGAATTAAAATTTTCTTTCAATAGTTTAGTCCCCTTAGATATTCTTTAATTCTAAAGATGTTAATTTACAATTTTTGTAAGTCCAATGAAATAATTGCGAGGGCGCAATTCATTTAAGGGGGGAAAATATAACATCCTAGACAGTTTTAGTAATTAATATAATCTTAAATAAATAATGTTATGAAATATTTTTATGTGATTTCATTTAATTAAATTGAAAATTTGATGCTTTGAATTATAATATTTTTCAAAACTGTAACTTTTAACAACATATTAAATATAATTTTATGAAATATAGTATCTTGACATGATACTTTCTGATAGAAAAATATAATAAAAAATTAATATTAAATTTAACATAACCACAATATTTTCAATATATTATATATTTATGAATTAGTTTTATAACTATAAATTGTGTATAGAATTTTTTTTAAAATGATGTATTTGAGAAATCATTTTTTTATATACTTAAGTAAATATAAGGTTTTAAATAAAAAATGAACTTATTTAAGACCAATTTATTTGGAATTTAATATATATATATATATATATATATATATATATATATATATCAATTTATGATTCATTATTTTAGTATTAGTATAAATAGAATGTTATTAAATAAATTTAACTTAATTAATGATATTAATTTACTAAATGAACTAGTATGACTTTATATGAATTTTCAGAATTATTAATTTATATGAAATAATAATTATAGTAAATTTATTATTATTATTTTCAATAATATATATATATATATATTTTAAATCAAATAAGTTATTATTAAAACATGGAATTATAATCAAATAATACTTTTTATATTATATGGTATTATATATATATGTTCGATTTAATTGATAAAAAAAATATGATGAAATTTTTTTAACAAAAAAGGGGGCGTCATGAATTTTTCTGGGATAGGGTTTCAATGAAGTGTGAATCGGGTTTTGAGTAGAGGAAACCTGAGGGCATGGTGGAGGCTTCGATTGGGGCGAACGTAGATGAAGCCAATGACCGAGGAGAAGTGTTCATCCGTGAGCACCTCAGGTATCAATCCGAGTCGAGCTGAGTTTCAGGAGTCCTCTATAGGCCATTTGACATCAACGAGTTCGATCTCAGCTTAGGATTTTCACTTTTAGTTTTACATTCGAGTTCATATCTAGAAATGAGTTCGAGTGAGGGTTTTGAAGCATGACTAAGGTTCGAATACACCTGATATGTGATGCGTTGAAGTTTTTGAATGAGATTTTAGAGTAAAATGATGTTTATGGTCCCAAATCACAAGTAAGATTGGTTTATTTATCCGAATATTATTGAATTCATGATTTGTGGACCATTTTCAATGTATTAACTCATTTATTTGTCTTTGCCTTTAGATCTTATTTCTTGGATGATGATTTCATATCTTGTATATTGTTTTTTTATTGATTTCTTACAACCAACTTCTTTATATGAATAGTATAGATATTATAATTAAATGTTTGTGAATCGTTTATCAAATAAAATTTAAATTGGATTGTCGGATAGCCTATTTAACTAGTCTTCTTACTTTGGTCATCTTATCCATCGTTTTCCAGTTGGTATTTGTGATTGAATTAGTATATTAATTTCATTGATTATGATTCTTCAAAATACACTGAATCTATTAATTATTTTCAAAATTGGATCAAATCCAGATCCTCTATTATGTCTTCTTATGAGACAGTTGATCATTTAGAAATATATATATAAGCATTCCAACTTTCTACCAATCAGAGCATATCTAAACTTGATATAGAATATATATATAAATATATATATATCTTTTTAAGACTTTTGAGGGTGTATTTAAGCAAAATCTTCACTGCCCAAGATATTCAAAATTGTTATATGTGTGAGTGAGGATGGAAGAAAGAGTTCTATTTTCTTCTTTGTGATGTGTTGTTCTATTTTTGGTTCTAAGAATATGAGAAACAAGCAGCAAATAGGAGTAAAAATATTTCCATTTTTGGTAAGGGACCTCTATCTATTTATCTCATGTTATAATTTCTATTTTCTAATTGTACACAATTCATTTATTATTTTATTAAGTGACTTATTCAATTAAAGCTTTCATGTTTATATTTGTTCAAATTTAGTTTTATATAAGTGATTTATTCATACTTTAATTGCAATTCCATTACTATTTTAGCAAGGGATAGTTTTATTTTGATTTTAAAATATATCTATTTCAAGATTATTATAAAAGGAAATTGGTTTATTTATTTCAAAGTTATGATTTTAGTTTTCAAAATTATGCATAAGGGGTATTTGTATTAGAACTTATTTTAGTTTTAATTTATATATATGTTAAAGGTGATTTCATCATACTAAAATAATTTATAAATTGTTATTGTAAAATTTTGAATATGATGCTTTATTTTAGGAATTTGAATCTATTAAAACATCTTTTTATAAGTCAGTCATTTTTTTAGGAATGACCGTATTTGAAAATTACATATGTCGATTATGAAATTGATTAATTTCAAGTATATGTTTATGCTTGCTGGTTTGATATTGGCATAAAATCCATGTTCATATATATAAATTTATATATGTCCATGAAATTAGGTTCTTCAAAACATATATATATATATATAAATCCATGAAAGAGTGAATGCATATGAAATTTTATTGATAATTTCATGTGTGACATAAAGATTGCATGTGATGATTAATATTATATATATTCATTACATTATTTCATGCATAAAAGTAATTAAACAAGTATGTCATTGGAAATCTTTATTCAAGATTGCATTTAAAAAATGGTCGAAATTATAACAATATCAAAATCATGTATTTCATAAAACGTTTAGATGCATGGATGTTTATGAAAGGTATGCATGTCAAAAGTTTTTTCAGAACCAAACATGAAAGTGTAATGCAATGGAAGTTCATATATATATATATATATACATAGATACGTAATCATATAAGTGTAATGTGTATTTTAATGTAGTAACATGTTTCCAAAATTTAAAACTCCAGTGAAAATTATATGTAAGTAAGGCAAGCTTAAAAAAATTGTTTTATAAAGAAAATGGTGCTTGAACTTTGTAAATACGATAGGGAGTCGGATAATGAATCCAACCCTCAAGTGGGTAGGCCCAAGATAGCCTTCAATGTTTCAAGTGGCCTCAGTCGTTTTGTTTTTAAGAGCTTGCTTAATATTTTCAATCGAATCACTGGATTAATTTAAAGTTGTTTTCGAAGTATAATTACTTTTAAAATCATTATTTTAAAAATTTATGTCTAATTGATTATTTCAAATGTATTATCAAAATGTTATTTTTAAAATGGATTTAACAAAGGTTTTCAAAACACCTTGCTGGGAAATTGAATGCTCACCCTTTGTTTTAAAATGATTTCTCACAGGTATCTTAGGATATTATCATAGATGTCACTAATTTTGGAGTTAGTGCATGCATAAGTGTAGTGGACAGTTGTTTTCTTTTTGTTTCAACTCTGAAAAATGTAAGGTTTTGTCTAATTCTCCAGAACCTAGACCGGTAAAAGGTCTTATTTTGTGTTAAGTGTTGTGTAATTGTTTATTCACTTTTATAAAAAAAATTACTCAACATTTTTAAGCACCTAGTCAAGAAGATCGGGCTTGAATCATAGGACATTCACACTTATTCTTTTAAAAACAACACCAATGAATTGGATATTCAAATCAACAAATCAAGATTCAGTTAAAATTACTCTTATCAAGTTCATATCGATGACTTGAGAATTTATCAATGGAGTGATTATGTGTATCAAAAGTATATCCATAGAAAGGGGAGTGGAAATTATGGCATAAGAAAATTAATAGTGATTCCACACATAACCTTGGAGTAAAATAATCAATGAAGTATGCGTAAAGCCGAATGAGTGGAAATTGAAATTTCAAATTCCCTTATCGATTTGGTGACTTATGAAAAATACACCCATTAAATAATGATCATACAACGATGATGTAAATATCCATAAATTTAAGTATATTACACAATGAATACAATCACAGGTAGTACACACACCACATGCAATAAATAAGCGGTGAACAATGGAAATCTCACAGAATTAAAAGTGAGATAAGAAACCCCTTACTTTGTACTTTTTCCTTGGTCAAGGGTATGTTAACCTCCTATATAATGGTGAAATAATTTTTATTGAATTATAAAATAATTATATACATTAATATGATATCATATATGATCTTTTAACATTTATTTGTTAAAAATATCTTAGTATTATCGTCGTTTTGGGTGTTAACGGATTAATTTTCCTTTATATTCTTTGTTATGTGAGCCATATTTGTTATGGATGGGATGTATATTATTAATATCCAGAATTATATCATGTCTCTAAAAATTATTTTTAATCATCAAATGAAATTTAGTCTTGAATGGATATGATGGGGAATGAATCTCATCGCGTTCGTGGAGACGGTAATCCGTACGTGCGCACGAGTGAAAATATCACTCTTTTGATATTAAAATAATATATAATTGGATGGTCTATCATATATAAAGAATCATTATCATTTTATATTTATTATTTACATCAATTACACATCATTATCATACCCATCCAAATAATAATGTTTTGAATAACAATTACACCACAACGTGGAGACGGTAAGCCGTACGTACGCACATATGGTGACATGTCATTCAAAGGATGGATAGAATAATGAATATGGTTGTACCATATTTATAATAACATCACATTATATATAAGATACTAGAGTTATTATTTTATAAGGGAAATAACAAAGAAAGAATAAGTGGAAGAAGAAAGGAACTTAAGAGAGGGTGGTGAAATCATTAACTCTTCTTCGGGTTCTTCCTTTTTATTTGATCAAAAGGGATTATTAGGTTTGATTTATGATAAAAATAAGGCCTCTATGTTTAATTGAGTGAATTTTATAAAATATTTGGTCAGTTTTTGGTCGATCCAAAAGGCTTTGAAGGTGTGAATTAGAGAGAAGGGGGAGTGACCTTTTATAAGAGGGGTGAGAGGCACCTTAGGAAAACCTAGAAATATTATTTTATAATAAATTAATATTCCATTTATAATGGCTCAAAATTGTATTATTTAAAGGTTAAGGTTGTAATAGTTATAAAACCACTCAACCAATAGGTTTTAGACAGGTTTGGGTCACTATATTAACCTTATCTTTTAGTTTTAACTCTTAGTTAATTTGTTTGGCATTTACCATGTCTCTTTGTATTTTTATATTATATAGTTAATAAACTTACTATATACTTACAAGAGACCCCCAAGTGGTCCATTAATGATACAATTGTCATTATATAAGTCCTTTTGATAAACCTTATATTTTTAGGAATATAATATCAATTAATAATATTTTATTTTATTCAAAAACTCTTTTATGTCAATTTTGACACTATTTAATAATTGATTTTTTTTAAAGTCTTAAAAACTTTATTAATTCGAACCAAATTCATTTACATAATCCTAACATGTCATATTAACCAATAAAATTCTTTTATGTCATCAAAACATTAAAATTATATTTATTGTAACATTTATAATACCAATTATTTGATTCTTTCAATAATAAGGAAAATACTTCATCATTATTGTGTCATTAATAAATTTAATTATTCAATGTCTAAAAATTATAAATAAAATACCATTATGTATTAAATATTTTTATATTTCTAATAAATATTTATAGTTGAAAATATAACATACATATCCCTATGTAAAAATTGTTTTGCTAAAAGATATATGCTTATGTCATTTTTGTATTTACTTTAACTTAATTAATATAAAGTATCATTATCACTTAAAAGTGGCTCCATGGGGTCCCAAAATCGACTCAAAGATGCCAATGGTCGGAAATGTATCAACCAATATGGTTAGGACACATTTTAGGATAATTTAATATTATTATAATATTATTTTTTTACCCTTATTTACCGAATTCTCCCTTTAACCATGGTAAATAAAATATTTATCGAAATAATTATTCAAAATGTCTAAAAATAAAAGTTATCTATTTACACAATTTAGACCACCTGATTATAAATATTGAATCCATTTTTCTAAATTTAAAACACATAAGTGGTATAAATTAATTTAAAATTAATTCCCGTTGTCAAAACAAAAAGCGTGTTTTTAAGAAATAATAACTATCAAAAGATTGGCACTTGCTTATGTCCAGTTTAAATGTGAAATTATGTCCAATGACCAACATTGGATTAAATGGTAAAAATATAATCTAATTACTAGAGTCAGTGCATTATTACATAACATTGGCATGATCACAAAAGATAAAGTCTCTAAAAATTGATTAGTTTAGTAGCCTTGGAATCACTAGATACATTCATAAGTCTCACTATTTATCAAGAAGTCATTTAAAATAGATTTTTGAATCAAAGTGTCCCATACCACTTTGAAACTTTTAAAATGAATTTTAATTTTAAAAAATTAATTTCAATATAAATAAATCCTTAAAACCATTTTTAAAACATCAAAATTAATGAGAATGATTTAGAAGAATAAATCTTTTAAACATTTAAATGATATTTTAGTTACAGTTCCTAACCAAAAGAGAGAAACTTGAATACTAATAATTGAGGTAATAAAAAATTTTTAATATCATGATAATAAAGGGATTCATGATATACTATGTCAAAGTAAATTATATACACCATATAAAAGTGATTTGGTGCATAATAACAAAGAAGTATTAATGGAATGTAAATTGAGATGAAATCTCTTATAAAAACCGTATCCTTAGGTTAAGGATAAATCAACAAAATAATTATGTGTGACAAATATCAATACACTCAATATTATTGGATATTCAGTGTAATCAATCATCGAAAATTCACACATATTCTTGTAATAACAATACTAATGAATTGGATATTCAACTCAACAGATGGAGATTGAGTTAAAATTACTCTTATCAAGTTCATATCGATGACTTGAGAATTTATCAATGGGATGATTATGTGTATTAAAAGTATATCCACAAAAAGGGGATTGGAAATTATGACATAAACAAATGAATAGTGATTCCACACATAATCTTGGAGTAAAATAATCAATGAAGTATGCGTAAATCCAAACGAGTGGGAATTGAAATTTCAAATTCCCTTATCGATTTGGTAACTTACGAAACATACACCCATGAAAGAATGATCATACAATGATGATGTAAATATCCATAAATTTAAGTATATTACTCAATGAATACAATCATGGTTAGTACACACACCACATGCAATAAATAAGCAATGAACAATGGAAATCTCACGGAATTAAAAAATTCCTTAGAGAAAATATTACATGCCTTGGGGAGTAGTGAAAGGAAAAAAGTTATCATGGCAGTTTACCGCCTCACTGGAGATGCTGATGAATGGTGGTCATTGATTCAAAACACGAAGGAAGATGATGAAGTATCAAATATGGAATGGAGGGAGTTCAAAGATTTTTTCTTATAAAAATACTTTACTCATGACCATCGAGCAGGTATAGAATGGAAATTTCTGAGTCTGAGACAAAAGGAGGATGAGAATGTCGCAAAGTATGAGGCTAACTTTAAAAGGTTAGCGCGGTATGTTGCAGATTGTATACATAACCCAATAATTAATATTGATCATTTCTTTTATGGATTAAAATCATTTCTCCATCAAGCATTAGTCTCAAAATCCTTCTCATCGTACGAAGATATTGTCTCATGTGCTATCAAGATAGAAAAAGAATTCTTTAAGTCTTACAACTTTAAATCAAAACATGAGAAGAATAGATCTGCTGATCACTCTGGGAATGGAAATAAGGGAAAGAAGGGAAAATTTTAATATCCATCCTGTAGTAAACGTGAGAAGAAACACCCTGGTACTTGCTTTAAATGAATGAGAGTTTGTTAGAAGTGTGGTGAAAATGGCCACCAAACTCATGATTGCAAAGGGAATAAAGAAGCTACCGATGTTCAATGCTACAATTGAAGGGATATGGAACATTATGCAAATGAATTTCCTAAGAATCATGGGAACTTACCGCATAAAATGCCAAGGGATCAAGGTCAAGCTTATGATATCACTACTACTAAGGTAAAAGCTCCGAAAGACATGGTGGCAGGTAATTTAATGGTTTCCTCAAGTTTAGAAAATGCTTTATTTGATTCTGGATCATTGCATTATTTAATATCTTCCTATTTTTCTAATAAAATTAGATATTTCCAATTAGATTTAACAAGGAAGTTGTCAGTCAAAACTCCTAAGGGAAGTATCATTGCTACAAAGTTCTGTGAATCAGTTCCCATTAGGGCATATAAATATTCTTTATCTGTTGATATCATCATCATAACTGTGATTAAATTTGATATAATCCTCGGTATGGATTTTCTTTTGGACCATGATGCAAATATTTATTATAAGAATTAGGAAGTTACGATTTTTGATGATGATAATAAAGAACACTTTATCATTAGAGCAGAATCGTCACCACCTGATTCTTATCTAGATCCACCCCCAGTAGCTCAAATAAATTCTATTATCAGGGAGGAAGAGAATGAAATAATTGTGGGTGAGGAAATTAATGTTCAAATAGAGGATGTAACTATTGTGAAATAATATGTAGATGTGTTTCTAGAAGATTTACCTGGACATCCTCTAGAATGAGAAATTGATTTTTTTCATTGATTTAATTCCTGGTTCAGGGCCTATATCGAAGAACTCTTATAGAATGTCCACTGTGGAATTATTTGAACCAAAGAAACAACTAGAGAAATTGAGTAATAAGGGATTTATTCGCTCTAGTGTTTCTTCATGGGGATCCCCTGTCCTTTTTGTTAAGAAGAACGATGGATATATGAGGTTATGTATCAACTACAGGGAAATCAATGCTATAAAAATAAAGAACAAGTACCCCCTACCTTATATTGATGATTTATTTGACCAAATGCATGGAGATCAATACTTTTCAAAGATTGACCTTCGATCTGGATACCATCAGTTGTGTGTGAAGAAGGAAGACATTCCGAAGACATCATTTTGAACTAGGTACGGGCATTACGAGTTTATAGTAATGCCTTTTGGATTGACTAATGCACCCTCTATATTCATAGATCTAATGAACAAAGTTTTCAAAGAATATCTAGATGATTTTGTAGTGGTATTTATTGATGATATCTTGGTATACTCCAAAATCTACAAATATCATGAAAATCACATGCGCATTATCCTGAAGACTCTTAGAATACATGAATTATATGGGAAGTTTAGCAAGTGTGAATTCTGGCTTCAGGAGATTTCTTTTCTTGGCCATATTGTCTCTAAGGATGGAATTTCTGTTGATCCTTCTAAGACCAAGGCAATCCAAGAATGGCCATCACTGACGAGTATAACTGAGGTACACAGTTTTATTGGTTTAGTAGGTTATTATCGGCATTTCGTCCAGAATTTTGCTCGATTGGCCAACCCATTAACAAAGCTCACACGTAAAGGGGTTAAATTTATTTGAAAAAAAGAGTGTGAAGAATGTTTTGAAGAACTGAAGAGAATATTATTAAATGCTCCTATATTTACTCTACCATTGGGGAATGATGGGTTTGTTATTTATAGTGATGCTTCAAAGAAAGGACTTGGTTGTGTCCTTATGCAGAATGATAGGGTTATTGCCTATGCATCATGATAGCTGAAAATTCATGAGAAAAACTATCTTACTCATGATCCTGAGTTAGCTTCTATAATCTTTTCTTTGAATATATAGAGACATTATCTCTATGGTGAAAAATGCGAGATATATACCGATCACAAGAGTTTGAAGTATATTTTCTCACAGAAAGAACTCAACATGAGGCAAAGTATATGGCTTTAACTACTCAAGGATTATGACTGCACAATACACTACCACCCGGGGAAGGAAAATAAAGTGGTAGATGCTTTGAGTAGAAAGGATCATGGAGTTTTGAACAAAATGAGAGTTGAAAGGGATCCAATTTTTATGGATCTAGAAAAGTTTGATATGGGAATAACCATGGAAGGTGAAACATTGATACTTTTTCAAATGGCTTCCAAACATTCATTACTAGAAAGGATTAAGAGTTCTTAGACCGGTGATGAAGAATTTCAAAATAAGATTAAAGCTGTGAATAATGGGAGATTGAGTGAGTTTGTGTATGAAGAAGCAATTTTGAAATTTGGGAAGAGACTTTGTGTTCCTGATATACCTGATCTAAAAAGGGAATTGTTGGATGATGCTTATAGTTCCAATTTCTCTATACACCCTGGGAGCACCAAAATGTATAGAGATTTGAAGGAACATTTTTGGTGGGACAACATGAAGAGGGAGATTACTGATTTTGTGTCAAGATGTATGGTTTTTCAACAAGTGAAAGTTGGAAGGAAACAACCTAGAGGAGTCATGCAACCTCTTCCCATTCTTAAGTGGAAATGGGATAATATTACGATGGACTTTTTCATGGGGCTACCAAAGACTCCTAGAAGGAATGTTGCATTATGGGTCATTATTGATCGTTTTACCAAGTCAGTACATTTTCTTGCTATAAGAGAAGATTTGCCACTTTAACGTCTAGAAAGACTATATATTAATGAAGTTGTGAGACTTCATGGAGTACCCATATTTATTGCATCTGATCGTGATCCACGTTTTACATCAAGATTCTGGAAAAGTCTTCAGAAAGCCCTGGATACTGAACTTCATTTGAGCACTTCCTACCACCCCCAAACTGATGGACAATCAAAATGGACTATTTAAATCTTAGAAGACATGTTGAGATCTTACTCACTTGACTTTAAAGGTATGTGGGATCAATATTTACCTCTGGTATAATTTTTATGTAACAATAGCTTCCATTCAAGTATTCAGATGACACCATATGAAGCGTTATATGGAAAGAGATGTCATACACTAACCTGTTGGGAAGGTGTTGGTGAAAGAAAACTTGTAGGGCCAAAACTTGTTGAGGAAACAATGGAAAAGGTTAAGGTAATTCAAACCCACATCAAAGCATCTCAAAGTAGGTAGAAGATCTATGCTGATAACCGAAGGAAGGATTTGGAATTTTAGGTAGGAGATCATGTTTTCCTGAAGGTATCTCTATGGAAGGGTGTTATATGTTTCGGTAAGAAGGGTAAATTGAGTCTCATGTACATAGGACCATTCAAAATTCTAGAAGGAATTGGGGTTCTATCTTACCATTTGGCAATGCCGCCTAGTCTCTCCAAAGTTCACGATGTCTTCCACGTATCACTGTTGAGAAAATACATGCCTGACTCAACACATGTACTCACTTATGAGGAAGTAGAACTAGAACTCGATCTGCCTTATTGCGAAGAGCCCATCAAGATTTTTGATACCAGAGAACAAGTGCTGAGAAACCGGATGACTCGTCTGGCAAAAGTTCTATGGAGAAACCATAAGATGGAAGAGGCGACATGGGAACTCAAGGAACTTATGATGAAGAACCACCCGGGCCTTTTTATACAGAAATATTCTAGAAATTTCAAGGATGAAATTATTTGAAGGAGGGGAGAAAGTAACACCCCAAGATTCCACGGTATGCTTCTCTTTTAATAATACAGTAGCATGTATTGTACGCAACTTCGAGTTCTAACACACCGCAACCAATCAAACTAGTCATTATGAATAGTAATACCCACTTTTTGAAATTTTATAAATTTTATCTTTCAAAATGGACTTCATTTTTGGATTCGTAATATCTAAATTAGCTTAGGGTGAATTTTTGGTACTTTTCTGATAACTTTCATATTTTGATGAATAGTGAAAATTACTAAATTTTAATTAAAAAACACTTTTTTAATCAAAATAATTAATAGTGATAAATTATGAATTTGAGTGATTTTAAAGCATAATTAGATTATATTTTTACAATTTAATCCAATGTTGGTCATTGGACATAATTTCACATTTAAACTGGACATAAGCAAGTGCCAATCTTTTGATAGTTATTATTTCTTAAAAACACGCTTTTTGTTTTGACAACGGGAATTAATTTTAAATTAATTTATACCACTTATGTGTTTTTAATTTAGAAAAATGGATTCTATATTTAGAATCAGGAGGTAAATTTTTTTTAAATAGGTAACTTTTTTTTAGACATTTTGAATAATTACTTCGGTAGATATTTTATTTACCATGGTTAAAGGGAAAATCCGGTAAATAAGGGAAAAAATAATATTATAATAATATTAAATTACCCTAAAACGTGTCCTAAACCTATTTGTTGATACATTCCCGACCATGGGCATATTTGGGTCGATTTTGGGACCCCATGGAGCCACTTGTAAGTGATAATGAAACTTTATATTAATTAAGTTAAAGTAAATACAAAAATGACATAATCATATATCTTTTAGAAAAACAATTTTTACATAAGGGTATATATGTTATATTTTTAACTATAAATATTCATTATAAAGATAAAAATATTTCTTACATAACAGTATTTTATTTATAATTTTTATACATTTAATAATTAAATTTATTAATGACACAATAATGATGCAGTATTTTTTTTATTAATGAAAGAATCAAATAATTGGTATTATAAATGTTAAAATAAATATAATTTTAAAGTTTTGATGACATAAAATAATTTTATTGGTTAATATGACATGTTAGTATTAATTAAATTAATTTGTTTTGAATTAATAAAGTTGTTAATACTTTAACAAAAATCAATTATTAAATAGTTTTAAAATTGACATAAAAGAGTTTTTAAAGAAAATATTATATTATTAATTGATATTCTATTCCTAAAAATCTAAGTTTCGGCCAAAGTACTTATATAATGATATTTTTTTCATTAATTGACCACTTTTGGATCCCTTGGAAGTATATAGTAATTTTATTAACTATATAATATAAAAATACAAAGAGACATGGTAAATGTCAAACTAATTAACTAAGAGTTAAAACTAAAAGATAAGGTTAATATAGTGACCCAAACATGTATAAAACCTATTTTTTGAGTGGTTTTTGACCTATCCCCACCTTAAAATTTAATTAATACACTTTGGATCCATTATAAACCGTATATCAATTTATTATAAAATAATATTTCTAGTTTTTCCTAAGATGCCCCTCACCCCTCTTATAAAAGCGCACTCCCCCTTATCTCTAATTCACACCTTCAAAGCCATTTTTCTCAGAAATCCCCTGACCAAATATTCTCTAAACTTCCCTCAATTAAACTTAGAGTCCTTAGTTTTATCATAAATCCAACCTAAGTATCCCTTTTTATCAAATCAAAAGGAAGAACCCGAAGAAGAGGTAATGATTTCACCACCCTCTTTCAAATTCCTTTCTTCTTCCACTTCTTTTTTATTTGTTATTTACATTCTAAAATTATAAATCCAGTATATTATATATACTATGATGTTATTATAAATATGTTACAACCATATTCAGTATTCTATCCATCCTTTTAATTACATGTCACCATTCGTGCGTACGTACGGCTTACCGTCTCCACGTCGTGGTGTAATTGTTATTCAAAACATTATTATTTGGATGGGTATGATAATGATGTGTAATTGATAAATAATAAATATAACATGATAATTATTTTTTATATATGATACACCATCCAATTATATATTATTTTAATATCAAAATAATGATATTATCGCTCGTGCGTACGTACGAATTACCGTCTCCACGAACGTGATGAAATTTATTCCTCATCGTATCAATTCAAGAATAATTTTCATTTAGTGATTAAAAATAATGTTTAAGGACTTTATATAATTCTGTATATGAATAAGATACAGCCTATGGATAACAATCATGACTTATGTAACAAAACATATAAAATAAAACGAGTAAGTGAACACCCGAAACGACGATAATACTAAAATATTATTAACAAAGAAATTTTAAAAGATCATATATGATATCATATCTATGTATATGATTATTTTATAATTTAATAATAATTATTTCACCCTTATATAGGAGGTTAAACTACCCTCGACCAAGGAAAAGTACAAGGTAAGGGTTAATTTCACAATCTCTTCATTATTCGAGGTTGTTTGTACATAATTATCTATTGGGACCTCTTTATCATCCACATACATGTTTCTTAAAAATGAATTCTAAAACATTTTTACTATTTACTAGAATATGGGTTAAATTCATTTATACACTTGTTTGACTTTTTATAAAATGGTTTGAAAGGAATCTTTCCATCGTTTTCCAAACAAGGTCCTTTTTAACCATTTTGAAAAAATTAAGGTAAGAATGTATTTTTAACTTAAATGGTAGGTGTAGATGTTTTACACCATTATAAATTGTCAAAGCTTCCCTTAAAAGATTATAATAATATTTTCAAATTAAATGTTTTCTTTTATAATTATGTTACTTTTAAATGATTTCAAAAAAAGAGATATTTCTCTAAAATAGTTTTGATTTCATCTATGTTAACATATTTTGCTGGATTTTAAGCTTATTTGAAGTTGATTTATTATGATAAAAAACTTCCACATTGTATTGAAGGTTTTTTTAATACGTTTGATTGTGGATGTGTAATTTTTACACCATTCATGGTTTATAGATATAGTATTGACATTTCGTATGCTAGTTTTAATACGAAAGTTTATGTTATGTTTAAAACTTTTCATATGAGGAATACATTGGACTTAGTAAGTGACAGGTGGAGCCCGCTATAGCTCCTCAATGCATCAGTAGTCCTCATGAGAAAAACTAGTGTCTTGGCACAAGGCCTTGACAAAATCTTATTTGTAGTCTTGGCACAAGGCCTTGACTATGTGGTTATGATATTCTGGCATTATGCATTCCATTATTATGAAAGTGGGTATTTATATTGCATGTGATTATTAGACTAGTAGAATATCCATGTGAATAATTAAATGGAATTATTTAATTTTATTTTTTCCATATTATGCTGAAGTTCAAGTTTAAAAGGCTTTTGTTTTAGTTAAACATTTCCTTAAATGTTTATGCTTATTTAAGAAAGTTTCCACTATATTGTTATCCATACTGAGCATCTGAGCTCACCCCTTTATATGTTTTATTTTTCCCAGGATGTGAAGATATATTTTATGACTAACCTGCAGGGATAGTCTGAGAGGATATGAGTGTGGACTATGGAGACTATGTTGTTGTAGTTTTCATTTTATGATGTAAGGTAAGACTTATGAACGTATCTAGTGATTCCAAGGCTACTAAACTAATCGGTCTTTCAATACTTGACCTTTTGTAATTATTCCAATGTTATGTAATAATGCATCGACTCTGGGTAACTGGGGTCAGGGTGTTAAATAGTGTCAATTATTAAATAGTGTCAAAATTAACATAAATGAGTTTTTAAAACAAATATTATATTATTAATTTTTATTCTATTCCTAAAAATCTAAGGTTCAGCCAAAGGAATTATATAATGATAGGTGTATCATTAATGGACCACTTGAGGGTCTTTTGGAAGTATATAGTAAGTTTATTAACTATATAATATAAAAATACAAAGAGACATGGTAAATGTCAAACTAATTAATTAAGAGTTAAAACTAAAAGATAAGGTTAATATAGTGACCCAAACCTATCTAAAGCCTATTGTTTGAGTGGTTTTTGACCTATCCCCACCTTAACCTTTAAATAATCCACTTTGGATCCATTAGAAACCGAATATGAATTTATTATAAAATAATATTTCTAGCTTTTCCTAAGGTGCCCCTCACCCCTCTTATAAAAGGGCACTCCCCCTACTCATTAATTCACACCTTCAAAGCCTTTTGGCTCGGCCAAACCCTGAACAAATATCCTACCAACTTCCCTCACTTCATTCTAGAGGCCCTCATTTGGTCAAAAAGCCAACTTAAGGATCCCTTTTGATCAAATCAAAAGGAAGAACCCGAAGAAGTGGTAATAATTTCACCACCCTCTTCCAAGTTCTTTTCTTCTTCAACTTCTTCTTTTTTGTTATTTACATTCTAAAATAATAACTCCGGTATCATATATATACTATTAAGTTATTGAAAATATGGTACAACCATCTTCATTATTCTATCCATCCTTTAAATGACTTGTCACCACACGTGCGTACGTACAGATTACCGTCTCCACGTCGTGGTGTAATTGTTATTCAATACTTTATTATTTGGATGGGTATAATAATGATGTTTAATTCATGTAAATATTAAATATAACATGATAATGATTCTGTATATATGATATATCATCCAATTATATATTATTTTAATATTAAAAGAGTGATATTGTCGCTCGTGCGTACGTACGGATTACCGTCTCCACGAACGCGATGAGATTCATTCCCCATCGTATCCATTCAAGAATAAATTTCATTTGATGATTAAAAATAATTTTTAGATATGTGATATAATTCTGGATATGAATAAGATACATCCCATCCATAACAAATATGTCTCACATAACAAAGAAAATAAAGGAAAATGAATCCATTAACACCCAAAACGACGATAATACTAAGATATTATTAAAAAATAAATGTTAAAAGATCTTATATGATATCATATTAATGTATATAATTCTTTTATAATTAAATAACAATTATTTCACCATTATACAGGAGGTTAACCTACCAAGTAAAAGGTACAAAGTAATGGGTTTCTTATCACACTTTTAATTCCATGAGATTTCCATTATTCATCGCTTATTTATTGCATGTGGTGTGTGTATTACCCTTGATTATATTAATTGTGTAATATTATTAAATTTATGTATATTTACATCATCATTGTATGATCCTTCTTTTATGGGTGTATGTTTCCTAAGTTACCAAATCGATAAGGGAATTTGAAATTTCAATTTCCACTCATTCGGATTTACGCATACTTCATTGATTATTTTACTCCAAGATTATGTGTGGAATCACTATTCATTTTCTTATGTTCTAATTTCCAGTCCCATTTCTATGGATATACTTTTGATACACATAATCACTCCATTGATAAATTCTCAAGTCATCAATATGAACTTGATAAGAGTAAATTTAACTCAATCTCCATTTATTGAGTTGAATATCCAATTCATTGGTGTTGTTTTTACAAGAATATGTGTGAATGTCCTCTGATTGATTTACACTGAATATCCAATCATATTGAGTGTATTTATATTTTTCACACATAATTATTTTGTTGATTTATCCATAACTTAAGGATACATTCTTTAAAAGATATTTCATCTCAATTTACATTCCATTAATACTTCTTTGTTGTTATGCACCAAATCACTTTTATATGGTGTATATAATGTACTTTGACATAGTATATCCTGAATCCATCTATTCTCATGATATTTCAAAGTTTTTATTACCTCAATTATTAGTATTCAAGTGTCTCTCTTTTGGTTAGGAACTATAACTAAAATATCATTTAAATGTTTAAAAGATTTATTCTTCTAAATCATTCTCATTAATGTACATGTTTTAAAAATGGTTTTAAGGATTTAATTATATGGACATTAATTTTTTAAAATTAAAATTAATTTTAAAAGTTTCAAATTGGTGTGGGACACTTTGATTCAAAAATATATTTTAAATGTCTTCTTGATAAATAGTGAGACTTTTAAATGTTTTCAAAAAAAAGGTGATATTTCTCACAAATAGTTTTGATGCTTATTTTCATCTATGTTAATATCCTTAATTATTCTCGATTGAGGTTAATATGTTACAATACAATATTCTATATTTTATTGAATGAGTTATGTTTGACTTTGGATGTGCTATTTTTATACCATTCATGGTTTGTGGATAAAGTATTGACATTTCGTATGCTAGTTTTAATATGAATGTTTATGTTATATTTCAACTTTTCATATGAGGAATGTATTAGAATTAGTAAGTGATGTGTGGATCCCGCTATAGCTCCTCGATGCATCGGTAGGTCTCATGATACAAACTAGTTTCTTGGCACAAGGCCTTGAAAAAATCTTATTTGTTGTCTTGGCACAAGGCCTTGACTATGTTGTTATGATAGTATGGCATTATGCATTCCATCATTATGAAAGTGGTTATTGATATTACATGTGATCATTCAACTAGTAGAATATCAATGTGAATAAGTAAATGGAATTATTTGATTTTATCTTTTCCATATTATGCTGAAGTTCAAGTTTAAAAGGCTTTTATTCTAGTCTTATACACTGCCTTAAATGTTTATGCTTATTTATGAAAGTGTCCGCTATAATGTTATCCTTACTGAGCATCTGAGCTTACCCCTTTATATGTTTTATTTTCCCAGGATGTAAAGAAGTATATTATGACTGACCTCCAGGGATAGTCTATGGGATCTCAGTGTTGTCTATAGAGACAATGTTGTTGTAGTTTTCCATTTTACAATGTAATGTAAACCTTATTAATGTATCTAGTACTTCCAAGGATACTAAACTAATCGGTATTTTGAGACTTGATCTTTTGTGATCCTTCCAATGTTATGTAATAATGCACCGAATATGGGCTTATGGGGTCAGGGCATTACTATTGGTATCATAGGAAGTTTAGTACAAACCTTGGAAACTAGATTTAGATAAATTATGATTAGAGCACATAGACCTAATATGGACTTTGAGGATTATTATAGAAGACTTCATAGAATTTTGGTATTATAGAGATTTTGTGAGTTTTCCAAGAAATACGTCCCTGTCTGGATACAAGTAGGTAGAGGCAGCTCTGGAACATACGTACCTAGGGGTAAAACCCGAAAACACTGCTTTGAGCAAAACTTGAACGAGAACTGGTGCATGACAACGGGACTTGTTGCACTCTTGGTTACGACACTCCCGGGGGATATACTTAGGATAATTTACATTTTCTTTACAAACCGATTTTAAGTATTTTAATATAATATGAGAATAAATGACCTTGGTTAATCCTAAGGTGTTTCAAATTGATAATATGGTTTCATGATATTCTCTAAATGATTTTATGACTACTGTTACTCACACAATGATTTCTAGTTTTAGTCAATGGCTGGATTCCAAGGAAGGCATAGTACCTTTGAGAATGATGTACAAGGTAGGAACGATGGTAGAAATGAGAAACAAATTGGAATGTTGATAGGCGTAAAAGATATCATGTTCATTCCAAATCAGTTTTCTAAAAATATGATCAATAACATATATATTAACCAACTCCCAGACTCAACAAAGAAGAGAAAGGTGATGAATGATAAGAGCTCCAGCAGTGGAGACCATGGAGAAAAGAATCCTCAATTTCCATTATGCAAGAAATCTGGAAGGAGACACCCAGGAAAGTGTCTCAATAGAACAAAAAAATGATTTACATGTGGTAAAAAAGTACATAAAGTGAATAATTGCCGAGGAAAAATGAAGAGTACTATAGAAGAAAATAAAAATGGTCCTAATAATCTGTTTACAGTCATTTTCCATAAATATAGGGGATCTGGCCATTACCCGAATGAATGCCCTATTTTATAAGATATTTTCTTGGTCAAAGAAGATGCTATGTGGAAATAAATGGTTAGATAAATTTTTAAAATTACTAATACTCCTTGTTGATAGGATTACTTTGGAATAATTTTCTCTTGTATTTGTAAACCTGCAGTTTTTCATGTGGAATTGATATTTGAGGAAGACTTATCTTTTCTCTTGTAGATATAGTTATAAATAACCATTTGGTTTTATATGATCATTGGGTTTGAGGAAATTACAAGTTATTATATTTTGGGATGAAAATGTAAGGTAGGATATAACATTTGTGGTTAAATTATGTTACGGTTATATTGAGGAATTTATCTCATTTTGGTAATGTTATAAAATATAGTTTTTGAAAAAGGACAACGCGCAGACCGTGTGACAACCCGTCACGTCAGACAAAGCTGTGGGAATCGAACCCACAACCAAAGTGCGATTGAGATTTATCACCTACCACTGGACTACGCGAAGTCCCTAGTTAGTGTGACTAATTATTTTTAGTTAAATGATTTTATTGATCAATAATAAGTTGATTTGGGATCTTTTGTCTTATCAAATGAATACCCTTAGTATAGGAAAATGATTTGGTGATTAAGTGATAAATTTTATTTTGGAAGATGTTCGCTTTGTTGGGAACACTATATGCCCAAGGAAAATATAATACTATGGGATTTTATTTGAGAAGTAATTGTCTATTTTTATCAATGTTTTTATTGTGTATTTATAGTTATTTGGGTTATTTATGGAAATGATTAACCAATAATATAGAATATGTGATTAGGTTAATTACTTTTAAGTATGTGATTTTAAGAGTAGTTGATGTAATTTGGAGATACAATTTAACATGGAAGACTACATAACCAGATTCTTCTAAGTTTTGGGTTTCAATATTAGTTTGGATCATATTGAAGGATTTTAAGGAAAATCGTTTATTGAATGGTATTTATTTAAATTTAGGGTATTGTTGGTTTGGTTTTAGAAATTAAGATTAGTGTTTCTTTCTCTAATGGAATATCCTTTTAAGGGATCATCAGATCTTATAATAACCGTTTTGGTTTTGATTAATCTCTAAAGACAAGGTAAATATATAGTTTATCCTTATTGGATCATGTGATTATATAGAAGTTTATTCTATCTCTTCCAGGGTGACCATGTCTTTTTGAATACTCATCATTTAAAAAAAATGAGTTAGTGGTAGAAATTTTTTAAAGAATGAAACTCTACTTAAAAAGTAAGTATATCTCTTTATGTTCTTAGTCAATCTCATAAATTAATTTCTCATCTTTATGTAATGTAACTTAAAACAAAAAAAAATGTTGTCAGTTTATTTTTCCTACTAGG
This sequence comes from Viscum album, assembly GCA_963277665.1. Lineage (NCBI taxonomy): Eukaryota > Viridiplantae > Streptophyta > Magnoliopsida > Santalales > Viscaceae > Viscum > Viscum album. The sequence continues at coordinate 187,702,517 of OY728159.1, forward strand.
AGACTAATGACCGTTTGTCCCATCACAAGTTTGTGGTTTTCTTATTGTTAACTTTATCCTGATCATGTTTTCTATCCCTCTCCATCAGAACTTGACACTTAGTTTATCATCCATATCCATGTTTTCCTACACGGAATCCTAGTATGGGTTATCTTGGGTGACCTTTGTACTTCTCTTTCTTTCTTTTAAAGTGATAGTTTTATTGACTCTTTTTCCAATGTGGGACTTTCCATTATATTCCCAAGCCCAATTTTAAAAAGAAATTTGAGGATGAAATTATTTTAAGTAGGGGGGAATGTAACACCCCAAGCTTCCATGGTACGCTTCCCTTTGAATAATACAGTAGCGTGTGTTGTACGCAACTTCGAGTTCTAACATACACCACAACCAATCAAACTAGCCGTTATGAATATTAATACCCACTTTTTGAAATTTTATAAATTTTATATTTCAAAATGGACATCATTTTTAGATTCAGAATATCGAAATTATCCTAGGGTGAATTTTTGGTATTTTTTAGAAAACATTCAAATTTTGATAAATAGTGAAAAATACTAAACATTAATTAAATTTTTTTTAATCCAAATAATTTATAGTGATAAACTATACTATTGAGAGGTTTTAAAGTATAATTAGAATATATTTTTACTATTTAATCCAATATTTGTAATTGGATGTAACTTCACATTTAAACTAGACATAAACAAGTGTCAATCTTTTGATAGTTATTATTTCTTAAAAAACACACTCTTTGTTTTGAATTTAGAAAAATAGATTCCATATTTAGAATCAGAAGGTTAAAATTATGTAAATAGGTAACTTTTATTTTTAGACATTTTGAATAATTACTTAGGTAAATATTTTATTTACCATGGTTAAAGGGTAAATCCGGTAAATAAGGGTAAATAAATAATATTATAATAATATTAAATTACACTAAAACGTATCCTAACTCTATTGGTTGAAACATGTCTGACCATGGTCATCTTTGGGTCGATTTTGGGACCCCATGGAGCCGTTTGTAAGTGATAATGACACTTTATATTAATTAAGTTAAAGTAAATACAAAAATGACATAAGCATATATCTTTTAGAAAAACAATTTTTGCATAGGGTTAAATATGTTATATTTTTAACTATAAATATTCATTAGAAATATAAAAATATTTCATACATAATGGTATTTTATTTTTATTTTTTAGACATTGAATAATTAAATTTATATATGACACAATAAGGATGCAGTCTTTTCCTTATTATTGAAAGAATCAAATAATTGGTATTATAAATGTTAAAATAAATATAATTTTAAATTTTTGATGACATACATGAATTTTATTGGTTAATATGACATGTTAGGATTTCTTAAATTAATTTTTTTGAATTAATAAAGCTTTTAAGACTTTAACAAAAATCAATTATTAAATAGTGTCAAAATTGACATAAATGAGTTTTTAAAACAAATATTATATTATTAATTGATATTCTATTCCTAAAAATCTAAGGTTCAGCCAAAGGAATTATATAATGATAGTTGTCTCATTAATGGACCACTTGGGGGTCTCTTGTAAGTATATAGCAAGTTTATTAACTATATAATATAAAAATACAAAGAGACATGGTAAATGTCAAACTAATTAACTAAGAGTTAAAACTAAAAGATAAGGTTAATATAGTGACCCAAACCTGTCTAAAACCTATTGGTTGAGTGTTTTTTGACCTATCCCCACCTTAAAATTTAAATAATTAACTTTGGATCCATTATAAATTGAATATGAATTTATTATAAAATAATATTTCTAGCTTTTCCTAAGGTGCCCCTCACCCCTCTTATAAAAGGGCACTCTCCCCTACTCACTAATTCACACCTTCAAAGCCTTTCAACTCAGCCAAACCCTAGACAAATATCCTCTCAACTTCCATTATTTCATCCTAGAGGCCCTCCTTTAGTCATAAATGTCATGACCCCATCCCCACAAAGTGTACCCCTCCTGGACTGGCAATGTGAGAAGTGAGATAATGACCCCCGAGTCCCGCCTCCAGTAGGCCCCAGGTTGGCGACTAGAACCAAGGGTATAGTAACACACAAATGGGAGGCATTACCCTCTAAGAGAACACATGTGGAAGAGAAAGATAAGATAGACACCAATCAAATCCAACTCAGAACTGAAATATAAAAGAAACCCAAGTACACAAATGGAATTTCATGAAAAAGTACTACAACTGGAAGGGAAAAACTGCAAGTACCCAAAAGAAAGTAAAAATAGTAGTGACCACAAGCCCGAATAGCTCCTACAACCACTAGTTAGTAGTAGCCAGCCTGATCTCCAACCTGCTTCAAGTGACCTGAAAACAGTTCATATATACATAGGGTGAGTATAACAGTATACTCAGTAGGATCCTCCCCGAAGCCTCACATGCAAAAGTAAAGAAAGCATGCTAAAGCATAGTGAACAACAAGTGAAACTAACTCGTCACCTAAACAGATATTCTAAGTTCCTAACCTCACCATGGATACTCTCACCAAGTAATGCATACAAGAATATATCATATAATAAAGAATATCAAGGGTACCCCACTACTACTTCCCCACTGGTTTTCCGCTTTGCCCCAACGTCGCACGTCCTAAGCATCTCTCTCCAAAAAGGCTTGACCACAGACACCTGGGTGAAGCACCACAATCTGCACCTCGTGCACCACAAAGGCTTACCCGCAAACACTTGGGCGAAGCACCACACCACCCTCACAACCAAAAGTAACCAGGTAGTTTTTGGGAGCCACCACAGCTCGCATAATGTGTATCATACGTCGGGTATTATACCTCAATCCATTACAGCCCATACACCGAGTAAGGATCCTCAAGCCATCATAGCTCATACACATTACACCTATAATAGTCCATAGGATACTATATGCAAATTATATGTGTGTAAATAATCACAAGCCATTACATCCCTCTACACACATATATGGGTAAAACTAACCGTTGTGCCTAATAGCATAAGTATCTACCAAGAGAAGAGAGTGGGGCCAAAGGGGGTAGTCATTCATTCATCCTCCCACTAGAATGTTAGGGAAAACACCCCCCCCCCCACCTAGGGCTCAGAATCCCTGAGGTTTCAGTTTCCCTTACTGAAAGGGTGGAGTAGCGTATAGAAACACAAAACGTACAAAATATACTATATCTCACAACCACACTATGGGCATAAACTAGTCTTAGACACAACTGCAGCTAATGTCTCTTGGACTCCAGGCTGCCACTTCTAAGACTAGGTATCCTATAAGCACACAACCATTTAAGGAACTTTATTAGATTACTTCATTCCCTTTTTATCAGTTTCACTTTGCGTTAATTAATACATTAAACATTAATTAACCATGAACAATTCCACATTAAATATTCCATTAACATCACACCCAAAATCCATTATCCCTTAAAAAGTACAACCTCGTCATTATGTTCCATTAAACTCCAACCCCATGTGTTAACACCATTTATTCAATTATTCATTAGAGAATTACTTTCCCATACTCCTAGGCATTCTAGAAAAGCATTCTATGCTACTAAACATAAGGGGGATCAACACGGTGAGTAGATGTACTACCCGTCGAATCTTTGCCACCTGTAGTAAGAGCGTAGACCCATTCCCCCTTGAGAAGATAAACATGTAAAGAACATGGAATACCCCACATTTCTTCACCTCTTTAAGGAGAAGGGTAAGCAAGACCAGCTTCCTTGAGCAGTGGGGAAAAGTAAAACAGATGAACAACCAAAGAACCAGCAAGCAACCAACAATCACATCCATCTCATTCCCTCAACCCCGGTGTCCTCCCCGACACCCACATGCATAAACCGAAGCATCTCTCCACTCTAGGCGTCATCTGCTGACACAACCAAATGGCCACTATGCCCCCGCATAACACAACAACCATCCAGGATCACATTACAGCACAAGCAGCAGGAAAGCAAACATCACCTCAATTGGGCTCTTGGCCCTTTAACAATCAAGAGGGTAACTTAGAACCCTTCAAGGAATTATAAAACAATCAAATCTTTAAACCATATTGAATTAATAGATTTATAATCCGTTCATTCCAAAATCAGAAACCTAACCAGAAATCTATCACAAATGATTATACACGCTTACTATTCCAATTTGATTAACATCAAATTACAACAAGAACCAGATTCATTCACATGACTCTTTATATTTATCCAAACAAATATCAATTAGTCTCAGTTTACATTCTTTACAGATTTCCATCAAGGATAACAACTAAGAAAATCAAGCATAGATATCACACTATCTAGCAAAACAAGAGGTAATAACATACGATCGATAAAAATTTCTTTATCCGGTTAAAATATTTATTATGTCAATTCCATTTGTCATCCAAGGGGATTAAACATGCTAACAATACAATTGCACATAAAATAAAGAGAAGCAACAAATCCCCTACCTCAAGGGTTTTTAACGAAAACCACGACAGTCGAAGAATGCTCAAGAAACCCGGGTCGATTCTCCAAAACCCACCTTAGATCATAGAAAGTTCAAGACCAAAGATCATCATATTTTACATCCACACACTTAGATATACCCATAACGGGTGTAGATCTAAGAAACCGAGGGAAGAGGAGGAGTAGATCTAAGTGGATATAAGAAACCGAACAACAACCATCAATAAAGATCACATACCTCAAGAAACCGGCTTCGATTCATCAAGATAAGCCTTCAGATCACTTCCAAAATGCTTGGGAGAGGTTCTCCTACCTTCGAGGAAGGGTAATCCTGAGTTATGGCTGCTTAGGAGCTTAAACGGGCAAGTTAGAGGTGAAACGATTGAGATCCACAATTTTAGGATCTAATTTAAGTGCCTGCATGGTTTTCTCACACGGTTAGACAAACCGTGCGGTCTCTACTACCTCGTCAAACACTCCTCGCATGGTTAGGCTGCACAGTTAGACAGTCTGTGCACTGACTGTGTGTTAGCCACTGCCTCTAACACCAACCTCGCATGGTTTACCCGCACGGTTTAGACAAACCGTGTGCAGCCCGTGAGAAAGCTATTACCCTTTAGTCTTCCTTAAAAGCCCACCCAAACGCACCCCCAAGTCACCTAGACCTTCCAGAACACCTCTAACACTGCATTTTCACAATGTAATGGACTGGAGAGGTCTGATCCATTACATCAGATACCTCTCAAAACATTCTCATCCTCGAGAATTTAAAACCCACCTAAAGAAAAAACGAAACAGGGTCTGAACAACCACCCCTCGAGATACCTCTCAAAAGAGAGAAAGCCACAAAATCAAAAAAGGGATCCATCACATAAACATGAAAGTTTCATAACCAAAATATTTATGATGATACATGAAAAGAGTTAAACATCAAACAACTCTGGGTACTGAGCATGTATCTGTGACTCACATTCCCAGGTACTCTCCTCCAAGACACTGTGTCACCACAAGACACGAACTAAGGGGATAGAACATCTGCGCAACACCTTATCCTTGCAGTCTTGGATCTCCACAGGTCGCTCCTCAAAGGTTGCATCATCATTAACATCAATCTCTCCCCAATCAATGATGTGATAGTCGTCATGAAGATAACGACGGAGCTGTGATACATGGAAAACATCATGTATCTGACTCATCTGTGGGGGAAGTGCTACTCGATACGCCACAGCTCCAACATGAGCTAACACATCAAAAGGCCCAACAAACCGAGGAGAAATATTACTTCCATGACCAAACCTTTACTGCCTATAATGGGGAGTCACCTTCAGAAACACATGATCCCCAACATTAAACTCTAAGGGTCTCCTTCTTTGATCAGCATACGATTTCTGACGATCTTGTGCTGTCTTCATCCTCTCACAAATCACCTGAACCATCTCTGTTGTATTCTGCACTAGTTCTGGTCTGAGAATTGCTGAATCTCCGACCCCAATCCAGCACAATGGAGAACAGAAAGTCCGGCCATATAAGGCTTCAAACGGCTCCATACCGATGGTGTAGTGAAAAATATTATTGTAAGTGAACTCCACCAAGGGTAAGTGCCTCATCCATGAACCTCTGAAATCAAGAACACAAGAGAGTAACATGTCTTCAAGAGTCTGGATGGTTCACTCTGTCTGACCATCCGTTTTAGAATGAAAAGTAGTGTTAAGGCATAGTTGAGAACCAAAAGTATGTTGGAGACCTCTCCACACCCTGGAGGTAAAACAAGGATCTCGATCATAAATGATCATCCTAGGGACTCCATGAAGTCTCACCACCTCCTCTAGATACTGCCTCGACAAGACTTCCACTGAGCTCGACTCCTTGATCACTATGAAGTGGGCTGATTTTGTTAAGTGATCCACTATCACCCAAATAGCATCATGTCCTCCCAGAGCTCGAGGTAAACTAGTAAAGAATTCCATTAATATATCCTCCCACTTCCACTGAGGAATCTCTAATGGCTGGAGAAGACCACCAGGTACATGGTGTTCAGCCTTCACCTTTTGGAAGACTAAACATTGAGACACAAACTCCGCAACCGCACGCTTCAGCCCAGGCCACCAAAATTGACTACTCAAGGATCGGTACATATTTTTCATGCTAGGATGTACTGCTAAGGGTGAACTATGGAACTCTCTGAGGATCATATTTTGCATTGTCAAGGGAACAAAAAGCCTTCCATGATACAACACTCGATGTTGTTCGTCCTCCGACCAACCATCAAGGGCCTCACCATAAACAACTCGGTTTCTCCAAACCCCCACCTCTAGATCTCCCAACTAGGACTCTTCCACCTTCTGCACTAGGGATGACTGTACAGTCATCTGAAAAAAACAACCTCTACCCCCAACTTCTCCCATATCAAGATGTAATGCTGACAGTTCTTCCATTACTCTCCAGGAATCACCGGATTCATACACAGCATCACTACATGAATTTCGGCTCAGTGCATCAGTTACAACATTCCCTTTTCCAGGTGTATATGATATTTCTAAGTTGTATTCATGCAAGAACTCCATCCATCGACATTGTCTCAATTTCAAGTCATGCTAGGAGAAAACATACCTCAAACTCTTTTGATCGGTGAAAACCATGAAGGGCTCACCAATGAGGTAATGTCTCCACAACTTCAGAGCAAACACCACGGCAGCCAACTCAAGATCATGGGTGGCATAGTTACATTCATGAGGACGTAACTGCCAAGACCCGTAAGAAACAACTGACCTCTACTGCATGAGAACACTTCCTAACCCCAGATGTGAAGCATCATAGAAAACATCAAACTGAACTCCTTCAGCTGGAAGACAAAGGACTGGAGCACTTACTAACTTCTCCTTTAGATACTCGAAATCTTCCTGGAACTGATCAGTCCATATGAATGCCTGATCCTTCCTGGTCAAAGATGACATAGGAGTTGAAACTCATTAAAAATTGGCTACGAACCTCCTGTAGTAGCTTGTGATACCAAGGAAACTTCGCACCTCTAACAGTGTCTTGGGGGCTTCCCAAGACACAATTGCTTCGATCTTCGACGGATCCACAGCTACTCCCTATTGGGACACAACATTCCCCAAGAAACAGACTTCTCAAGCCCAAAACTCACACTTTTACAACTTCTCAAACAGCTGATTTTGGTGAAGAACTCCCAAAAACGGCTCGTAGATGCTCTGCATGCTTCTCTTCAGATATGGAGTACACAAGGATGTCATCGATGAAAACTACCACGAACTTGTCCAAGAACCCATAGAAAAAAACATTCATTAATCCCATGAATATAGATGGAGCATTCATCATACCAAACAACATTACAACAAACTCATAATGCCCATGATGACAATAGAAAGCAGTCTTCAGAATATCCTCATCCTTCACATGCATCTGATGATATCTTGACCGCAAGTCGATCTTTGAGAACCAACTTGCACCCTTCAGTTGATCGAATAAATCATCAATTCATAGAAGAGCATATCAATTCTTTATTTTCACTTTGTTCAAGTGACAATAATCGACACACAACCGCAAACTATCGTCGTAATTCTTCACGAACACAACTAGTGCACCCCACGATGACACACTTGGCCGAACAAAACCGCACTGTAACAGACCATCAATCTGTATACGCAGCTCTCACAACTCAGAAGGGGCCATCCTATATGGTAACATATAGATAGGAGACGCTCCTGGCTATAGCTCGATCCCAAACTCAATCTCTTGTCGAGGGGGTAATGCTACAACCACTTCTGGAAAAACATCAGGGTACTCCTCTACGACCCTAAGAAAAGCCAAATGTTGAACTTATGAAGAACAAAACATCATCTCAGCCATCATGGATGATAAGGATGGAACATGCCTATGACCCACCCGAGGGTCTCGCTCACCAAAAAACACCACTTTCTCTCCATCCTCACCAAGGAAAATGACCTTCTTCCTAAAGCAATCCACGATAGCCTGCACCAAATACAACAAATTCATGCCGAGGATGACATCATATGGTTGTATTCGTAAATATAGAAAATATCCCCAAGATCAGTGTTTCCCCAACACTAGCTCACAGTCTCTACATACTTCAAACAAGTCAGTTCGACCTCCAACTGGCGTAGTCAATGCCAAGGGCACTGGAATCCTCTCTACCTCAAGTCCCAAAGCATGGACAAGGGTAGGTGATATGAAGGAGTGTGTCGCTCCTGAATCAAAAAAGGCATACACCAAGGTAGAAAACAAGAAAAGGGTACCTCGAACGACGTCTGGCTCGCCTGGTGCTAGCAATGCTAGAGAATGAAGCTGACCATGACCTCCTCCATGGCCTCTCTGACCCTGATGACGACCACCACCCTGGCCGCGCTCTGCTCTCTGAGGATGGGGAGCATCATGGGGTTGTCCTCTAACTACCCCATCTACCCTCTATTGATCTAAAGTTGGTGCAACTGGCTGCTGCTGCCTCGGCTGGAACTGCCTCAATGGAGGAACCAGGAGCGTAGTGCCTGGTGCACAATGACCGCTTTGAAAGGTCGGGAACTTCCGCTGCTTATGACCATGACCACCACAAGAAAAAAAAGCACCTGATCCCTTGGCATAGGCTTGAGAGTTGCTTCCTCTGGGGAAACGAGATGTGAAGGGCTAGGATCTACCCCCGGCTGAACAGAAACTCTTCTGCCCTAAAAACAGGGAACCCCGAACTACAGCTCTGCTTTGTGAGGGATCATGACGATCTCTCACTCGTGATGATCCGGTCCTATCCAAAGTCCTCTCGACAACCTCTACTCTCTCCGGCACCTCAAGATATGTCTTCAGCGTAAATGGGGTGACCTGGCGTTGGATCTCTAGATGCAAAGCCTCCTCGAAATTCCTCGTCCTAGCCTCCTCATATGGTAACAGTCTGAAGTATATCATAAAAGGTTCCTGAAACAGACTCCAAACTCTCAAACAGTAGAGCTCCCCTGTCGAAGGGTAAGAATCTCCTGGTGACTGGATGCATTTGCAGTTGAAGAAAGGAATTCGACTCTAAACTTGTCTCGGAACTCCTCCCATGAGATCGCTGACTCCTCAAGATCCCTGAGGTACAAGAACCACCACTGCCTCGCTACTCCACGTAGCATCATCACAGCTAAGGAAACCTCGTGATCCTTCCAAGCACGGATTGAACTGAATCCTATCTCAACCTCCTCCAACCATTCTTCTGTGACTGCATCTGAAACAGAGCCCTCGTACTTCTGCAGACTCTAGCACTGAAACTCTCAGAGTGTCTTCCTCCAATTGTCGTCATCATCAACCTCTACCCTACGGTGATTTGCTGGAATAGCCTGCTAGACATTTTCTATGCAAACCTGATGAGGACATCAACCTAGAGCCATACCTATAAAATAACAACCGTTAGGGTTCCAAAGCCTGGAATATGGAAGACTCAACATTAATTAATTTATTGTTTTATTTAATTCATTTTAGGTTAACCTACCCCAAGGTATACCCATTAAAACATAGGCACAAAGAAGAATGATGCATGATCCTTTCCTAGGTCTCTACCCTGCAACTAGTATCACCTTGTTTAGTAGTCATTGTAAACTTAGAGGTTCGTAAATCAAATCATAGGGGGCCTTAAATGCCTATGTCTCAGCCAGTCTCCAGTGTTTATGTAGAGACCCGAATCTTAACGTACATTGAGATTACATTACTTTTGCGGAATACTTAGTACATAACAAAAAAACACACACATAAGGATCGTAATAGTTTAGTGTCTTTGGAAACTTGGAATGTAATCTTCTAATCGTGGGGAAAGATCTCCAATATCTCCCATAAAGATCTTCCTTTTTTTTTACCTAAAACCTTTCTTTATATCCTGGGGAAAAGAAAACATAAAAGGGTGATCTCAAATGCTCAGTAAGGTTAAACAAAAGAAAAATCAATCACATCATATTCGTAAGAACATAACTTTTGGAAATCTTATCCTGCAAAAGAGAGAGCATAATTTCATAACATGGGATAAATCATAGTAGTGAAATGAAATCCCAATAATCATAACTTAAAACATGAAACTTTGTGGCATACACACATAATCATAGAGAATCATTTCTTGTTAGTCAAGACTCATTGTCAAGACTATCTTAGTGGACAAAGTCCCTTTCTGAATCGAGTCACCCTCGTTTCAGTCCTGTTTCACTGAACCGGTATAACCTACCATTCCAGCCATGTCTATCTCATGAGATATAAAATCTTTACCCAATGAATTGGAGGGAGATATAGGTCCCACCCATCTCATAATGAAACCATTCTTATGTGTGCCACAAAATCATAAATCATACATCATTACATAACCCATGTAATAAAAATGAGAATCTTAAACATCATGACATCATAAAACAATTCATATACGATAAAGGAATTCATAAAAATAATTCCATCACAACATAATCAAATCAATGTAATAATAGGGATAAAAACAGAACCCTTTATTATCTTAGATGGAAAATAATTTTGATAAAACACTTGAACTTCATTCTTGAGGAAAATATCCTTTCTACTTCAAAAACACTTTTCCTTTCTTAACATGTCATACAATTTTAAAGAAGTTGATTAAAAATAAACTTGAAAACATGTAATGGAAGCTTCTTGGAAATAATGTTTTAAAAATCCATTCATGCCGTATAAGTTAAAAAAAACATTCTTCGTACTTTTGTCGGAAAAGTCAAAAAGTACCTCGTACGAAAAATGACAAAAGATTCCTTTCATATCCTTTAATAAAAACTCATCTAAGGGTAAAATTGGATTTAAACAATTGTAGGTGGATGTAAATAATATTACATATTGAGGAAACATGGATGTGGATGATAAAATACACCCCAGTAAATACTAAAGTATAAACAATCTCGGATAAAAATGAGATTGTGATATTTTCCCTTACCTTAAGTCCGACTTGCTTTGTAAGTGTCCGAACCTCCTGTATAATGATTTAAATCATGTTATTGACTAATTACATAATCATATTCATTGTTATTATATCATATATGGTTCACTTATGACTTTATATTACCCGTTCTTTTGTAAATTCCATGTTAAAGAGCATTTTGGGTAAAATTGTTTCATTTGTCGTCTGTGTTTTGACTTGTAATTATTCATATGATTACTTAGATCATGATTACTTAATTCCAGAATATAAAACATGATTTATATATATATATTCAGAATATACATATATATAATAAATCAGTAAATGGAAATAAATACACCGTTCATGGAGACGGTAGTCCGTACGTACGCATGAATGCTGTTTTCATTTCCTTATTGAATTGAATGGAATTAAGTAGATGACATACATATAAATATACATAAATACAGTATCATTATTATGTCATATATTTCATTAGTACTTATTATATATACTTTATAATCATTCATGAAAGGTTAATCATTGAGAATGAATCTCATCGCGTCGTGGAGACGGTAGTCCGTACGTACGTACGAGCGATGATATCGTTCCCATGGCCGTGGAGTTGTGTTGAAGTGTATGTATAATATTTCAGTATCAATATTACTTTATAATAATCATATATAGTTACTCATTACACCATTATACCCATCCAATTAAGGTGGTGGCGGAAAATAGGTTACACCACGGCGTGGAGACGGTATTCCGTACGTACGCACGCGTGGTGATTTCCTTTTTCCGTAGGATGGATAGAAGGTTAATTAGAGTTGTTTCATATTTATAATAACATATAAGTATATAATAAATACTTATGTTATTACTTTATCATGAAACAATTAAAGAAGAATAAGTTGAAGAAGAAAGAAATTGAAAAAGATCGGTAATGGATATTACCTCTTTTTGACGCGCCTTTTCTTAACCTCCACTTAAAGAACTAAGGATGGTCTTTGAATAAGACCAGGACCTCTAGGATGATACTAGGGAAGTGGAGAAGAGATTTTTGTAGGGTTTGGCTGAGCTTGAAGGCTCAAAGTTGTGTGAGGTGGAGGGGGAGGAGGTGCCCTTTTATAAGGGAGGAGAGGGGCACCTTAGGAATATCTCAAAATATTATTTTATATTAAAGTCAAAATCGGTTTATAATGGTTCCAAAGGTTATTATTTCGAAGCTAAAGTGGGTATGGGTCTAAATCCTATCAACAAATAGGATTTATACAAGTTTAGGTTATTATTTTAACCTTATCAATTAGATTTAACTTTAAGTTAAATAATTTAACTTTTACCGTGTCTTTTTGTTTTCTTACACTATATGGTTAATACACTTACTATAACATGCCAAAAGAACCCCAAATTGTTTATTATTAATATATATATCCTTATCAAAGTCATTTTTCCAAACCTTATATTTTTAGGAATAAAATAACAATTAATAATATAATATTTGATTTAAAAACTATTTTGTGTCAATTTTGACACTATTTGATATATGATTTTTGTGAAAGTCATAACAGAATTATATGTTTGAAAAAAGTTGATTAAATAAACACTAATATATCATAGTAATCTATAAAATTAGTGGAATGCATAAAAAGTCTTAAATTACATTTATTTTGGTATTTATAATATCAATTATGTCAATATTTCATTAATAAGATAATTACTGCACCATCTTTGTGTCATAAATAAATTAACTTATTTGATGTCTAAAAATTACAAATAAAATACCATTATGTAGGAAATCTTTTTAGATTTCTAATGAATATTTAAAATAGAATTTATCTTATGTATAACCCTATATTAAAAATGTTTTAGTAAATAAACTTTGATTTTAACTCTTTTAACTCTTCTTTGAATTAAATAATAATAAATGTCCTAATCTAATCCAAGTGGGCCTAAATGATAATATTTTACACTTAAGGTTGTTTTTGGTCGAGATACACTTGTCCAATAGGATTAGGACATGTGTTAGGGTAATATTAATATCATTGTTACTCTTAATTACCCTATTTACTTTTAACTGTGGTAAATAAAAGTAAAAAGTTACTATTCACCAAAAATTATTTTCATATCATTGAACCACATTTTACTTACTGACATCAACCGTGTCTCTCGGATTTTTAAAATTTCATTCACAGAAGTGGTAAAATTAAGTTTTATGAAAAATTCAGTTTTTTAACTACCACTTAGTAGTTTCACTATTCATCAAAAATTGATGTTTTTCAGAACAATGCCAAAATTTCATCCTAAGCTATATTTCATATTCCGAATTCAAAAATGAATTCTATTTTACCAAATTCATAACATAGAAGTTTCATTAATTAATTTTATAATTAAATCCCGCTGTTAAAACAAATAGCGTGTTTTTAAGAAACAATATCTATCAAAAGATTGACACTTGTTTATGTCTGGTTTAAATGTGAAATTACATCCAATGAACAAAATTGTATTAAATTGTAAAAATATATTCTAAATATACTTTAAAACCACTCAAATTAATAATTTATCACTATTAATTATTTTGATTAAAAAAGTTGTTTTTAGTTATAATTTAGTAATTTTCACTATTCATCAGAATATGAAAGTTATCCGAAAAGTACCAAAATTTCACCTTAGGCTAAATTCGATACTCCGAATCCAAAAATGAAGTCCATTTTTAGAGCTAAAATTTCTAAAATTTTAAAAGGTGGTTATTACTATTCATAACGGCTAGTTATAATAATATTTTTATAGCATATCGTTGTTTAGTGAAACTCGTTATTGCGTACTACACATGCTATCGAGGAAGGTCGCGATTGCGTGTAATGCAAGGCAAATCAAGGATGCCTGTTTTGCAATCTCCTTTTGGTGTAGCGTACAACACAAGACATTAGTGAAATTAAAAAGAATATTTTTCATAAAATCACGGGGTGTTACATTCTACCCCCCTTAAAATGAATTTCGCCCTCGAAATTCATCGGGGTTATAAATGGTTTACTATTCAAAAGTTTCTTTAATAGAAACCCACATCGTAAAAAAGAATACCAAAACTTGGCTTTAAAAACTAAAGTATGAAATGTAACGATTACCCAAATAAACTAATCACTGGGTTTCCACATAGGTGAAAATATGGATATGGAAGAGAAATCTAACCATCATGTTCTGATAGAGAGTGGTAGAGAACATGGCTATGGAAAAGCCAGTAATCACAAATCCATAGATTTGTGATGATATAAGGTACCATCTGATTCATCAGGTATAAGATCACTAGGACAACATTTTTGGTTTTCAAGATCATTTCCCTAAAGTTGAAAATTTGCTTAGAATAAATACTTACTTTATTTTGGTATAATATCACTGTTGTTCGTGCCTTGAACAATTTCCACTTCATCTCTTAAATAAATGAAGTTGAATTTGTTATTCGTGAAGTGTTAGCAGATCATGTGATAGAATGAAGGGTCATTCCATCTGTCTCAAACAAAAGGTTAGCAAAAATTATATACATAAGTCGATCTATAGTGAGATTAATCATATATGGTTCCTAAAATGGACTTATACTTCATATATCATACTGCTTAATATAATAAAACTAGTTTCTACTAAACAGGGACTTCCTGTAGGCCAGTGGTAGGCGATAAAGTCCAGTCGCACTTCGATTGTGGGTTCGATTTCCACAGCCTTGTCCGAAGCGATGGGCTGTCGCCCATCCTGCAGGTTGTCCTTTTTCTAAAACTACATTACTATAACATCCCATCAATAATATCGAAAAACATTTTATCCTAACTTATGTCCAACATAATCCATTACAATCTTTAGGCTTATCCATAATACTTCAGTCCACTCTCATAATATAGTGAAAATGATTACCAGAGATTTAATACCATCGTTGATCCCCATATATCATAAGATATATCTTTTTGGTCACATTCCAAACATTCAAAGGCCTTAATAATGTATTCTCTTGAATACCCATTGAACCATAGTGAAAACATGAATGCTGTCAAAAGTTAACTCTTTCCACATACCAAAATCCAAAAATTCTATATACTCAAACCATGATATAACCTTCTCCTTATATCAGTCATGAGCTCATGAATACTATCAAACATTTAATTTTCTCCTTATCCCTTCATTATGCGCATATCATCTACATTTCCAAAATATCTGAAAAACCTTTCATGGATACTAGTAACATTAATCATACACTTTCAAAACTCAAGGAAAGACAACAGTGTAACAATCCATAGATATCTCTTTATTCCATAGTAGCATGAGATTACTTATACAACATTACACATGATAAACATGTAATCATTCCACTACATTCTTAAACCATTGACCGAGCTTCAACAATTATTTCATCTCACATATCATTTGTAGTCTCTTCATCATCATCCACATAAATACTACCCATACGACCATACTGATTATCTTCATGAGACTTTCCCTTAGGGCATTGGTTTTCATAATGCCCATACATTCCACATTTAAAACATTTAACCATTGTTGATGTCGTAGCAATACCATTATCCTCATCCCTGGTGTTAACTGAACCTTTTCCTTTGCACTTACTGGCTTTGTGTCCTTCTTTTCCACACCCAAAGCATCTTCCAGTTCCTTTGAAACATTCTCCTTGATGCCTCTTCCCACATGATTTACATAGGTGAAATTGAACTTTCTTTCCTCTATGATCATCATGAAACTCCATCTTTCTCTTATTAGCCAAGTCAGCAAACTTACCAAATTTTACTTTATTGATCATATTATGAGATTGCTGATTCAGCATAATAATGATTTTTGGACTTCCAAATCCCATTTCATTTGGTTGATCCTGAAGAATATCATTCCATTGTCCATCATATCCTCCATTATTTTGAATCATCTTGTTTCCAGCCATTTTCTAAAACCCAAAAAATAATAGTATGAGAGGCAAAAATCATGCTAGGGAAACAACATAATAAAGGGGAAGTACCTTCAATATCTAACATCTTAGGTTTAATTCTATGATCGTTAGCGTAATTCTAGTACTATAACCTATACGTATACTTAACCTTAGGTACATCCCTAGACATACCTTAGAAATATCTCTAGGGATCTCACTAACGTTTTCGCATCCTAGTTTCCAAAGGTTGACTAAACCTTTCCTCTGATACCAACTGTAGAGACCCGAAACCTGACATACATGGAGATTACATTACTTTTGCGGAATACTTAGTACATAACAAAAAAACACACACATAAGGATCGTAATAGTTTAGTGTCTTTGGAAACTTGGAATGTAATCTTCTAATCGTGGGGAAAGATCTCCAATATCTCCCATAAAGATCTTCCTTTTTTTTTTACCTAAAACCTTTCTTTATATCCTGGGGAAAAGAAAACATAAAAGGGTGAGCTCAAATGCTCAGTAAGGTTAAACAAAAGAAAAATCAATCACATCATATTCGTAAGAACATAACTTTTGGAAATCTTATCCTGCAAAAGAGAGAGCATAATTTCATAACATGGGATAAATCATAGTAGTGAAATGAAATCCCAATAATCATAACTTAAAACATGAAACTTTGTGGCATACACACATAATCATAGAGAATCATTTCTTGTTAGTCAAGACTCATTGTCAAGACTATCTTAGTGGACAAAGTCCCTTTCTGAATCGAGTCACCCTCGTTTCAGTCCTGTTTCACTGAACCGGTATAACCTACCATTCCAGCCATGTCTATCTCATGAGATATAAAATCTTTACCCAATGAATTGGAGGGAGATATAGGTCCCACCCATCTCATAATGAAACCATTCTTATGTGTGCCACAAAATCATAAATCATACATCATTACATAACCCATGTAATAAAAATGAGAATCTTAAACATCATGACATCATAAAACAATTCATATACGATAAAGGAATTCATAAAAATAATTCCATCACAACATAATCAAATCAATGTAATAATAGGGATAAAAACATAACCCTTTATTATCTTAGATGGAAAATAATTTTGATAAAACACTTGAACTTCATTCTTGAGGAAAATATCCTTTCTACTTCAAAAACACTTTTCCTTTCTTAACATGTCATACAATTTTAAAGAAGTTGATTAAAAATAAACTTGAAAACATGTAATGTAAGCTTCTTGGAAATAATGTTTTAAAAATCCATTCATGCCGTATAAGTTAAAAAAAACATTCTTCGTACTTTTGTCGGAAAAGTCAAAAAGTACCTCGTACGAAAAATGACAAAAGATTCCTTTCATATCCTTTAATAAAAACTCATCTAAGGGTAAAATTGGATTTAAACAATTGTAGGTGGATGTAAATAATATTACATATTGAGGAAACATAGATATGGATGATAAAATACACCCCAGTAAATACTAAAGTATAAACAATCTCGGATAAAAATGAGATTGTGATATTTTCCCTTACCTTAGGTCCGACTTGCTTTGTAAGTGTCCGAACCTCCTGTATAATGATTTAAATCATGTTATTGACTAATTACAGAATCATATTCATTGTTATTATATCATATATGGTTCACTTATGACTTTATAATACCCGTTCTTTTGTAAATTCCATGTTAAAGAGCATTTTGGGTAAAATTGTTTCATTTGTCGTCTGTGTTTTGACTTGTAATTATTCATATGATTACTTAGATCATGATTACTTAATTCCAGAATATAAAACATGATTTATATATATATATTCAGAATATACATATATATAATAAATCAGTAAATGGAAATAAATACACCGTTCATGGAGACGGTAGTCCGTACGTACGCATGAATGTTGTTTTCGTTTCCTTATTGAATTGAATGGAATTAAGTAGATGACATACATATACATATACATAAATACAGTATCATTATTATGTCATATATTTCATTAGTACTAATTATATATACTTTATAATCATTCATGAAAGGTTAATCATTGAGAATGAATCTCATCGCGTCGTGGAGACGGTAGTCCGTACGTACGTACGAGCGATGATATCGTTCCCATGGCCGTGGAGTTGTGTTGAAGTGTATGTATAAAATTTCAGTATCAATATTACTTTATAATAATCATATATAGTTACTCATTACACCATTATACCCATCCAATTAAGGTGGTGGCGGAAAATAGGTTACACCACGGCGTGGAGACGGTATTCCGTACGTACGCACGCGTGGTGATTTCCTTTTTCCGTAGGATGGATAGAAGGTTAATTAGAGTTGTTTCATATTTATAATAACATATCAGTATATAATAAATACTTATGTTATTACTTTATCATGAAACAACTAAAGAAGAATAATTTGAAGAAGAAAGAAATTGAAAAAGATCGGTAATGGATATTACCTCTTTTTGACGCGCCTTTTCTTAACCTCCACTTAAAGAACTAAGGATGGTCTTTGAAGAAGACCAGGACCTCTAGGATGATACTAGGGAAGTGGAGAAGAGATTTTTGTAGGGTTTGGCTGAGCTTGAAGGCTCAAAGTTGTGTGAGGTGGAGGGGGAGGAGGTGCCCTTTTATAAGGGAGGAGAGGGGCACCTTAGGAATATCTCAAAATATTATTTTATATTAAAGTCAAAATCGGTTTATAATGGTTCCAAAGGTTCTTATTTCGAAGCTAAAGTGGGTATGGGTCGAAATCCTATCAACAAATAGGATTTATACAAGTTTAGGTTATTATTTTAACCTTATCAATTAGATTTAACTTTAAGTTAAATAATTTAACTTTTACCGTGTCTTTTTGTTTTCTTACACTATATGGTTAATACACTTACTATAACATGCCAAACGAACCCCAAATTGTTTATTATTAATATATATATCCTTATCAAAGTCATTTTACCGAACCTTATATTTTTAGGAATAAAATAACAATTAATAATATAATATTTGATTTAAAAACTATTTTGTGTCAATTTTGACACTATTTGATATATGATTTTTGTGAAAGTCATAACAGAATTATATGTTCAAAAAAAGTTGATTAAATAAACACTAATATATCATAGTAACCTAAAAAATTAGTGTAATTCATAAAAAGTCTTAAATTACATTTATTTTGGTATTTATAATATCAATTATGTCAATATTTCATTAATAAGATAATTACTGCATCATCTTTGTGTCATAAATAAATTAACTTATTTGATGTCTAAAAATTACAAATAAAATACCATTATGTATGAAATCTTTTTATCTTTCTAATGAATATTTACAATCGAATTTATCTTATGTATAACCCTATATTAAAAATGTTTTAGTAAATAAACTTTGATTTTAACTCTTTTAACTCTTCTTTGAATTAAATAATAATAAATGTCCTAATCTAATCCAAGTGGGCCTAAATGATAATATTTTACACTTAAGGTTGTTTTTGGTCGAGATACACTTGTCCAATAGGATTAGGACATGTGTTAGGGTAATATTAATATCATTGTTACCCTTAATTACCCTATTTACTTTTAATCGTGGTAAATAAAAGTAAAAAGTTACTATTCACCAAAAATTATTTTCATCTCATTGAACCAAATTTTACTTACTGACATCAACCGTGTCTCTCGGATTTTTGAAATTCCATTCACAGAAGCGGTAAAATTAAGTTTTATGAAAAATTCAGTTTTTTAACTACCACTTAGTAGTTTTACTATTCATCAAAAATTGATGTTTTTCAGAACAATGCCAAAATTTCATCCTAAGCTATATTTCATATTCCGAATTCAAAAATTAAGTCTATTTTACCAAATTCATAACATAGAAGTTGCATTAATTAATTTTATAATTAAATCCCACTGTTAAAACAAATAGCGTGTTTTTAAGAAACAATATCTATCAAAAGATTGACACTTGTTTATGTCTGGTTTAAATGTGAAATTACATCCAATGACCAACATTGTATTAAATTGTAAAAATATATTCTAAATATACTTTAAAACCACTCAAATTAATAATTTATCACTATTAATTATTTTTATTAAAAAAGTTGTTTTTAATTATAATTTAGTAATTTTCACTATTCATCAGAATATGAAAGTTATCCGAAAAGTACCAAAATTTCACCTTAGGCTAAATTCGATACTCCGAATCCAAAAATGAAGTCCATTTTTAGAGCTAAAATTTCTAAAATTTTAAAAGGTGGTTATTACTATTCATAACGGGTAGTTATAATAATATTTTAATAGCATATCGTTGTTTAGTGAAACTTGTTATTGCGTACTACACACACTATCGAGGAAGGTCGTGATTGCGTGTAATGCAAGGCAAATCAAGGATGCGTGTTGTGAAAGATCCTTTTGGTGTAGCGTACAACACAAGACATTAGTGAAATTAAAAAGAATATTTTTCATAAAATCTTGGGGTGTTACAGTTTACCTCACTTGCTAAACATGAATTACACCATTTCCCTACCAACCCATGCAACCTCACCTGTGCCTAACTCCAAACTCCATCCTATCCCTCAACAAGACCTCTGATACCACTCTGTCACGACCCCCTCCCCACAAAGTGTACCCCTCCTGGACCGGCAATGTGATAAGGGAGATAACGACCCCTGAGTCCCACCTCTAGTAGGCCCCGGGTTGGTGACTAGAATCAAGGGTATAGTAACACACAAATGGGAGGCATTACCCTCTAAGAGAATACATGCGGAAGAGAGAGATAAGATAGACACCAATAAACTCCAACTCAGAACTGGAAATATAAAAGAAACCCAAGTACACAAATGGAATTTCATGTAAAAGTACTACAACTGGAAGGGAAAAACTGTAAGTACCCAAAAGAAAGTAAAAATAGCAGCGACCACAAGCCCGAACAGCTCCTACAACCACAAGCTAGTAGTAACCAGCCTGATCTCTAACCTGCTCCAAGTGACCTAAAAAATAGTTTATATATACATAGGGTGAGTATAAAAATATACTTAGTAGGATCCTCCCCGAAGCCTCACATGCAAAAGTAAATAAAGCATGCTAAATCACAGTGAACAACAAGTGAAACTAACTCGTCACCTAAACAGGTATTATAAGTTCCCAACCTCACCATGGCTACTCTCACCAAGTAACGCATACACGAATATATCATATAATAAAGAATATCAAGGGTACCTCGCTACTACTTCCCCACTAGTTTTCTATTTTTCCCCAATGTCGCACATCCTAATCATCTCTCTCCAAAAAGGCTTGCCCGCAAACACCTGGGTGAAGCACCACAATCTGCACCTCGTGCACCACAAAGGCTTGCCCGAAGACACCTGGGAGAAGCACCACACCATCCTCACAACCAAAAGTAACCAGGTAGTTTCTGGGATCCACCACAGCTCTCATAACGTGTATCATACATCAGGTATTATACCTCAAGCCATTACAGCCCATACACCGAGTAAGGATCTTCAAGCCATCACAGCTCGTACACATTACACCTATAGTAGTCCATAGCATACTATATTCAGATTATATGTGTGTGAATAAATACAAGCCATTGCATCCCTCTACACACATATATGGGGAAAACTAACCATTGTGCCTAATGGTACAAGTATCTACCAAGAGAAGAGAGCGGGGCCAAAGGGGGTAGTTAGCCATTCATCCTCTCACCAGAATATTGGGGAAAACACCTCCCCAGGGCTCAAAATCCTCGGGGTGTCAGTTTCCTTTACTGATAGGGTGGATTAGCATATAGAAACACAAAAAGTACAAAATATACTATATCTCACAACCACACTATGGACATAACCTAGTCTTAGACACAACTACAGCTAACTTCTCTCGAACTCCGGGCTGCCACTTCTAAGACTAGGTATCCCATAAGCACACAACCATTTAAGGAACTTTATTAGATTACTTCATTCCCTTTTTATCAGTTTCACTTTACGTTAATTAATTCATTAAACATTAATTAACCATGAACAATTCCACATTAAAGATTCCATTAGCATCACACCCAAAATCCACTATCCCTTTAAAAGTACAACCTCATCATTATGTTCCAGCAAACTCCAACCCCATGGGTTAACACCATTTATTCAATTATTCATTAGAGAATTACTTTCCTATATTCCCAGGCATTCTATAAAATCATTCTATGCTACTAAACACAAGGGGGATCAACACGGTGAGTATATGTACTACTCGTCGAGTCTTTACCGCCTATAGCAAGAGCATAGACCCATTCCCCCTTGAGAAGCTAAACGCAGAAAGCACGTGGCATACCCCATGTGTCTTTGCCTCTTTCAGGAGAAGGGTAAGCAAGACCATCTGCCTTGAGCAGGGGGGAAAAGTAAAATAGATGAACAAAAAAAGAACCAGCAAGAAACCAACAATCACATCCATCCCATTCCATCAACCCTAGTGTCCTCCCTGACACCCACATGCATAAACCAATGCATCTCTCCACTCTAGGCATCATCTTCTGCCACAACCAAAAGGCCTATATTCCCCCACATATCACAACAACCATCTAGGATCACATCACAGCACAAGAAGCAAGAAAGCAAACATCACCTCAATTGGGCTCTTGGCCCTTTAATAATCAATAGGGTAACTCAGAACCCTTCAAGGAATTATCAAACAATCAAATCTTTAAACCATCTTGAATTAACAGATTTATAATCCGTTGGTTCCAAAATCGGGAACCTAACCAGTAAGCTATCACAAATGATTATACACGCTTACTATACCAATTTGATTAAAATAAAATTACAACAAGAACCAGATTCGTTCACATGCCTCTTTATCTTTATAAAAACAAATATCAATTAGTCCTAGTTTACGTTCTTTACCGATTTCCATCAAGGACAAAAGCTAAGCAAAGCAAGCATAGATATCACACTATATAGAAAAACAAGAGGCAATAACATGCGATCGATAACAATTTATTTATCCAGTTAAAATATTTATTATGTCAATTCCATTTTTCATCCATGGGGATTAAACATGCTAACAATAAAATTTCATGTAAAAGAAAGAGAAGCAATGAATCCCCTACCTCAATGGTTTTTGATGAAAACCACGATGGTCGAAGAACACTCAAGAAACCCGGGTCGATTCTCCAAAACCCACCTTAGATCTCTTATCCTAGAAAGGTCAAGACAAAATATCATCATATTTTTCATCCACACACTTATATATACCCATAACGGGCATAGATATAAGAAACTGAGGGAATAGTAGGAGTAGATCTAAGTGGATCTAAGAAACTGAACAAGAACGATGAAGAAAGATCACATACCTCAAGAAACCAGCTTCAATTCATGAAGAGAAGCCTTCAGATCTCTTCTAAAACTCTTGGGAGAGGTTCTCCTACCTTCAAGTAAGGGTAATACCAAGTTATAGATGCTTAGGAGCTTAAAATGGAAAGTTAGAGGTGAAACTATTGAGATCCACAATTTTAGGATCTAATTTAAGTGCCCGCACAGTTTGCTCGCATGGTTAGACAAATTGTGCACTAACCGTACGATCTCTACTACCTCGTAAAACACTCCTCACACGGTTAGTCCACACGGTTAGATAGACCATGTGTTAACCGTGTGTAAGCCACTACCTCCAACACCAACCTAACACGGTTTGGCTGCACGGTTTAGACAAATCGTGTGCACCCGTGCGAAAGCTATTGCCCTTTAGTCTTCCTTAAAAGGCCACCCAAACGCACCCCCAAGTCAGCTTGACCTTCCAGAACACCTCTAACACCACATTTTCACAAATTAATGGACTGGAGAGTTCTGGTCCATTACAATAAATCCAACTTAAGGAGCCCGTTTGATCAAATCAAAAGGAAGAACCCGAATAAGAGGTAATAATTTCACCACCCACTTTCAAGTTATATTCTTCTTCCACATATTCTTTTTTGTTATTTCCATTATAAAATAATAACTCCAGTATCATCTATATACTATGAAGTTATTATAAATATGATACAGCCATCTTCATTATTCTATCCATCCTTTGATTGACATGTCACCATGCGTGCGTGCGTACGAATTACCGTCTCCACGTCGTGGTGTAATTGTTATTCAATACTTTATTATTTGGATGGGTATAATAATGATGTGTAATTCATGTAAATATTAAATATAACATGATAATTATTCTGTATATATGATATACCATCCAATTATATATTATTTTAATATCAAAAGAGTGATATTGTCGCTCGTGCGTACGTACGGATTACCGTCTCCACAAACGCGGTGATATTCATTCCCCATTGTATCCATTCAAGACTAAATTTCATTTGATGATTAAAAATAATGTTTAGAGACATGATATCATTATGTATATAAATAATATACATCCCATCCATAACAAATATGGCTCACATAACAAATAATATAAAGGAAAATGAATCTGTTAACACCCGAAATGATGATAATACTAAGATATTATTAACAAATAAATATTAAAAGATCATATATGATATCATATTAATGTATATAATTCTTGAATAATTAAATAAAAAAAATTAACCATTATACAGGAGGTTAAACTACCCTCGACCAAGGAAAAATTACAAAGGGGTTTCTTATCTCACTTTTAATTCTGTGAGATTTCCATTGTTCACCGCTTATTTATTGCATGTGGTGTGTGTACTACCCATGATTGTATTAATTATGTAATATACTTAAATTTATGGATATTTACATCATCATTGTATGATCCTTCTTTCATGGGTGTATGTTTTTTAAGTTACCAAATTGATAAGAAAATTTGAAATTTCAATTTCCAATCATTCGGCTTTACGCATACTTCATTGATTATTTTACTCCAAGATTATGTGTGGAATCACTATTCATTTTCTTATGTCATAATTTCCACTCCCCTTTCTATGGATATACTTTTTATACACATAATCACTCCATTGATAAATTCTCAAGTCATCGATATGAACTTGATAAGAGTAATTTTAACTTAATATCCATTTGTTGAGTTAAATATCCAATTCATTGGTGTTGTTTTTACAAGAATATGTGTGAATGTCCTATCATTTATTTACACTAAATATCTAATAATATTGAGTGTATTTATATTTTTCACACATAATTATTTTGTTTATTTATCCTTAACCTAATGATATGGTCTTTATAAGAAATTTCATCTCAATTTACATTCCATTAAGACTTCTTTGTTGTTATGCACCAAATCACTTTTACATGGTGTATATAATGTACTTTGACATAGTATTTCATGAATCCCTTTATTATCATGATATTAAAAAAAATTATTATCTCAATTATTAGTATTCAAGTGTCTCTCTTTTGGTTAGGAACTGTAACTAAAATATCATATAAATGTTTAAAAGATTTTTTCTTCTAAATCATTCTCATTAATGTCCATGTTTTAAAAATGATTTTAAGGATTTATTTATATGGACATTAATGTTTTAAAATTAAAATTAATTTTTAAGGTTTTAAAGTGGTATGGGACACTTTTATTCAAAAATATATTTTAAATTTCTTCTTGATAAATAGAGAGACTTTTAAATGTTTTCAAGAAAAAGGGTGATATTTCTCTCAAATAGTTTTGATGATTATTTTCATCTATGTCAATATCCTTCATTATTCTTGATTGAGGTTAATCTGTTATAATAAAATCTTCCATATTGTATTGAATGAGTTATGTTTGACTGTGGATGTGTTATTTTTATACCATTCATGGTTTGAGGATAAAATATTGACATTTCGTATTCTAGTTTTAATGTGAATGTTTATATTATGTTTCAACTTTTCATATGAGTAATGCATTGGACTTAGTAAGTGACGGGTGGAGCTCGCTATAGCTCCTCAATGCATCGGTAGGTCTCATGAGACAAACTAGTGTCTTTGCACAAGGCCTTGGAAAAATCTTATTTGTAGTCTTGGCACAAGGCCTTGACTATGTGGTTATGATAGTCTGACATTATGAATTCCATCATTATAAAAGTGGTTATTGATATTGCATGTGATCATTCGACTAGTAGAATATCCATGTGAATAAGTAAATGGCATTATTTTATTTTATCTTTTCCATATTAGTATAGAATAAATTCCTAGAATTATGGTATTGTAGAGATTTTGTGAGTTTTTTGTGCAATACATCCCTGTCTAGATACGAGCAGTTAGAGGCGGCTCTAGCATAGATGTACCTAGGGGTAAAACTCAAAAACACCGCTTTGATCTAGACTCGAACAGGAACTGGTGCACGACAATGGGCCTTGCTGCACTCTTGGTTACGACACTCTTGGGGGATATGCTTAGGATAATTTACATTTTCTTTACAAACCGATTTGAAATTTTTTAATATAATATGAGAATAAATGACCTTGGTTAATCCTAAGGTGTTTCAAATTGAGAATATGGTGTCATGATATTCTCTAAATGATTTTATGACCACTTTTACTCACACAATGATTTCTGGTTTTAGTCAATGGCTGGATTCCAAGGAAGTCATAGTAACTTTGAGAATGATATACTAGATACATTCATAAGGTTTACATTACATCATAAAATGAAAACTAAAAAAATATAGTCTCTATAGTCCACACTCATATCCCCTCAGACTATCCCTTCCGGTCAGTCATAAAATACTTCTTCACATCCTGGAAAAAATAAAACGTAGAAATGGGTAAGCTCAGATGCTCAGTAAGGATAACAATATAGCGAAAACTTTCATAAATAAGCATAAACATTTAAGGCAATGTATAAATAAAATAAAATCCTTTTAAACTTGAACTTCACCATAATATGGAAAAAATAAAATTAAATAATTCCATTTACTTATTCACATGGATATTCTACTAGTCAAATAATCATGTGCAATATCTATAAGGCGCCAGCCTTAAACCTTAATTAATATTGAATTAAATGATTAATTCACATTAAGGGTCTTTTCAGGTTTAGAGTTTTAGAGAATTAGGACATAACTATTATATATCAAAAAAAATTACAAAGTAGTCGCTTCTACTAAATTTTCATAAAATAAAAACTCTTAAAAAGAAACATCTATAGTTCCATGTTTTAGGTAGCATGACTTTCCCTTGATCCCATCCTTGACCCTATTCCACGCTAAGTCCTGTGAAAAACATTTCAAAAACTTGGGATGAGCATAAGAAGCTCAGTAAGGGATACACAAAGAATGAAAAATGTTAGTTTTTCAAAACAACAAGTAAACCATGAATACTTTATCAATGTAATACTTTTCACCTTCATGAAGTAGTAAAAACTCTTCACTGAAAAAAAAGTATCATTACTTACCTTTTTGTAACCAAAGGATTACCATAAAACCCATATAAAGAACACATAACAAATATAAAGTTAACATGGGACATAAACATACTTAAGTGGAATAACCATACGGTCGAATTCCACACATATCACTTAATGGAATAGCCATACGGCCAATTTCCATACATACATAATGGAATAGCCATACGGCCGACTTCCATACCCAATGCATTGGAGGTTATAACGTAACCACCCATCCTGGTATTCACGGCACCACCCGTCATATGGTTTATAACGTAACCACCCATTAAAATGTCCAAGTACCAATATAAAATCATAAAACATAAAACCAATATAAAGGAATGATAACATTTCCACATCACAATATATCATAATAGAATCCTTTATCAAAACCATTTTCAAAACCATTTAAAACATTTAATAAAGAGATTTTTGAATCAAAGTGTCCCATACCACCTTGAAGCTTAAAATTTTAAACCATTAATATCCATATAAATAAATCCTTAAAACCATTTTGAAAACATGGATATTAATAAGAACAAATAATTAAAACATTTAAAATGACATTTTGGTTAAAGGGGTTTTACCAAAATTAGAGACACTTGAATACAATAATTGAGGAATAACATTTAGTAAGAACTTTATAATATCATGAGAATAAATGGATTCATGATATAATACTCCAAAGGACAGTATATACACCATATAAGAGTTAATTGGTGCATAACAACAATGAACCCTCAATAGAAATGTCAAATGTGATGAAATCCCTTAAAAAGAAGGTATCCTTAAATTAAGGACAAATCAATCTCAAAAATATGTGTGAAAAATATAAATACACCCAATATAAGTGGATATTAATTTTAAAACAATAAAAGGTCATTCACACATATTCAATGGATGACATATTCAATGACTACATGTTGAACCCAAAGAAATCGAAATTGGGTTAAAAAGTTCCCTTGACAGCCTAACGGCATCACATAAAAATGAGTTGATGAGAGATAAAAAGTGTATCTCATCACTTGGACATAAAATTTACATCAATAAGGATATATTAGAACATATCCCAACATAACAATATGTAAATTAAAAGACCCAACAAAAGAAGTCTTTTAAAAAAAAGGAGGGTGAAAGGTTCCCTTACCGACTTGAGTATCTTTCAAAACATACACCCCATGAAAGAAGGACAATAGATCATTGATGTAAATACTCATAAACGAAAGTATATTACACAAAGAGTAGAATAATGGTCAGTACATACACCACTCAATGGAATTTGTGGCAAATGTAGCATAAATCTCACGGGAATAAAAGTGAGGTGAAAAATCCCTTACGAAAATTCGGCAGCCTAACGGCGCCACTCAAAACTTCCAAAATGGATTGATGAGAGGAAATAGGGTCTCTCATCATATGAACATAAAAAGTACAGTAGGAGTAATATAAAATAACATCCCAATCATAATAAATATGAGCTTAAAAGGAATGACATAAAAGAGTGTACTTAAAAAGAAAGAGAGGTGTAGGATCCCTTACCTCGGGTCCGACTTGACTCGATCGTTCTTTAACGTCCTGAATAATAAACTTGAGTTAATTTCTACTTGCTTAAGAACCTTTTCCAAGCTCATTATTACTTTTATATCAATTATTGACATGTTATAAACATTATGTAATCATTTAAGTTAATAATGTTCATTTTGTCGGTATTTGGTTCTTAAGTCGAAAGTGGACTTCTTACAATTACATGTTGTTCGTGTGGTCAAAGGTTATTTATATCCAGAATGACATTCCTGATTTGTATATCATATATATTATATATATCCATCATATACATGTATTTATAATATTACATAATCATTTAGAGGTAAGAAATGAAATGCACCGTTCATGGAGACGGTAAGCCGTACGTACGCATGAACGCTACTTTCATTTCTTTGTCATATTAATGGAATTAAAACTAAATGAGAGGTATGTATATTTTAATTCCAGAATTATATTCATCATTTAGATATATCATTCATTATATATATCAATTATATACATGTACTTTTAATAGTACATTACATTTGGGGATAAGAAATGAAATGCACCGTTCATGGAGACGGTAAGCCGTATGTACGCATGAACGCTACTTTCATTTCTATCTCATACTTTAATGGAAAGAAATAATAATGATATAGAGGTATATAATAATTCCAGTATAACATCATATATAATAACATTAAATCCATCTTTTATACGTCCCACGTATGGCATTAACGAATCACATCACTTTGAGGGGGCGGTAGTCCGCACTTCCTAAAATGAAGATATCGCGTATACCCATAATGGAAGCCATAAAGGTAAGACACAAATAAAAAATACAGAAGCATAAGTAAAACAAAAACATATAATATATCATATATGAATATAGTGACATCTTAATGGCCACCTTTGAAGATGTTAAGAGAATGTTGAACAATCATCGTTTCGGGAGGCAGAAATTCACCATCCACGGAAACCATATGTTCTTTAACCATTTGATGTAGTTGTGTGAGAGTGTAGCTCGAATAAATCTTATAACAACATCCTAGTATATTTAACATACTGTTGTTGTTACAAAATAAATAAATAAAAAGAGTTTAGGGGGTTAGAGAAGCAAAATAAAACAAATGAACATGAGAGAATGAATTACCTTTAAAAGTTTAACTCCATTTGATTTGAGCCTAAAGGCTTCCTTTGAAAGGATTATGCCGAAAGGGAATCCTATAGGATGAGTAGAGGGATGTGGAGAGAGTAAATGGGCAGGTTTTGGCCGAGCCAAAGGCTTGAGGAGTGTGTGAAATGAGGTAGAGTTGGGGGCCTTTTATAAGAGGAGAGGAGGGGCACTTTTGGAAAGTAAGAAATATTACTTTATTTGAAAATGTGTTTCGGTTTTAAAAGGTCCCACATTGATATAATTCGTGTATAAGGTGTTAAGGGTTCTAAATCAATCCATCCAATAAGTTTTGGACATGTGTAGTTCATAGATTTTACATTATCTTTCCATTTTATTTAAATCGTTAAATAATGATGTCATCGCTGCATCATCATGATGTCATAAATAATTTAATTTATTTAAATTCTAAAAATTATAAAAAAAATACTATGATGTAGGAAATCTTTTTATCTTTCCAATGAATATTTATAACAAAACATCTGACTTGTATAACCCCACTTAAAAATTGTTTTAGTAAAACATATCATGTTTGTGTCATTTTTACTTTAACATTAAATAAAAAGTTATTTATGTAATTTCCCAACCAAAGTGGCTCCATGGGGTCCCCAAGTTGAACCATGGCTTGTCTTGGTCGGCCATTACACATCCAATGAGGTTAGGACATGTGTCAAGTTCATTTCATATTATTAAAACATTATTTTTACCTTAAACTACACTAATTACCTCTAATCGCGATTAAAAACTTAATAAGTTACTATTCACCAAAAAATTATTTTTATCCCATTGAACCACATTTTACTTCTTAATGACAACCATGTATGTCGGATTTTTGAAATTCAAAACACAAAGATGGAAAAATTTCATTTAAACGGAAAAATCAGTTTTTATAAGTACCACTTAGTGGTTTCACTATTCATCAAAAATTGAAGTTTTTCAGAAAAATCCCAAAAATTCACAATAAGCTATATTTGATATTCCAAATTCAAAAGTGAAGTCTATTTTACAAAATTCAAAACATATAAGTCAGATTAATTAATTTAATAATTAATTCCCACTGTCAGAGAAAATAGCGTGTTTTTATGAAACAATAAGTATCAAAAGATTGACACTGGTTTAAATCTGATTTCAAAGTGAAATTAAATCCAACGACCACTATTGGATTTAATTGTAAAAATATATTCTAATTTCAATTTAAAACCAATTCAAAAGATAATCTAATCATATAAATAAATTAGATTAAAAAGAGGTTTTGAATTAAAATACCACATTTTACACTATTCATAAAAAAATGAACTTTATCGGAAAGATACCAAAAATTTACACAAAGTAAATTTTGATGTCCCGATTCTAAAGAAGAGTTTTATTTGGTCCAATATAATGTATAAGAGTGAACAAAACTATATTTAATGACGGTTCACCATCAAAAGGCGATAAGTGAACCTTTAGTGAAAACTAGGGCATATACACCTAAAATTGAATTCTTTCCGTATTTTAAGCCTTTAGCTTTTATTGGATAAATGTAAAAACATTAAAAAACATATATAATCATATTTTAGTTATTTCTATCCATTCCCGCCAATACAACAGCTACATGTTAACTACCATTTGAAATAATATTATTTTATTATTAGAGTGCAACGTAAGATTCCCAAGAAACTCGTTGTTGCGTGTTGGGTACGCCATCGAGCATAGCGTACCCTTTAAAGTCATATCAATATTTTATTCACAAATATGGATAAATATGAAAATGTCATATTATTTATTTACCTGGGGTGTTACATCCTTCCCCCCTTTTGGGAATTGCGTCCTCGCAATTTTAAAATTGCGCTTGGAAACATCCTTGAAAGTCCCACATCGGAACAAGAGTCGGTAAAACAATCACTTTAAAATAAAGAAAGATAAGTACAAAGGTCACCCGAGTTAACCCATACTAGGATTCCATGTAGAAAAATATGGACATGGAGGAGAAAACATAGGGTCATGTTCTGATGGAGAGTGATAGAAAACATGTCTATGAGAAAGTTAACAACAAGAAAATCACAAACTTGTGATGGGTTAAACGGTATTCGATTCCCCAGTAGGAAAAGTTAATAGACAACATTTTTGTTTTAAGTTAATTTTTATTGAGGAATTTATTCATAAGGAAACATAATCACTTATCATGTTGACTTTCAACTTTTACACAAACTCATATTTTCTCCAAAAGATGAGTATTTAGGGAGACTTGTTCGCATTAAGAGTACTATAATCAACTTTTAGAGAATCACCTAATACACAAAAGAGAACTATATACATCCCATGTCTTTAGGCTCTTACCAAAACCAAAACCAAAAAGGTTAGTACAAGATCAGATAATTCAGAAAAGGATAACCCTTTATAAAAAGAAAATCTATTCTTAACCTCCAAGATTTGTCAAACAAAACCCAAAGTTCAACGAGGATCATTAGATAAACAATTTGTCCATAAAATTATTCAAAGTAAACCAATCTAAGATTGAAACCCAAATGTTTGAAGGATTTAGTCACATAGTCTTCCAAGTTAAATCGTAACACTTATCTCCAAACAACATCAATCGCTCCTAAAGTCTCGCATTGAAAAGTAATTATCCTAATCACATATCCTCCATGATAGGTTAATCATTTTCATAAATAACCCATAATCAACTTACTCTTAATTCATAAAATCATATAACTAAAAAGAATCAGTCAAACTAACTAGGGACTTCACGTAGTCCAGTGGTAGGCGATAAATACCAGTCGCACTTTGGTTGTGGGTTCGATTCCCGTAGCTTTGTCTGATGCGACGGGTAGTCACACGGTCTACGTGTTGTCCTTTTTACAAAACTATATAATTCTTAAATCATTCCCCAAAAAGAGATAAAATCATCAAAAATGATCATAACATATTTTAACCTCAAGTCTATCTCATGCCTTTCATTTTCCAACATATCATATAATAACCCATAATTACCTCAAAAGTAAGGATCATATAAACTCTAATGGTTACCTTTATAATTATTACCTGAACTTCCACATGGATTGGTCATCTCGTACATGATGCATTAAAGATCATACCAAGGTTCAAGTGGTTGATCATGACTCCTTGATATTTGGTTTAGAACAACCACGAGTTTCCTCATTGAATCCTCCATTTTATCTAGTATCTTAATCAGAGAACCACCACAGTTTCCTTCAAACCTGTTGTCTCTTTGGTGCCTGCTAGATCCAACCATTCACTAAAAATAGAAATGTCAGTGTGAGTATATCAACAAAACCATCATGTACTAATGAGGAAGGTAAATACTAAGATACACTTACTCATTCACTTTATCTAAAACTAGGACTCTTTCTGAAATCCTAACCATTATGGTAATGTCACTTATGCTTAAAGAATACCCTAACCTCTAAAGTTATCTAAACCAACCTTTGATACCAACTATAAGGCCCCATCCTTAAACCTTACTTAATATTGAATTAAATGATTAATTCACATTAAGGATCTTTTCAGGTTTAGAGTTTTAGATAATTAGGACATAACTATTACATATCAAAAAAAATTACAAAGTAGTCGCTTCTACTAAATTTTCATAAAATAAAAACTCTTAAAAAGAAACATGTATAGTTCCATGTTTTAGGTAGCATGACTTTCCCTTGATCCCATCCTTGACCCTATTCCACGCTAAGTCCTGTGAAAAACATTTCAAAAAATTGGGATGAGCATAAGAAGCTCAGTAAGGGATACACAATGAATGAAAACTGTTAGTTTTTCAAAACAACAAGTAAACCATGAATACTTTATCAATGTAATACTTTTCACCTTCATGAATTAGTAAAAACTCTTCACTGAAAAAAAAATTATCATTACTTACCTTTTTGTAACCAAAGGATTACCATAAAACTCATATAAAGAACACATAACATATATAAAGGTAACATGGGACATAAAAATACTTAAGTGGAATAACCATATGGTCGAATTCCACACATATCACTTAATGGAATAGCCATACGGCCAATTTCCATACATACATAATGGAATAGCCATACGGCCGACTTCCATACCCAATGCATTGGAGGTTATAACGTAACCACTCGTCCTGGTATTCACGACACCACCCGTCATATGGTTTATAACGTAACCACCCGTTAAAAAGTCCAAGTACCAATATAAA
The DNA here is from genome assembly GCA_963277665.1 of Viscum album. NCBI lineage: Eukaryota > Viridiplantae > Streptophyta > Magnoliopsida > Santalales > Viscaceae > Viscum > Viscum album. The sequence continues at coordinate 187,736,986 of OY728159.1, forward strand.
GGAATGATAACATTTCCACATCACAATATATCATAATAGAATCCTTTATCAAAACCATTTTCAAAACCATTTAAAACATTTAATAAAGATATTTTTAAATCAAAGTGTCCCATACCACCTTGAAGCTTAAAATTTTAAACCATTAATATCCATATAAATAAATCCTTAAAACCATTTTGAAAACATGGATATTAATAAGAACAAATAATTAAAACATTTAAAATGACATTTTGGTTAAAGGGGTTTTACCAAAATTAGAGACACTTGAATACAATAATTGAGGAATAACATTTAGTAAGAACTTTATAATATCATGAGAATAAATGGATTCATGATATAATACTCCAAAGGACAGTATATACACCATATAAGAGTTAATTGATGCATAACAACAATGAACCCTCAATAGAAATGTCAAATGTGATGAAATCCCTTAAAAAGAAGGTATCCTTAAATTAAGGACAAATCAATCTCAAAAATATGTGTGAAAAATATAAATACACCCAATATAAGTGGATATTAAGTGTAAAACAATAAAAGGTCATTCACACATATTCAATGGATGACATATTCAATGACTACATGTTGAACCCAAAGAAATCGAAATTGGGTTAAAAAGTTCCCTTGACAGCCTAACGGCATCACATCAAAATGAGTTGATGAGAGATAAAAAGTGTATCTCATCACTTGGACATAAAATTTACATCAATAAGGATATATGAGAACATATCCCAACATAACAATATGTAAATTAAAAGACCCAACAAAAGAAGTCTTTTAAAAAAGAGGAGGGTAAAAGGTTCCCTTACCGACTTGGGTATCTTTCAAAACATACACCCCATGAAAGAAGGACAATAGATCATTGATGTAAATACTCATAAAAGAAAGTATATTACACAAAGAGTAGAATAATGGGCAGTACATACACCACTCAATGGAATTTGTGGCAAATGTAGCATAAATCTCACGGAAATAAAAGTGAGATGAAAAATCCCTTACGAAAATTCGGCAGCCTAACGGCGCCACTCAAAACTTAAAAAATGGATTGATGAGAGGAAATAGGGTCTCTCATCATATGAACATAATAAGTAAAGTAGGAGTAATATAAAAGAACATCCCAATCATAAGAAATATGAGCTTAAAAGGAATGACATAAAAGAGTGTACTTAAAAAGAAAGAGAGGTGTAGGATCCCTTACCTCGGGTCCGACTTGACTCGATCATTCTTTAACGTCCTGAATAATAAACTTGAGTTAATTTCTACTTTCTTAAGAACCTTTTCCAAGTTCATTATTCCTTTTATATCAATTATTTACATGTTATAAACATTATGTAATCATTTAAGTTAATAATGTTCATTTTGTCGGTATTTGGTTCTTAAGTCGAAAGTGGACTTCTTACAATTACATGTTGTTCGTGTGGTCAAAGGTTATTTATATCCAGAATGACATTCCTGATTTGGATATCATATATATTATATATATCCAGAATATACATGTATTTATAATATTACATAATCATTTAGAGGTAAGAAATGAAATGCACCGTTCATGGAGACGGTAAGCCGTACGTACGCATGAATGCTACTTTCATTTCTTTGTCATATTAATGGAATTAAAACTTAATGAGAGGTATGTATATTTTAATTCCAGAATTATATTCATCATTTATATATATAATTCATTATATATATCAATTATATACATGTACTATTAATAGTACATTACATTTGGGGATAAGAAATGAAATGCACCGTTCATGGAGACGGTAAGCCGTATGTACGCATGAATGCTACTTTCATTTCTATCTCATACTTTAATGGAAAGAAATAATAATGATATAGAGGTATATAATAATTCCAGTATAACATCATATATAATAACATTAAATCCATCTTTTATACGTCCCACGTATGGCATTAACGAATCACATCCCTTTGAGGGGGCGGTAGTCCGCACTTCCTAAAATGAAGATATCGCGTATACCCATAATGGAAGTCATAAAGGTAAGACACAAATGAAAAATACAGAAGCATAAGTAAAACATAAACATATAATATATCATATATGAATATAGTGACATCTTAATGGCCACCTTTGAAGGTGTTAAGAGAATGTTGAACAATCATCGTTTCGGGAGGCAGAAATTCACCATCCACGGAAACCGTATGTTCTTTAACCATTTGATGTAGTTGTGTGAGAGTGTAGCTCTAATAAATCTTATAAAAACATCCTAGTATATTGAAGATACTGGTTTTGTTACAAAATAAATAAATAAAAAGAGTTTAGGGGGTTGGAGAAGCAAAATAAAACAAATGAACATGAGAGAACGAATTACCTTTAAAAGTTTAACTCCTTTTGATTTGAGCCTAAAGGCTTCCTTTGAAAGGATTATGCCCAAAGGGAATCCTCTAGGATGAGGATAGGGATGTGGAGAGAGTAAATGGGCAGGGGTTGGCTGATCCAAAGGCTTGAGGAGTGTGTGAAATGAGGTAGAGGTGGGGGCCTTTTATAAGAGGAGAGGAGGGGCACTTTTGGAAAGTAAGAAATATTACTTTATTTGAAAATGTGTTTCGGTTTTAAGAGGTCCCACATTGATATAATTCGTGGATAAGTTGTTAAGGGTTCGAAATCCACCCATACAATAAGTTTTGTACATGTGTAGTTCATATATTTTACATTATCTTTTCATTTTATTTAAATCGTTAAATAATGAGGTCATCGTTGCATCATCATGATGTCATAAATAATTTAATTTATTTAAAGTCTAAAAATTATAAAAAAAATACTATGATGTAGGAAATCTTTTTATCTTTCCAATGACTATTTATAAAAAAAATCTGACTTGTATAACCCCACTTAAAAATTGTTTTAATAAAACATATCATGTTTGTGTCATTTTTACTTTTACATTAAATAAAAAGTTATTTATGTCATTTCCCAACCAAAGTGGCTCCATGGGGTCTCCAAGTTGACCCATGGCTTTTCTTGGTCGGCCATTACACATCCAATGAGGTTAGGACATGTGTCAAGTTCCTTTAATATTATTAAAATATTATTTTTACCTTAAACTACACTAATTACCTCTAATCGCGATTAAAAACTTAATAAGTTACTATTCACCAAAAAATTATTTTTATCCCATTGAACCACATTTTACTTCTTAATAACAACCATGTATGTCGGATTTTTGAAATTCAAAACACAAAGATAGAAAAATTTCATTTAAACGGAAAACTCAGTTTTTATAAGTACCACTTAGTGGTTTCACTATTCATCAAAAATTGAAGTTTTTCAGAAAAATCCCAAAAATTCACCATAATCTATATTTGATATTACGAATTCAAAAATGAAGTCTATTTTACAAAATTCAAAAAATATAAGTCAGATTAATTAATTTAATAATTAATTCCCACCGTCAGAGCAAATAGCGTGTTTTTATGAAACAATAAGTATCAAAAGATTGACACTGGTTTAAGTCTGATTTCAAAGTGAAATTAATTCCAACGACCACTATTGGATTTAATGGTAAAAATATATTCTAATTTCACTTTAAACCCAATTAAAAAGATAATCTAATCATATAAATAAATTAGATTAAAAAGAGGTTTTGAATTAAAATACCACATTTTACACTATTCATAAAAAAAATTACTTTATCAGAAAGATACCAAAAATTTTCAAAAAGTAAATTTTGATGTCCCGATTATAAAGAAGAGTTTTATTTGGTCCAATAGAATGTATAAGAGTGAACAAAACTATATTTAATGACGGTTCGCCATCAAAAGGTGATAAGTGAACCTTTAGTGAAAACTAGGGCATATACACCTAAAATTGAATTCTTTCCATATTTTAAGCCTTTAGATTTTATTGGATAAATGTAAAAACATTAAAAAACATATATAATCATATTTTAGTTATTTTTATCCATTCCCGCCAATACAACGGCTACATGTTAACTACCATTTGAAATAATATTATTTTATTATTAGAGTGCAACGTAAGATTCCCAAGAAACTCGTTGTTGCGTGTTGGGTACTCCATCGAGCATAGCGTCCCCTTTAAAGTCATATCAATATTTTATTCACAATTATGGATAAATATGAAAATGTCATATTCTTTATTTACCTGGGGTGTTACAATATCAATAACCACTTTCATAATGATGGAATGCATAATTTTAGACTATCATAACCACATAGTCAAGGCCTTGTGTCGATACTACAAATAAGATTTTGTCAAGACCTTGTTCCAAGACACTAGTTTGTCTCATGAGACCTATCGATGCATTGAGGAGCTATAGCGGGCTCCACCCGTAACTTACTAAGTCCAATGCATTCCTCATATGAAAAGGTTTAAATATAACATAAAAATTCGTATTAAAACTAGCATACGAAATGTCAATACTCTATCTATAAACCATGAATGGTGTAAAAATAACACATCTACAGTCAAACGTAATCACAAAAACTTCAATACAATATGGAAGTTTTTTATCATAATAAATCAACTTCAAATAATCTTAAAATCCATCAAAGGATGTTGACATAGATGAAATCAAAATTATTTGAGAGAAATATCTATTTTTTTGAAATCATTTAAAAGTCACATAATTATAAAAGAAAACATTTACTTTGAAAATATTCTTATAATATTTTAAGGGAAGCTTCGACAATTTATAACGGTGTAAAATATCTACACCCACCGTATAAGTTAAAAATACATTCTTACCTTAATTTTGTCGAAAAGTTTAAAAAGGACCTTGTTTGGAAATTGATGGAAAGATTCCTTTCAAACCATTTTATAAAAAGTAAAAAAAGGGTATAAATAACCATAACCCATAGTCTAATAAATATTAAAAATGTTTTGGAATATAGTTTTAAGAAACATGGATGTGGATGATAAATATGTCCCAGTAGATAATTACGTATAAACAACCTCGGATAAGGAAGAAATTGTGAAATTAACCCTTACCTTGTACTTTTCCTTGGTCGAGGGTAGTTTAACCTATTGTTTAATGGTGAAATAATTGTTATTAAATTATATAATAATCATATACATAAATATGATATCATATATGATCTTTTAATATTGCTTTGTGAATAATATTTTATTATTATCGTCGTTTCGGGTGTTCACTTACTCATTTTCTTTTATATGTTTTGTTACATAAGTTGTTATTGTTATCCATATGTTGTATCTTATTAATATACATAATGATATAACATCCTCAAAAATTATTTTTAATCATCAAATGAAAATTAGTCTGGAATTGATACGATGGGGAATGAATCTCATCGCGTTCGTGGAGACGGTAATCTGTACGTACGCACGAGCAACAATATCATTATTTTCATATTAAAATAATATATAATTGGATGGTGTATCATATATAAAGAATAATTATCTTGTTATATTTATTATTTACATCAATTACACATCATTATCATACCCATTCAAATAATAATGTTTTGAATAACAATTACACCACGATGTGGAGACGGTAAGTCATACGTACGCACGTATGGTGACATGTCATTCAAAGGATGGATAGAATACTGAATATGGTTGTACCATATTTATAATAACATAACATTATATATAATATAATAGAGTTATTATTTTATAATGTAAATAACAAATAAATAAGAAGTGGAATAAGAAAGGAACTTGAAAGAGGGTGGTGAAATCATTACCTCTTCTTCAGGTTCTTCCTTTTGATTTGATCAAAAGGGCTCCTTAGGTTGGATTTATGATCAAAAAAAGGACTATAGGTTTAATTGAGGAAATTTTAGAGAATATTTGGGTAGGTTTTGGATGATCCAAAAGGCTTTGAAGGTGTGAATTAGAGAGAAGGGGGAGTGCCCTTTTATAAGAGGGGTGAGGGGAACCTTAGGAAAAGCTAGAAATATTATTTTATAATAAATTTATATTTGGTTTATAATGGCTCCAAAGTGTATTATTTAAAGTTTAAGGTGGGGATAGGTCTAAAACCACTCAAAAAATAGGTTTTAGACAAGTTTGGGTCACTATATTAACCTTATCTTTTAGTTTTAACTCTTAGTTAATTAGTTTGACATTTATCATGTATCTTTTATTTTTATATTATATAGTTAATAAACTTACTATATACTTCCACGTGACCCCCAAGTGGTCCATTAATGACACAAATTTCATTATATAAGTACTTTGGCAAAACATTAGATTTTTAGGAATAGAATATCAAATAATAATATAATATTTTCTTTAAAAACTCTTTTATGTCAATTTTGACACTATTTAATTATTGATTTTTTTTAAAGTATTAAAAACTTTATTAATTGGAACCAAATTTATTTAAGTAATTCTAACATGTCATATTAACCAATAAAATTCATGTATGTCATCAAAACTTTCAAATTATATTTATTTTAACATTTATAATACCAATTAATTCACGTTGTCAAAACAAAGAGCGTGTTTTTTAAGAAATAATAACTATCAAAAGATTGACACCTGTTTATGTCTATTTTAAATGTGAAATTACATCCAATTACCAATATTGGATTAAATGGTAAAAATATATTCTAATTATACTTTAAAACCTCTCAATATTATAATTTATCACTATAAATTATTTGGATTAAAAAGTTGTTTTTAATTAATGTTTAGTATTTTTCACTATTCATCAAAATTTGAATGTTTTCTAAAAAATACAAAAAATTCACCCTAGGATAATTTCGATATTCCAAATCTAAAAATGAAGTCCATTTTGAAAGATAAAATTTATAAAATTTCAAAAATTGGGTATTACTATTCATAATGGCTAGTTTGATTGGTTGTGGTGTGTTAGAACTCGAAGTTGTGTACAACACACGCTACTGTATTATTCAAAGAGAAGCGTACCGTGGAAGCTTGGGGTGTTACATTCTCCCCTCCTTCAAATAATTTTGTCCTCTAAATTTCTAGAATATTACTACATAAAAATACTCAGGTGGTTATTCATTATAAGTGTAATGTGTATTTGAATGGTATTTAGTTAACTTTGGGGTATTGTTGGTTTAGTTTTAGAAATTAAGATTAGTGTTTCTTTATCTAATGGAATATCCTTTTGGGGGATCATCAAATCTTATACTAACCATTTTGGTTTTGATTAATCTCTAAAGACAAGGTAAATATATAGTTTATCCTTCATGGATCATGTGATTCTATAGAAGTTTATTCTAGCTCTTCCAGTGTGACCATGTCTTCTTGAATACTCATCATTTAAAAAAATGAGTTAGTGGTAGAAATTAATTAAAGAATTAAACTCCACTTAAAAAGTAAGTATATCTCTTTATGTTCTTAGTAAATCTCATAAATTAATTCCTCATCTTTATGTAATGTAACTTAAAACAAAAAAAATGTTGTCTGTTTACTTTTCCAACTGGGAGACTAATGACCATTTGTCCCATCACAAGTTTGTGGTTTTATTGTTATTAACTTTATCCTGATCATGTTTTATATCCCTCTCCATCAGAACTTGACACTTATTTTATCATCCATATCCATGTTTTCCTACATGGAATCCTAGTATGGGTTATCTTGAGTGACCTTTGTACTTCTCTTTCTTTGTTTTAATGTGATAGTTTTATTGACTATTTTTCCGATGTGGGACTTTCCATTATATTCCCAAGCCCAATTTTAAAAAAAAATAGAGGATGAAATTATTTAAAGGATTGGATAATGTAACACCCCAAGCTTCCATGGTATGCTTCCCTTTGAATAATATAGTAGCGTGTGTTGTACGCAACTTTGAGTTCTAACACACACCACAACCAATCAAACTAGCCGTTATGAATAGTAATACCCACTTTTTGAAATTTTATAAATTTTATCTTTCAAAATGGACATCATTTTTGGATTCTGAATATAGAAATTATCCAAGGGTGAATTTTTGGTATTTTTTAGAAAACATTCAAATTTCGATGAATAGTGAAAAATACTAAACATTAATTAAAAACAACTTTTTTAATCCAAATAATTTATAGTGATAAATTATAATATTCAGAGGTTTTAAAGTATAATTAGAATATATTTTTACCATTTAATCCAATATTGGTAATTATATGTAATTTCACATTTAAACTATACATAAACAAGTGTCAATCTTTTGATAGTTATTATTTCTTAAAAAACACGCTCTTTGTTTTAACAACGGGAATTAATTTTAAATTAATTTCTGCCACTTCTGTGTTTTGAATTTAGAAAAATGGATTCAATATTTATAATCAGGAGTTCCAAATTGTTTAAATAGTTAACTTTTATTTTTATACATTTTGAATAATTATTTCGGTAAATATTTTATTTACCGTGGTTAAAGGGTAAATCCTATAAATAAGGGTAAACAAATAATATTATAATAACATAAAATTACCCTAAAATGCATCCTAACCCTATTGGTTGATACATGTCCGACCATGGGAATATTTGGGTTGATTTTGAGACCCCATGGAGCCACTTATAAGTGATAATGACACTTTATCTTAATTAAGTTAAAGTAAATACAAAAATGACATAAGCAAATATCTTTTAGAAAAACAATTTTTACATAGCGTTATATATGTTATATTTTTTACTATAAATATTAATTAGAAATATGAAAATATTTCCTACATAATTTTATTTTATTTACAATATTTAAACATTTAATAATTAAATTTATTAATGAAACAATAATGATGCAGTATTTTCCTTATTAATGAAAGAATCAAATAATTAGCATTATAAATGTTAAAATAAATATAATTTGAAAGTTTTGATGACATAAACGAATTTTATTGGTTACTATGACATGTTATTATTACTTAAATCAATTTGGTTCGAATTAATAAAGTTGTTAAGACTTTAACAAAAATCAATTATTAAATAGTGTCAAAATTGACATAAAAGAGGTTTTAAAGAAACTATTATATTATTAATTGATATTATATTCCTAAAAATCTAAGGTTTGGAAAAAGGACTTATATAATGATATTTTTATCATTAATGGACCACTTGGGGGTCTCTTGGAAGTATATAGTAAGTTTATTAACTATATAATATAAAAATACAAATAGAAATGGTAAATGTCAAACTAATTAACTAAGAGTTAAAACTAAAAGATAAGGTTAATATAGTGACCCAAACCTGTCTAAAACCTATTTGTTGAGAGGTTTTAGACCTATAACCACCTTAAACTTTAAATAATCTACTTTGGATCCATTAGAAATCGAATATGAATTTCTTATAAAATAATATTTCAAGATTTTCTTAAGGTGCTCATCACCCCTCTTATAAAGGGGCACCCACCATTCCCTCTAATTCACACCTTCAAAGCCTTTTGGCTCGAAACACCCCTGCCCAAATATTATCTCAACTTACCTAAATTAAACCTAGAGGACTTATTTGGATCATAAATCCAACCTAAGGAGCCCTTTTGATCAAATCAAAAGAAAGAATCCGAAGAAGAGGTAATGATTTCACCACCCTCTTTCAAGTTCCTTTCTTCTTCCACTTCTTCTTTATTTGTTATTTACATTCTAAAATAATAAATTCATTATATTCTATATACTATGATGTTATTATAAATATGGTACAACCATATTCAGTATTATATCCATCCTTTGAATGACATGTCACCATACGTGCGTACGCACGGCTTATCGTCTCCACGTCGTGGTGTAATTGTTACTCAAAACATTATTATTTGGATGGGTATGATAATTATGTGTAATTTAAGTAAATAATAAATATAACATTATAATTATTATTTATATATGATACACCATCCAATTATATATTATTTTAATATCAAAATAATGATATTGTTGCTCGTGCATACGTACGGATTACCATCTCCACGAACACGATGAGATTCATTCCTCATCGTATAAATTCAAGACTAATTTTCATTTGATGATTAAAAATAATGTTTAATGACTTTATGTTATTCTGGATATGAATAAGACACAACCTATGGATAACAATAATGACTTATGTAACAAAACATATAAAAGAAAACGAGTAAGTGAACACCCGAAACTACGATAATACTAAAATATTATTAACAAAGAAATATTAAAAGATCATATATGATATCATATTTATGTATATGATTCTTGTATAATTTAATAACAATTATTTTACCATTATACAGGATTTTAAACTACCCTCAACCAAGTAAAATTACAAGGTAAGGGTTAATTTCACAATCTCTTCATTATTCGAGGTTTTTTATACGTAATTATCTACTGGGACCTCTTTATCATCCACATCCATGTTTCTTAAAAATGTATTCCAAAACATTTTTACTATTTACTAGACAATGGGTTAAAGTCATTTATACCCTTTTTTTACTTTTTATAAAATGGTTTGAAAGGAATCTTTCTGTCGTTTTCCAAACAAGGTCATTTTTAACCTTTTCGACAAAATTAAGGTAAGAATGTCTTTTTAACTTATACAGAAGGTGCGGCTATTTTCCACTGTTATAAATCATCGAAGCTTCCCTTACAAGATTATAAGAATATTTTCAAAGTAAATGTTTTATTTTATAATTATTTTACTATTAAATGATTTCAAAAAAAGAGATATTTCTCTCAAATAGTTTTTATTTCATCTATGTCAACATCCTTTGATGGATTTTAAGATTATTTGTTGATTTATTATGATACAAAACTTCCATATTGTATTGAAGGTTTTTTGAATATATTTGACTGTGGATGTGTTATTTTTACACCATTCATGGTTTATAGATAGAGTATTGACATTTTGTTTGCTAGTTTTAATACGAATGTTTATGTTATGTTTAAACCTTTTCATATAAGGAATGCATTGGACTTAGTAAGTGACGGGTGGAGCCCCCTATAGCTCCTCGATGCATCGGTAGGTATCATGAGACAAAATAGTGTCTTGGCATAAGGCCTTGACAAAATCTTATTTATAGTCTTGGCACAAGGCCTTGACTATGTGGTTATGATAGTCTGGCATTATGCATTCCATCATTATGAAAGTGGTTATTGATATTGCATGTGATTTTTCGACCAGTAGAATATCCATGTGAATAAGTAAATGGCATTATTTCATTTTATTTTTTCCATATTATGTTGAATTTCAAGTTTAAAAGGCTTTTGTTTTCGTTATACATTGCCTTAAATGTTTATGCTTATTTATAAAAGTTTCCGCTATATTTTTATCCTTACTGAGCATATGAGCTCACCCCTTTCTATGTTTTATTTTTTCTAGGATGTGAAGAAGTATTTTATGACTGACCTACAGGGATAGTCTGAGGGGATATGATTGTGGACTACGGAGACTATGTTGTTGTATTTTTCATTTTATGATGAAATGTAAGACTTATGAATGTATATAGTGATTCCAAGGCTACTAAACTAATCGGTCTTTCTAGTGTCTTAGACATGACATACAAGAGGACCTTATTCCGGTGTAGGTTCTAGAAAATAGATATATTCTTACAAAAACATAAGAGATATAGTGAAAAGTTAAACAAAATGAAAAGATCATCTCTGCATCCACAAGCTACAACAATGATAACCAACTCTGACAACCTGTGAAAAACATTTCAAAAACTTTAGGTGAGCACAAAAGATGCTCAGTAAGTGGTTTTAAAACCTTCAATAAACACTTATAATCCATTCTTTGAAAAACTATTTCAAAACAATTTTAAATGCCCTTTTTTAAAAAAAATACCATTTGAAATTACTTATGGTATAAAAATATTAGTTCAATTTTTGTAAAATAATTACGTTCAAAACCATTCAAAAATAATCCAGTGTCCTTCTAAAAACATTAGGCAAGCTTCTGAAAACAAAACATCTCATCTGAGACTAATTGAAATGTATAATTTCCTTGAATGATGGGTTTAGTCCCCAATTCCTTCCTGTCTACAATGCTCAAGAGTCGTGTTTTCTAAAAACATTTTAAGATTACGTTAAATACATATACATTTGCACTGGGTTTTCATATATTAAAACTCGTAAACAACATTTTATACATAAGTAATGCATGTGTACAAATTTATATATACATATTCTTATTTATATATATATATATACTTTTATAAGATTTCATCTGCTTGTTCTGAATTAGTCGATTTACACATCAACTTATCTCTACAAGATTTGTCATACATACTTTTCCATTTATCGATTTATTCCTTTTAAAAATAATAATAATAAATTAACCATGCATATATATATATATCACATAAAATATGCACAACTATTATCCAAACACAATTAGTGATACCGATGCGCACGATGTGTCATTAATAGGAAATAATGGTCATTACCTATATGACATTCATGAGTTAGTTTATAATTCAATGAGTGTCGACGATGAACATAAAAGCATGGCCATGTATCTATGCAGATGTGACGATCAGAATGTCGATAAAACATGTTGATAGTTAATGTGTGAGTGTTTTTGGAAACATGACGATAAGTTGAAATAAAATTTCAAAATAATAATCATCATTTTATCTATATGAATATACATATACACATATATATACATGTATAACCATTTAAAATAACATAATTTGAATAATAAGAATAAAATCGTAATAATATTTTTACCTTAAAATTCTGCAGAATAAAAGAAAACCAAAACCAACAAATATAATTAATATTTAGGTTGGTTTTGAAGTACACATATAAATATTTATACATATAAATCTGTATATACCAAGGTATCCAAGATTAGATTCTGCATAATCAAATCATAAACACTCTTAGAAATATTTTAAAAGAAGGATTGAAATCTAAGTATATAAAACCACATATTCATAATTATTTAATAAAGGTTTTTAAAATAGATATGATTGAAAATAGACCCTTACTTGGCTTGGATGAGAGGCTCAGACCAAAGAGGGTTTGCTGGATATTTGAGGAAGAGAACCCATAGCATTTTTTTTCATGTAGGGTGATACTTCTCCCAAATTTATAAAAGAGAAGGAATGACAATCTTATAGAAGAAACTAACTAAAAATAATAAATAAAATAAAATGACCAAACAAAGTCTCACGGGTTAATAGTTTCCTTTTTTTTGTTTCACGCTACATTCAAACTAACATGTTTTATTATTATTTTTTTCCCTTATCATTATTTCAATCTTCACGTTCTATCACATCACTCTCAAAGGCCATGAATCATGCCTCAAATAAGAATTTTTCATTTTTTATATCAATCTATTTTATCATGTTTTTTTATGTTTTTTTCTCTTATGATATACGTGAAAAAACCTATCCCACTATTCAACCTTTTGACTTCTCATCCCAAAATCCATGCCACACATAAAAAAAATCAATATATTATTTTAAAAAAAAGAAAATAGGTGGTTCAATCAATCCTCTATCTACATTCACGCCTCTTTATTTTTTTTAATAATAATATATTTATTTATTCATTTTGTTAATACCTCAAAACGTTTAAACTATTAATAAATTATATATTTATATATATTTACCATTTTAGCATATTTTATATGAATATATATATATATATAATTTGTTTTATTAAAATAAATATTTCAAATCACGCATTTTATATATATATATACACACAATTTTAGCATTTTTTATAAATAAATAAATATATATATATAATTTGTTTTATTAAAATAAATATTTCAAATTATACATTTTTTTATTTAAAACATATATATTATGCGTTTTTTATAATATAACTATTATATGTATTTTTAATTTATAAATTTTATAAAAATAAAACATAATATATCTCTTATATTTATAAAATATATTATCTAAAAAAATAATAATAATAATAATTTTAAATGACATGTATAATAAAATTATAATTTTATAACAATATTAGTTTTATTAATAATTTTATATAACTTAAAACTAATATATATATTGCATAAAAAGAAAATCAAATTGATTATATTAAATAGTAATTTTGAAAAAAATATTTATTGAAATATTCTTTAAATATTATTTTCCTTTTGGAAACAAAATTAAATTGTACTTTTAATAAAACAATTAGTTTCAAATTCCATTTCAAAAAAAATTATCTTAAAAATATTTAAATTATAAGTATATTCACTTAATAAAATATAATAAAAACTGGGTTTAGATTTTCTGGGCTGTTACATTATCCCCCCCTTAAAAAGAATTGCGTCCTCACAATTCGATCATTGGACTAAAAGCAATTCTGATTTTTCATATTCAAAATTTAGAAAACTGGGACCGCTAGATTCCTAGACACTAATGTTAAATGACAAAATCTATTTCCAAAATTGTCTAGACCATTCCTCTGATACCAAGTGTAATGCCCCGACCCTAGTTACCTAGAGTCAATGCACTATTACATAACATTTGTATGATCACAAAAGATCAAGTCTCAAAAGATCGATTAGTTTAGTAGCCTTGGAATCACTAGATACATTCATAAGTCTTACATTAAATCATAAAATGAAAAATACAACAAAATAGTCTCCATAGTCCACACTCATATCCCCTCAGACAATTCCTGTAGGTCAATCATAAAATACTTCTTCACATCCTAGGAAAAATAAAACATAGAAAGGGGTGAGCTCAGATTCTCAGTAAGGATAACAATATAGCGGAAACTTTCATAAATAAGCCTAAACATTTAAGGAAATGTATAACTAAAACAAAAGCCTTCTAAACTTGAACTTCAGAATAATATGGAAAAAATAAAATTAAATAATGTCATTTACTTATTCACATGGATATTCTACTAGTCGAATAATCACATGCATTATCAATAACCACTTTCATAATGATGTAATGCATAATGTCAGACTATCATAACCACATAGTCAAGGCCTTTTTCCAAGAATACAAATAAGATTTTGTCAAGGCCTTGTTCCAAGATACTAGTTTGTCTCATAAGACCTACCAATTCATCGAGGAGCTATAGCGGGCTCCACCCGTCACTTACTAAGTCCAATTCATTCCTCATATGAAAAGGTTTAAACATAACATAAACATTCGTATTAAAACTAGCATATGAAATGTCAATACTCTATCTATAAACCATGAATAGTGTAAAAATAACACATCCATAGTCAAACATATTCAAAAAACCTTCAATACAATATGGAAGTTTTGTATCATAATAAATAAACTTCAAATAATCTTAAAATCCATCAAAAGATGTTGACATAAATGAAATCAAAACTATTTGAGAGAAATGTCTTTTTTTTTAAATCATTTAAAAGTCACATAATTATAAAAGAAAAAAAATTACTTTGAAAATATTCTTATAATCTTGTAAGGGAAGCTTCGATGATTTATAACGGTGGAAAATAGTTGCACCCGCCATATAAGTTAAAAAGACATTCTTACCTTAATTTTGTCGAAAAGGTTAAAAAATACCTTGTTTGGAAAATGACGGAAAGATTCCTTTCAAAACATTTTATAAAAAGTCAAATAAGGGTATAAATGACTTTAACCCATAGTCTATTAAATAGTAAAAAAAATTGGAATACATTTTTAAGAAACATGGATGTGGATGACAAAGAGGTCTTAGTGGATAATTACGTATAAACAACCTCGGATAATGAAGAGATTGTGAAATTAACCCTTAACTTGTACTTTTCCTTTGTCGAGGGTAGTTTAAACTCATTTATAATGGTTAAATAATTGTTATTAAATTATACAAGAATCATATACATAAATATTATATCATATATGATCTTTTAATATTGCATTGTTAATAATATTTTAGTATTATCGTCGTTTCGGGTGTTCACTTACTCGTTTTCTTTTATATGTTTTGTTACATAAGTCATGCTTGTTATCCATAGGTTGTCTCTTATTCATATCCAGAATTATATAAAGTCCTTAAAAATTATTTTTAATCATCAAATGAGAATTAGTCTTGAATTGATATGATGGGGAATGAATCTCATCACGTTCGTGGAGACGGTAATCCGTACGTACGCACGAGCGACAATATCATTATTTTGATATTAAAATAATATATAATTGGATGGTGTATCATATATACAGAATCATTATCATGTTATATTTAATATTTACATCAATTACACATCATTATCATACCCATTCAAATAATAATGTTTTGAATAACAATTACACCACGACGTGGAGACGGTAAGTCGTACGTACGCACGTATGGTGACATGTCATTCAAAGGATGGATAGAATACTGAATATGTTTGTACCATATTTATAATAACATCATAGTATATATAAGATACTAGAGTTATTATTTTATAATGTAAATAACAAAGAAAGAGGAAGTGGAAGAAGAAAAGAACTTGAAAGAGGGTGGTGAAAACATTACCTCTTCTTCTGGTTCTTCCTTTTGATTTGATCAAAAGGGTTCCTTAGGTTGGCTTTCTGATCAAAATAAGGCCTCTAGGTTTAAGTGAGGAAAGTTTAGAGAATATTTGGTCTGGGTTTGGCTGAGTCAAAAGGCATTTAATGTGTGAATTAGAGAGAATGGGGAGTGCCCTTTTATAATAGGGGTGAGGGGCACCTTAGGAAAAGCTAGAAATATTATTTTATAATAAATTCATATTCGGTTTATAATGGATCCAAAGTGAATTATTTAAAATTTAATGTTGTGATAGGTCTAAAACCACTCAACCAATAGGTTTTAGACAGGTTTGGGTCACTATATTAACCTTATATTTTAGTTTTAACTCTT
The DNA here is from genome assembly GCA_963277665.1 of Viscum album. Lineage (NCBI taxonomy): Eukaryota > Viridiplantae > Streptophyta > Magnoliopsida > Santalales > Viscaceae > Viscum > Viscum album. The sequence goes on from OY728159.1 coordinate 187,753,663, forward strand.
AGTTAATTAGTTTGACATTTACCATGTCTCTTTGTATTTTTATATTATATAGTTAATAAACTTACTATATACTTAAAAGATACCCCCAAGTGGTATATTAATGATACAACTATAATTATATAAGTCCTTTGGCCCAAACTTAGATTTTTTAGAATATAATATCAATTAATAATATAATATTTTCTTTAAAAACTCTTTTATGTCAATTTGGCACTATTTAATAATTGATTTTTTTTAAAGTCTTAACAACTTTATTAATTCGAACCAAATTCATTTAATTAATCCTAACATGTCATATTAACCAATAAAATTATTTTATGTCATCAAAACAATCAAATAGTGAGACTTTTAAATGTTTTCAAGAAAAAGGGTGATGTGGGACACTTTGATTCAAAAATCTATTTTCAAAAATCTATTTTAAAATTCATGGATTTCATCAAAAATTTCAACAAGTTTGTGGTTTTCAAAGTGTTATGGGACACTTTTATTCAAAAAATCTATTTTAAATGTCTTCTTGATAAATAGTGAGACTTTTAAATGTTTTCAAGAAAAAGGGTGATATTTCTCTCAAATAGTTTTGATGGTTATTTTCATCTATGTCACTGTTTATCAAGAAGGAATTTAAAATAGATTTTTGAATAAAAGTGTACCATACCACTTTGAAAATTTGAAAATGAATTTTAATTTTAAAACATTAATTTCTATATAAATAAATCCTTAAAACCATTTTTAAAACATGGACATTAATGAGAATGATTTAGAAGAATAAATCTTTTAAACATTTAAATGATAGTTTAGTTACAGTTCCTAACCAAAAGAGAGACACTTGAATATTAATAATTTAGGTAATAAAAACTTTTTAATATCATGAGAATAAAGGGATCCATGATATACTATGTCAAAGTACATTATATACACCATATAAAAGTGATTTGGTGCATAACAACAAAGAAGTCCTAATGGAATTTAATTGAGATGAAATATCTTATAAAGAAGGTATCCTTAGGTTAAGGATAAATCAATGAAATAATTATGTGTGAAAAATATAAATACACTAAATATTATTGGATATTCAGTGTAAATCAATCAGAGTACATTCACACATATTCTTGTAAAAACAACACCAATGAATTGGATATTCAACTCAACAAATGGAGATTGAGTTAAAATTACTCTTATCAAGTTCATATCGATGACTTGATAATTTATCAATGGAGTGATTATGTGTATGAAAAGTATATCCACATAAAGGGGAGTGTAAATTATTACATAAGAAAATGAATAGTGATTCCACGCATAATCTTGGAGTAAAATAATCAATGAAGTATGCATAAAGCCGAATGAGTGGAAATTGAAATTTCAAATTCCCATATCGATTTGGTAACTTACAGAACATACACCCATGAAAGAAGTATTGTAAAATGATGATTTAAATATCCATAAATTTAATTATATTACACAATGAATATAATCATGGGTAGTACACACACCATATGCAATAAATAAGCGATGAACAATGGAAATCTTAAGGAATTAAAAGTGAGATAAGAAACCCATTACTTTGTACTTTTTCTTTGGTCGAGGGTAGGTTAACCTCATTTATAATGGTGAAATAATTTTTATTGAATTATACAAGAATTATATACATTAATATGATATCATATATGATCTTTTAACATTTATTTGTTAATAATATCTTAGTATTATCGTCGTTTCGGGTGTTAACGGATTCATTTTCCTTTATATTATTTGTTATGTGATCCATATTTTTTATGGATGGGATGTATCTTATTCATATCCATAATTATATCATGCCTCTAAACATTATTTTCAACCATCAAATGAAATTTATTCTTGAATATATATTATGGTGAATGAATCTCATCGCGTTCGTAGAGACGGTTTTCCGTACGTACGTACGAGCAACAATATCACTCTTTTGATATTAAAATAATACATAATTGGATGGTATATCATATATACAGAATCATTATCATGTTATATTTATTATTTACATGAATTATACATCATTATTATACTCATCCAAATAATAAAGTATTGAATAACAATTACACCAAGACGTGGAGACGGTAATCCGTACGTACGCACGTATGGTGACATGTCATTCAAAGGATGGATAGAATAATGAATATGGTTGTACCATATTTATAATAACTTCATAGTATATATATGATACTGGAGTTATTATTTTATAATGGAAATAACAAAAAAGAAGAAGTGGAAGAAGAAAATAACTTGAAAGATGGTGGTGAAATTACTACCTCTTCTTCGGGTTCTTCCTTTTGATTTGATCAAAAGAGATCCTTAAGTTAGCTTTATGACCAAAGTAGGGACTCTAGGATGAATTGAGGGAAGTTTATAGGATATTTGTTCATGTTTGTTCTGAGCCAAAAGGCTTTGAAGGTGTGAATTAGTGAGTAGGGGGAGTGCCCTTTTATAAGAGGGGTGAGGGGCACCTTAGGAAAAGCTAGAAATATTATCTTATAATAAATTCATATTTGGTTTCTAATGACTCAAAAGTGGGTTATTTAAAGTTTAAAGTGGGGATAGTTCGAAAACCACTCAAACAATAGGTTTTAGATAGGTTTGGGTCACTATATTAACTTTATATTTTTGATTTAACTCTTAGTTAAATAGTTTGACATTTACCATGTCTCTTTGTATTTTTATATTATATAGTTAATAAACTTACTATATATTTCCAAGAGATACTCAAGTGGTCCATTAATGTTACACCTATCATTATATAAGTTCTTTTTCCGAACCATAGATTTTTAGGAATAGAATATCAATTAATAATATAATATTTGTTTTAAAAACTCATTTATGTCAATTTTGGCACTATTTAATAATTGATTTTTGTTAAAGTCTTAAAACTTTATTAATTAAAAAAATAATTTAATAAATCCTAAAATTTCATATTAACCAATAAAATTCATAGATTTTATCAAAACTTTCAAATTATATTTATTTTAACATTTATAGTACCAATTATTTGATTCTTTCATTACTAAGGAAAATACTGCATCGTTATTGTGTCATATATAAATTTAATTATTAAATGTCTAAAAATTATAAATAAAATACCATTATGTAGGAAATATTTTGATATTTATAATGAATATTTATATTCAAAAATATAACATAGATATCTCTATGTAAAAAAATTTTTTCTAAAAGATATATGCTTATGTCATTTTTGTATTTACTTTAACTTAATTAATATAAAGTGTCATTATCACTTACAAGTGGCTCCATGGGGTCCCAAAATCGACCCAAATATGACCCTGTTCGGACATGTATCAAAAAATAGGTTTATGACACATTTTAGGGTAATTTAATATTATTATAATATTATTTTTTTACCCATATTTACCGGATTTAGCCTTTAACCATGGTAAATAAAATATTTACCGAAGTAATTATTCAAAATTTCTAAAAATAAAAGTTACCTATTTACACAATTTGGACCTCATGATTATAAATATGGAATCCATTTTTCTAAATTCAAAACACATAAGTGGAGGAAATTAATTTAAAATTAATTCCCGTTGTCAAAACAAAGAGCGTGTTTTTTAAGAAATAATAACTATCAAAAGATTGACACTTGTTTATGTCTAGTTTAAATGTGAAATTATATTCAATTACCAATATTAGATTAAATGGTAAAAATATATTCTAATTATACTTTAAAACCTCTCAATAGTATAATTTGTCACTATAAATTATTTGGATTAAAAAAGTTGTTTTCGATTAATGTTTAGTATCTTTCACTATTCATCAAAATTTGAATGTTTTCTAAAAAATACCAAAAATTCACCCTAGGCTAATTTTGATATTATGAATCCAAAAATGATGTCAATTTTGAAAGATAAAATTTATAAAATTTTAAAAAGTGGGTATTACTATTCATAACGGCTAGTTTTATTGGTTGTGGTATGTGTTATAACTCAAAGTTGCGTACAACACACGCTAATGTATTATTCAAAGGGAAGCATACCGTGGAAGCTTGGGGTGTTACATTCTCTCCTCCTTCAAATAATTTCATCCTAAATTTTTTTTTAAAAAATTGGGCTTTGGAATATAATGGAAAGTCCCACATCGGAAAAAGAGTCAATAAAACTATCACTTTAAAAGAAAGAAAGAGAAGTATAAAAGTCACCCAAGATAACTCATACTAGGATTCCATGTAGGAAAACATGGATATGGATGATAAAATAAGTGTTAAGTTCTGATGGAGAGGGATAGAAAACATGATCAAGAGAAAGTTAACAACAAGAAAACCACAAACTTGTGATGGGACTAATGGTCATTAGTCTCTCAGTAGGAAAAATAAACGGACGACATTTTTTTTGTTTTAAGTTATATTACATAAAGATGAGGAATTAATTTATGAGATTTACTTAGAACATAAAGAGATATACTTACTTTTTAAGTAGAGTTTCATTATTTAATTAATTTATACCACTAACTCATTTTTTTTAAACGATGATTATTCAAGAAAACATGGTCACACTGGAAGAGCTAGAATAAACTTCCATAGGATCACATGATCCACAAAGTATAAACTATATATTTACCTTATCTTTAGAGATTAATAAAATCCAAAATGGTTAGTATAATATCTGATGATCCCCCAAAAAGAAATTCCATTAGAGAAAGAAACACTAATCTTAATTTCTAAAACTAAACCAACAATACCCCAAAGTTAAATAAATACCATTCAATAAACAATTGTCCTTAAAATCCTTCAATATAATCCAAACTAATATTGAAAACCAAAACTTAGAAGAATTTTGTTATGTTGTCTTCCATGTCAAATTGTATCTCCAAATGACATCAACTACTCTTAAAGTCACATACTTAAAAGTAGTTAACCTAATCACGTATTCTCTATTATTGGTTAATCATTTCCGTAAATAACCCAAATTGCTATAAATCCACAATAAAAACATAGATAAAAATCCACCATTACTCCTCAAATGAAATCCCATAGTATTATATTTTCCTTGGACATATAGTGTTCCCAACAAAGCAAACATCTTCTAAAATAACATTTATCACTTAATCACCAAACCATTTTCCTATACTAAGGGTATTCATTTGATAATACATAAGATCCCAAATCAACTTATTATTGATCGATAAAATAATTTAACTAAAAATAATTAGTCACACTAACCAGGGACTTCACGTAGTCCAGTGGTAGGTGATAAATCCCAATCGCACTTTGGTTGTGGGTTAGATTCCCACAGCTTTTTCCAACGCGACAGGTTGTCACACAGTCTGCGTGTTGTCCTTTTTCAAAAACTATATTTTATAAAATTACCAAAATGAGATAAATTCCTAAAAATTACCATAACATTATTTAACCACAAATGTTATCTCATACCTTACATTTTCATCCCAAAATATAATAACTTGTAATTTCCTCAAACCCAATGATCATATAAAACCAAATGGTTATTTATAACTATATCCACATGAGAAAAGATAAGTCTTCCTCAAATATCATTTTCACATGAAAAACTATAGGGTTACAAATACAAGAGAAAATTATTCCAAATTAATCTCATCAACAAGGAGTACTATTACTTTTAAAAATTTCTCCAACCATTTATTTCCACATAGCTTCTTCTTTGACCAAGAAAATATCCTATAGAATAGGGTATTCACTCGGGTAATGGCCATGTCCCCTACATTTACAGCAAATGACTGGAAATGGATTCTTGGGACCATTTTTTATTTTCTTCCATAGTACTCTTCATTTTTCCTCAGAAATTCTTCACTTTATGTCCTTATTTCCCATATGTAAAGCATTTCTTTGTTTCATTAAGACACTTTCCTAGGTGTCTCCTTCCGAATTTCTTGCATGGTGGAAATTGAGGATTCTTTTCTCCATGGTCTCCACTGCTAGAGATCTTATCATTCATCACCTTTCTCTTCTTTGTTGAGTCCGGGAGTTGGTTAATATATATGTTACTGATCATATTTTTTGAAAACTGATTTGGCATGAACACGGTATCTTTTATGCCTATCAAAATTCTATTTTGTTGCTCATTTCCATCATTGTTCCCACCTTGTACATCATTCTGAAAGTTACTATGACTTCCTTGGAATCCAGCCATTGACTAAAACCAGAAAGCATTGTGTGAGTAACAGTAGTCATAAAATCATTTAGAGAATATCATGACACCATATTCTAAATTTGAAACACCTTAGGATTAACCAAGGTCATTTATTCTCATATTATATTAAAATACTTCAAATCAGTATGTAAAGAAAATGTAAATTATCCTAAGAAAATCCCCTGGGAGTGTCGTAACCAATAGTGCAGCAAGGACCATTGTCGTGCACCAGTTCTCATTCGAGTCTAGCTCAAAGAGCTGTTTTTAGGTTTTACCCCTAGGTACATTTGTGCTAGAGCTGCCTCTACCTGCTCGTATCCAGACAAGGATGTATTGCTCAGAAAACTCACAAAATTTCTATAATACCAAAATTCTAGGAAGTTCTTCTATACTAATCCTCAAAGTCCATCTTAGGTCTATGTGCTCTAATCAGAGTTTATCTAACTCTAGTTTACAAGGTTTGTACTAAATTTCCTCTCATACCAACTATAACGCCCCGACCCCAGAAGCCTAGAGTCAAGGAATTATTACATAACATTGGTATGATCACAAAAGATCAAGTCTCGAAAGACTAATTAGTTTAGTATCCTTAGAAGTACTAGATACATTCATAAGGTTTACATTACATTATAAAATGGAAAAATACAACAACGTTGTCTCCATAGACAACACTGAGATCCCATAGACTATCCCTGGAGGCCAGTCATAATATACTTCTTTGAATCCTTGAAAAATAAAACATAGAAAGGGGTGAGATCAGATGCTCAGTAAGGATAACATTATAGCGGAAACTTTCATAAATAAGCATAAACATTTAAGGCAGTGTATAAGACTAGAACAAAAGCCTTTTAAACTTGAACTTCAGCATAATATAGAAAATATAAAATCAAATAATTCTATTTACTTATTCACATGGATATTATACTAGTCGAATGATCACATGCAATATCAATAACCACTTTCATAATGATGGAATGCATAATGCCAGACTATCATAACCACATAGTCAAGGCCTTGTGCCAAGACTAAAAATATGATTCTGTCAAGGCCTTGTGCCAAGACACTAGTTTGTCTCATGAGACCTACCGATGCATCGAGGAGCTATAGCGGGATCCACCCTTCACTTACTAAGTCCAATGCATTACTCATATGAAAAGTTAAAACATAACATAAACATTCATATTAAAACTAGCATAGGAAATGTCAATACTTTATCCACAAACCATGAATGGTATAAAAATAGCACATCCACAGTCAAACATAACTCATTCAATACAATATGGAAGATTGTATTGTAATAGATTAACCTCAATCGAGAATAATGAAGGATATTGACATAGATGAAAATAATCATCAAAATAATTTGAGAGAAATATCCCCCTTTTTCTTGAAAACATTTAAAAGTATCACTATTTATCAAGAAGACATTTAAAATAGATTTTTGAATCAAAGTATCCCAGTTACCCAGAGTCGGTGCATTATTACAAAACATTGGAATGATCACAAAATATTAATTCTCGAAAGACCGATTAGTTTAGTAGCCTTGGAATCACTAGATACATTCATAAGTATTACATTACATCATAAAATGAAAAATACAACAACATCATCTCCATAGTCCACACTCATATCCCCTCAGACTATCCCTGTAGGTCAGTCATAAAATACTTCTTCACATCCTGGGAAAAATAAAACATAGAAAGGGGTGAGCTCAGATGCTTAGTAAGGATAACAATATAGTGGAAACTTTAATAAATAATCATAAACATTTAAGGCAATGTATAACTAAATCAAAATCCTTTTAAACTTGAACTTCATCATAATATGGAAAAAAATAAAATGAAATAATGTCATTTACTTATTCACATAGATATTCTACTAGTTGAATAATCACATGCAATATCAATAACCACTTTCATAATGATAGAATGCATAATGCCAGACTATCATAACCACATAGTCAAGGCCTTGTGCCAAGACTACAAATAAGATTTTGTCAAGGCCTTGTGCTAAGGCACTAGTTTGTCTCATTAGACCTATCGATGCATCGAGAAGATATAGCGGGCTCCACCTATCACTTACTAAGTCCAATGCATTCCTCATATGAAAAGGTTTAAATATAACATAAACATTCGTATTAAAACTAACATACGAAATGTCAATACTCTATCTATACACCATGAATGGTGTAAAAATAACACATCTACATTCAAATGTATTCAAAAAAACTTGAATACAATATGGAAGTTTTGTATCATAATAAATCAACTTCAAATAAGCTTAAAATCCATCAAAGGATGTTGGCATAGATGAAATCAAAACTATTTGAGAGAAATATCTCTTTTTTTGAAATCATTTAAAAGTCACATAATTATAAAAGAAAAAATTTACTTTGAAAATATTCTTATATTCTTGTAAAGTAAGCTTCGATATTTTATAACGGTGTAAAATAGTCTCACCCACCATATAAGTTAAAAAGACATTCTTACATTAATTTTGTCAAAAAGGTTAAAAAGGACCTTGTTTGGAAAACGACGGAAAGATTCCTTTCAAACCATTTTATAAAAAGTTAAACAAGGGTATAAATGACTTTAACCCATATTCTAGTAAATAGTAAAAATGTTTTGTAATACATTTTTGAGAAACATGGATGTGGATGATAAAGAGGTCCCAGTATATAATTACGTATAAACAATCTGGGATAATGAAGAGATTGTAAAATTAACCATTACCTTGTACTTTTCTTTGGTCGAGGGTAGTTTAACCTCTTGTATAATGGTTAAATAATTGTTATTAAATTATACAAGAATCATATACATAAATATGATATCATATATGATCTTTTAATATTACTTTGTTAATAATATTTTAGTATTATCGTCATTTTGGGTGTTCAGTTACTCGTTTTCTTTTATATGTTTTGTTACATAAGTCGTGCTTGTTATCCATAGGTTGTATCTTATTCATATCTAGAATTATATCAAGTCCTTAAACATTATTTTTAATCATCAAATGAAAATTAGTCTTGAATTGATATGATGGGGAATGAATCTCATCACGTTCATGGAGACAGTAATCCATACGTATGCACGAGCGATAATATCATTCCTTTGATATTAAAATAATATATAATTGGATGGTGTATCATATATACAGAATCATTATCATGTTATATTTATTATTTACATCAATTAAAAATCATTATCATACTCATCCAAATAATAATGTTTTGAATAACAATTACACCACAACGTGGAGACGGTAAGCCGTACGTACGCACGTACGGTGACATGTCATTCAAAGGATGGATAGAATACTGAATATGGTTGTAACATATTTATAATAGCATCATAGTATATAGAATATACTTGAGTTATTATTTTATAATAGAAATAACAAAGAAAGAAGAAGCGTAAGAAGAAAGGAACTTGAAAGAGGGTGGTGAAATCATTACCTCTTCTTCGGGTTCTTCCTTTTGATTTGATCAAAAGGGCTCCTTAGGTTGGATTTCTGATCAAACTAAGGACTCTAGGTTTAAGTGAGGGAAGTTTAGAGAATATTTGGGTAGGGTTTGGCCAAGCCAAAAGGCTTGGAAGGTGTGAATTAGAACTCTAAGTTGCGTATAACACACGTTACTGTATTACTCAAAGAGAAGCATGTCGTGGAAGCTTGGGGTGTTACATTCTCCCCTCCTTCAAATAATTTCTTCCTCAAAATTTATATAATATTACTGCATAAAAAGACTTGGGTGGTTCTTCATCATAAGTTCATCAGGTTCCCACGTTGCCTCTTGCATCCTATGGTTTCTCCAAAGAACTTTTACCAGATGAGTCGTTTGGTTTCTCAGCACTTGTTCTCTGGTATCAAGAATCCTGATGGGCTCTTCGCAATAAGACAGATCGGGTTCCAGTTCTACTTCCTCATAAGTGAGTACATGTGTTGGGTCAGGCATGTATTTTCTCAATAGTGATATGTGTAACACATCTTGAACTTTGGATAGACTTAGCGGCATTTCCTAATGGTAAGCTACAGCCCCAATTCATTCTAGAATTTTGAATGGTCCTATGTACCTGGGACTCAATTTACCCTTCTTAACGAAATGTATAACACCCTTAAATAGAGATACCTTCAAGAAAACATGATCTCCTACCTAAAATTCCAAATCATTCCTTTGGTTATCATCATATATCTTCTACCTACTTTGAGATTCTTTGATGTGGGTTTGTATTACCTTCACCTTTTCCATTGTTTCCTCAACAAGTTATGGGCCTACAAGTTTTCTTTCACCAACATCATCCCAACAGGTTGGTGTGTGACATCTCTTTCCGTATAACGCTTTATATGGTGTCATCTGAATAATTGAATGGAAGCTATTGTTATAGTAAAATTATACTAGAGGTAAATATTGATCCCACATACCTTGAAATTCAAGTGAGTAAGATCTCAACATGTCTTCTAAGGTTTGAATAGTCCATTCTGATTGTCCACCAGTTTGGGGGTGGTAGGCAGTGCTCAAATGAAGTTCAGTATCCAGGTATTTTTGAAGACTTTTCCAGAATCTTGATGTAAAACGTGGATCATGATCAGAAACAATCGATATGGGTACTCCATGAAGTCTCACAACTTCATTAATATATAGTCTTTTTAGACGTTCAAGTGGTAAATCTTCTCTTATAGCAAGAAAATGTGTTGACTTGGTAAGACGATCAACAATGACCCATATTGCATCATTCCTTCTATGAGTCTTTGGTTGCCCCATGACAAATTCCATCGTAATATTATCCCACTTCCAATCAGGTATAAGAAGAGGTTGCATGACTCCTCCAGGCTGTTTCCTTCCATATTTCACTTGTTGACAAACCATACATCTTGACAAAAAAACAGCAATCTCCCTCTTCATGTTGTCCCACCAAAAATGTTCCTTCAAATCTCTATACATTTTGGTTCTCCCAAGGTGTATAGAGAAATTGGAACTATGAGCATCATCCAACAATTCCCTTTTTAAATCAGGTATATCGGGAACACAAAGTCTCTTCCCAAATTTCAAAATTCCTTCTTCATACACAAAGTCACTCAATCTCCCATTATTCACATCTTTAATATTCTTTTGAAATTCTTCATCATCAGTCTGAGAAATCTTAATCCCTTCTAGTAAAGAAGGTTTGGAAACCATTTGAAAAAGTGTCTATGTTTCACCTTCCATGGTTATTCTCATATCCAAGATACATGAAAATTGGATCCCTTTCAACTCTCATTTTGTTCAAAACTCCATGATCCTTTCTGCTCAAAGCATCTTCCACCTTATTTGCCTTCCCCAGGTGGTTTTGTATCGTGCAATAATAATCCTTGAGTAGTTCAATCCATCACCTTTGCCTCATGTTGAGTTCTTTCTATGAGAAAATATACTTCAAACTCTTGTGATCGGTATATATCTCACATTTTTCACCATAGAGATAATGTATCCATATCTTCAAATCAAATATTATAGTAGCTAACTCAAGATCATGGGTAGGATAGTTTTGCTCATGAATTTTTATCTATCGTGATGCATAGGTAATAACCATATCATTATGCATAAGGACACAACCAAGTCCTTTCTTTAAAGCATCACTATAAATAAAAAACCCATCATTCCTTGATGGTAGAGTCAATATAGGAGCATTTACTAATATTATCTTCAGTTATTCAAAGCATTATTCACACTCTTTTATCCAAATAAATTTAACCCCTTTGCATGTGAGCTTCGTTAATGGGTTAGCCAATCGGGAAAAATTTTGGATGAAATGCCGATAATAACCTGATAAACCAATAAAACTACGTACTTCAGTTATACTTGTCGGTGCTGGCCATTCTTGGATTGCCTTGGTCTTAGAAGGATAGATGGAAATTCCATCCTTAGAGAAAATATGGCTAAGAAAATAAATCTCATGAAGCCAAAATTCACACTTGCTAAACTTCCCATATAATTCATGTCTTCTAAGAGTCTTCAGGATAATGCACAAGTGATTTTCATGATCTTCATAGCTTTTGGAGTATACTAAGATATCATGAATAAATACCACTACAAAATCATCGGGATATTCCTTGAAAACTTTTTTCATTAGATCCAAGAATACAGAGGGTGCATTATTCAATCCAAAAGGCATTACTGTAAACTCATAATGCCCGTACCTGGTTCGAAATGTTGTCTTCAGAGTTTATTTCTTATTCACACACAACTGATGGTATCCAGATCGAAGGTCAATCTTTGAAAAGTATTGAGCTCCATGCAGTTGGTCAAATAAATCATCAATGCGAGGGAGGGGATACTTGTTATTTATTGTTATAGAATTTATTTCACTGTAGTCGATACATAACCTCATAGATCCATCTTTCTTCTTAACAAAAAGGGCAGAGGCTCCCCGTGGAGAAACACTAGGGCAAATAAATCCCTTATTACTCAATTAATCTAGTCGTTTCATTAGTTCAACTAATTCTACAGTGGTCATTCTATAAGGGGTCTTCGATATAGGCCTTGAACCAGGAATTAAATCAATGGAAAACTCAATTTCTCATTCTGGAGGATGTCCAGGTAAATCTTCCGGAAACACATCTACATATTCTTTCACAATAGGTACATCCTCTATTTGAAAATTCCTTTCCTTACCCACAGTTATTTCATTCTCTTCCTCCCCGATAATTGAATTTAGTTGAGCTACTGGGGGTGGATCTAGATAAGAATCAGGTGGTGATGATTCTTCTCTAAAGATAATGTGTTCTTTATCATCATCATCAAAAATCATAACCTCCTTCTTCTTATAATAAATCTTCACATCATGGTCTGAAATACAATCCATACCGAGGATTATATCAAATTCAATCATAGGTATGACGATGAGATCAGCAGATAAAGAACATTTATATGCCCTAATGGGAACTGATTCACAAAACTTTGTAGCAATGATACTTCCCTTAGGAGTTTTTACTGACAACTTCCTTGTTAAATCAAATTGGAAATATCTAATTTTCTTAGCAAACTAGGAAGATATAAAACAATGCGATGATCTAAAATCAAATAAAGAATTTTCTAAACTTGAGGAAGCCATTAAATTACCAGCCACCATGTCTTTTGGAGCTTCTACCTCAGTAGTAGTGATAACATAAGCTTGGCCGTGATCCCTTGACCTTTTATGAGGTAAGTTCCCCTGATTCTTAGGACATTCATTTGCATAATGTCCCATCTCCCTGAAATTGTAGCATTTAGCATGGATAGATTCTTTCTTCCCCTTGCAATCACGATCTTGGTGGCCTTTTTCACCACACTTGTAACAAACTCTCATTCCCTTCATGCAAGTATCAGGGTGTTTCTTCCCACATTTATTATAGGATGGATATTTAACTTTTCCCTTATTCTCCTTATTTCCATTCCCAGAGTGATCAATAGATCTCTTCTTCTCTTGTTTTTCTTTAAAGTCGTAAGACATAGAGAATTATTTTTCTGTCTTGATAGCACATGAGACAATATCTTCATACAACGAGAAGGATTTTGAGACTAATGCTCGACAGAGAAACAATTTTAACCCATCAAAGAAACGATCAATCTTACTTCTTTGGTTACGTATATAATCTGCAGCATACCTCGCTAACCTTGTAAAATTAGCCTCATACTTTGTGGCATTCTCATCCTCCTTTTGTCTTAGACTCAGAAATTGTCTTTCCATATTTGCTCGATGGTCACAAGGAAGGTATTTTTCTAAGAAAATCTCTTTGAACTCCCTCTATTCCATATTTGATACTTCATTATCTTCCTTCGTGTTTTGAATCAATGACCACCATTGATCAACATCTCCAGTGAGGTAGTAAACTGCCATGATAACTTTTTCCCTTTCACTACTCCCCAAGTCATGGAATATTTTCTCTAAGGAATTTATCCATTGCTCAGCTACTAGTGGATTTGTACCCTCATTTAATGTTGGTGGTTGTTTCCTCATGAAGTGATCTAACATTAATCCTCCACATTGTGTATCTGGGTGCTCCATAAGGGTAAGGTTATTATTCATAACCTGAGTGAGTTGTCCCAGTATGGTGATAAGCTGATCAGCACCAGTTGTATCACCAGCTCCACTATAATTATCTTGATCAGGAGGGAAATCCCAATATGGAGTGCGTGTATTGATACGTTTTCCATTCCTTCCACTATGAATCATTCCTAAACAATTTCATACACTAGATTAGTTTATGAATCGCAATACATAAATCCAAACTTGTAAAACACTTAACATAAATTGAAGAGTTTATGGATATAATCAACAATCATAAAAAAATGTTTTCTTTGAGAAAGTATATACTCATAAACCCTTCATAATGTTTTGTAAAGAAAATGAGAATTATCCTAAGTATATCCCCCGGGAGTGTCGTAGCCAAGAGTGCAGCAAGGCCTGTTGTCGTGTACCAGTTCCTGTTCGAGTCTAGCTCAAAGCGGTGTTTTCAGGTTTTACCCCTAGGTACATCTGTGCCAGAGCCGCCTCTACCGGATGCATTGCTCGGAAAACTCACAAAATCTCTAGAATACCAAAATTCTATAAATTTCTTCTATACTAATCCACAAAGTCCATCTTAGGTCTATGTGCTCTAATCAGAGTTTATCTAAATCTAGCTTCCAAGGTTTGTATTAAACTTCCTCTGATACCAACTGTAATGCCCTGACCATAGTTACCCAGAGTCGGTGCATTATTACATAATATTGGCATGATCACAAAAGATCAAGTCTTGAAAGACCGATTAGTTTATTAGCCTTGGAATCACTAGATACATTCATAAGTCTTAAATTACATCATAAAATGAAAACTTCAACAACATAGTCTACATAGTCCACACTCATATCCCCTCAGAATATCCCTATAGGTCAGTCATAAAATACTTCTTCACATCTAGGTAAAAATAAAACATAGAAAGGGATGAGCTCAGATGCTCAGTAAGGATAACAAAATAGCGAAAAATTTCATAAATAAACATAAACATTTAAGGCAAAGTATAACTAAAACAAAAGCCTTTTAAACTTGAACTTCAGTATAATATGGCAAAAATAAAATGAAATAATTCCATTTAATTATTCACATGGATATTCTTCTAGTCAAATAATGACATGCAATATCAATAACCACTTTCATAATGATGTAATGCATAATTCCAGACTATCATAACCACATAGTTGAGGCCTTGTGCCAAGACTACAAATAAGATTTTTTCAAGGACTTGTGCCAAGATACTTGTTTGTCTCATGAGACCTACTGATGTATTGAGGATCAATAGCGGGCTCCACCCGTCACTTACTAAGTCCAATTTATTCCTCATATGAAAAGTTTTAAACATAACATAAACATTTGTATTAAAACTAGCATACGAAATGTCAATACTCTATCTATAAACAATGAATGGTGTAAAAATAACACATCCATAGTCAAACGTATTCAAAAAACCTTCAATGCAATATGGAAGTTTTTTATCATAATAAATCAACTTCAAATAAGCTTAAAATCCATCAAATAATGTTGACATAGATGAAATCAAAATTATTTGAGAGAAATCTCTCTTTTTTGAAATCATTTAAAAGTCACATAATTATAAAAGAAAAACATTTACTTTGAAAATATTCTTATAATATTGTAAGGAAAGATTATATGATTTATAATGGTGGAAAATAGCCACACCCTCCATATAAGTAAAAAATACATTCTTACCTTAATTTTGTCAAAAAGGTTAAAAAGGACCTTGTTTGGAAAACGATGGAAAGATTCCTTTCAAATAATTTTATAAAAATTAAAAAAAGGGTATAAATGACTTTAAACCATAGTATATTAAATAGTAAAAATGTTTTGGAATACATTTTTAAGAAATATGTATGTGGATGATAAATAGGTCCCAGTAGATAATTATGTATAAACAACCTCGGATAATGAAGAGATTGTGAAATTAACCCTTACCATGTACTTTTCCTTGGTCGAGGGTAGTTTAAACTCCTTTATAATGGTGAAATAATTATTATTAAATTATAAAAGAATCATATACATAAATATTATATGAAATATGATCTTTTAATATTGATTTGTTAATAATATTTTAGTATTATCGTCGTTTCGGGTGTTCGTTTACTCGTTTTCTTTTATATATTTTGTTACATAAGTCATGCTTGTTATCCATAGGTTGTATATTATTCATATCCAGAATGATATCAATTCCTTAAACATTATTTTTAATCATCAAATGAAAATTATTCTTGAATTGATACGATGGGGAATGAATCTCATCGCGTTCATGGAGACGGTAATCCGTACGTTCGCACGAGTAATAATATCATTCTTTTGATGTTAAAATAATATATAATTGGATGGTGTATAACATATACAGAATCATTATAATGTTATATTTATTATTTATATCAATTACACATCATTATCATACTCATCCAAATAATAATATTTTGAATAACAATTACACCACGGCGTGGAGACGGTAAGCCGTATGTACACACGTATGGTGACATTTCATTCAAAGGATGGATAGAATACTAAATATTGTTGTACCATATTTATAATAACATCACAGTATATAGAAGATACTGGAGTTATTATTTTATAATGTAAATAACAAAGAAATAAGAAGTGGAAGAAGAAAGGAACTTGAAAGAGGGTGGTGAAATCATTACCTCTTCTTTGGGTTCTTCCTTTTTATTTGATCAAAAGGGCCCCTTAGGTTGGCTTTATGATCAAACTAAGGCCTCTATATTTAATTAAGGGAAGTTTAGAGAATATTTTGGTAGGGTTTTTGTCGATCCAAAAGGCTTTTAAGGTGTGAATTAGAGAGAAGGGGGAGTTCCCTTTTATAAGAGGGGTGAGGGGCACCTTAGGAAAATCTAGAAATATTATTTGATAATAAATTCCTATTTAGTTTCTAATGGCTCCAAAGTGGATTATTTAAAGTTTAAGGTGGTTATAGGTCAAAAAACACTCAAACAATAGGTTTTAGAGAGGTTTGGGTCACCATATTAACCTTATCTTTTAGTTTTAACTCTTAGTTAATTAGTTTGACATTTACCATATCTCTTTGTATTTTTATATTATATAGTTAATAAAATTACTATATACTTACAAGAGACCCCCAAGTGGTCCATTAATGATAAAAATATCATTATATAAGTACTTTTGTTTAACCTTATATTTTTAGGAATATAATATCAATTAATAATATAATATTTTCTTTAAAAATGCTTTTATGTCAATTTTGACACTATTTAATAATTGATTTTTTTTAAAGTCTTAACAGCTTTATTAATTAGAAAAAAATTAATTTAAGAAATAATAACATGTCATATTAACCAATAAAATTTGTGTATGTCATCAAAACTTTCAAATTATATTTATTTTAACATTTATAATACCAATTATTTGATTCTTTTATTAATAAGGAAAATAATGCATCATTATTGTGTCATATATAAATTTAATTATTCAATGTATAAAAATTATAAATAAAATACCATTATTTAGGAAATCTTTTTAGATTTCTAATGAATATTTATAGTCAAAAATATAACATATATAACCCTATGTAAAAATTGTTTTTCTAAAAGATATATGCTTATGTCATTTTTGTATTTACTTTAACTTAATTAATATAAAGTGTCATTATCACTTACAAGTGGCTCCATGGGGTCCCAAAATCTACCCAAAGATACCCATGGTTGGAAATGTATCAAAAAATAGGGTTAGGACACGTTTTAGGGTAATTTAATATTATTATAATATTATTTTTTCACCCTTATTTACCGGATTTACCCTTTAACCATGGTAAATAAAATATTTACTGAAGTAATTATTCAAAATGTCTAAAAATAAAAGGTACATATTTACACAATTTAGACCTCCTGATTCTAAAAATGGAATCCATTTTTCTAAATTCAAAACACATAAGTGGCAGAAATTAATTTAAAATTAATTCTCGTTGTCAAAACTAAGAGCGTGTTTTTTAAGAAATAATAACTATCAAAAGATTGACACTTGTTTATGTCTAGTTTAAATGTGAAATTACATCCAATTACCAATATTGTATTAAATGTTAAAAATATATTCTAATTATACTTCAAAACTATAACACCCCAAGCTTCTACGGTACGTTTCCCTTTGAATAATGCGATAGCGTGTGTTGTACGCAACCTCGAGTTCTAACACACACCACAACTAATTAAACTAGCCGTTGTGAATAGTAATACCTAATTTTTGAAATTATATATATTTTATATTTGAAAATGGACTTCATTTTTGGACTCGGAATATCGAATTTAGCCTAAGGTGAAATTTTGGTACTTTTCGGATAACTTTCATATTTTGATGAATAGTGAAAATTACTAAATTTTAATTAAAAACAACTTTTTTAATAAAAATAATTAATAGTGATAAATTATGAATTTTAGTGGTTTTAAAGTATATTTAGAATATATTTTTACATTTTAATATAATTTTGGTCATTGGACATAATTTTACAATTAAACCGAACATAAACAAGTGTCAATCTTTTGATAGTTATTATCTCTTAAAAACACGCTTTTTGTTTTGACAGCGGGAATTAATTTTAAATTAATTTATGCCACTTCTGTGTTTTGAATTTAGGAAAATGGATTCCATATTTGGAATCAGGATGTTCAAATTGTGTAAATGGGTAACTTTTATTTTTAGACATTTTGAATAATTACTGCGGTAAATATTTTATTTACCATGGTTAAGGGTAAATCCGGTAAATAAGGGTTAAAAAATAATATTATAATAATACTAAATTACCCTAAAACGTGTCTTAACCCTATTGGTTGATACATGGTCGACCATGGGCATCTTTGGGTCTATTTTGGGACCCCATGGATCCACTTGTAAGTGATAATGACACTTTATTTTAATTTAGTTAAAATGAATACAAAAATGACACAAGCATATATCTTTTAGAACAACAATTTTTACATAGGGTTATATATGTTGGATTTTAGATTATAAATATTCATTAGAAAGCTAAAACGATTTCCTACATAATGATATTTTATTTATAATTTTTAGACATTGAATAATTTATTTTATTTATGACACAATGATGATGAAGTAATTACTATAATAGTGAAAAATTAAAATAATTGATATTATAAATACCCAAATAATTATAATATGAAACTTTTAATGAATTAAACTAATTTTATATGATAATATGATATATTAGGATTGATTTAATTGACTTTTTTCGAAGTAATCAATCTGTTAGGAGTTTCAAAAAAATCAACTATTTAATAGTGTCAAAATTGACATAAAAGAGTTCTTAAAACAAATATTATATTATTAATTGATATTAAATTCCTAAAAATCTAAGGTTCGGCCAAGAGACTTATATTATGATAGTTTCCTCATTAATGGACCACTTGGGGGTTTCTTGGATGTATATAGTAAGTTTATTAACCATATTATATAAAAATACAAAGAGACATTGTAAAAGTGAAACTAATTAACTTAGAGTTAATACTTAAAGATAAGGTTAATATAAGTACCCAAACCTGTCTAAATTCTATTGGTTGAGTGGTTTTCGACCTATCCCCACATTAACCTTTTAATAGTCAACTTTGGAGCCATTAGAAACCGAATATGAATTTATTATAAATTAATATTTCTAGCTTTTCCAAAGGTGCCCCTCACCCCTCTTATAAAAGGGAACTCCTCCTTCTCATTTCTTCACACCTCTAAAGCCTTTTGGTTCGGCCAAACTCTGCCCAAATACTCTCCCAACATCCCTCACTACAACCTAGGGGCCTTAGTTTGATCAGAAAGCCAACCTAAGGAGCCCTTTTGATCAAATCAAAAGGAAGAACCCGAAGAAGAGGTAATGTTTTCACCACCCCTTTTCCAAGTTCATTTCTTCTTCCACTTCTTCTTCCTTTGTTGTTACCATTCTAAAATAATGACTCCAGTATCATTTATATACTGTGATGTTATTATAAATATGGTACAACCATATTCAGTATTCTATCCACCCTTTGAATAACATGTCACCATACGTGCGTACGTACGGCTTACCGTCTCCACGTCGTGGTGTAATTGTTATTCAATATATTATTATTTGGATGGGTATAATAATGATGTGTAACTCATGTAAATAATAAATATAACATATTAATGATTCTGTATATATGATATACCATCCATTTATATATTATTTTAATATCAAAAGAATGATATTGTCGCTCGTGCGTACGTACGGACTACCGTCTCCACGAACGCGATGAGATTCATTCTCCATCGTAACCATTAAAGTATAATTATCATTTTATGATTTAAAAATGATGTTTAAGGACTTGATATCATTCTGGATATGAATAATATACAACCTATCCTTTACAAACATGTCTTACGTAACAAAACATATGAAAGAAAACAAGTAAGTTAACACCCGAAACAACGATAATACTAAGATATTATTATCAAATCAATATTAAAAGATCATATATGATATCATATTAATGTATATGATTATTGTATAATTTAATAACAATTATTTCACCATTATACAGGAGTTTAACCTACCACAACCAAGGAAAAGTACAAGGTAAGGGTTATTTCACAATCTCTTCATTATCCGAGGTTCTATATACGTAATAATCTACTGGGATCTCTTTATCATCCACATCCATGTTTTCTTAAAAATGTTTTTCAAAACATTTTTACTATTTACAAGAATATGGGTTAAAGTCATTTATACCCTTTTTTGACTTTTTATAAGAGGTTTATAAAGGAATCTTTCCGTCGTTTTCAAAACAATGTCCTTTTTAACCTTTTCGACAGAATTGAGGTAAGAATGTTTTTTTTAACTTATACGGCGGGTGCGGTTATTTTCCGCCGTTATAAAATCGTCGAAGCTTTCCATACAAGCATATAAGAATATTTTCAAAGAAAATGTTTTATTTTATATGGATCTTAAATGATTTAAAAATAAAAGGAGATACTTCTTTAAAAAGAATTTTGATTTCATCTATGTCAACATCCTTTGATGGATTTTAAGATTATTTGAAGTTGATTTATTATGATACAAAACTTCTATATTGTATTTAAGGTTTTGTGATATGTTTGACTGTGGATGTGCTATTTTTATACCATTCATAGTTTATGGTGAAATTATTGACATTTCGTATGCTAGTTTTAATACGAATGTTTATGTTATGTTTAAACCTTTTCATATGGGAATGCATTGGACTTAATAAGTGACGGGTGGAGCCCGCTATAGCTCCTCGATGCATCGGTAGGTCTCATGAGACAAACTAGTGTCTTGGCACAAGTCCTTGACAAAATCTTATTTGTAGTCTTGGCACGAGGCCTTGACTATGTGGTTATGATAGTCTGGCATTATGCATTCCAACATTATGAAAGTGGTTATTGATTTTTGCATGTGATTATTCGATTAGTAGAATATCCATGTGAATAAGTAAATGGCATTATTTCATTTTATTTATGCCATACTATGTTAAATGTTCAAGTTTAAAAGGCTTTTGTTTTAGTTATACATTGCCTTAAATGTTTATTCTTATTTATGAAAGTTTCCGCTAAGTTGTTATCCTTACTGGGCATTTGAGCTCACCCCTTTTCTATGTTTTATTTTCCCAGGAAGTGAAGATGTAAGTTATGAATGACCTGCAGGGATATTATGATAGGATTATAGTGTGGACTGTGGAAACATTATGTTGTTGTATTAGTTTTTCATTTTATGATGTAATGTAAAACTTATGAATATATCTAGTGTTTCCAAGGCTACTAAACCAATCGGTCTTTCGAGATTTTATCTTTCTTGTGATCATGCCAATGTTACGAAGTAATGCACCGACTCTGGGTAGCTGGGGTCGGGGCGTTACAGTTGGTATCAGAGGAAGTTTAGTACAAACCTTGGAAGCTAGATTTAGATAAACTCTGATTAGAGCACGTAGACCTAAGATGAACTTTGAGGATTAGTATAGAAGAACTTCCTAGAATTTTGGTATTGTAGAGACTTTGTGAGTTTTCCGAGCAATACATCCCTGTCTGGATACGAGCAGGTAGAGGCGGCTCTGGCACAGATGTACCTAGGGGTAAAACCCGAAAACACCGCTTTGAGCTAGACTCGAACGGGAACTGGT
Source organism: Viscum album (assembly GCA_963277665.1). Taxonomy (NCBI): domain Eukaryota; kingdom Viridiplantae; phylum Streptophyta; class Magnoliopsida; order Santalales; family Viscaceae; genus Viscum; species Viscum album. Next base: position 187,775,980 of record OY728159.1, read on the forward strand.
GCACGACAACGGGCCTTGCTGCACTCTTGGTTACGACACTCCCGGGGGATATGCTTAGGATAACTCTCACTTTCTTTACAAATCATTATGAAGGGTTTATGGGTATATACTTCCTCAAAGAAAACATATTTATGATTATGGATTATATCCATAGATAGTTCAATTTATGTTTAGTGTTTTATAAGTATGGGATTATGTATTTTGATTCATAAACTGATCTAGTTTATGACATTGTTTAGAAATGGCGCCTAGTGGAAGAAATGGAAACCGTATCAATGCACGCACTCCATGTAGGGATTGCCCTCCTGCTCAAGATAATTATAGTGGGGCTGGTGATGCAACTGGTGCTGATCAGCTAATCACCATACTGGGACAACTTACTCAGGTTATGAATAATAACCTTACCCGTATGGAGCACCCTGATCCGCAGCGTGGAGGATCAATGTTAGATCGATTCATGAGACAACAACCACCAACGTTCAATGGGAGTACAAATCCCTTAGTAGCTGAGCAATGGATATTTTCCCTAGAGAAAATATTTCAGGCTTTGGGGTGTAGTGAAAGGGAAAAAGTTACCATGGCAGTTTACCGCCTCACTGGAGATGCTGATCAATGGTGGTCATTGATTCAAAACATGAAGGAAGATGATGAAGTATCAAACATGGAATGGATGGAGTTCAAAGATCTGTTTTTAGAAAAATACTTCCCTCGCGACCATCGAGCAGATATGGAAAGGCAATTTCTGAGTCTGAGACAAAAGGAGGACGAGAATGTCACAAAGTATGAGGCTAACTTTACAAGGTTAGCGAGGTACGCTGGTGATTATATTCGTAACCCAAGAAATAAGATTGATCGTTTCTTTGATGGTTTAAAACCATTTCTCCGTCGAGTGTTAGTCTCACAATCCTTTTCATCGTACGAAGACATTGTCTCATGTGCTATCAAGACCGAAAAGGAATTCTCTAAGTCTTATGACTTTAAAGCAAAGAAAGAGAAGAAGAGACCTGCTGATCAATCTGGGAATGGAAATAAGGGGAAGAAGGGAAAGGTTGAATATCCATCTTGTGGTAAATGCGGGAAGAAACATCCTGGTACTTGCTTGAAGGGAATGGGAGTCTGTTACAAGTGTGGTGAAAAAGGCCACCAAGCTCATGATTGCAAGGGGAAGAAGGAAGCTACCAACGTTCAGTGCTACAATTGCAGGGAGATGGGGCATTATGCAAATGCATGTCCTAAGCGTCAGGATAACTTACCTCAGAAAAGGCCAAGGGATCAAGGCCAGGCTTATGCTATCACTACTGCTGAGGTAGAAGCTCCGAAAGACGTGGTGGCAGGTAATTTAATGGTTTCCTCAAGTTTAGCAAATGCATTATTTGATTCTGGATCATCGCATTGTTTCATATCTTCCCAGTTTGCTAAGAAAATTAGATATTTCCAATTTGATTTAATAAGGGAGTTGTCAGTTAAAACTCCTAAGGGAAGTATCGTTGCAACAAAGTTTTGTGAATCAGTCCCCATTAGAGCACATAAATTTTCTTTATCTGCTGATTTCATCGTCATACCTATGATTGAGTTTGATATAATCCTCGGTATGGACTGGCTTTCGGACTATGATGCGAAGATTTATTGTAAGAAGAAAGAGGTTACGATTCTTGATGATAATGATAAGGAGCACCTTATTTTTAGAGCAGAATCGTCACCACCTAATTCTTATTTAGATCCACCCCCTGTAGCTCAACTTAATTCAATTATCGGGGAGGAAGAGAATGAAATAACTGTCGGTGAGGAAAGGAATGTTCAAATAGAGGATGTACCTGTTGTGAAAGAATTTGTAGATGTATTTCCGGAAGATTTACCTGGACATCCTCCAGAACGAGAAGTTGAGTTTTCTATTGATTTGATTCCTGGATCAAGGCCTATATCGAAGACCCCTTATAGAATGGCCACTGTAGAGCTAGTCGAACTAAAGAAACAACTAGAGGAATTGAGTAATAAGGGATTTATTCGCCCTAGTGTTTCTCCATGGGGAGCCCCTGTTCTTTTTGTTAAAAAGAAAGATGGATCTATGAGGTTATGTATCGATTACAGGGAGATCAATGCTATAACGATAAAGAACAAGTATCCCCTACCTCGTATTGATGATTTATTTGACCAACTGCATGGAGCTCAATACTTTTCAAAGATTGACCTTCGATCTGGATACCATCAGTTGTGTGTGAAGAAGGAAGACATTCCGAAAACAGCATTTCGAACCAGGTACGGGCATTACGAGTTTACTGTAATGCCGTTTGGATTGACTAATGCACCCTCTGTATTCATGGATCTGATGAATAGAGTTTTCAAGGAGTATCTCGATGAATTTGTGGTGGTATTTATTGATGATATCTTGGTATACTCCAAAACCTACTAAGATCATGAAAATCACTTGCGCATTATCTTGAAGACTCTAAGGAGGCATGAATTATATGGAAAGTTTAGCAAGTGTGAATTCTGGCTTCAGGAGATTTCTTTTCTTGGCCATATTGTCTCTAAAGATGGAATCTCTGTTGATCCTTCTAAGACCAAGGCAATCCAAGAATGGCCAGCACCTACGAGTATAACTGAGGTACGTAGTTTTATTGGTTTGGCAGGTTATTATCGACGTTTCGTCCAGAATTTTGCCCGATTGGCTAACCCATTAACGAAGCTCACACGTAAAGGGGTTAAATTTGTTTGGACAAAAGAGTGTGAAGAATGTTTCGAAGAACTGAAGAGAATATTAGTCAATGCTCCTATATTGACTCTACCATCAGGGAATTATGGGTTCGTTATTTATAGTGATGCATCAAAGAAAGGACTTGGCTGTGTCCTTATGCAGAATGATAGAGTTATTGCCTATGCATCACGACAGTTGAAAATTCATGAACAAAACTATCCTACTCATGATCTCGAGTTAGCAGCAGTGATCTTTGCTTTGAAAATATGGAGGCACTACCTCTATGGTGAAAAATGTGAGATTTATACTGATCACAAGAGTTTGAAGTATATTTTCTCACAAAAAGAACTCAACATGAGGCAAAGGAGATGGCTTGAATTACTCAAGGATTATGATTGTACGATACACTACCACCCAGGGAAGGCAAACAAGGTGGCAGATGCTTTGAGTAGAAAAGAACATGGAGTTTTGAACAATATGAGAATTGAAAGGGATCCAATTTTCATGGAGCTAGTGAAGATGGACATGGGAATAACCAGGGAAGGTGAAACATCAATGCTTTTTCAAATGGTTGCCAAACCATCTTTACTAGAAAGGATTAAGAGTTCTCAGACTGATGATGAAGAATTACAAAAGAAGATTAAAGCTGTGAATGATGGGAGATTGAGAGACTTTGCGTATGAAGGTGGAATTTTGAAATTCGGGAAGAGACTTTGTGTTCCCAATATACCTGATCTAAAAAGGGAATTGCTGGATGATGCTCATAGTTCCAATTTCTCTATACACCCTGGGAGCACCAAAATGTATAGAGATTTGAAGGAACATTTTTGGTGGGACAACATGAAGAGGAAGATTGCTGATTTTGTGTCAAGATGTATGGTTTGTCAACAAGTGAAAGCTGGAAGGCAACAGCCTGGAGGAGTCATGCAACCTCTTCCCATACCGGAGAGGAAATGGGACAATATTACAATGGACTTTGTCATGGGGCTACCAAAGACTCCTATAAGGAACGATGCAATATGGGTTATTGTTGATCGTCTTACCAAGTCAGCACATTTTCTTGCTATAAGAGAAGATCTACCCCTGGAACGTCTAGCAAGACTATACATTAATGAAGTTGTGAGACTTCATGGAGTACCCCTATCGATTGTTTCTGATCGTGATCCCCGTTTTACTTCAAGATTTTGGAAAAGTCTTCAGAAATCCCTGGATACTGAACTTCATTTGAGCACTTCTTACCACCCTCAGACAGACGGACAATCAGAACGGACTATTCAGACCTTAGAAGACATGTTGAGATCTTGCTCACTTGATTTTCAGGGTATGTGGGATCAATATTTACCACTAGTAGAATTTTCCTATAACAATAGCTTCCATTCGAGTATTCAGATGGCACCATATGAAGCGTTATACGGAAAGAGATGTCGTACACCAACCTGTTGGGATGACGTTGGTGAAAGAAAACTTGTAGGCCCAGAACTGGTGGAGGAAACGGTGGAAAAGGTGAAGGTAATCCAAAATCACATTAAAGCAGCTCAAAGTAGACAGAAGAGCTATGCCGATAATCGAAGGAAGGATTTGGAATTTCAAGTCGGTGATCATGTTTTCCTGAAGGTATCTCCATGGAAGGGAGTCATACGTTTTGGTAAGAAAGGTAAATTGAGTCCCAGGTACATCGGACCTTTCGAAATTCTAGAACGAATTGGGGCTGTAGCTTACCGATTGGCAATGCCACCAAGTCTCTCCAAAGTTCACGATGTGTTCCACGTATCTCTGTTGAGGAAATACATGCCTGACCCAACGCATGTACTCACCTATGAAGATTTAGAACTGGAACCCGATCTGTCTTATTGCGAAGAGCCCATCAAGATTCTTGATACGAGAGAACAAGTGCTGAGAAACCGGACGACGCGTCTGGTAAAACTTTTGTGGAGGAATCATAAGATGGAAGAGGCAACGTGGGAACCCGAGGAACTTATGATGAAGAACCACCCGAGTCTTTTTATGCAGTAATACCCTAGAAATTGCGAGGACGCAATTATTTGAAGGAGGGGAGAATATAACACCCCAAGCTTCTACGGTACGTTTCCCTTTGAATAATGCGATAGCGTGTGTTGTACGCAACCTCGAGTTCTAACACACACCACAACTAATTAAACTAGCCGTTGTGAATAGTAATACCTAATTTTTGAAATTATATATATTTTATATTTGAAAATGGACTTCATTTTTAGACTCGGAATATCGAATTTAGCCTAAGGTGAAATTTTGGTACTTTTCGGATAACTTTCATATTTTGATGAATAGTGAAAATTACTAAATTTTAATTAAAAACAACTTTTTTAATAAAAATAATTAATAGTGATAAATTATGAATTTTAGTGGTTTTAAAGTATATTTAGAATATATTTTTACATTTTAATATAATGTTGGTCATTGGACATAATTTTACAATTAAACCGAACATAAACAAGTGTCAATCTTTTGATAGTTATTATCTCTTAAAAACACGCTTTTTGTTTTGACAGCGGGAATTAATTTTAAATTAATTTCTGCCACTTCTGTGTTTTGAATTTAGGAAAATGGATTCCATATTTGGAATCAGGATGTTCAAATTGTGTAAATGGGTAACTTTTATTTTTAGACATTTTGAATAATTACTGCGGTAAATATTTTATTTACCATGGTTAAGGGTAAATCCGGTAAATAAGGGTTAAAAAATAATATTATAATAATACTAAATTACCCTAAAACGTGTCTTAACCCTATTGGTTGATACATGGTCGACCATGGGCATCTTTGGGTCTATTTTGGGACCCCATGGATCCACTTGTAAGTGATAATGACACTTTATTTTAATTTAGTTAAAATGAATACAAAAATGACACAAGCATATATCTTTTAGAACAACAATTTTTACATAGGGTTATATATGTTGGATTTTAGATTATAAATATTCATTAGAAAGATAAAAAGATTTCCTACATAATGATATTTTATTTATAATTTTTAGACATTGAATAATTTATTTTATTTATGACACAATGATGATGCAGTAATTACTATAATAGTGAAAAATTAAAATAATTGATATTATAAATACCCAAATAATTATAATATGAAACTTTTAATGAATTAAACTAATTTTATATGATAATATGATATATTAGGATTTATTTAATTGACTTTGTTCGAAGTAATCAATCTGTTAGGAGTTTCAAAAAAATCAACTATTGAATAGTGTCAAAATTGACATAAAAGAGTTCTTAAAACAAATATTATATTATTAATTGATATTAAATTCCTAAAAATCTAAGGTTCGGCCAAGAGACTTATATTATGATAGGTTCCTCATTAATGGACCACTTTGGGGTCTCTTGGATGTATATAGTAAGTTTATTAACCATATTATATAAAAATACAAAGAGACATTGTAAAAGTGAAACTAATTAACTTAGAGTTAATACTTAAAGATAAGGTTAATATAAGTACCCAAACCTGTCTAAATTCTATTGGTTGAGTGGTTTTAGACCTATCCCCACCTTAACCTTTGAATAGTCAACTTTGGAGCCATTAGAAACCGAATATGAATTTATTATAAATTAATATTTCTAGCTTTTCCAAAGGTGCCCCTCACCCCTCTTATAAAAGGGCACTCCTCCTTCTCATTTCTTCACACCTCTAAAGCCTTTTGGTTCGGCCAAACTCTGCCCAAATACTCTCCCAACATCCCTCACTACAACCTAGGGGCCTTATTTTGATCAGAAAGCCAACATAAAGAGCCCTTTTGATCAAATCAAAAGGAAGAACCCGAAGAAGAGGTAATGTTTTCACCACCCCTTTTCCAAGTTCATTTCTTCTTCCACTTCTTCTTCCTTTGTTGTTACCATTCTAAAATAATGACTCCAGTATAATTTATATACTGTGATGTTATTATAAATATGGTACAACCATATTCAGTATTCTATCCACCCTTTGAATAACATGTCACCATACGTGCGTACGTACGGCTTACCGTCTCCACGTCGTGGTGTAATTGTTATTCAATATATTATTATTTGGATGGGTATAATAATGATGTGTAACTCATGTAAATAATAAATATAACATATTAATGATTCTGTATATATGATATACCATCCATTTATATATTATTTTAATATCAAAAGAATGATATTGTCGCTCGTGCGTACGTACGGACTACCGTCTCCACGAACGCGATGAGATTCATTCTCCATCGTAACCATTAAAGTATAATTATCATTTTATGATTTAAAAATGATTTTTAAGGACTTGATATCATTCTGGATATGAATAATATACAACCTATCCTTTACAAACATGTCTTACATAACAAAACATATGAAAGAAAACAAGTAAGTTAACACCCGAAACAACGATAATACTAAGATATTATTATCAAATCAATATTAAAAGATCATATATGATATCATATTAATGTATATGATTCTTGTATAATTTAATAACAATTATTTCACCATTATACAGGAGGTTAACCTACCACAACCAAGGAAAAGTACAAGGTAAGGTTTATTTCACAATCTCTTCATCATCCGAGGTTGTATATACGTAATAATCTACTGGGATCTCTTTATCATCCACATCCATGTTTTCTTAAAAATGTTTTTCAAAACATTTTTACTATTTACAAGAATATGGGTTAAAGTCATTTATACCCTTTTTTGACTTTTTATAAGAGGTTTATAAAGGAATCTTTCCGTCGTTTTCAAAACAATGTCCTTTTTAACCTTTTCGACAGAATTGAGGTAAGAATGTTTTTTTTAACTTATACGGCGGGTGCGGTTATTTTCCGCCGTTATAAAATCGTCGAAGCTTTCCATACAAGCTTATAAGAATATTTTCAAAGAAAATGTTTTATTTTATATGGATCTTAAATGATTTCAAAATAAAAGGAGATACTTCTTTAAAAAGAATTTTGATTTCATCTATGTCAACATCCTTTGATGGATTTTAAGATTATTTGAAGTTGATTTATTATGATACAAAACTTCTATATTGTATTGAAGGTTTTGTGATATGTTTGACTGTGGATGTGCTATTTTTATACCATTCATAGTTTATGGTGAAATTATTGACATTTCGTATGCTAGTTTTAATACGAATGTTTATGTTATGTTTAAACCTTTTCATATGGGAATGCATTGGACTTAATAAGTGACGGGTGGAGCCCGCTATAGCTCCTCGATGCATCGGTAGGTCTCATGAGACAAACTAGTGTCTTGGCACAAGGCCTTGACAAAATCTTATTTGTAGTCTTGGCACGAGGCCTTGACTATGTGGTTATGATAGTCTGGCATTATGCATTCCAACATTATGAAAGTGGTTATTGATTTTTGCATGTGATTATTCGATTAGTAGAATATCCATGTGAATAAGTAAATGGCATTATTTCATTTTATTTATGCCATACTATGTTAAATGTTCAAGTTTAAAAGGCTTTTGTTTTAGTTATACATTGCCTTAAATGTTTATTCTTATTTATGAAAGTTTCCGCTAAGTTGTTATCCTTACTGGGCATTTGAGCTCACCCCTTTTCTATGTTTTATTTTCCCAGGAAGTGAAGATGTAAGTTATGAATGACCTGCAGGGATATTATGATAGGATTATAGTGTGGACTGTGGAAACATTATGTTGTTGTATTAGTTTTTCATTTTATGATGTAATGTAAAACTTATGAATATATCTAGTGTTTCCAAGGCTACTAAACCAATCGGTCTTTCGAGATTTGATCTTTCTTGTGATCATGCCAATGTTACGAAGTAATGCACCAACTCTGGGTAGCTGGGGTCGGGGCGTTACAAAAACCTCTTAATAGTATAATTTTTCACTATAAATTATTTGGATTAAAAAAGTTGTTTTTAATTAATGTTTAGTATTTTTCACTATTGGTTGATACATGTCCGACCATGGGAATATTTGGGTCGATTTTGGGACCCCATGGAGACACTTGTAAGTGATAATGACGCTTTATATTAATTAAGTTAAAGTAAATACTAAAATGGCATAAGCATATATCTTTTAGAAAAAAAATACATAAGGTTGTATATGTTATAATTTCAACTATAAATATTCATTAGAAAGCTAAAAAGATTTCCTACATAATGGTGTTTTATTTATAATTTTTATACATTGAATAATTAAATTTATTAATGACACAATAATGATGCAGTATTTTCCTTATTAATGAAAGAATCAAATAATTGGTATTATAAATGTTAAAATAAATATAATTTGAAAGTTTTGATGACATCCACGAATTTTACTGGTTAATATGACATGTTATGATTGCTAAAATGAATTGTTTTATAATTAATAAAGTTTTTAAGACTTTAACAAAAATCAATTATTAAATAGTTTCAAAATTGACATAAAAGAGTTTTTAAAGAAAATATTATATTATTAATTGATATTCTATTCCTAGAAATATAAGGTTCATCCAAAGGACTTATATAATGATAGGTGTATCATTAATGGACCACTTGGGGGTCACTTAGAAGTATATAGTAAGTTTATTAACTATATAATATAAAAATAAAAAGAGACATGGTAAATGTCAAACTAATTAACTAAGAGTTAAAACTAAAAGATAAGGTTAATATAGTGACCCAAAACTATCTAAAACCTATTGGTTGAGTGGTTTTAAACCTATCCCCACCTTAACCTTTAAATAATCTACTTTGTAGCCATTATAATCCGAAGATTAATTTATTATAAAATTATATTTCTAGCTTTTCCTAAGGTGCCCCTCACCCCTCTTATAAAAGGGCACTCCCCCTTCTCTCTGATTCACACCTTCAAAGTCTTTTGGCTCTGCCAAACCCTGCCCAAATATTCTCTCAACTTCCCTCACTTAAACTTAGAAGCCTTAATTTGATCAAAAAGCCAACCTAAGGAGCCCTTTTGATCAAATCAAAAGGAAGAACCCGAAGAAGAGGTAATGATTTCACCACCCTCTTTCAAGTTCCTTTCTTCTTCCACTTCTTCTTTCTTTGTTATTTCTATTCTAAAATAATAACTCCAGTATATTCTATATACTATGATGTTATTATAAATATGGTACAACCATATTCAGTATTCTATCCATCCTTTTAATGACATGTCACCATGCATGCGTACGTATGGCTTACCGTCTCCACGTTGTGGGGTAATTGTTATTCAAAACATTATTATTTGGATGGGTATGATAATGATGTGTAATTTATGTAAATAATAAATATAAAATGATAATTATTATGTATATATGATACACCATCCAATTATATATTATTTTAATATCAAAAGAATGATATTGTTGCTCGTGCGTACGTACGGATTACCGTCTCCACGAACGTGATGAGATTCATTCCCCATCGTATCAATTCAAGACTAATTTTCATTTGATGATTAAAAATAATATTTAAGGACTTGATATAATTTTGGATATAAATAAGATACAAACTATGGGTAACAATCACGACTTATGTAACAAAACATATAAAATAAAATGAGTAATTGAACACCCGAAACGACGATAATACTAAAATATTATTAACAAAGAAATATTAAAAGATCATATATGATATCATATTTATGTATATAATTCTTATATAATTTAATAACAATTATTTCACCATTATACAGGATGTTAAACTACCCTCGACCAAGGAAAAGTACAAGGTAAGGGTTAATTTCACAATCTCTTCATTATCCGAGGTTGTTTATACGTAATTTTCTCCCATGACCCACATTATGCAAGGAAATCACTATGTAAAGTGGCAAGAAAGATATACAATGGTTCAATCAAGGCGTTACTTGTTTTCTAGCCTCTAATTCTATGAATCTTGATCCCATTATATTTCTTTAATTAATTTAAGTATACAAAATCCAAATGATAAAGTGATTCTAAATCATTACAGGTTGTATAGTCAAATATTTTTACATTGTGACTTTAATTACAACTAACTAATGAGTCTCATAAATATTAAACACCTTCAAAATTTAATTATAACATGGAAATTTATCATTTTACACATCATATCAAAATTTTAAAATAGTAAAAAAATATCATAGGTGGAGATTCAACTATACGTTGAATATTACTAACTACCATTTTAAATTATATTCATAAAATACATCTTCTTGTTATATCACACTATATGATATAAGTAAAGGTCATGTGTATGTACTCTCATCTTGATCTTTAGGTGAAACCAAAATCTAAGAAAGAAATAATACTCACATTTTATTTACCTTTAAATAATATTATCAATTTATGTAAAGGGAAGGTAATATATTCTCATTTTACCAATAACCCTTTGATAAAGAACACATATCAGACATCACTTGATGTTTTTATTAGGTATCAGTACATTTTTATCATTCCCAATCACTATCATTATGAATTTATTTAGAACTAATTAAATATGGATTACTTAATTTAAATTAAATATAAGGAGTATTATTCCAGAATCAAGTAGTTCAAACCTCAAGTTTATTTCATAATTATTTTCCTTAATAAAATATAATTCTTTAATTGGGGAGTTTTTTTATATAAGATTCTATATGAAAAATGTAAATGATTTATTACAAATATTAAAAAATACACCATGAATTTCATTTCAATATTTCTCAACATTAAGAATAATTGGGGGAATTGATATAAAAATATTGAGAGAATAAGAAGGACGTTTTATACCCATGTGAAATGTTTTGACATGGCCAAAATTAATTCAGAAATTATGATATTACAGAAACCCCTTTACCCTTCCAACTAGAATAAAAACACATGAGTTTCCTTGGAAAATGAACATAGGGAGGTGAAAATTTCTTAATCTCACATAATAATGGTTGGAGAAATTAATTAGACATGTTTTTTAGGGATAATTTTCAATTCCACCATGCTGTAATTTTTGAAAATATGCTTATAAATAATCTAATTTCAAAAAAATACCAATCTAGTTGGGGAGAAACATTGGCATTCATTGGTGGGAGTATGAGAAATTTAACCAAGCTATAAGTTAATGAATTCAAGGAAGATTTCAATTTGATTACCATGGTGATCATGAGAAGTGATTTTATTTCTCAAATTCAGAATATTCAAGTTGGATGGAAAAATAGATTTACCTCTAAAGGATCAAGATAGTATTAATCAAGTAGTGTTTTTTTTAATCTAAGGGAACTTTTTTCCTTGATTCAAAAGACAAAATGCAATCAATTATGGGATTGAAATAACACCCAATATTAACTAAGAGGGACCATGGGACATAGAAATTTTTAGAGCACCTTGATATCATTTAAGAAAGGATCATAAGAAATGAGCATATATTAGATAATTTCTTAAAAATAATGATGGAAATAATCCAACAATCAAAAACCAATTTATCTAGGATGGAACTTCTTCACACATTATTTTATAAAATCTTATAGAAACATATAAAATATATAATTAGGTTAGTTAATTTTCAATATAGGAAATGAAAATACAAAAATAAGTGGACAAAATAAGATAAAATGTGAGCATAACCAATATAAATTGATTATTGAACATAAAAATCCTTAAAAAATTATGAATCAGAGTATAATTAAAGGGTAAAATGAATGGAATAATGAAAAAGGATAAATTGTCTGCTAGGGGAAGTGATTTTATGCAATGGAATGGGGATAGGGTAGGATTGTATAGTCATTATACTATACCAATGGTTATAAAAAACCATTTGTATAGGTTAGGCTATACCAATAGTTAAAAAAATTGGAATATTCCAACTAGATACATCCTATACCAAAGGTTAAATAAAACCATTGGTATAGGTTTCCTATACTAATTGTTTTTTCAAACCACTGGTATAGGTCCAAATTCTAGTAGTGAAACACCCTGAAGAGGCATTTTTTAATTACATGGAAGTTTAAACTTCCACTACTTGATTCACAACATTTTCTTAAACCACCTAGGTTTACTAAGTTAGTTATTAATTAGCTGAGGTCTTGTAGAACCACTACAAATTTGTAATTCACACCAGTTTTGGAGTTAATGAGATAATAAAGGCATTGGTTTGATATTTTTTATTATTATAATATTTATCTATGTTTATAATTGCTATGAAAATATTTTATGGTGGTAAGGTTAAATATATATTTTTCTATAAATTAGTTGTGCTTATTGAAGATTCTGGGATACACAACGGAATTATTCAGGCCCATGCCCAATAATATTTTTCATCGATTCCCTTGAATTAACTCCAGGTCTTTATGAATTCACTCTAGAAAATCCATAGCTAGGATATTTTCATGTATTATTTATAATTAATTTATAGGATTTTATAATTATGTATAATTATAATTCATTCTTCATTGTTCAATTGGTAGAACCCATTCTATGCATACCGTCATTGCAGTTAAGATTCCAATATATAAATCCTTTAGTGGTGATCCACATGCGCTCCTAAACCTCAGGAATTTATTGTTAAATCATTGGGTTCTATTGTGGACAATCCAAATCTCATGTGTTATTCTCTAATGATTGAAATAAGAATTCCTTTATCATTTGAAGGATTTTCAAGTTCTCTCATGAGTTAAGAGATGGAGGAGGATGATTGCTCTTGGTTCTTGAGAGTGTTCTTGGAGAATTATTATCTTGGGAAAAAGATAATTCTATAAAGAGTAGTTATACACAATAGATTTCTCTCATGTATAACCCTGGGAAAATTATATAACTATGTATTTATAAAGTCAAATTAATAGAATAAGTACAAACAAGTCCCTGATTATTCTTTTAATCCATAATTAAACCCATGTCTAAATAATAATATTATTATTATTCTCTTTACATATGAAACACCTTCAGATAAATAAATATAATTTTATTAAATAAATAAATTAATATTTATTTAAATTATATTTAATATATCAATTGCCAATTACACACTAACATTTTTTTCAATTCTCCTTAGTATTTATCAGGCCTTGAATAATGAATATTTATTTAATAAATAAATATCGTTTCATTATTCATAGATAAATTAATTATGTGATCAATAAATATTATTTTCCTACATTAAAAATAATATTATACTCTAATGTTAAATATATATAGAATTCAATTGAGTTTTCATATAAATTTATTTTGTGACCCTCTATTCCCCTTTTTCGGTAGCATTAGGCTAAACTTTCCTAAAGTCCTAGATTAGTGTCTAACAACACATATAATATTCTATAGAGAAAGGTATTAATGTTACAATGATAAAAAACTATTATACAAGTTATCTCCAAGTAATATAATCCCCTTTTATCAATATCTCCAATAAATTAGGTTGCATACTCATGTCATTGACCTTTGTGTTTGATATGTTTTTCTTTGACTTTCTAAAAATAAACGTGATGATAGAATGAAATGAACATGGACTTAATCAGGTTGTTTCATTTCCATAAAAGGTTAATAGATATTAACTTCCAATAAATTGGGAAAGGAAAAATCTTTTATTGACTTATCCATTAATTCCATATCACTCATGATACACCTAACACATCCTACTTTCCAATGAACATATGGATTCACAATTTACAAATTCCATTAGCTACCCAAGGTTCCCATGATTTACAAACAATGGAGGTGAGAAATTAACCATGAAACACACACATTAATAAAATACAATCAATATCTCTCGACTCACCTCCAACTCCCTCACAAGAAACATCCCCTTTATTCATCCTCCAAACACCATATGATTCAAGCACCACCCATTAAGGGAAAGAAAACATATACAACATGGGAATCCTAAGGTCCATACATATGTCACACAAATTCCCTTTAAATTTTAAAAAAATTATTCTAGATTAAAACTTGAATTAGGTCACTGATACCTTTTTCATTTCATAAAACCCCACTTAAAAATATTTTAAAATCCCATTAAAACCACACACACCATTTTCATTCAAACACACATTTTTTAAACTTGGGTTTCCCTACTTAAAAACCAAAACAATGCTAAAATACTTAAATTATTTTCAAACTTTATTAAAATATCCATAAAATCATTTTCATAAAGGGATTGGCATGACTAAATATTTTTTTCAAAGAAACATTTAAAATTTATAATAAAATATTTTTATAGAAATTTGGAAGTTCATGGAAAAAATTTAGGAAAACCAAAAAAAATCATATATAGACATAAATTTAATAAAATGAATTTATAAAACTCAATCACACCATTAATTTTTAAAGAAAATGATTTTATAGAAACACCTTCCTCAATCAATCATAATCAAATTACAATGTGTCACCTTCTGTAGAGAACACCCAAAAAAACCCCACCCTCTATCAGTCAAAGAGACCAAAATCCAAGGTTGTAACCATACTAAATCCAAAGCCTAGATAGGAAAGATATTTAGGGTTTCAAGAGAATATGAAACCAAGGATAAATTAATAGTAGAGGTAAGAATAATATAATGGATAGAGGGATAAAATAGCTTAGAAATCACTTGATATTTGATGAAAGAGGGCCATAAATTGAAGGGTAAGGGAGAGAAATAACTCTATTCTCCTGTAAAAGGTTGTTAAAATTATTGTGAGGAGAGGGGAGAGGCCAAATGTTAAAAATATATAGGTGAAAATGGGTAATTGCACTTTTAAGTTAAACTTGAGAAGACTACACAGTTTGACCATATGGTTTTCCAAACTGTGCACCCAACCATGTGGGAGATATTGGATGCCCCCCCTGAGTAAGGGTAATATTCATGATTAGTAATAACCATGTGGTATCCATGAATTCTAACCTTATACACAAAACAATACACATAATTTCTTGGGAATCGCTACACTGTTAGAAAAACCTTGCGGAGACTGTGCAAATCAACACTAACAAGTTTACATTCATATCTACATGGTTGTCACACGGATAATACTAACCATGAATAGACCATTTAGATCCCAAAAACTTACCCAAACTCCAAAATTAATGTCTAAAAATTTCCAAAACTTTAAATAACCCAAAATAATATAAAATATATATTAATAGTAGAATGGGGGGTGTTATAATTTTCCCCACCATGCTAATTTATGTTCTTGGAAAGTATTCAGTAAACATAGAAGGTGAAAATATAAAAAATCTCTACAAGATCCCTCAACCCAAACTAGAACTTGAGATCCTAAAAAAACCTAATTCCTCAATAAAAATCCACATCACCAAGCATAGATAAACCATAACCACCCACCCAGAGTTCTAAAAGGGATATAGACTAGTCTTGGCTCTCCCCACCATTTAGAATTTATCTAAATTGGTGAGACGGGAAACAAAAATACTACAAGGAAAAATCCACCAATGAAAAGTAATATTGCCTCTAAAACCCAAGGAAACATCATCCTCCACAAACTAAAATCATCCATCCATTATAACCATATTAAATTTAAAAGATAGGTTCAACCTACAAAATCATTCATACATCCACAAAAATGATTCCATTAAATATTCATAGGATCCAATAGAACACTTACAACCCAAAAAATATGGTGTAAACATTTAAAAAAATCTCAATTAAGAGATACATAGGTCTAAACTCAGGTAAAAAAACAAGGAGGGATGGGTAACCTAGGATTTGAAACACAGAAAATCCACTCAACGTGAACCTAACCAAGTAAGATTGAAGAACCATCCAATGCATAATTTAAACTGGTGGATCACTAGTCCTAGACACTAAATCAATAAACTTAAGTACTTACCATTCCCAAACATAAAAAATAAACCTCGTTATAATGACACAATATTTTTTACACATATTATTACATGATTTTTAATATAATTATCCATTAAATGCAAAACAAGGATTGAAAGGCCTAGTATCTTTGGAAGACTAGGTACGGAAAACTTCAGTATGAAACTAAAACACAATATATTTATATATTTCTCCTTAATGATATCCTAAATCCCCTTTATCTCCTAAAACTCCATGGTATAACTTGGGGAATACATGGGAAAAAGGGATGATCTAAAAAGACTAGTAAGTGAATAAACATGATAAGGAAACATAATGTGTGAGTTAAAGGTATAACATGATATCATAAAAGAGAAGTCCCATGAGTAATCACATAGGAGTATAACTTAAAGAAAATGGTATCATAAGATCATGGAAACATAGGAGATTTTTTAGTTACATAAAACATAAAATAAACATAATTCAAATATAACTAACAAGACAACATCACATGGTGGACAGAGTCCTATAGTGGATTAGGTTTACTCCATAATCCCATACATAACGTCTCATGAGACAAAAACTTTAACCAATGCATTGAAGTGATATCTAGGTGAAAAAATATTAAAATTTTCATGATTATGTGTTCCAAAAAAGTAAATAAATCAAATTGAATAAACATAATAATTACCCATGGAAAAAAATGAGTTGCATAATCTTGCCTCATATTATAATCAAAATAGGTTTCTTAAAGTAGGAATTTGAGAAATTAACATAAGGCATGTATTAACCCATAAAAGGAAGGTATAATAAGCAAGGTATATATTTGAGAGAAATATATATATAATTAAGAAGAATTTCATAACTCTAAATATAGATATAAAGTTAGTTAGAGAGAGAAAGTTCGTAACATAAAGATAATGGGTGGTTATGAAAGATCCCTTACCTTTAGTCTTTTCTTTCTTCATACACATTAGATACAACTGTATAATAAATATAGATTTATTATACATGTATTTCATAAAATTAATTATATATATCATAACATATATGATTTTATTATATCATATTACCACCTATTTATTAACAATTATTTATTAAAATTAATGTTCCAAAGATAAATTCTTCGTTTTGCATGAATACTCGATTCGACAGTATTGATCATTATACATTGATCGTGTTCCATAATTTCAGAAATTTTAACCATGAGATTAATATAATATTATATATATATATATATTTAAATTTATTCATAAAAGGAAGATATAAAAATGAATTACATTGTTCATGGAGACAGTAGGTCGTACGTACGCATGAACGCAGTTTCCATTTTTAACAGATGTAAAAAAATAAAGTTAAATATTAATTAACCTTTAAAAATCATAATAATATCATAAATAACATATATAATTATTAAATACATCATTATAACTAGTATTTATAGTTTTTGATAGAAAACTAATTACATCAGTTCGCAAGGCAGTAGTCCGCCGTACACACGAATGACAATTTCATTTTCCATTTTGATAGAAGATGAGATGGATATAAGCGGTTCCATTAACATAATAAAATATTAGTATAAGGAATTTATTGGTGTTATTATTTCATCATGTTTTAAGAATACTTGAAGGATGTATAAGAATAAATAAAACTTAAACATTCGTTTAAAGACTACACCTCTTCTTCAGACAACTTCCTTTTCTTTACACCTTAAATCCTTTATGGTTGGTATTATGCCCAAAATAAGGCCTCTATAATGTGGGTAGGGATTTTAGGAAGTTATTTGGGTATGTATTTTCCAAAAAAGGTTTTTTAAGTGTGTATAAAGAGGATAGGAGGATCCCTTTTATAAGTGAGGGGAGGTACACACTTGGAATTACTTAAAATATTAAAATAATATAAATTAATTTTCATAGATAAAAGGATAGAAGATGATATAATTTAAATATAGGATGTGTATGGGTATAAATAATATCATTGAATAAAATTTGGACAAGTTTATATTAGTTTTTTACCCTTATATATTTGTTTTAACCTACGTTAACCCTTTTTGGCAATTATCATGATAACAAAGTTTTTACTCTTTAGGGGCAAAGAAAAGTAATATGAAAAAAAATCACCTATAATTAGGTCATAGTTGATATTTTAAATTATATCCCAATAAATTGGATGAATATAATATTTTTATAAATTTTAAATCATTTAATAAAATATTATTTATTATATAATATCATTAATTTTATTTTTGGAACTATTTATTTTATTTGACTTTGAAAATATCATGAAAACAAAGTAATTCAAATATAATAATTTAATGCACCCATAAAATTTTATATTTATATATAAAATTTATGGAAAACAATAATTAATTCAATTTATAGTACTTTAAATATTTTTAATATCATTTTATTTATTTTCCATTTAAATAAATAAATATTATATCAGTGTTGCGTAATAATTTAAAGTAATTATTTCATCACAAAAAATTAGAAAGAAATTACCATGATAAAGAAAAGTAATTTATATTTAAAATTACCATTTATAATTTAACATTCCTTCTTTTTATCTCAATGTTAATAATTTAAATAAAATAAAATAAAGAGAATGACATTTTTGACTTTTCTTAACCTAAAATATTATAATGGTAAAAAATAATGGTAAATGAAAAAAAAAGGTCACATATTCTAATTTTGGATGATAATGGATGAAATATAATCATCCAATAAAATTAATAAAAGTGTTATAGTTACTTTTTTATCTTTATCACATTATTTTTACCCTTAATTAACCCATTTTACTTTTACCATGGTAACCAAATTTACTATGATTACTATTTATAATAACTAAAAATAAAATGAAACTATTTAATAAATTTTGATATAATGATTTTAAATATGAAATATATTTTTTAATATTAAATTTCTTGAAGTGATAAAAATTAATTTAATATTAAAATGAAAAATGCAAAGAAAAACCATTTTTCAGAAAAATGGCTTTTTAAGTATAAAAATGTTTTTATACCAAATTCAAGAATAAATTTCATTCAAAATGACATAGTTGGATTATTTTTAATCATAAATAACTAATTATATTTTAAAAATAATCCAAAATAGAATTTTACTTCGTAATTACTTTAAAATAAAGTATTATTTTAAAAAAAATCAGTATTTGTTTACTATTCATTGAAAAATAAAACTTTTTAGAAAAATACCAAAAAAATCACCCTAAGATAATTTTTATATGATGATTTAAAAAATTATATCCTTTTTATAAAATATATTTTCTAAAATTTTTATAAATTATTTACATTATTTTCTCTCAAAAAATAAAAAAAAAATCATTTTTGAACAAAACATATTTTTTTAAGGATAGTATGACTTTACAAAACATTGAGTGCTTATTTTATAAAAAAATAATAAATACATTTGTATTGAGCATGAAATTTATATATATTCTATAATTTGGTTAATTTTATTCATACCCACCAATTTAATAGTTGATTTATAATGATGACATTTAAATAATAATTTTTTATTATTATATCACCGTTCATTTATACTCGGTGTTTCTTATAAAACAAGCTATCAATGATATTTAATTTACTTAAATGGAAATATAATATGGAATCTTATGGAGTTACATTCTTTCCCCCTTACCCTTGAAATTTTGTATTACATACTAAGGTGAAATAGGTGAGGGTAATTCTACTTCATGGCTTCCTCTGGTTCCCATGTTGCATCCTCATATTTATGCTTTCACCATAGAACTTTGACTAGGTGAGTTATCTTATTGTGTAGAAATTTATCTCTATATTCCAAGATCTTCATCAGCTGATCCTCATAAGAGATATCAATTTCTATATCTATCACATCTGAAATGAGTACGTGTGAGGTATCTAGTATGTAATTTCTCAAGAGGGATACATGGAATACATCATGTACCTAAGAAAGGGTTGGTGGGAGTGCTAGTTGATAATACACAACTCTAATATGATAAAAAATATAAAATGGGATGATGTACCTTGGAATTAACTTTACTTTCTTCCCAAATCTCATGACTCGCTTCTATGGAGATATGCATAGAAACAATTTGTCCCCATACTCAAACTCTAGGTCTCATTAGAGATTGTCAGCATAACTCTTCTATCGACTTTGACTAACCCTAATGTGTTACTGAATGGTCTTGAAATTTTCTACCATTTTTTCAACCATTTCAGGTACGAATATATTACGTTCACCAACCTCATCCCAACACATAGGTTTTTTACATTTCTCCCCATAAAGGGATTCATAATAAGCTATTTGGATTCTAAAGTGAAATATATTATTGTACAAGAACTCAACAAGAGGAATATGTTGATCTCATCCTCCTTTTAAATCCATTGATCATGCTCTTGACATATCTTCTAATTTCAAGAGAGTATGATCATATTGGCCATCAATTTGGGTTTGATAATCTGTATTGAAGTTTTGTTAAGTATTTAGATCATGTTGGAGACTCTTACAGATCTTGGTGGTAAATCTCAAACTCGATCAAATAAAATTGATAGTGATGTTCCATGTAGCCTCACAAATTCTATGATGTATATACTTGAAATTTTATTGAGTGTTAAGTCCGCTCAAATTTAAATGAAGTTATAAGTTTTCATAAGATGATCCACCACAACCCATATAGAATTATTCTCTCTTGATGTCTTCGTAAGACTATTGATAAAGTACATGGTGATGTTTTATCATTTCTTTATAGGTATGGGTAATGGTTGCACAATCCCCTTATAATTATTCCTTTTATATTTCATGCTAACATACCAAACACTTTTATATGTATTATATGATATTTTTATTTATATTGTACCACCAATAGTACTCTCAGAGATCTTGATACGTCTCTATATTCCTTGGGTGGATGGAGGAGGTCAAGTTATGTGAACCATTCAATAAATACTTATTTATACCAATATTTTATAGTACACATAGTCATGAACCAAATATTACAACTCATTTTTCATCAATTTTGAACATTGAGGATTTCCCTTTTCTTATAGCTTCCACCTTCTTCTAAATTACCACATCATATTTTTAAGCATCCTTTATCTTCTCAAGAAGGGATGGTTGAGAAATCATTTGAGAAAGGAATGATGATACTCCTTACTTTAAAATCACCATATCCATTCTTTACAACTCTAAAAATATTATATCCTTCTTAATTATCATCATTGATAAGGTTTCTAAATCCTTCGTACTTAGAGTACCTGCCACTTTATTTAACTTCCCTAGATTGTAATGGATTAAGTATTCATAGTTCTTGCTCAAATTTAACCATCATCACCAGAAAATATTAATATCCTTCCATGTGAATATATATTTTAGAATCTTATGATCCATATATATCTCACACTTCTCCCCAAAGTGATAATTTCCTCAGATTATGAATGAAACAATCACTCCACATAACTCCAGATCATGTGATGGATAGTTCTTCTCATAAACTTTAAACTACCTTGAGGTGTAGGATATCACTTTATAATTTTATATTAGTATATATCCTAAGACCTTATTTTAAGCATCACCATATACCATGAAGAGTTACCCACTTTAGGGTAGAATGAGGGATGTTTTAGTGATATACTTCTTTTTCAATTCCTTAAAGCTCTCTTTACATCTACTAGTCTAGAAAAACTTTACCCCCATTCGATCCATCTTGGTTAGTGGGTTTGAAAATTTTTGAGAAGTTTCTCACAAGTAATTGGTAATATCCATATATTCCAAGTAAACTATAGATATATATTAAATATTTTTTTCTAGGCCACTCCTAAATTTCCTTTATTTTATAAGGGTCCATATATATCCCTTTATTGGTGATAATATGCCCCAATAATAATACTCAGTTTATATAGAACTCAAATTTACTATAATTTTCATATAGATTCTCTTTTATTAAGGTCTTTAGATTAGTATTTGAATATTCCTCATGCTCTTCCTTACTTTTAGAGTATATCAAAATATCATCTATAAATACCACCACAAATTTTTTGAGGTAATCTCTAAAGACTCTGTTAATTAAGTCCATAAATATTATTAGATAATTAGTGAGTTATAAGGGAATCACTAGGAACTCATAGTGTCTATACCTTGTTTGAAATGTATTTTTAGGAATATCTTCCTTATTTACCTTTAATTGGTGATATCCTGACTGAAGTTCCATCTTATATAAATATTGATATCAATGTATTTGATCGAACAATTTGTCTATCCATGGAAGGGGATACTTTTCTTTGTTATGATTTTGTTGAGATCACAATAATCAATAAAAATCCTACTTTAACCATAATTATTCTTGATAAATAGGATCAGTGCACCCCATGGTGAAGAAATCGGGAATATAAAACCTTTTTCCAGATTCTATTGTAACTTATTTTTCAGTTATTCTAACTCAAAGATGGCCATTATGTAAGGAGTCTTAGATATGGGTAGAGATTTTGGTATAATATCAATTGAGAATACAAATTCTTAGTTAGGAGGAAAAACAAAAAAATATTTGGGGAATATATCATTATAATCCCTCACAATGGGAATTTCATCAAGCATGATTCTCTCCTTTGTCTCAATCACTTGAGTTACTCATGATTGCTCATAAGGAAAAAATATACACACTTGAGAAAAATATTCTAAGGGATATTAATCCTCATACTTACACTTCTACATAATCAAAGTATGAATTGGTATGTGAAGAGTGATATCCCTCTCCCAACAGTTTATGTTGTCTTTATATAAGTATAGTCAATCCATGACCAATATAGTATCAAACTACACTAAAGGAATTATGTAACACTGTGAAATTCTAAAATAAGAACATTGTATTCGATAGCATATATGAAATGAAAATCCAAGATCAGAAGAAAATATAACACACTATGACTTTACAATATATTTATTTTAAATAAATTCAAATTCTTCAAATTCTTTCATTACATGAAAAACCGAGTTATCTTTCATTACACGCAACAAGTTGTTTTATCGAACAACAATATATTATAAAAATATTATTATTTAATATAATAGTTATCACCAAGCCATTGTAATGGAGGGTATAAATATGATTAAATAGATTATGAAAATATATATATATATATATATTACAATCATCTATTATTTATACACTGATTAGTAATAAAATAAGAATAATTTAAAAGAAAAATTAATATTTTCCAAAAAAAAGTATTTTTTTTAAAGATGGAATAGTCATACTTAGCGCATATAATTTAAAATAAATTTTTAATACTTTTAGAAAAATTATATGAAAAAATTAAATTAAATTTTAAATTTTAATATTTAAATTATCTTAGAGTGATTTTTTTGGTTTTTTCTGAGAAGTTCCATTTTTGATGAATTATGAAAAATACTGAATTTTAATTGAGAACTGCCTTTTCATTTAAATAATTTATAATGTTAAATTTTATTTTGATTTTTTTAAAAGTAAAATTATATAAATTTTACATCCATTAATCCAATTTTGATCATTATAATAAATTTCATGTTGAATTTAGATATATCGTCACTTGTGTGTACGTATGACCTACCGTCTCTAAAAAGCAATGTGATTCATTTTCCTTGTTCAACTTTCATAAATGATTATAATAATGTATCTAATGATTAAATGTGATATTTATAACATTAATATAATTTTGTAGATTATTAATATATATTATATATAAATGAATCATAACTTTAATGACAAAATGCACATCAAAAAACAAGATAATTAACAACTGAAACAATGAAAATAATGAAAGATTATTAACAAACATGTGGTAATATGTTATAAAAAGATCATATATGATACTATAAATATTAATATTATTATTAAATAAGTTAATAACATGTTTAAAACCAATACACAGAAGTATTAACACACTTTCAACTAAAGGAAAGTGTAAGGTAAGAGATTTCGTCTAAATTTATAGTCCATTGATACTTATTTGTTATCATGTGCCAATTCATTTTTTTGTGGTGTATATTATACCACATTGACATGTAATATCTTGATTAATTTATAATTAATGGTATTTTAATTTTGAAATTTAATTCTTTCATCCAATGGTATTTTACTTGAAAATTACATGGTGGTAAAAATTATTGTGAAATCTCACTTTCTTTTATGATTGTTAACTGTATCTTGAAACAATCACTTAATTGTATCAATTTTTCATTGGATATTAAATTTATTTTAAATATAAATATTCTTGTATGATGGATATTATTATTTCCTAAACTTTATACCATTTTTATATATGGTGTTTAATTTAAATTGTATTTGATTAACTGGGGAAATATTGTTAAATATGTATCCTTTTACTCAATATAGATATTTAATGATAAGGCACATTATTCATTAATTAAATTGATTATTTGATATATGAGGAATACTTTAGACCTATAGTGATGGGTGGGGCCAATATAATATAGCTCCTCAATGCATCGGTAGGTCTCATGAGCCAAATCATATTGGCCAAATTAAATGGGTTTCTATATGTACTTTAAACCATCTTGTGAAAGGTCTTGACATTAGAGGTATCATGATGCCTAAGGTCATGACATACAATAATTATGAATTCCTTAATTAAGATTTCACTTATTATTATCCATGATATTTTCAAAATGATATTATCTTGGGATGAATTTGATTCGCATTTTATTGATTAAATGGAATGTGTTTTTAGTTATTTACCTTTCCATATTGATTATTCATTATCTAACTATAATAGCTAAGTTATTGATTAAATGGAATATTTTATTAGTTATTTAACTTTCCATCTTTATTATTATCCATGATAATTTCATATTGATATAATCTCTAGATGCACTTATTTACTAAATTATTGATTATATGGTATGTGTGTTCAGTTATTTACCATGCCACATTGGTTATTCTTATTGATTCATGATAGCTTCCATTGTACTTAACCCTTACTGAGAATTTAATCTCACCCTTATTTAGTTTTCTTTCTCAGGAATCCATGAAGTGTACTATATTTGATAATCAAGGATATGATAAAGGGAATAATGATATTCTTGAAAAAAATATGTTGTAATTTGTATATTCAAATATAATCATGTATGTATATAGTTTACCAAGACTACTAAACCATCCAGTCCTTTGGGATGTGATACCTTTTATCTTATTAAAATGTAATAAAGTAAGGCACTGAATCTGGGTTACTGGGTTTGGGGTCATTATTGTTGTTATTAGAGGCAGGTTTAGTAGAAACCTTGGGAACTAGATTTAGGAAAACATATATGAGAGAACATAACCCTATAATATACTTTTAGGATAAGTTTATAAGAACATCATATAGTTTTGTAAAGGTATAGATTACATGGTTTTTTCTTGTAATAAATACCTATATGGATATTTCAATTGGATGTGGTTATAGAATAGATGTATCTAGGGGTAATAAATTTGAAAAGGACACATTAGGATGGACCCGATCATCACCTAGTGCACTATAATGGGCCTTACTATGCACCTAGTTTGATACTTTCAAAGGATATTCTTTGGATAATTCACATTTTATTTAAAAACCTTAATGAAGTATTTGAATATATGATGACAATTAATAACCTAGGATAAACCTTAGGTGTCTTATATTGAAAGGAAGGACTTATGTTGATATAAAAAAGATGAATTATTTATGTATTGGGATTTAAGAATTAAATTGAAGAAGTATTTTACCAATGTAATTTTGGTTATAAGAATCAGGAAACATCTAAGGATTGTGCTAAATTTTATAAGCATATATGTCTTTATTAACTTATGAGTTATAAATACCATCATGGGATTATAAGTTTAATATTGATCATAAGTTCAAAGTCTTAAACACCCTTTTTTAGGTTTTATGTGATGAGTGTCTATAAAGATTAAAGATATTTTGAGATACATTTATGAAAAGTATATGTTTTAGTGGAAAATTTATTTTAGGAGTAATGACTTTACATTTTAAAGACAAATTTTAAAGGTATTGAAAGACTTTAGGGTTAATATAATCATTAATGAAATCATAATAATAGTCAAACATGATTATTATACATTGTGGAAAAAAATAAGTTATATTGAAAACCTTAGTAAAAATGATATTTAATGATTAATTTTATTTCAAGGATGTCCATCATATTTTTTTGGGAATGTTATAGTAATTATATTAATATTGTTTTAGAAAAAGGACAACTTGTATGCTGGGTAAAAACCCATCGCATCTAGAAAAGCAATGGGGATTGAATTCCTGACCGAAGGATTATAAGGGTTTCATGAAAACTACTAGATTACATGAATTCCTAGTTAATATTACATTTTTTAGTTAAATTATCTGATTAATAAATATTAACAATGAACCAATGGTGTTACTATTGAATTTTAGAGATTATTATATTATGTTAGATAAATTGTGATAACCATATTGGTTTTTGGAAATATTTAGAGATAACCAGAAATAATTTTCACTCTTTTGTGGATCTTACAATCTTTTAAAAGTGAATTTTAGCGATTCAGGCAGAAAAAATTCATTTTTGGATATTCATTTCTTGTAGTAAGTGATGAATTGGAAATTGATTGAAGAAAAACTGAGGGATGAAATTGTTCTTCTAAAATAAAAACTTATCAAGTAAGTATGTTTCCATGTATTATTAGATAGTAAAATAATTCCTCTACTTTAGGAAAAAGATATTAAAACAAAAATATTATCCTATTACATTCATATCTAATGAATCAGATGATCCCTTTAATCATATCTGAATTATGGTTTTGAGGCCCTAAACATTCCATCAATCACTTAATTTCTTGTGATCAATGACCTCAATCACTCTCTATAATTATTTATGCTTTTCTATTATCCATACCTTCACTTTCCACCAATGTTCTATTACTTGGAAGCCTTATTATGTGTTATTCCATATGACCTTCATACTACCATTTATCTCTTATTAATAGAATGTTTTATTAACCATTTTAAAGATGTGGGTTTTTCAACAAAATAATTTTTAAATATCAAACCCTTGATTACTGATATTAAGTTTAAATTGTGAATAAAAAAATTATTTAAAGTGGGGAGAATCTAACACCATGCAATTCTAAAAGAAAAACATTATATTTGATAGCGTGTATGACACAAAAATCCAAGATCAAAAGAAAAAATAACACCCCAAGACTTTATGATATATTTATTTTAAATAAATTCTATCTATTTAATATATTTCATTACACGAAACACTGATTTAGGTTGTGTTATACGCAATAAGAAGTTTTACCAAAAAATAATATATTATTAAAATATTATTATTTAATATAATAGTTATCACCTATCCATTGGAATTGCCGGTATGAATAGTATTGACTAGATTATAAAAATATATATATGATGCATGTTTATTAGTTAATTATTTATTAGTAATAACATAAGAATCATTTAAAAGAAAAAGAAATATTTTCTGAAAAAAAATTAAAAAAAGATTAGTCACTCTTAGTGAACATAATTTAAAATGAATTTTTAAAACATTTAGAAAATTTATATGAAAAAAAAACTTAATTTTTTAAATCATAATATCTAAATTATATTAGTGTGAATTTTTGGATTTTTTCTAAGTTCCATTTTTTTATGAATAGTGAAAAATACAGAATTTTAATTGAAAATTTCCTTTTCATTTAAATACTTTTTAATGTTAAACTATTTTTTGATTTTTTTTTTAAAGTAAAATTATATCAATTTTACATCTATAAATCAAATTTTGGTCATTGGAATCAATTTCACATTGAATTTATATATAAAAAATTTGTAAACTATCATGACCCGCCTTCGGCAAGACGATGGAAGGGGAAACAAAGGTCCCCGCCCTTCCTTCCTCAAGTCGAAGACGAGATAACGACCCTCAAGTCCCACCTCCAGTAGGCCCCGGATTGGCGACTAACACCAAGGGTGTAACATTTTCACAATATGGGAGGCATTACCCTTTTAGTTAACCAGGATTGGGAGAAAGAATGAGTCAACACCAAACACCACCATGTATAGAAAACTCAAAAGAAAACCAAACTACATGCATATTTTCAATAATAACACTGAAAAAAGTACAAGAACTCCAAAGTAAAAAACCAACAGGAAAAGAAAAGGCTAAACAGAAAACAAAAGCAACCAACAGCAACTCCAACGTCTAGACTAGTAAGGTCCCGCACGGCCTCCGAAGTCCTCCTAGAAACCTGAAAGTAAACATAGGGTGAGCATACAAAGTATACTCAGTAGGAGAAACCTATAGCTCTCATACACAAGTGGGGAGACATCCTAAAGTCCCGTGATAAGCAAAAGAACCAACATCTATTAAGGAATCTATCCATCCCACCTCACCGGCCACACTCACCAAATAACACAAGCAGTAAGGTAATAGTTAGAACAAAACATTTGGGTACCCCGCACCACCATTTCCCCCACTAGCTATCTGCTCATCCCTAACGGAAAATGTCCTGACGCTACCGCGCTCTTCCTTACCACACACACCTGGGCCTCACAACCATCCACATCCCTGCCCGCACACACCTGGGACTCATAACCACACATCCCTGCTCGCACACACCTGGGCCTCATCCCGAAGACACCTGGGAAACCAACCATAACCAAACCCCTTCCCAAAAACACCTGGGACTCATCCCGAAGATTCTTGGGAAAATAACCTGCCTGAAGAGTCCTGGTCTAACAACACACCAATCAAAACCTACCCAAAGAATCTTGGGTGTAAGGTCGCCTCCATCCATCACAGCCAAGGGAAGAGGGAGTAGGAAGGAGAGTAACTAGGGGGAAACACCCTTCCCCATGAAATGGGGTGTCCAACACTAAGTGTCCAACACGGGTGGGGTGCGACTAAACACAAAACATACAATTAAACATATATATATATCAACACACGACCCAACATATGGCTCCTCTAACAAATACAAGAAGGTGCACAAGCACTGCTGCCTCAGAAAACAGGCACACAACAAACAGTTCCCAGTTTCCCTATTCAAGTTATCATTCATAACAGTTCAGTATGAGTTAATCCATTCACTACTGGGCAACTAACAGGCATAAACACGGACGAAACAACAATAAGCAGGAAGGGAAGCTATCGAGTAATTTAGGCATTCACACCCGGTTCTCTTGTGAAATCACGTCAAAAAAAGGATCAGTGAGATCCCTCGAAGTACTGAAACCAAAGAAAAACCCAAAAAAACTATTGGTTACCCCATATTAATTCATTACCATTTCACCCAGTTCATTGTTTACTTCCCACTTTTATTCATGTTCACAACCCAACCTGCATCCCTCCTGCAAAACACCACCACATCCACACAACAACTCATGCCATTCTAACCACACCATTCATAGCCCCGTTGTTCACCCATATGTAACAAAACACATTCACCCCTTCACCCATTTCATAACTGAACCATCCCGACGTTCATAAATAATTCTTTTATATTATTTAGTTTAACGGGGGTGATCACACAAGGTTATGGGCATTCATATTCAACAGCCGAGTTTAAGTTTTTAATCGATTCATACATGATTCCCATTCACCAGACAAAGCATAAAATAGATCATAGCATAGGTGCGCAAACAAAGACCTCCAACGGCCGTGATTTTCATTAGGACTAAGCCCATTAAATTCATAACAACATCATATAGAAATCATGTATAAAAACATGTAACAATATTAACAAACTTCCTCATCCCCGTTATTTAACCGATTATTATCTTTATTACAGAATTGATTAACTACCTCGTGGGAACCATAGAACACCCACCCCATGAGATACACAAGGAGGAGAGACAAAGGTAATATCCCTACCTGATTGATCAAGGATCTACGTTAAGTCATCGCGTGGAAACTAGAAATTAGGAGTAGCAGGAGCTCCACGGAACTTGATCAAGGAATACTTCGCAACAGGGGTACGACTCGTCGGGAGGAAGGGTATTCCAAGCGTAGGGTGATATAGAAAAAGTAAACCTAGGGAGAAGAGAAACCCTTATGTTATAAAGGCTAAGATACAGCATCCCCGGGATGGTTAAGATATGGAGAAAAACTCAAAACCGTGGAAGAAGTGGGATCATGGGTTTACCATGCGGCAGGGCCACCCCACACGTCCAACTTAAAAGGTCCCCACCCTTCGGGGTGATTAAAACCGATGCACACCTCCTTAACCAAGGAAGGACTCCTCCTAGGATACGGTAGAGGCATTTCTAAAAATGTGGTTAAAGGCATGACCAAAATGCATGGTTTTTCATTTAAGGAGGGTACCTCACCAAAAATTTAATTAAATACCATTAATGGGCTTTAAAACAGGTTTAAAGGGGGTCAAAAACATGGTTTACAACCTAATTCGCGCAAAAGGAGGCGCTACTGGAAAACCGGTAGGCCGAGCTACCGGTAGGCCGAGGCCACCGGTAGTCCGAGCGACCGGTAGGCCGAGCGACCGGTAGGCCGAGCGACCGGTAGGCCAAGCTACCCCTAGGCGAAGCTACCCCTAGGCCGAGCTACTAGTAGTCTGAGGCTACCGGTAGGCCGAGGCTACCGGTAGGCTGAGGCCACAGGTAGGCTGAGGCCACCGGTAGGCCGAGGCTACCATTAGGAGTCTTAAGCTTCACCGAGAAGCTGGGATGGCCTTCCAGACCACCCAGAACACCCCAAACATTAAATTTTTACCAAGTAATGGACCCCAAAGCCCCAGGACATTACATAAACATTTGAACATTTTCACTTTAAAAATCCTCTTTCTCGTCGTGTCTGCAGGATTAATTTTAAATTAAAATTTTACACTTATGTGAGTATAATCTAGAAATATTGATTCCATATTTATAATAAGAATAATTTAAAACGTATAATAAGGTCAAATTATTTTTTTACCAAAAATACTAGTGAAAACAGTAAAAATTATTTACCACAGTTAAGGTAAAAATAGATTTACCTAGGGGTTAAACTAAGAGGATAAGGGTTGAAAATGATCTAAAACATTTATAAATCCTATTGGATGGCCATATTTTCACATTATCCTTCCCAAATTTGATTAAAGATTTATTTTTAAGCTCTTACATGTGAATTAATAACATTTTGGATTCTTTTGGGAAATTTCCATGTAATTTCCAAGAGGGTTCCCTTTCCCCACTTTAAAAAGGGAACTCTCTACCCTCACTTATTCACTCATCCTAAGCCCTTTAGATGGACCAAAACATATCCAATTATATCCCAAAAATCCTTAGTTAAATTTTAGAGTTGGTGTTCCTCCCAAAATACCACCCTAGGGTCCTTTAGAGGAGATACAAAGAAGGTTTCTCTTAGAAAAGGCAATTATCTTAACAAAGCTATTTCATTTTATTTCTTATTTTTTCACCTTCAATTATGTATTAAAAATTAAAATATAATAAAAACATTATCTACCACATACTGATATATTATTATGTTGATTTTATAAAAATTATACATCTTCACTTCCATCAAATGGTTTATGAAATCATCATTTATGTGTACGGCGTACTATTGCCTTGCAAACCAATGTCATTCGTTTTCCCATTATAACCTATCACGATTGGATATAATGATGTAATTAAAAAATTTAAAATATATTTATGATATTATTATACTTATATAAAATTAATATTACATATAAATTTTTATGTTTCATGTCGTTTAAAATATGATAATGTCGCTTGTGTATACGGTGGACTACAGCCTCGCGAAGCAATGTGATTCATTTTTTGATTATGATTTACATGGAATGTAATAAGGATAAAATTAAATGATATATTTGATATATATGAGATTATATTGATTCTTTAAAATTAATATATCACTCATTTCATTAACCTTTCACTCATTAAAAGAATGATAGCATTGCTCGTGTGTACGCACGACCTACCGTCTCTACGAAGTGATGTGATTCATTTTCCACGTTCAACTTTCATAAATAGTTATAATAATGTTTCTGCTAAGTAAATATGATATTTATAAAATTAATATAATTATTAATATAATTAATATATATTATATTCAAATGAACTGGAACTTTAATGAAAAAAACACATGAGAAAACAAGGAAATTAGCATCCGAAACAATGAAAATAATAAAAGATTATTAACAAACAAGTGATAAGATGTTATAAAAGGATCATATATGATATTATAAATATTAATATGGTTTTATAATAAGTTATTAAAATATTTAAAACTATTATATAGGAGTATTAATGCATGTTCAACTAAAGGAAAGTGTATGGTATGGGATTTCTTCTTAATTGACATTCCGTTGAGTCTTATTTATTATTATACACCAATTCAATTTTATGTGGTTTATATTATACACCATTGAGATTTATATCATGATTCATTCACAATTCATGATATTTTAATTTTTAAATTTAATTCTTATATCCAAGGGTATTTGACTTGAAAATTACCAAGTTTTAAAAGTTATTGTGCAAACTCACTTTCTTTTGTGATTGTTAACTATCTCTTGAAATAATCAATTTATTATAATAATTTTTCAATGGATATTACATTTATCTTAAATATTAATATCCTTGTATGATTTATATGATCATTTCCTAAACCATATAGTATTTTTACATACGATGCTTACTTTGAAAGTTATTTGATTAACTAATGAAATATTGTTAAATCCGCCTCCCTTACTCAATAAAGATATTTGATGATAAATCATAATATTCATCAATTAAATCAATTATTAGATATATGAGGAATTATTTATACTTGTAATGAAAAGTGGTTCCCATTATGATATATCCCCTCTATGAATTGAGAGGTTCCATGAGACAAATCAAGTTGGCCAAATTAAATGAGTTTATACATGTAGTTTAAACTATCTTGTGAAAGGTCTTGACAGAAGAGGTATCATGATGTCTGAGATCATGACATCCAATAATTAAGAATTTCCTTTATTAAGATTTCAGTTATTATTATCCATGATATTTTCACAATGATATTTTCTCAGGATGCATTTCATTCTCAATTTATTAATTAAATGACATGTATTTTTATTTATTTACCTTTCCATATTGATTATGACTTATCTAACTATGAAAACCAAGTTGTTGATTAAATAAAATTTTTTATTAGTTATTTTCCTTACCGTATTGATTATTATCCATGAGAATTTTATATTGATATTATCTCTATATGCACCTCTTTCTCAGTTTATTGATTACATGACATGTGTGTTCAGTTATTTACCTTTACATATTGACTATGATTATTGATTTATGATAGATTCCATTGTACTTAACTCTTACTAAGAATTTGATCTCACCCTTATCTTGTTTCCTTTATTATGAATCCATAAAGTGTATTATTTTTTTATAAGAAAGGATATTCTAGAGGGGGTAATGATATTCTCAAAAAAATTATATTTTAATTTTTGTAATCAAATATAATCATGTATGTATCTAGTTTACCAAGACTACTAAACTGTTTTGTACTTTGGGATGTGATACCTTATATATTATGCCATTTTAATAAACTAATGCATCAACTCTGGGTTACAGGGTTTGGGGTCATTATAGTGTAAGATGATATTTTTTATAATATTCAGTCCACAAACATTGATTGGGGAGGAGTTATATACTTGGGATGCAACAATTGATCTATTTTATACTCTCATGGATAGATCATCCCCCATGATTTTAGGTGGAATTTTAATAGTTCTAATAAACATTCAAGATATAAAATAATTCATATAATATGAATAAAAAAGTATGTTTAATATTTTGGAATGAATAACTAGCATACCATTCACTGTGTCATTGTTAGGATCCATCTCAGCAGTAGTGATATCATATGATTTTTATTTCTCTCTAGGCCTTGTAGTTTATTGTCATTTATTGTCTCTAAAAACCCTTGTCTTGGGGAATTATCTTTCATAATTCCCATGTTCTTTGAAGTTGTAACACTATACCATATGGTGAGTATTGATTTGGTCCTTCTTTTAATCTATTTCATTAGTGGATTTCTTCATCCCTCTTTAACATTTATTAGGATAATTACCTTCTTTTACACACTTGAAGCATCTCCTAATTCCCCTCAGATAGTTTTTAGGATGCTTTTCCCACATTTTTAACACATGGGATGTTGGATTTTTTCCCACCATGAGGTTTATCTTTTGATAATCCTAAAGAAAACTCAATTTTATGCTTTTTATCTCCAAGACCAAGAGAACATTAAGAGTTACCAATCTCCATATCAACCTTAAGTGCATAATGTACAATATATTTATAGCTATTAAATTCTCAAATCACCAAAGCATTTCATAGACTTGGATTTAATCCACTAAAGAAGCAGTCTTGTAACATCCCACCCCTCACCCATTGGCTTGGGAAGAGGCGGTGGGGTATTACTGGCCTTAGGTGACATGTCCATGACACCAAATATGGAAATAAATGCCAAGGGGATCAATAAATAACGGGGGATGATTTTACCTTTAAAGATAAAACCTCTAAACAACATGAAAAAAGACAAATAATTATCTATATAATTCATGATTAAAAAATACCATTTCAACATAGGAAAACCAAAAGACAACATCATAGTAGAGCAAAAAACCAAAATACATAACCAAATAAAACCCATGAGAAAACAAATATCTAACTCCCAAATGACATCAACCATCGACTCTCAATATTCTTCAAGCTCCAAATCAATAATCCATGACCATGGTATCAAGAAGAATCACTAAAGAATTGGGGTACGTTGCCTTTACCTATATATCGATAGATGATATCTGCAAACACATAATAGTTCCCAATCAGGGGGTGATTCTAAACTCAATTGGATTTCCCCAATGACTTCCCAACTCATTACTCTAGGATAAAACTTAATATAACATTTATATAAAACAATTTATATAAAAAAATTTAAAATCATTTCATAGTTTATATCAAAATAAAGGCAGTTCCAAGGAAAACCATTTCACAACTATAAAACCATTCTTTCCATTATTTGGAATACCCATATTCGTCTCCACATGCATATCCACACACACACACAATCTTGGTGTTGCCATTGATGGTGGAAATTTTCATTCATACTCTGTCCCTATTTGATGTTGGTACTTCACAACCATTACCCATCCCAATCCACACACACTAACCCAGTTATACCAATCCATGCAAAATCATTTCTCATAAAAAAAATTATTTCTTTAAATAATTCTAGAAAAAAAAATCCATGAATCAAAACCAAAACACCATTTTAAAATAATATACCAAAATCATTTTTCCATAAACCCATCCAAATTCCTCAATTTCCATAAACCATCCCTAAAGAGGTTTCCATAAAAAATAAAACAAGGATTTTCACAACAATTTCAAACAATTAAATCAATTTTAAACAAAGCCTTCAAGTTATAATCAATGGAAAGTATAAGGGAATCCACTTAGATCTCAAACTTTGGTGAAAATGAATAGTGACATGAAAACTTCAAAAACCCACCTTAGATCTTTGATATCTGACCCTAGATCTTGTTTCCTTCCACCAAAACAACAATATCTAATCAAGAAAACCAAAAATATATTTTGGATATATCCCTATTGGATTATATGTAAGTTTTTGATATAGATAAAGAGAATAAAACAAATAATAATAACCAAGAACAGGCATTTACCAGTGAATCTGGGCCTCCAATGCACTTTGATTCACCTATAGATCCCTCCTGAATCAAAGGGGTTTATATCTCATACATGAGGAGAAAAAATAATTCGATATATAAGGTTTTTAGGGAAAAAATGAGGGGCTAATGGATTATTTAATATTAGGTCCACTTTTTAAGGAGGGCCACCTATACACCGCATGGTTGGTCCGCACAGTTTGGAAAACTGTGTGCCACCATGCAATGTTACCGCCTCAAGCCAACCCTTTGCATTATTAGCTTACAAGATTTGAAAAACTATGATCCAGCCATGTTTTCCTTTATATCCCAAAATCATGGTTTCCCCTAGGAATTTGCATAGTTTTTTTTAACCGTTCACCTAATTGTGCACCTGCCTAGTGCCCACTTCCTTGCCTTGCACGATTTTCTGGCGGTGTTGCACAATTTATCCTAATCATGCATGTCCATAAAAGCTCCAAACACATCAAAAAAACACCTCCAAAATCACACAAATCAACCTAATAAATATATATACTTAAAATACATAAATAAAGGGTCAAGTACCTAAATCTAGGGGTGATAAAGGTTATGACAACCTTGCTTTTTATTATATAATTAAACATAATTTATTACATAAACTTCATTTGATACAGCATAGAAGATCGAGAGGTCTAGTATATTTGGGGATTAGGATCATTACATAACAACTTAAAACATGAAAAACAACATCTTTATTGAAAAATTCCTTTACATTACCACTACATTCCCTCGTACTTAGCATTACATGGGATAACCTAAGGACATGCATAAGAAAAGGGTGAGTTATAAATCCCAGTAAGGTAATAAACATGGAGTAACATGAGGAATACAATAAATGTTAGACAACAGGAATATCATTATATCACAATAGAAGTATAAACATAAAGTCATGATAAAACATGATAATCATAACATGGAAATGTGGCAACAACACTTAACATGGAATTAGCATGAGCCAAGGCTCATTGCACATGGAGCATGAGTAAATCCTCATTGCACATGAAGCACGAGTAAAACCTCATTGAACTTTAATTAGAATGATTAAATACCCATTGCACATTATGTATCATGATACTATACTTTACCCAATGCATTGGAGCTCTATAAGGGCGCACCCTTCTTAAACATTTCATTTCATGCATAAGTGTGTCGCATGGATCATATAACATGGATTCATAAAACATAATCATTTATTCCATGATAAAGAAATGTGGAATTCATACATGGAACTTTATAATCAATAAGTAAATGTACATAAAGGTGAATACCCTTGATAGAGAAATGTTCGTGGTATTCACTACACAATGACATTGGCTTAGAAAATCGGTGCAATTTCGGCAGCGTAACAGCATGACGTAAGAATTCATAAAAATGGTTGATGAGAGAGAAAGTGGAGTCTCATCATATGTACATGAAATTTATAGTAAGGAGTTCATATAGATACATTTATGAACAATTGTAATGGAATTTATATTCATGATACAAAATAATTGCTTGAATGTAAAAGAAGATAGAGAAATTTCTTTCGAAATTTTGGCATAGTAACGGGTGTACATGGGAGGCATTTAATGAGAGATAAATAGGTCTCACATCATTAAAACATAAGGAGGGAAGTATGGGGGAGGTTTGAAACCATACCCCAACATTTATAATTGAAATTAAAAGGGCATAACAACATTAAGAAAATTGAACAAAAATGAGAAAGAAAGAAAAAACCCTTACTTGGAAGTGTGCTTCCAAAGGCTTGAGAGAGGTTTGAGATAGGCTTCTTGGGAGCTTGGGGAACCTTTAGAGGATTCTAGAGAGAGTATTTCAGAGGTTGGATGAACTCCAAAGCCTTTGAGTGAGGATTAAGTGGGAGCTTGGGTGGGTTTATATAGGAAAGGTGAGGGAATTCTTTATTATTTAGGTTTGGGACACCTCATATTAAACTAATCCAAACCACAAACCATCCCATGATTTTTACCCATGGTTTTTGGAAAAGGGAAGTGGAAAACACTATTTTATAATTCCAAAGTCTGAACTTCTTAAAATAATGGGGTTGCTTATGTGGAGGTGAGTCACACTCTTAAGGAAATCAATTTAAAAAGACAAGATGTTTAATAAGCCTTGAAGGGTCCATTAATGCTTTATAAAATAAGTCAAACAAACCCAAAATCACATTATTTTAATGTTAAAACATATATTTCCTAAACATAAGGCTTATAGTATTTTATTAAATCACTATTGGGTCATTATGATGTCATAAAACACATTATATATTTAAACGGTATTTAATTTTTACCCAAAAATTTGACTCTCAGAAAATTATGAAAAATTCACCGTTTGATAATTTCGATATCTTGATTCTAGAAATAATATTTATTTTATCTAAATAAATTTCTAAATATATTAATTTTCACTTTTAAAATAAAAATTGACATTTATTGAAAATTCACAGGTTTTGACAAAAATGGCTTTCAAACCTTAATAAAAATTACGATTGCATTCATAAAATTATACAATCATTTATATTTAATAAAAATTAATTTAATAATAATAATAATATTTTATTAAAATATTATTTAATTCAAAAATCCATTAATTCATCAAAATAGATTTCTTAGTTGAATATTAACTAAAAATACTATTTGTGCTTTAAAACCCATCTACAAGGTAACAATAATAAAATGAAGGTATATTCAATATTATATACAAAAATAATGTACATGAACATAGTTCTAATGTCTTGTTACATAACCCCTTATAACACCCACATAAAATCTAAGGGTAAGGTGTGTTATGGTGACCGACTCTTGGGGTAGCTCAGATAACATTGCTCGGGTGGTAATCTCTATCAACTTCCACTTCTCTCATAGGTGGTTTCGCTCGAGCTTAACATATTCAAGCTTGGCTTGGGCTTGGTCAAGAGAAAATCCCAAAGAAGCAACCTCCTTTCTGAGCTCTGACAAATGGGATTTGTATGGGGCATGTCTACTGGATGAGGCCATCACTTCCTTTGTCTAAGTAAATTGGATTTGTTAAAGCCCTGTATTTATACTAATCATGTGGTCACTATTCAACAGCTATATTAACAACGATCACAATTCTTAACAGTATTTTAAAATCCAAAAACATAAAACCAAATAATTTGACATTTTATATAAACATTTTACATAAATATACATTTAATTTGATCAATAAGTATTTCCATTAATGAAATTTTGGGTCGTTACAAAGATCCACCTTACTTTCAGTGTTGATGAGGTAGTTGGAGGTGTACCGTGCAAGCCTTGTGGAGTTTTCCTCATAAAACCTGATAGAATCATCTTAATTTTGATTCAATATAATTAATTCACTCTCCATTTTAATATTGAGAGTTTAGGGAAAATATTTTTTGAAAAATATTTTCTTAAAATCTTCCCATTCCATGGAATGGATATCCTCTATGGACTTCATGTTCTTGATCAATGTCCATCACTAATCGGATTCCCTATCAAAATGATAGACAACCAGCATAGCTTTATCTTGTTTTGAGAATTTGAGGATAGATAATATCTTATTAATGGAGTTAATCCATGCACAATGAGGGGATCATAATATCCACTAAGGTATGAGTCCTTTATCATATAAAAGACTCAACTGCAACTTTCTATTTTATAAGAGATAGATGATGTCTGCATGATTCATGTTATTATTCATAACTTATTATAATTGAGTCAGTACTACCATGAAGTTCCTAGATCCCACTACTATAAGGTTAGGCATATCATTAGGGAAATCATCACATTACCTATCATGTTTTTTAGCATGGTTTCTTCTATTTATTTCCATTAACTAAAAGAGAAAAAAAGGTGAGAATACTTTAACATACAAAAGGGATACTTAAAAACATAGAAGAAATAAACTATAAATGACAAGTATATCATAACTTGTGATTTTAAAGGATTCAATATAGGTTGTCCATGGTAATTTCCTTATTAGGTTTTCCATCCTAGCAATCTATTCAAGTCCTTCCTAATGGTTCATAAAGAGTTTGTGAATTTTCAAAAGCATATCCCCCGGGAGTGTTAAACTAGGTGTGCATCAAGTCCTCTGTCATGCATTAGGTGATGATAAAGTTAAATACCATGTACCATTTTCAGGGTTATTACCCCTAGGTATAGTTTTACCAGATCCACATCCACTTGTAGTATTCAGACAGGTATATAATTGCTTAAAAACCACTTGCACTATACTTCACCAAAATTCTATTATATTTTCCTATACTTAGAGTTATCCATAGGGTTATCACTAAAGTATTCTAGTCATAATACAAAATAAATAGCTATACCTTTATATGATACCAACTATAATGAACCAATAATTTCTATACATATTATTAAATGATTTTTAACATAATTATCCATTAAATACAAAACAAGGATCGAAAGGTCCAATGTCTTTAGAAGACTTAGTACATAAAGCTTCAACATGAAACCAAAACACAATATATATATATATATATATATATATTTTTCTTTAATGATATCCTAAATACCTTTGATATCTTAAAACTACATGGGATAACCTAGAGAATACATGGACAAAAGGGGTGCGCTAAAAATCCTAGTAAGGGAATAAACATGATAAAGAAACATAATGCGTGATTCAATTGTATAACATGATATCATAAAAGATAAGGCTCATGAATAATCAAAAGGGATCATAACATAAATAATAAGGTATCATAAGATCATGGAAACATAGGAAAAGTGGTAGAAAAAAACATGACATAAACATAAGTCAAGGTTAACTGCCAAGACAACATCACATGGGGGACAAAGTCTCATAGTGTACTAGGTTTACTCCCTAATCTCACACATAACATCTCATGAGACAAAATATTTATCCAATGAATTGGATAGATATCTGGGTGAACCTATCATAACATGTTCATGATTATGTGTTCCACAAAAGGAAATCAATCATAAGGCATAAACAGAAGAATTACCCATGGAAAAAAATGGGTTGCATAAAATTGCCTCATATCATAATCAAAAGATGTTTCTTAAATAAGGAATTTGATAAATGAACATAAATAATGTATTAAATCATAAAATTAAGGGTTAATAAGATAATTATATATGTGAGATATATATATATATACAGAATTTAGAAGCATTTCATAACTTTAAAGAGAGATATAAAGCATGTTAGAGTAGTGATGCAAAACAGGCCTGTAGCCCGCGGGCTTTGCAGGTACGGGGCGAATATGGTGCAGGGAGGGCCTAAAAATTTTGACCACTAAGTGCGCGGGCCAATGCAGGCTGAACCCGCGCGGGTTCAGGCCAAAGAGGATTGAGCCCGCACGGGTGTGGGTTGACCCATGGACCTAATTTAATTTTTTTTTACAATATATACTTTTTTCATTTTAGTTTTTTTTTTAAAACATGATTAAACCATGACATATGATTTCTCACCGTAATGGTCATACTAATTCACCATTCATTTACATATGAATTTTAAATAGGTCTATATTTATTGTTTTAATATGATATTATAATATTTATATAGTAATTATTGACCATATTCACATGGTGTGTTATCGCACCTCTCGAAAAATGGAACTCATCTCTCCTGCACTTGGTTTCAATTCTAAAAGAGTTGTTATAATTATAATATTTTTTTGGACCGATTTAATTTTGTTATTAATTAATTTAATTTTGTTATTAAGAAAACATGAAAGGACCTCATGAGACCATAATATCCTTCTCTAAAACCAGTCATTTCTTGAAGTTTCATCGTTCATTAATAGTTCTATCCATTTACATTGCCACAAAATCAATATTATCATTTTTCACCCCTCATTGATCACTCGCCTACTTTGCATTGCAACAGTTCACCACCACATCGGTGTCGGAACATAACACCATTAACTCATAAAAAAATGTTCCATCACATCTCTTAAAACTATAGCTATTGTAAATCCATACTTCTCCCAACAAATAAAATTAATAATGAGAAAAAAATATTTAAATGATTATAAATAGTATTTTTTTTAATGCGGGAAACCCGTGGGCTTATGCAGGGCGGGGAGGGCTTGGATTTTTTTGTTCGCATTATATGCGGGCTTTTGCGGACAAACCCACACAGGTTCAAACCCACACGGGCTTGGCCCACCCTGCCCCGGACCACCCGTTTCGCATTACTAGGTTAGAGAGAGAGTTCATAACCCAAAGATAAAATGGTGGTTTGGAATGATCCCTTACCTTAAGCCATGTATTTATTAATACACATTAGAAACACATGTATAATAAATATAGATTTATTATACATGTACTAAATAAACTTAATTATATATAGTAAATTATATATGATTTTCTTAGAACATATTACCACTTGTTGATTAACAATTCTTTATTAAAATTATTATTCCAGTTATAACTTCTTCATTTTTCATGCATGTTTTGGTTCGATAGTCTCAGTCATTATACATTGATTGTGGTTACATAATTTCTATAATTTTAATCATGATATTAATATCATATATATTCATTATATATATATATATATTTATTCATAAAATGTAGAAATAAAAATGAATTATACTGTTCATGGAGACGATAGGTTGTACGTACGCATGAACTCTGTTTCCATT
This sequence comes from Viscum album, assembly GCA_963277665.1. Classification (NCBI taxonomy): domain Eukaryota; kingdom Viridiplantae; phylum Streptophyta; class Magnoliopsida; order Santalales; family Viscaceae; genus Viscum; species Viscum album. The sequence goes on from OY728159.1 coordinate 187,818,711, forward strand.
TTCAATGGATAGAAAAAATAAAGGTATATATTAATTAAACTTTATAGAATCATAATAATATCATAAATAACATATATAATTATTAAATACATCATTATAATCTACCATGAGAGGCAGTTATGGAAAATGAATTACATCGTCTTGTGAGGTGGTAATCCATCGTACAAATGAAGGGCAATTTTGTTTCCTATTTGATAGAAGAGGAGATGGATGTAGGTGATGAAATTAACATAATAAAATATCAATATATGTTTTATATTGGGGTTATTATTTCATCATGACTGAAGAATATTTTAAGGAGGTATAAGAAGAAATAAAACTTAAACATTCGATTAAAAACTATATATATTCTTTGGACAACTTCCTTTGCTTTACACCTTAAATCCACTAAGATTGGTATTCTGAACAAACTATTGCTTCTAGAATTCAAGGAGGGATTTTAGAAAGGTATTTGTGTAGGGATTGGAAGAACCAAAATATTTTTTAAGTGTGAAAAAAAATGAGAGGAGGTTCCCTTTTATAAGTGAGGGGCGAGGCACTCTTGGAGTTACTTAAAATACTAAATTAATATAAATTAATTTCAATAAAAAGGGATCCAAACTAATATATTAAAATATAGTATGAGTATGGGTCGAAATAATATCATCTAATAAAATTTGTGCAAGTTTATATTATTTTTTACCCTTAACACTTTATTTTAGCTCATGTTAACCATTTTTAACGGTTACCATGATAACAAAGTTTTTACTCTTTAGGGGTCAAGAAAACTACAATAAAGGAAAAAAATAAGATGTAATTGGGACATGGTTGATATTTTAAACTATATATTAATTACTTGTATAGATATAAAATTTTTATAAATTTAAATCATTAAATAAAATATTATTTATTATAAAATATCATTAATGTCATTTTTGAAACTATTCGTTTAATTTGACTTTGAATATTTCATAAAAGAAAAAAAATTAAAATATAATCCTTTAAAACATCCATAATATGTTATATTTATCTATACAATTCATATAACACAATAATTAATTCAATTTATATTACTTTTAATATTTTAAATTCTATTTATTTTATTTTTCCTTTTAATTAAATAAATATCGTGTCGGTGTTTTGTAAGAATTTAAGGTAATTATTTCATCACTAAAAATTAGAAATGAATTATCACGATAATTAAAAATCATTTAGATTTAAAATTAACATTTACAACCAAAAATAACTTCTTTTTATCCCTATGTAAAAAAATTAATGATAATAAAACAAAGAGAATGTCATTTTGACTTTTCTTTACAAAAAAAATATTATAAAGTTAAAAGTCCCAGACAAATGAAAAAAGACCACATATTTGAATTTAGGATGATTATGGATGAAATATAACCATACAATAAAATTAATGAAAATTTTATGGTTATTTTTTAGTCTTTATCACATTATTTTTACCCTTAATCAACCAATTTTACCTTTATCGCGGTAATAAAATTCATTATGATTACTATTCATAATGACTAAAAATAAAAGAGACCTATTTACTAAATTTGGATATTCTGATTCCAAATATTAAATACAATTTTCAAGATTAAATTTCTTGAAGTTCTAGAAATTAATTTAATATTAGAACACAATGAAAAACAATTTTTCAGAAAAATGTATTTTTATGTATAAAAATATATATACCAAATTAATATATAGATTTCATTATAAAGGATATAATTGTATTATGTTTAATCAAAAGGAACTAATGAAATTTTAAAACTAATCCAAAATAGAGATTTACTTTTAAAATAATTTAAAATAAAATATAGTTTTCAATAAAAATCTATATTTTTCACTATTCATTTAAAAATCAAGCTTTTCAAAAAAATCCCAAAAAAATCACCCTAAGATAATTTTCACATGATAATTTAAAAAACGATATCATTTGTATCAAATAAAATTTATAAAATTTATAGAAATTAATTATATTATTTTCTCATAAAATGTAATAAAAATCATTTTTGAGTGAAATAAATTTTCTGAAGGATACAATGACTTTATTAAAAATTGAGTGCTTATTTTCTAAAAAATAATCAATAAATTTCTATTAAGTATGAAATTTATATATATTTCATAATTTATTTAATTCTATTCATACCTTCCAATTTAATGATTAACTTATAACATTCATGTTTAAATAATAATATTTTAATAGTATATTGTGGTTCATTTAAATTCAGTGTTGTGTGTAATGAAAGTTATCAAAGATATTTAATTTACCTAAAGTGAAATATAAACTGAAATTTTAGGGTGTTACACTCATCACATACATAATAATAAATAAATAAAATTCCACCAACCATGCATGAGCATAACCGTAACATAGTCAAAACCCCATAAGGCCATCAATATGGAACCTAAAGAAAACATCCCCAAAATAACCTTAAATCACCAATCGAATTTGAATCCACCAAAATAAAACCACAAAATATAGAACTTTCATAAGCTAGGATGCTCTCAAGACTCCTTTTGATAAAATAGCTTATAAAACTCTTAAATATGTGCTAAATAGCTATGATCGAGGTAGGTCCTTGTATTTTTTAGGGAAAATAGGTTTATAGTGCCTCAAAGCCCCACATTGGAATAACTTGGGTGGTATCCTCTACCCACATGGGAAAATAAGGCCCTGAGAAGATTAACCCTCATGCGCTTACAACATGGGTTTATCTAACTTCATCTCTATATTAAGTGGAGTACCTTTATTCCCACTCAGTCAAATCAAGGCATTACACACCACTAGTTACATAGAATAATCAACTCCCACCACATAGACTCCTTGTTCATCTCCTAAAAAGACATCAGGCTAGAACCAAGGATAGATGATCTGAAGGATGAGATCTCTCAAATTCATTTACTACTATCTTAGGAAAGAAAACCACTAAATAACATCATCTAGAAAAAAATAAAATACTTGTACTCATGAAACTAAAAAGGAACTAATATCCCTCTCCACACTTGGCTTGGTCCTTTGAGAAAGCCTTCAACAACACTCGCCTTTGAAGCTCCAGGAGTCTTGATAGAATTGAGGTTTCCCTCAATCCCTTTTAGCCACTCCACTACTTCAGCTGAACCATAATCTCCATGAAGATAAGGTGAAAGCCAATTTAACAAGTTTAAGAAGGGATAAAAGAGAAAATTGAGTTTCAATCCCATATATCTATTCAGATTATGGGTGGAATCCAAAAATGAAGAGATATTCTCTAAACTAAAAGAGGATTCACCTTGAGGAGCATCATAGAAGATAAGACTTCTACTTTATCTATCAACCATTCTAGGTGAAATAGTCTAAATGACACATGATATAGACATAATCAATTCATGCCTCGCTATCATAGACAATAATTCCCTTTATCAACCCAGTGTAAAACTAGATCGGATAAACCACCCCAAACAAGGTATAATAAAACTATAAACACTTAATAATGAATTTTAAACCCATTTTTTCAAGACATGTGTTTGAAAAAAAATACAACCTATTTTCAAAGTAAACCAACCCTTATAAAATAAATTACTCAATTTGAATATTATAAAAAAATTAAAAATGTTTTCTAAACACTATAATGAAATCAAATATTTTATAAAACACATCATGAGGAAACACAAAAGTACTTTTTAAATAACCAATTTAAATTGGTTTTGGAATCAAATTTTCTAAAAATTATACCTTTCACACACACAAAACCATTTTCACTATAATCACATAATAAAAGGCACATAAAAATTTCAACCAAAAATAAATCCAACATCACCACTATATCACAAGACCCACATTGATTCTTCTCCTATTACCAAAATCATGGGTAATCCAATAATCAAGAGTCTTAAATAAAAAAACTAAGTGGGATGTGGAACTATGCTTGACTTGGCCACATGTTTTGAAATCCCATGTTTCAATCTGGTAATGGTTCCTATTACATGTATGAAATAAATCTCTTGTTCACTGCATGGTATTTCAAGCCATGTATGCCAACCTCTAGCCACAAATTATTTTTTTGTTTTCATACCAAAACCAAGTGAAACCTTTAAGAAAACTCTTCAAATGACATTTAGGTTCAAAGTTCCATTGTAAATCTCAATCCTCAATGTAGTAAAATAATTAAAACAAAAACCAAATCCCAACTGCCACTGGTAACCCAATGCTCAAGGAGAGAAAGAGTTTGTGATAATCTCCTTGCAACTACCTCTTGAGTTATGAAATTAATATTCTCATATATACCAACTTCCCAAATAACAATAGAGAACTCTATAACCTAGGAACTTTTGAGAACCTAGGCTTTGATATCATTTGTAAAGAACCAGCTTGGCCTACCTATGAACTGGCTCCTGAAACAGCCTGTCACTAGGCCAAAATAGTATTCTCGATCCCCCCAAACTAACAACTAGTGCCTTAGAATAACAGAATACTACCTTGAGAATTATTTCACCCTTGAATAATAAATGAAAAATTAAAACAAGGCATGGCCGAATAAACATCCAACTTATCTCATAAATAAAAGGGATAAAAGTTACATAACAATGCCAATACAAGAGGAAAACTAAAATAAATATAAATACAATAGATCGAAGTAGTCTACACAAAAATAACCAAAATATGAAACAAAACTTGAACCATATTGCAATACCAGTACCCAACAACATGAGGTTTCTCACCACATCCCAACTCACTAGCATTGGACGAAGACATAAATATAATACGAAGATAAGACCTAAAACTGATATACAATATGAAGTTGTGTGCACAAATACACAAGTTTGTATGAAGGGTGTGATATAATAATACCTATAGGATCTCACCAAAGAGTCTATGAAATTCATTTCATTAAGCAGTTCATAAATTCTAGTTTGAAATATAATATAAAATAAGGTTATCATTTTATAAATCCAAGTAAAACCAATAAATTTCCATTACATATAAATAAATAATCCTTTAATTTAAATACAAAATAGTTTGAAAACATATAGAAAACAAAATCCTTTTTAACTAAACCCAACAAAGTGAAACAAAATCCCTTTTCCTTATTTAAAACACCTTTCTAAAACCCAAAAATTAACCAAACATTTGGCGTATCATTTTAAAAATACTTTTTCCAAGAATAACATTTGGAAACCATTTAGGGAAACTGACCATGAAAAGTGGAAGCATATATAAATGGTACCAAGATATAGATCAAAGAAAAAATTGAGTAAATAATATATAATGTTCTATAATTAATGTATGAATAAGGGGACACAAATAATTGAGAAGGAATACCCTATAAAGTTCCACTAACCAAGGGATAAGTGTCATGGGATATACTCTAGGATCTAACTATAATGATATTAGACCAAGTTCTTAGATTCATTGGGCCCTATGTGTATCATAAAGAGATATCCCATCTAGAATTTCCATCATAAAGTGTGAGGGACTAAACCAATAACAACCCATAGGAGGGGGGAACTCTCCTAGGGAACTAGCTAGCTTTCACACACTAGACCATCACAACACACATCAAGAACTTCTATTAGCTACCTAAGGTTTCCATGACATCAAAGAAATGGAGGTAAGTAATTAACTAGGAAACAAATGCATCAATAAAATACGATCAATATTTCTTACCTCACCTCTAACTACCTTTAAAAAAAACCTCTTCATTCATCCGCCAAAAACCATATGCTCCAAGAACCACTCATCAATGGAAAGAAAACATATACAAAAGGGGAATCATGTGGGTCTCACATTTATCACAAAAATTTCCTTTAAAAGTTCAAAATGGGCCTCCATATTAAAAATTGACTCAAGATACCAATACCTTTTTTATTTCACTAAAATCCACTTTCAAAATATTTTAGAAACCCATTAAAACCACACATGCCATTTTTATTCAAATGATTATTTTTAAAACATGGGTTTCCTTCCTTGAAAAACAAAACAAAGATAAAATCCATTCATTATTCTCAAACATTCTTAAAATAGAAATAAAATCATTTTTACAAAGAGGTTGGCATGAATAAACATTCATTTCAAATAAACATTTAAAATTTATAAGAAAAACCTTTAATTCCAACCTGAAAGTTCATTGAAACAATTTAGGAACACCAAAAAATTATCACATATAAACATACATTCAATAAAAAGGAATTTATAAAACTCAAGAACACCATGAATTTATAAAGAACTCATCTTTACAGAAACACCTACCTAAAATCGATCAGAATCAAGTAGTAATGTGTTTCCTTCCACGACGAACACTTGAACAAGCAATAAACCGCCCTATATAATCTATAAAAGACCAAAATTTTCATTTTAAACCATATTGATCCCAAAACCTAGCTCAAAAATTTATTTAGGGTTCATGGAGAAGGTAAAACCTAGGATAATTGAAGAGGAGAGTGAATGAGAGGAGAATAGAGCAAGAGGGAGAAATAATACCTTGGGAATCCCTTTAAATCTGATGAAAGAGGGCCAAAAATCAAAGGAGAGGGGAGTGAGGGAGATCTCATTGCATATTCAAGGCTAGATGAATGAGTGAGTGGGGAGGGGAGAGGCTAAATGTTAAAAAGTTAGAGGGTAAAATGGGTAATTTAACTTTTAAGTTAAATATGGGAAAACTGTATGATTTGGATGCATAGTTTTCCAAACCATGTGCCAAACACATAGGAGCTACTGGGTTACCCCCCTGTAAGGGTCATCTGCATGACTAGTACTAACCATGTTGTAGTCGTGTGAGCAACCCTAGCACACAAAACAAGTTTCATGATTTCCTAGGAAGCCTTACACGTTTGGAAAAACTATATGAAGATTGTGAAAATCAATAATGACAAGTCTATATCCTCATCTGCACAATTTACGCATGATTACTACAAATTTTTTACCAACTGTACAATTCCCCAAAACTTTCCCAATTTCTAAAATTAATGTCTAAAAATCACTAAAACTTGAAATAACTAAAAATAATGTAAAATAGACATCAATAGTAACATATATGTGTTACAATTCTCCCCACTATGCACTATAAGAAAATGGTGTTTTTTAAAACTGCTGCGAAAAAACCACCGCTAAATGTTTTTAAAATATTTTTTATAAATTTTTTAAAAAATCTTCCAAAAAAAATTACAATTTTTTTAGCTGCGGTTTTTTAGAAAACTGCCACAAAATTGAAGAAAAAAAATTAAAACAATATTTATTTATTTATTTATTTATTATTTATTATTTACAATAAAATATATTTTATTATTTATAATTTAAATTATTTATAATGTGTCAATTAATAAATATTTATAATTATTAGTTAATAATATTTTTAAACTAAAAACAAATTTTCAACAAGTTAAAAAACAGACTTTGGCATCAAATGACCCTAACTTCTGATCCGGGGGGTCCATTTCAGCTCCACAACTAGTCAAATCAAAGCTTATCAAATGAGCTGAAACAAAGTAAGATTTAAATCATGTGATAATGAAAGGGAAAAAATATATTCAATTTTTAAAAGTTGAAAATCTAACTCGAACTTCAAACGGCCATAACTTTTAATCCGGGTGTCCATTTGGGGTCTACCACATATTAAATCGAAACCTGTGACAAGGTCTACGTCATTTAGGTCTGGTACCAACTCTTTGAGTCTTGTACCTATTTTTTTCTTGCGAAAAAGGCCTAGAAGGCCTCTGAAACAGTGGTTTTAGTTGCGACCCCAATTTCTTAAAATTCAAACAGTTATAACATTCACTTCAGGTGTCTGTTTGGCATGTACCACATATCATATTGAAGCTTATTCATGATCTTCAATTTGACTAGTTGTGTTGTAGAAAATGGAGTCTCGGGTCAGATTTTATGGTCATTTCAGTGTTTTTTGGGTTTTTGGAGGTTCGTAATGTTTTATGATTTATATAATTATTTATTTATTTATTTATTTATTTTTTTGTTTGTGATTTATTTATTTATTAATTTATTTAATATTTATTTATTTATTATTATTAATTAATTAATTATTATTTATTTATTTATATATTATTTATTATTTATTTATCAATTTATTTGTTGATAAATTTATTTATTTATTTATTTATTTATTTATTTATTTTACATTTAATATATATTAATTTACTTATTTATTATTTAGTTATTATGTACACATTAATTATTAATTTATTTTTAATTAATTAATTAATTAATTAATTAATTATTATTTTATTATTCATTTATTGTTTGTTTATTTATTCTTTATTTATTCTTTATTCATTATTAATTATTTATTTATTTATTTATTTATTTATCAATTATTTATTTATTATTTATTTATTATTTATTATTTATTATTTATTATTTATTATTTATTATTTAATTTTTAAATTTTAAATTTTAAATTTTAAATTTTAATTATTAAATTTTAATTATTAATTATTAATTATTAATTATTAATTATCAATTATTAGTTATTAGTTATTATTAATAATTATTTATTATTTACTATTAATTAATTAATTAATTAATATTTACTCTTTATTCTTTATTATTTATTCATTATTCATTATTCATTATTATTTATTATTTATTATTTATTTATTCAATATTCATTAGTTATTAATTATTAATTATTAATTTATTAATAATTTCTTAATAATATTATTAATTATTTATAAATCTTTAAATATTAATTATTAATTATTAATTATTAATTCATAATGATCAATTATTAATTATGAGTTATTATTAATTATTAATTATTAAATAATAATTATTTATTATTTATTATTTATTATTTATTATTTATTATTTATTATTTATTATTTATTATTTATTATTTATTATTTATTATTTATTATTTATTATTTATTATTTATTATTTATTGATTATTATTTATTGTTTATTATTTATTGTTTATTTTTTATTGTTTATTATTTATTATTTATTATTTATTATTTATTATTTGATATTTATTTATTTATTTATCTATTATTTATTAATTTATTATTTATTTGTTATTTATTTATCATATATTAAATTATTTTTTAATTAATTTATTATTTATACATTACTAATATATTATATGTTATATATTATAGATTATATATTATATATTATATATTATATATTATATATTATATATTATATATTATATATTGTATATTGTATACTGTATATTGTATATTATATATTATGTATTGTATATTATATATTATGTATTATGTATTATATATTATATATTACGAATTATCTATTATATATTATTAATTATATATTATATATTATCTATTATCTATTATATATTATCTATATATTGCATGGGCATGTGCATGAACATGGACTTGTGCATGGAGATGGGCATGAGCATGGTAATAATAAATAATAAATAATAAATAAATTACAAAAATAAATAAGTGAATTAATGAATGAATAAATAAATAAGCAAACAAATAAATTGCGAGAATAAATAATAAATAATAATTAAATAAATTACAAAAAAAATTAAAAAAAAATAAAAATTAAAAAAAAATTAAAAACGATTTAGTGATGGTTTAAACCACTGCTAAATCATTCTATGATGGTTTTAAAAAACCGCGTGCTAATTATTTCCCGACAGATGATTTAGCGACGGTTTTCCAGAACCGTTGTAGAATGATTTAGCGATGGTTTAAACTGCCGCTAAATACATATTTTGGCATAGTGGTGCTACTTTACATCCCCATAAATTCTTCAATAAAACTAGAAGGTGATGAAATACTAACTCTCCACACTACCCCTCAACCCAAACTAACACCCCAGATCCCCAAAACAATAGAACCCAATTCCTCAAGCCAAACCCACATATCTAAGCATAGCTAAGCCAAAACCACCTACATGGAATTCTAATAGGAAATGAGACCAACCATGGGCCTCCCCACTATTTAGAATTCATTTTAACTAGTGAGACAAGAGACATCAATCCTCTAAGGAGAAAACCACCCCTGAGAAGAAACATTCCCATTAAAACCCAAGGAAGCAACATCTTCCACCAACCACAAGCAACCACCCACAAGAACAAGATCAAATCCCAAAGACATATTCAAACCACAGAAGCCTCTAGATATCCATCAAACTGTCAGAGGATCCACCAAAACACTTCCAACCCAAAACATACAATCCAAATAATTACCAAAAATCCTAATGAAGAGCGATATAGGCCTAACCTTAGGTCAAAATAAAATGAGGGATGAGTAACCTTAGAATTCACACATAGAACACTCAATCAAGGTGAATCTAACCATGTTAAATCCAAACACCATCCATTGCATAATTTAAATTGATGAATCATTGATCCTCGTCACCTAAATAAGAACTCAAGTTATTTTCCATTTCCTCCCATAAACAATCAACTTCATCACATAGATAAGCCTCAGGAAACAAAATTTCAATAACCACATATGAGCATAACCATAAAATAACTAGCATCCCACATGTCCATCAACGAGAAACCCAAAGAAAATATCCCCAAAATAACCTTAAAGCACTAATCGAATCTGAATCCACCAAAAGAAAACCACAAAATAGATAGTCACCCTAAGAAAAACTAATTCAGAGAATTCTTTCAATAAAACAGCTCACAGAACCCTTAAATATGTCCTAAAAATACATGATATAGGCAAGTCCTTAGAGATTTTAGAAAAAAAAAGGTTTAGAGTACCGTAGAGCCCCATGCTAGAAGCACATGAGTGGTCTCTTCTCCCCACAAGGGACAACAAGACTTTAAAAGATTGACCCTTTTACACTTCCATCATGGGTTCATCCAGCATCTGCTCCACATTAGGCAGTGTACCTTCATTCACACTCTATGGAATCAAAGAATTTCCCACCACTGGTTCCTAGATTGACTAGCTCCCCCTACATGGCCTCCCCGACTATCTCTTAAAAATTTATCAGGCCAAAACCAAACATAGTTGATATGATGTATAGAAGAAGACCTCTTCTAATAGGATGGACTCTCTTAGAGTCATTTATGACCAACTTAGGAAAGAAAACCACTAACAAACATCATCTTGAAAATATCTCAAGGATTTTCCTCACACAACTGAGAAGGAACCAAAAACCCTCACCACACTTGTCTTGGTCTTTTGAGAAAGCCTTTAACAACTCTCACCTTTTAAGCTTCAGGTGTCTTGAGAGAATTGAGGTTTCCCAAAATCATTTTTAGACACCCACTACTTTAGTTGAACCCTAATCCACACTAAGAGGAGGTGGATGTCAATTTAAGAAGTTTGAGATTAGATCTGAGAGAACAAGGGGTTCCGATCCCACCACTCCATTTAGAGCTTGGGTGGAATCGATAATTGAAGTTTTGTTCTCTAAACGACAAGGGGATTCACCTTATAAATCATCTTTGATGACAAGCCTTCTACTTTATTGATCAACCATTTTGGGTGCCACAATCTAAAAATCTCAAGACATGAACACAATCAATTCATGCTCGACTATCTGGGATAAGTGATACCTTTATCAACCTGGGGAAAAATAAAATCAGAAACCACCCAAACAAGGAATAAGAAAACCATCAACACTCAATAAATAATTTGAACCCCATTTTCCCAAGGCATATGTTTGAAAAATATAAGACCTATTTTGAAAGCAACCAACCTTTTTAAAATGCTATACTCCATGTAAAAACTATAAAAATCATTTCAAATGTTTTCTAACCACCATAATTAAATCAATCATTTTATAAAACACACCATGAGGAATCAAGAAACACAATTTTAAACTACCCATTAAAATTGGGTTTGAATCAAATTTTCCTAAAATTCCACCTTTCATACACACAAAACCATTTTCACTACAAACACATAATCAAAGACACAACAAAAAGTTCAACCAAAAATCAATCTGATATCATCAAAATATCACAAGTCCCTCCTTAATTCTTTTCTAATCACCAAACTCATGGGTAATATAAGAATTGAGAGGCCTAAATAATAAAACCAAATAGGAGGAAGGTGATGTGGCTTTTATTTCATGATTTTTTCCACATAATTATTTTAATTAAAATGTGTTTTTATTATCAAAATAAATTTTTCGATGAATAATTTACAATTTTTGTTAATTTGGTATCAAATATTTAAAACTCTTAATTTTAGATTTTAATAATTTTTTTATTGGTAATTTTAGGTATTTGGTTCATTTATAGTTGAATAAATAAATTAGTGTAAACCATTATTTTTATTCTTGTTTTTATGTTTAAATCATAGACTGTCATTATTTTATTTATTTATTTCAATTTAAATTATATTTCAAAATAATAATTTTAAATGTTTTTTTGAGTGTTAAATAAATTTGTTCATTCTTTATTTTATTTATAAATAATTAATTTATCTTTGTTTTATTTTAATTTAATTTTTGTTTTTTTATTTATTTTTTTAATTTGTAATTAGCTTATTGTTGTTATTATTTATTTTCCATGAAAAGACGTGTTGTGGTCACTTTAGTGACTGCGTGTGCAAGAAGTAAATGACCGTGTGAAGTCGCTGCATGAGGGGGCACCATCACTTAAGTGGCCACATGTGAAATCAGAAGTTACAGCAAGACATTCCCATGACCACTTAAGTGATCACAAGAGACTCTCATGGTAGTTATACCTACCACATCCCAAAACATAGTGACCCTTCCCTGTTGTTTAACTTATGATGAGTTCATACCCCAACCTATGATATCAAGCTTCCATGCATACATAGTTACTGCAAGGATGAAACTGCAAATAACCATGAGGAGTACCGACAACATGATCAATGGAGAAGTTACCGCACAATGAAGATAAGCTACTACATGGAGTCAAGTTACCAGGCCTTTTATCTTCATCCCACTGTAAGGAAATGTCAACCTGATGAAAGAAAAATAAATTGAAGCATATGTCATGAAGAAGATGAGCACCATGATGTGGATGCCACTCCCAATCAAGGGAGAATTCAGCGGGAGGATTCTTCTATCGGTAGGAAGGGTCTCCTTTGGTGGGCATCTTCTATAGTTGGCAGTCGACACAACGGATGCGCAGCAGCCAGAGGTGGAAGTTTTCAAGGTTTGGAAAACAAACCCTTGACATCTTTGTTTCCACTGCTTCTTTAAAATGGGATTCAATCACATGAATTTCATATCTGAAAAATTTGTTGTAACTTTGTATCCTTCGAAGTATTATCTAGAGATAAGAATAATAGAACTGGCCCCCTTATCCCGTAGACATAGGCATCACTGCCGAACCATGTAAATTCTTGTGTTGAACCATTTTTATTCCTCGCTTGTGTTTATTTCTTCACCACGAACCTTCGTTGCCCTGAAAAAGTGGTATCAAAGGGTTCAGGAGTGAAATGATGACGCAGGAACGAAATTTTCCGGTGACCGGAAAATTGAAGTTGCTCAGAAATTTTTTTCGAGTCCATATCTATAAAGAGCATCGTGAGATGATTCCAACGGTGCAAGCAGCATCAAAAACAGAGCTGAAATGAAGGAGATAAGGTCGGTCAATGTTTGGTCAAACTATGGGTGCTACAGTACCCCCATGGTGGAGAAGACGACACTGTTCACACAACCGGTGACATTCTGGTGACATTCCAGTGACTTTCCAACCACTGCTCTGGCATGCCACGTCATCACCACGTCAGCAGTCAATCTAGGTCGTTGAAACTATTTTGGCCAGAACTCGGCCAATCGGATCCCATTTTCAGCGATCCAGGAGTCAATTCCAGGTATTTCAACCATTACAAACACATCTGTATAGTTAGATTTTCAAAATTCGCACTCCATAAATGGGAAAAAATACTAGTAATATGATTAAACTCACTATTTTTAATTATGCCATCTGGAAACCAAAAATAGAGGACCTTTTGTATATTAAAGATTTATGGAAGCCTATAGTGGAAACCAATAAGCCTATTGCAGTGCAAGCGGAGTAAACGTCAACAAGAAGTAAACCTGACGAGAAGACATCATCCAGTACCCTGCCAGTGGATGCAGAGTGGGTCATACTCAATAGGAAGTGTGCTGCCCAAATCAGACAGTGGATCGACAAGAGCATCTTCCAAAAATTTTCCAATGAACACAATGCCTCCGTTCTTTGGAGAAAATTGGAAAATATGTATGCGAGGACAATCACGCAAAACAAAGAAAACCTGATACGTCGTCTTTTCAACTTGAAATAAAATGATGGGACCAATGTATCAAAGCACATGAGTGAGTTCCAAGGTATTGTTGATCAGCTGAATTCTATGAAAATGATGATTGATGATGAGTTATAGACACTATTGATGTTGAGTTCTTTATCGAAGATGTGGGACACATTAGTTGTGTCGGTCAGAAATTCTACTCTAGATGGAACTCTCACCATGGAGATGGTGAAAGATAGAATACTAAATGAAGAGTCTAAAAGAAAAGATGAGGGGCATACACCTGATTCAGAGGATCTTGTCACTGAAAGACAAGGGAAGCAGAAATGGTAGGGAAGAAGCAGAGGAAGAGAACCTTGTGAACAAAGTCTTCAAAGGAGGAAGCGATCTAAATCTTGATCAAGATATGACATGAAGTGCCACCATTGTGGCAAGCCCGGACACCTTATCTGGGAGTGTAGAAGGATGAAGGCAGAGTAGAGGAATCAGGATGGTAAGACCCAAAATAACGATGTTGCAGTTGTCAATGACGAAATCATTATTGTTCAAGAAGACAATCAGGTCAGTCTTGCAAGCCAAGACTTAACATGGGTGATCGATTCCGACACCTCCTACCATGTCACCACCACAAGATATTTCTTCTCATCTTACCATTTAGGGATTTTTAGACATGTGAAGATGGGAAATGATGACGCATTCAAAATTACTGGTATTGGTAATATTTTTCTGGAAACTAATGTTGGATACAAGTTATTGTTGAAGTATGTGAGGCATGTTCCTAATATTCACCTCAATATGATATCCACTAGAATGATTGATGATGAGGGATATGTCAGTTCCTTCGGTGATAGGAAATGGAAGCTTACCAAAGGTAACCTGGTAATTTCTAAAGGAAAGAAAGATACTTCTCTTTATCTCACGGATGCAAGACCGTGTGGAGGAGAAATAAATGCAGCTAGAAAAGATGTTCCTGCAAAAGTTTGGCACAAGAGACTGGGTCACATGAGCGAGAGAGGAATCAGAATTCTCTTCAGGAAAGATCTCTTACTGGGAATAAAAGGTACACATCTGGATACTTGTATTGATTGTATCATAGGAAAACAACACAGAGTATCGTTTCGTGGTTATATACCATCTGGAAAAGAAATTTTTTTAGATTTGATTCACACTGATGTCGCATGATGAGCACCAAGATGATGGGAGGTGCTATTTATTTTGTAACCTTCATATATGATCATTCTAGAAAATTTTGGGCCTTTACTTTGAAAACTAAAGATCAAGTGCAGGATGTTTTCAAGCAGTTTCATGTGAAGGTGGAAAGAGAAACAGGAAGGCGATTAAAGTGTGTGTGGGAGGACAATGGAGTAGAGTACCATGGTCCATTTGAGGAGTACTGTAGGAGTTTCAGTATCAGGCTAGAAAAATCAGTACTGAAGACGACTTAGCATAACGATCTTGCTAAGAGGATGAACAAAACAATTTGAGAGAGAATCAAATATATTCTCTCAAATGAAAAGCTACCAAACACCTTTTGGGGGGAGGCAATGATGACTATAGTTGATCTTATCAACCTTTATTCATTAGTTCCACTGAACTATGACATTCCAAAAAGTGTATGGATAGGTAAAGATGTTTCATATAAACACTTGAGAGTATTTGGCTGCAGGGAATTTGTTCACATCCTGAAAGATGAGCGGGCAAAGTTGGATGGAAAATGAAAGCAATGTATCTTTTTGGGATATTTTCATGAGGATTTTGGATAATGACTTTGGTATCCTATCAGCAGGAGGATCGTCAGAAGCATAGATGTGGTGTTTCTTGAGGATTAGATGATTGAAAATTTTGAGAATCTAGAAAGTGCAGAGAAGTCACAGCCTGAGGAAATTCTAGTCAGTCTGGAACTAGTCTCACCACCATCAGTACCAGATAGCACGAGAGAGATATGTGACACTTATGATACATCACTACCAGGTAATATGTCTCCATCTTTTGATATGTCTTTATCATATGATATTCCATAATAGATTCCCCATAAAGCATAGTTGAGGAGATCCACCAGAGAACGACAATTGAGTCATAGATACTCACCAAATGAGTATGTGATGCTCACTGATGGGGGAGTGCCAGACAGTTATGATGATGCGATCAAGAGTCAGTAGAAGATGGAATGGAAGAAGGTCGTGCAAGAGGAGATGGTATCCTTTCACAAGAACTGTACATTTGATTTGGTAGAATTACCACACGGAAGGAAGGCACTCAAGAACAAGTGGGTTTACAAAATTAAAGGAGAAGATGGAATCTCACAACCATGCTATAGATCTAGAATGTTTGTGAAGGTATTTGTTCAAAATAAAGGTATTGACTTTGATGAAATTTTTTCTCCTGTGGTTAAAATGTCTTCTATCAGAGTTGTTCTTGGAATAGTGGCTAGTTTGAACCTGGAGGTTCAACAACTGGATATAAAGACAACATTCTTACATGGTGATCTTGAGGAGGAGATATACATGGAGAAGCCTGAGGTATTTCAGGTAAAAAAGAAAGAAAACCTGGTATGCAAGCTTAAGAAAAGTTTATATGGTCTGAAATAGGCACTGAGGTAGTGGTATAGGAAATTTGACTCATTCATGGAGAAAAATGAGTACTGGAGGACGATCGCTGATCATTGTGTTTTTATAAAATAGTTTTTTGAGGGTGATTTCATTATCTTGTTGCTTTATGTTGATGATATACTGATTATTGGCAGATATATCATCAAGATTGGTAGGTTGAAGAAATAGTTGAACAAGTCTTTTGAAATGATGGACTTATGAGATGTTACTCAGATTATTGGTATGACGATTACTGGTCAGTGGTAAATTAAGGCACATATCCATTTTGTAAATGAGGACTAATTGAGTTTATGGATTATGTTTTAACTCTACAAATTAATCTCGTGTGGTTTTGAATTACCGGTTAAGGTTGCGCTCTCACAGTTCACACAATTCCCGACCTCGCGTGTTTTGTGTTAACTGTTCAATTGCTTGATTGGTTTCATTTAAATTAAAAAATCAATTAATAGATCATAATATGTGAATTATATTAGATAATTAATTCAAAATAAATTAATGAATAAGGATAGAGGTTGATCTATTACTAAAAAGAACCACTCTTCCATGCGTGGCGTAGTCATCGTAGAAACTTTTTGCATGTGCAAAGGTTTAGAAAGGGTAAAACCCAATATCATTTATACTCTTGATTCCATCACAATTAGGAAGATTAATGAATAATAAAATAGAGTAAAACAGGGTAATATAGTAGAAAATATAAGAAATATAAGAGGAAAAAAGAAGTTTATTATGCAAACATAAATATTACAAAGTAAGAAAGAGAGGAAGGCTTCGATGAAGAGATTCTTACTTCAAGAGCTACCCCTATGAGTATAGGGAGTTCTAGAACCTATAAGGTGGTGAGAGGACTCCTCTATAACTCCAAAATGGCATCACTTCACTTCTTTCCCAAACTTTCAAATGGGGTGCCCAATGTGTCAATTTATAGCCAAAATGGGGAGTGGTTTTGGGCTCCCAGTTTTCAAGATACCACTTGTGTATCGATTTGGAGTTGGTAAATAGAATTATCTCGAGTTGGACAAAATATAAAAGTTGTAGTCCAGAATATTTAATATCTCCATGTCAAATTTTGAGGCCAATGAAGGATTAAATCACAAGATATGGCTGAAATACATAACCAAATCATTGACTTCGTGCGGATTATGTCCCCTGGACAGATTGGATCAAATGGACACTTTAATGAAAAAATTGTGATTTGTCTCCTTGAGATGAGTTGTATCCCATAAAGTTTTGGAGTGGAACACAAAATTTCAGCCCATTTTTAGGCACAAATTTTTATAAATGAGAAAAACAGTGTATAGATGTCCTTGGGCTTCCATGCAGTTTGGCCCACTTCTCTTCTGGATCATATCCGACCCTCCAAGTCACCTCCTCCTATAAAGAAATCACCAAAAAAAAGAATAATTTTCCTTTTTAATAGTGATAAAAATTTAATAATTGAATCAAATGGGATGTTCAATTTGAGATAATATTTGTAATTTTAAATACAAAACTAGTTTAAAACAGTGATGTAGGGGTGAAATAATGTAGTAATTGTGATGCGATCACACCCCCACACTTACCCTTTTGCACTTCTGGGAAAAAAATCATGTCATGTATTCCAAAAAAATTGTGAAAAGTAAACATAAATATTAAAACAAATTTTAAAACACATATCCTTTATATTCAATAATTACACACCAAGAAACAAATGATATCATGCCTCATAAAATCCATTATTTCAAGTTCTCCATTTATAATATTCAATATATTTCCACTTAATTTGTCCTCCTATGAACATAAAACACTTACCTTGCTTTCATTTTCTCTCATCACAAAAAAATGCCAATTTTTTCAGAAATGTATTTCTCATCCAAACTCATACAATGGTCATCATAGGCTTGATAAATTCCTACATCACCACCCGATGTGAGTCAAGGACATATGTTTATCATGAGGACTCACTACAAAAAAACAGTACATTAGAGGGGGTTATTTAGAGGGGGTTACAACCCCCTCTATGTTCATTTTCTGTAACATAGTGGGGGTTATGCACAACCCCCTCTAATCATCGAATTTAGAGGGGGTTATAAACCCCCTCTAAATTCACTTTATATAAAAATTAGAGAGGGATTATGTACAACTCTAGATAATCATCGAATTTAGAGGCGGTTATGGAGCCCCTTAATTTCTTAAAATAGAGGAGGTTTGGAACCCCCTCTAAATTTTTTAACATTATTTTTTAACATCTAGTTGGATTTTAGAGGGGGTTCAAACCCCACCCCCCCCCCCTCTAATATCTTAAATTAGAGGGGGTTAATAACCCCCTCTAATGTCTTACATTATAAGAGGTTCAAAACCCCCCTCTAATTTCTTAAATTAGAGAGGGTTCAAAATGCCCTCTAATGCCTTTAAATTAGAAGGGGGTTCAAAACCCCCTCTAATGTCATTAATTTAGAGGGGGTTCAAAAACCCCCCTCTAATGTCTTTAATTTAGAGGGAGTTCAAACCCCCCCTCTAATTTAAGAGATTAAAGGGGTTGTGAACCCCCACTGTTTAAAAAAAACTTCCATAATATATATATATATATATATATTAAAAAATATTTATCAATGTATTTAAATACATTATATGAACATATTGTATAAAATATTTACATGATTGTATTTAATTGTATTTATATGTATACCCAAATATAATTGTATAATATTATGTAAATAAATATCTATTTATTTGTATAAATTGTATTTTATATAATATTAATTGTTTATAATATAAAAGCATAAACATATTATATAAATATATAAATAATTATAATTTATCTACAAAATATATCATATGAAAACCCAAGCTTGTAGTTTTTATAAATTATGTAATAATAATAAATAAATAAATTTTTATATAATAGTTTTATGCATTTAATATCATATAAAATAAAATTTATACAAATAAATTTATATTAATGTATATTTATTGAAATAATAATAATATATATATATATATATCAATGTACATAATAATAAATATATGTATTGAAATACATTATATAAATATTTTTATAAATTGTATTTCATATAATATTAATTTTATATAATATAAAATTGTATTTCATATAATATTAATTATATTTTTCTATAAATTGTATTTCATATAATATTAATTATATATAATATACATATTAATTATATATAATATAAAATTGAATTTCATATAATATTGATTATATATAATGTACAAATTAATTATTTATATTATAAGATTAATTACATATAATACAATATTAATTACATATAATATTAATATTTGTATAAATTGGTGTTCATATAATAATAATAATATATTAATTTTATATAATATTACACAGTTTATACAAATAAATATATTTATTAATATAAATAATAATAAATATATTTATTGAAAAAAATTATTTAAATATATTTTTAAAGACCTTATATAAATATATTAGCTAAATAATTATATATATAATATAAATATGTATTTAAGTATATAAATAATTTACTTAAATATATAATACAAATGTATTTAATATAATATATATTCGATATAAATCATAAAATAAATATATAATATTTATAAAACCAATATATAATTTTTATAGATTAAAAAATAGATGTAATAAGAATAATAATAATTAATAATATTATTGTTATCACACACACATATATATATATATAAGTACAATATATACATATATACTTGTGTAATATATTTAGGTGATATATAAATATAGAATATAGAATATATATAACTACATATACATATAAATATAGTAAATAATATATATATATATAATTATTATTTAAATGTATGTAAATATATTATGCTAATAATATTTATTATAATAAATGGTCAAACATATATAAATACGATAATGTGCAACATATATAACAAAAGGATGATTGCTGTAGTGGTTGGTTGTATATGGTCCAACAGAGGTTCTTTGATGAGGTGCGAGATTAAATCTCGGCAGCTTATTTTTACTATGTGGGCGTGGGAATTAAGGATGCAGCGGGAAATGGAGGTGGGGCGGGAGGAAGAACCGGAGGCGGAACTGTGAGGTGGGGTGGTGTGAGGCAGAACCAGAGGCGGAACTGTGAGGTGGGGTGGGAGGCAGAACCGGAGGCAAGATGGGGGAACCGGGAGGGAACGAGACGGAGGGGGTGCGAACGAACCGGGAGGGAACGGGACGGAGGGGGTGCGAATCGGGAGGGAACGAGAGGGAGGGGGTGCGAACCGGTGTTGGGGACGGGATGGGAATAGGAGGCTTGGGGAGGGAACCAGGAGGGGAGGGAGGGAGACACGATGGGGTGCGAACCGGCACTGTGGGGCTCGGGGATATGTTTATAAAAAAAATTACATAAAAAAATTACATATCTTTAGGGGTGGTTGTGCAAATCACCGCTAAAGCTATTCCTTATTTAGGGGCCATTTGAACCGCCCCTAAATCCTTCCATATAGTGGCGGTCTCTAATGTAACTTCCGCTAATTTCTCTATGACTTTAGCAGCGCATGCTCAAAACCGCCACTAAAGAAAGTAGGCGACCACATTAGCGGCGGTTACTCACAACCGCCGCTAATGTCTTTAGAAGGGGTTATAACCCATTCTAATGTCAAAAATAACCCCCTCTACTGTACCCATTTTTTTATAGTGACTTTTCCCGGTTGTTCTATGGATTTCAGTTAGTAAGATTTAGATGTGAAAAAATCTGAGGCTGAATAAGGATGGCTTGAATCTTTTTGAAGCAAAATTGCATTAATCTAATTTTCACTTAAATGTGGTCTCCTCCTCAATTCCCTTATCATCAATTCAGCTCCATCGTCATGAAAAGTCATGGAAAGTTTACACCATTCATCATTTTAGCAAAAAAAATGTCAATCTTCTCCAAAATAGTTTTTTTGTGAAAGCTCCAGATAGGCACAACTTTCTTTCTTTTTTAGAAGCTTCAGAAAGGCATAGCTTCACTTGTCATGAAAGCTCTAGAAAAGGCACAAATTTCAACAGAATGATTTTTTTCAGCAGCAAAAACATCTCTTAAGAATTTAATTTTCCACCCAAAGTATCACAGAATGTGGTATCATAACACAAGATAGCTTCCCCCACACTTAAGTTCAACTAGATTATGAAATTTCACTTCAAGAGTTGGTTGGATAGGAAAAATTGGCTTGTAATGTGGCTAACCTAACATATTGTTCATGGCTTCTAAGGGATAAAAGGATTAAATGTTCAAGGTAGGACATTATAAAAAAGGATTCTTTGAAATAGGGGCTTTAATATCAAACAAATGCCTCAATCATTTAAAACATAAGTACCTCAAACCCTCAAGTTTTTACAGGAATAAATCAAATTCTGGTTAAATCAAGCATGGTTTGGTTCTCTCAAGAAACGAGGTAAATATAAAGAATATGAAAATAATGGTTCAAAAGCCTCACAGGAAAGTGATTTCAAATATAAAGACAGTGAGATGTGGCATGAGATTCAAAATTCAGAGTACTTTTCATGAAATTACTAAAGATTTGAACTTGAAACAAAGTCATTTTCAGCATTCATTTAAGATCAGTTTTAAGGGATAAATTGTTTCACTTATTGATATGGATTTCAAAATGGTTATGAGAATCATTTCAGCTCAAAATTTTCAAAAACACACAAAAATTTGAAAAATAAACACACAAATTTTAAAAAACACACATTTTTTTTGTTTTATTTTTAAATCATTGAAAAATAGGAAAACAATTGAAATTACTAAACTAAAAGGTTCCCTCACCCACACTTAAAATATTGCATTGTCCTTAATGTGAACCCATGAGATGATATATGCACATGAAATACAGAATTTTAAATAGAACAAATAATATAAAAGTGAAATGGTTAGGAACAACTTGTTATGCTCAAGTGATGATGGGGTCATGCAGTGTGATGAAATCCACTGCATCAGTAGGAAGTCCCTCAATGTATTTCTTCAAACATTGTCCATTGACTATAAATGTAACATCCCGGTTCTGGGTGCCACTCAACGGGTGCCCCGGACCTGGTTCGCCACATGACCTTAAGCGCATTTACCCAAATGCCAGAGGCTGCTGACTAGTAGCGAGGGCCCAGGTCTGATAGTGGGGAAACTATTCCCTCATTTGTCAAAGTGTAGCACAGCGAAATACAAAATAAAACATACATCAACATCGGAAGCAGTAAACCATACACAACTGAAATAACCAACAGTAGTGAATATAACCAACAGTATGTAAATGATGATGTTACATGTATCAAGTTCTAAGAAAATATCCAGAACAGGTTATACATCAATACAGTACAACCAAAAGCAGATTACAACAAAACAAAGCAAAACAGCTGGCAGCGGCATCGCGAGCCTAGGCTTGGTTCCATGCCCTCCTACTCCTCAGCAACAGTCGTGTACCTGTATAGGGACTCTTGCCCCTATCTACACCTGCAACAACATAATCTGTTTGGGCCGAAAAGTGTGACCCAAACAGGGTGTGAGAAATATATCTCAGTATGCACCCACCAAAGGCTCGTTCCCAACTGCGTGTAAGCATGCAACAACAGTGTGCAATAGTAAAATGCAATAAACCAAGCAGTACTCAAAAGTAAATAACTTACTAGTTATATTGCCATTTAATTATTTATTTAATCCATTTAATTTAGTATCATTTTGTGCTCAACAGCACCAAGCCCTCAGGCCAACCAGTATCTTTCCCTTAGGCTAATATAGTGAACCACGCCCTCATGTTATACAGAATCCAACCCGTAGGTATTATCTCACGAACCGAATCTGGTCGCCTTCAAAATCGGCACCCGACCCGGTCCATGGCAAGACCCGAAGGGCATTCCCGATCCCCACGGGCTGGCACAAGTGCCCGGGTATCATAAAATGAAAATTGGGAACGATTTACCCGAGTTTATAAACATAAAACAACAAAAGAATCCAATGAAACAAATCTGGATTTTTCAAACCAAACAATGTTTTACAAAAAATCAGAACTGAATTACAGTCTAAAACAACTCAACAAGACTATAAAAAAAGGAACAAAACAAAAAAATGAATAGCCTAAGAACCTCAACATGGCAAGAGGCATTTCCCTCAAGCCATCTCCACAACACCGCATTATGAATGACCGGTGAAAACCCGGACTGTTGGCACAAATGTTATACCCAAACCTGCGACAACAAAAAAAATAACCAAGTCTACTTACACCCAAGGGTGTAAGTAGGGTGTGAGCAAATGCCCAGTAGGATACCACCACCAAGAGATTCCCTGTGATAAACATTCAAAGACGAAAAGCATGCAAGTTTTCAAAAACATGTAATTTCTAGTTACAATTTCTAAAAGATGCAACTTAAAAAAACAGTTTTCAAGTGGGCTAATTTAAAGAATCAACACTTTTAAAATAAATTCAAAAGCTACTGATTTTTCCATCCAAATATACTGTATGCCGACGGTAAGTATAAAAGATCTAATGAGCACAACCAATAGGAAATAACCCCTAGGCACTAGCTAGATGTGGGTCCCGGGTACCTCGTATCTCGGTGAGAGTAACCACAAAAATTATCCGTTCTCGTGCACGAGCCACTAGTAGGGAACATACCCATAACCTAGTGGTCCCCAATCATCATCATCATAGTTTAGTTAGAGTTTTAAGAATCAATCCTGCTAAGTGAAACTGAGGCCAAACCTCACAGATTCACTAGCATACTAGTACACGTCCACCCACCTAGATACCCGGATTTTCCCTTTGTGTTCAAACAAGTTCAACAAGCCAAGAAATATACTTTTCACATGAAAATATCACTTCCACATCACACATTATCCAAACAGACCCATGAACATCACACAAGTCACAAATTTAACTTTTCATTCAAATTCATTTTGAAATCAAACTCACACCAAAATAGCCCACAACACTTTTTTCATAACTTTCACAATCCAACACATCCTTTAACAATTTTATGAAGTCCCTACAAATATGATAAACATCACATAACAGAACTATTCACATTTAAAATGGTTCATTTGAATGTATAAACAATCCAAAATAGTTTTCCAATATGGTTTCACCTCTTACATAAATCATTAAACCACTCAAAACTTTCATAAAACAATTCTAAATAGTGTACCAAAGCTTTTCAAATAAAACCCATTTCAAAACCATATTTCAAGGACAAAATCACATCAATACAAATTAAAAATAGAATTGGAAGCTCCAAAAACATTTATTAAACAACCCCCATGTGTTATACAAACACCTCAAACAACAGTACGAAAGATCCACATGAAACGCACACGTTTTCAAGATCACTTTCAAGTAGTACAATAAAGTTTTACACCTTAAACCCTTAAAAAAACCTCTTTAAGACCTATTGGAACACCAATACCCCACCAAATCATAATTTTCATCCCCAACAAGATTTATTAAACAAAATTTATATGTTATAAAACAATCCCAAACAATACCCAAAGGGTTGCACCTGAAAACACCAAATTTAAAGCTAAAATGAAACTATAAAAACAAATTCTTTACTAAATCCAACATAAACAGTTCACGCACCACACATAGCATATTAGGAACATGAATAATAAGTAATTCAAGCAAACTAACTCATCTATTAATGTTTACACATGGAATCACCTACCTTTTATGACGAAACCCTCAAAACATGGTGTGAAACATCAACCGCACCACCGACGCACCTCAAGGAATATAAATCCATCCCTAGACCACAATATTTGACCAAAAAGATACCAAATCAAACCCTAGTTTCGAACCTCAATTTCTGGACATGATGAACTTATTGAAAGGGTGAAAGAAACCCTTAGGAAGGGGAGGAAATCAAGGAAAGAAACACTTACTTGAAACATCCTGAATAAAACGAACCAAAATCGACCAGAATCTGAATTTTAAAACAGATAAAAATTTAATTGATATTCTAAAAAGAATGATAAGGTCATGTAGGAATTGGAATTAGGGAAAAATATTAATAATAGAAGGAGTTATTAAAGGATCAATTTACCTCTCCAAAATCTGGACGATTTCTGAAATCCAGAGAAGTTTCGACTATTTTCGCGATTCTATCGAGCTCCAAATTGTGGGAGGAGGACATGGGGTCGCGCCTTAGGTAAGTGGGCTCGGGTGAGAGTTGGAATCACCGAAAAAACTCAAATATTTAAGGAGATATTAAAGAATTAAAAATTTATTTTTAATGCAGAAAATGGGCTTTCGAGCAGGCCCAATTCCCTAACTAAAAACCCATATCCACCATGATTATAGCTTTATAAATGGTCCAAATAAATATGGTGGTGTTAATATGTCAGGGGATGAAAATTAGGAATTGGAATGGATGAAAAATGTTGAAAATGAAGAAGTTATAAAGGAATCAAAATTTATTTTTAAATCTGGAATTGGGCTCACGGTTTGACCCAATTCATAAAAACTCACCCATTCCTCCATAAATGCTTGGGAAACCCTAAAAACAAAGCATGAATGGAAATTAAATGGAAATTAACTTTAAAATAAGTCATGTATGTGACAATTCTTTCCACTATTAAAACTTTCTGCCCCGGAAAGTCACATCAAGGACAAAGCAACAACCAAACCCAACTAAGAAACCAAGAGGTACTCCTTTGTCAGGTTTCACCCCCAAAGGCCAAAACACCTCCAGTGATCAATTAAGGAATGATTAATCTTATAACCCAAACATACACCACTTTAATGAAATGATCAATCACATTCATACATTATCCCAAAATAAAACTCATTAAACACTATCTGAACAAGACTCAAGCAATTCACCCAAATGAACTACAACATCGAAGAAGGTTACACTTACCTTAATTTAACTAGACCATTGGGTACTCCCCAATCCTAATGTTTACTAAATGAAGATGTAGGTAGCTTGATAGATCTGAATGAGACTACATACCGCCAAGCCACGACCATGGATAAGTCTGAGTTACTAGTATGGGGGAACAAAAATTACCTCCCCACCATAAGAGACAACCTATATTTTTTTCCTCGAGAAAGAATCAGGACACTAACAGGGGGAGTCCTGAATGGACTCCCCAGTAAAAAGGGTATACTTCCATCAGAAATTTACAAAAGAACTTATATAAGACTCATAGTGTGTCTCCCCACCATAAGAACCAACCATCTTAACCGATCGGCGTGGGCCGACACGAAAAGACCCCAAAATTAAAGAGTTGGGACGGTCGCACGGTTAGTCTGCACAGTTTGGGGAAATTGTGCAATAACTATGTGGATCCTTATATCTGCATGGTTATTTTTTTTGTTCATGGTTAGAACTAACCATGTGAAAACTGTGTGCTCAACTTGTCTAGCAAAATTTTCAACCATTCTCCAAAGACCCAATGGAAACCAAAGGGGGAGGGAATAACATTTTGTGATGACATGGGTACAAGACCCTACACCTATTTCCACCGAATGGGAACAATAGAAGAAATATGATGACACCATAGGTTTAAACTCTTCCTATCTTTCATAATAAGGATAGGACTTTGTACAAGGGTTTAAACGACACTGGAGTTTCCCCTGACTACGTGTCAGCTTCTCTCCGGGACCTATGGTTGGAGCTCAAAATATTGAAGCATCTTCGGCCACGCAGTTAGGCTGTTGAAACCCCTATGTGGAACTTCTTATTTCAGTGCCACAAACAACTACACCGCATACCCCGATTGGTTCATCAAGACATAACACACTCCATAACACACTTTACCAAAACCGGACATTTCACTGAAACAAGGGATCATAAGATGCACACACATCGCACCATGTTTCTTTGGGTGAGTAACAACAGAAGGGAAGGACATATATAAACACCTTCCTCTAAGATAATAGATTTGATGTTTTTCCCAAGGGATACATACTAATAACATAACATAGAATCTCAGAGGATTGTGTGACCTTCACCGTTATAGTCAAAAGAGAACACAACATCACAATGCG
This sequence comes from Viscum album, assembly GCA_963277665.1. NCBI lineage: Eukaryota > Viridiplantae > Streptophyta > Magnoliopsida > Santalales > Viscaceae > Viscum > Viscum album. Next base: position 187,846,425 of record OY728159.1, read on the forward strand.
TCATTGAACATGACCCTTGAGATTGATAGAAACAATACATGGAACGAGACCATATTCAAAGTCCCTAAACAACAGACAAGTCCAAAAAGTGGACACAATATCCTATAATGACCAAAATCTCAAAATTGGTGGTTTAATAATAACTCTTTCTTCAAAGAAACTATAAAGAACCCAGAGGCCCTCTTAGACACCATCAAGACACTCATCCACACTAACAACCAAAGAACACTTCCACCTTCGATGAATCATGAAACTTAAGAAACTAAGGTTTCTTTCAACCTTCCACAATAACTTTACCACTACAAGAGGATCCAAAAATCAACGAAATGAATGGGTGTAGACTCAATCAACAATGATCGATAAAATATTCCTTATATTGATCAACTGGAGGATTTTCCAATGGCGAAACAATACGGGTTTCACTTCAGCTGTGCATTAACCCTTAATGGGGGCGTACCTTATCCAATGAGAGAACCCAAGGACCCAACCAAGCTGGTCCATTAGTCAAAACATGCCACAAACAAGATCCAAACACATGAAGGGAACCACTGTAAAGGCATCCCAAAACATTTTTCAAAAGAGACCACTAACCGTCCTTACAACACAGCTTACCAACTTACCAACCAAACACAAACCCAAAACACAGTTCAAACAGAAGGGGTTCTTGAACTCAAAACATCCCACAATATCAACATTTTCAAAAACCCATAATACAAACCATACCAAACTATTCATAAAGACATCATGTTTTTCTTTAAAACCAATTCTTTTAAAACAAACGGTTTAGTAGTAAGCGTATCCACCAATGGTACCCCATGGGCCTCACACATGCATGTTTTTGTGCCACACCGGGCACCCTCCTCATATCCATCCCATAACTCATCCAGTCATGCCATCAACAATCCATCATCCCATATAACCCCATGCATGTGGTCACTCACGGAAATACCAAAGGTTAAAACAAAAATTATTTACACTTTTCAAAAACAAAATGGTCATCCAACCCAACCTTTTTCTCAAAACTGCTAACAATGAAATCAAAATCCCAATTCACATCTTACAAAACTTTTCATAAAGACACAACCATTTGGAAAAGAACTCACTTTCAAGATATTCATATCAATTTCAAAACATCTCATCCCATTAAAACACCCTTTTATTGTTTAGAAAACTCTATTGGAAACACTTTTCAAAACCAACTTCAATATAGTTCCTTCTTTCAAAAGAGGTGTAAGCACACCATTTTACATTTCAAAAAAATTCTGAAAATTCAGTTCCTCCATTTCATAAACCAAACCATTCCCTCTTTATTTGAAAATCATTTCATAAAAACTTTACGCTTATTAAAACCAAGTCACCAGAAAACCAAAGTGCCAGGATTTCAAAACTAAAGCACAAAACAATCCAAGAGGAAACTAGTTTCAATGGGTGACTTGGAAATATGGTTGGCAGCCATATTCCAATCACTTCACTATCACAGAGAGTGTTGTAGGGAATATCCCCGGCTTCACATGGCTTGCCAGGCCCTGCGAGCTCACTGAGACCATTAACCCAACTCTCTTTTCATTTCCCAGGTGTGGTGATCAGGCACACTACCCATAACCGAACTACCAAGTCCCAACAATCCTAACTTTATATTATCCCGACTGTTCCCCAAATAACGTGACCCAAAGAGTTAACCAGAACCTCCTCTGATACTATTTTGTCACGAACCGAATCTGGTCGCCTTCAAAATCGGCACCCGACCCGGTCCATGGCAAGACCCAAAGGGCATTCCCGATCCCCACGGGCTGGCACAAGTGCCCGGGTATCATAAAATGAAAATTGGGAATGATTTACCTGAGTTTATAAACATAAAACAACAAAAGAATCCAATGAAAAAAATCTGGATTTTTCAAACCAAACAATGTTTTACAGAAAATCAGAACTGAATTACATAGTCTAAAACAACTCAACAAGACTATAAAAAAGGAACAAAACAAAAAAAATGAACAGCCCAAGAACCTCAACATGGCAAGAGGCATTTCCCTCAAGCCATCTCCACAACACCGCATTATGAATGACCGGTGAAAACCCGAACGGTTGGCACAAATGTTATACCCAAACCTGCGACAACAAAAAAATAAAAAAGTCTACTTACACCCAAGGGTGTAAGTAGGGTGTGAGACAATGCCCAGTAGGATACCACCACCAAGAGATTCCCTGTGATAAACATTCAAAGATAAAAAGCATGCAAGCTTTCAAAAACATGTAATTTCTAGTTACAATTTCTAAAAGATGCAACTTAAAAAAAACAGTTTTCAAGTGGGCTAATTTAAAGAATCAACACTTTTAAAATAAATTCAAAAGCTAATAATTTTTCCAGCCAAATATATCGTATGTCGACGGTAAGTATAAAAGATCTAATGAGCATAACCAATAGGAAATAACCCCTAGGCACTAGCTAGATGTGGGTCCCAGGTACCTCGTATCTCGGTGAGAGTAACCACAAAAATTATCCATTCTCGTGCACGAGCCACTAGTAGGGAACATACCCATAACCTAGTGGTCCCCAATCATCATCATCATAGTTTAGTTAGAGTTTTAAGCGTCAATCCTGCTAAGTGAAACTGAGGCCAAACCTCACAGATTCACTAGCATACTAGTACACGTCCACCCACCTAGATACCCGGGTTTTCCCTTTGTGCTCAAACAAGTTCAACAAGCCAAGAAATATACTTTTCACATGCAAATATCACTTCCACATCACACATTATCCAAACAGACCCATGAACATCACACAAGTCACAAATTTAACTTTTCATTCAAATTCATTTTGAAATCAAACTCACACCAAAATAGCCCACAACACTTTTTTCATAACTTTCACAATCCAACACATCCTTTAACAATTTTATAAAGTCCCTAAAAATATGATAAACATCACATAACAGAACTATTCACATTTAAAATGGTTCATTTGAATGTATAAACAATCCAAAACAGTTTTCCAATATGGTTTCACCTCTTACATAAATCATTAAACCACTCAAAACTTTCATAAAACAATTCTAAATAGTGTACCAAAGCTTTTCAAATAAAACCCATTTCAAAACCATATTTCAAGGACAAAATCACATCAATACAAATTAAAAACATAATTGGAAGCTCCAAAAACATTTATTAAACAACCCCCATGTGTTATACAAACACCTCAAACAACAGTACAAAAGATCCACATGAAACGCACACGTTTTCAAGATCACTTTCAAGTAGTACAATAAAGTTTTACACCTTAAACCCTTAAAAAAACCTCTTTAAGACCTAGTGGCACAACAATACCCAACCAAATCATAATTTTCATCCTGAACAAGATTTATTAAACAAAATTTATATGTTATAAAACAATCCCAAACAATACCCAAAGGGCTGCACCTGAAAACACCAAATTTAAAGCTAAAATGAAACTATAAAAACAAATGTTTTACTAAATCCAACATAAACAGTTCACGCACCACATATAGCATATTAGGAACATGAATAATAAGTAATTCAAGCAAACTAACTCATCTATAAATGTTTACACATGTAATCACCTACCTTTTATGACGAAACCCTCAAAACATGGTGCGAAACATAAACCGCACCACCGACGCACCTCAAGGAATATAAATCTAGCCCTAGACCACAATATTTGACCAAAAAGACACCAAATCAAACCCTAGTTTCGAACCTCAATTTCTGGACATGATGAACTTATTGAAAGGGTGAAAGAAACCCTTAGGAAGGGGAGGAAATCAAGGAAAGAAACACTTACTTGAAACATCCTGAATAAAACGAACCAAAATCGACCAGAATCTGAATTTTAAAACAGATAAAAATTTAATTGATATTCTAAAAAGAATGATAAGGTCATGTAGGAATTGGAATTAGGGAAAAATATTAATAATAGAAGGAGTTATTAAAGGATCAATTTACCTCTCCAAAATCTGGACGATTTCTGAAATCCAGAGAAGTTTCGACTATTTTCGCGATTCTATCGAGCTCCAAATTGTGGGAGGAGGACATGGGGTCGCGCCTTAGGTAAGTGGGCTCGGGTGAGAGTTGGAATCACCGAAAAAACTCAAATATTTAAGGAGATATTAAAGAATTAAAAATTTATTTTTAATGCAGAAAATGGGCTTTCGAGCAGGCCCAATTCCCTAACTAAAAACCCATATCCACCATGATTATAGCTTTATAAATGGTCCAAATAAATATGGTGGTGTTAATATGTCAGGGGATGAAAATTAGGAATTGGAATGGATGAAAAATGTTGAAAATGAAGAAGTTATAAAGGAATCAAAATTTATTTTTAAATCTGGAATTGGGCTCACGGTTTGACCCAATTCATAAAAACTCACCCATTCCTCCATAAATGCTTGGGAAACCCTAAAAACAAAGCATGAATGGAAATTAAATGGAAATTAACTTTAAAATAAGTCATTTATGTGACATATTACCCTCAGGCGTAATAGAAATTGCCCTCAGGCATAGGAAGTGTCACCCTCAGGCACAAAAGTCAAGCCCTCAGGCACGAAAGGTTGCCCTCAGGCAAAATAACGACAGCCCTCGGGCTATATAGCATAGTGCCCTCAGGTTAATCACAACAACGACCTCGGGCCAAATAGGTAATCGGGCCATGACCAACATGTAAACAAGCAGTAAACAAGCAATTCCTCTCAAGGCAATTCTACAATTACTACTTTAAAGGCATACCCTTGGGTATCCTGGCCAAATGGCTAAACAGTGTAACACACCCCTAGGGTGGTTCCGGATCCAAGAAATGATCCCAAACAGCAGTTTTACAAATTATTCAATTACCTTTACAGTTCTAGGTAGTTAATATAGCCACGGACTTAGCCACACGACACCCCAACATGGGTTCGTGGCCCAAAAACGCACAAAACACGCGACAATTGGAAAAATTAACACAAATCCACCTACCTTATACGCCAACGAGCGTTATACCCGGACGCTGACTCTAGAAATGCCCAATAATGGTATAGATCTGATGAAAAACGAAACCCACTCAAATGTAAATAACTTACGTTAGGAGAAGAATTGGTAAGCAATACGCTAGGAGAAGAGAGGTCTTACCCGTGCGGTTCCAACAAGATCGTCCGAGGCGGAAACCGATTCCAGAAGAACACCCGGCGGATCTTCAAAGGTTCGGCCTCCTCCTTTGTCTCCAAAATATCTCAAATGCCTCCTCTACCAAATGAGGAGGCTACTGCATGTTTTAAGCCGAAAAAACAAAGTACACAGCGTGTACTTCCAAGTACACGGCGTGTACTCCTTTCATTTAACTGTTCACCTGGTAGATTCCCGCCAGCGTGGCACTATTCACTTGCCGACATGAGTACACAGCATGTACTCCTGAGTACACAGCGTGTACTGTCACCCAGCTAGTGGCTGCTCCACCGCCTTACTGTTTAGGCCTGCCGACTGACTACACGGCATGTAAAGGACCACTACACGACGTGTAGTCAGTTCCTACACCCTTTGTCTCCGACATGGCTACACGCCCTATGTACTCATCCCAACACGACTAGAAGTACACGACGTGTGGAAAAGTACATGGCGTGTAGTTCCAAAATTTAGGATTTTTCCCCATTTTCCATATTTTTATTAAAACTCTTAAGGAAAAGAGAAAAGAAGAAGCTCGTACCTCAAAGAGAAGAACCAGGTTCTTACAAACTTCCCCCCTTGTAGCAATTCGTCCCCGAATTGCCCTTCCAAGGGTGGAGAAGAGATAACCGTGAACAACTCTGGCCACTGAGCCCGTACATCGGCCTCCCGCTCCCAGGTCTCGTTCTGCACTCGGCCATGCTGCCATAACACCCGTACGAGAGGAACTGACCGGCCTCAGAGAACCTTCATGCTCCTGTCAACGATACGAATCGGATGCTCCTCAAAGGACGCATCAGCATCCAGCTCAACCTCCTTGGGCTGAAAGACGTGAGATGGGACTGAATGATAGTGACACAACTGGGATACGTGGAAGACGTCGTGCATGGCTCGGCACCACTACGGTAACCGCAACCGATAAGCAACCAGCCTGACCCTCTCCAGAATCTCAAATGGCCCCACATACCGCAGTGAAAGTTTACCCTGTCTCTTGATCCGCTTGTGTCCCAACCTCGGCAAAACACGTAGAAAAACCTGATCCCCGACCATGAACTCCAAAGGTCGTCTGCGGCGATCAGCATATGACTTCTGACGAGACTGTGCGGTAGACATCCACTTCTGAATCAATTGGACCTGCTCAGATGTCTCCTGTACGAGACGTGGTCCCAGCAAAGCTATCTCACCTGCCTCTAACCAGTAAAAAGGTGATCGGCATGACCTACCTTATAAAGCCTCATATGGTTCCATATCAATAGTCTCCTGGAAGCTATTGTTATAGGCAAACTCAACTAAGGGAATATGCTTCTCCCAAGAGCCCCCAAAGTCTAGGACGCATGCACGCAGCATGTCCTCTAGCACCTGTATCGTACGCTCTGACTAGCCATCAGTCTAAGGGTGGTATGCTATGCTCAGAAGCACCTGTGTACCCAGCAGCCTCTAAAAACTCTGCCAGAAATGAGACATAAATTGGGCGTCCCTATCAGAAACGAGAGAACGAGGGACCCCATGAAGACGTACGATCTCTCGGATATACAGCCTTCCGAGATCGTCAACACCGAAGGTATCCTTGATCGGCAGAAAGTGAGCTACCTTCACGAGTCTGTCCACAACAACCCAAACGATGTCATTACCACGAGGTGACCTCAGCAAACCAGTCATGAAATCCATCGCGGCATCATCCCATTTCCACTTCGGAATGGGTAACTACTGTAACAGCCCAGCTGGTCTCTGATGCTCCACTTTCACCTGCTGAAAGGTGGAACACCTCGTAACAAAACCAGATACATCTCTCTTCATACCCAGCCACCAGTACTGATGTCTCAAGTCTCGATACATCTTGGTAACCCCGGGATAAACTGCCCAAGCTGAAGCATGAAACTCTCACATCAGCTCCTCGCGTATATCCCCTAGAACCCATACTCGTCCATGGAAACGCAAAACATCATCATCACCTATCATCCAACCAGGAGGAGGGTCCTCACTTGCCACCAAATCCCGCAGAACTAGGCCTTCTGAATCCGATAGCTATCTCATCCTCACTCTATCCAGGAGGGTAAAAGTCACAGCTAAAGATGAAAGATAAGTCTGCCCCTGACTGTCGTGTACCTCCAGATGCATTTCAGAGAACAAAGCCATGAGCTGCCACTCACCACTGGCCTCCTACACTGCCTGTATCTGAGTCTTCCTACTCAGTGCATCAGCTACTACATTACCTTTACCAGGTGTATAGGCAAGCTCAAAATCAAAGGACTGAAGGTATTCGACCCACCTTCACTGCCTCAGATTAAATTCACGTCGAGTAAAGATATACTTGAGGCTTTTTTGGTCAGTGAAAACCACAAAATGCTCCCCCAATAGATAATGTCTCCAACAGTGTAATGCATAAACAACTGCTGCCAACTCGAGATCATGCGTCGGGTAATTCCTCTCATGCGGCCTCAACTGCTGAGACCCGTACGCAACAACTTGATCGCCCTGCATCAACACTGCTCTCAGCCCAATACCTGATGCATCACAGTAAACTGTATAGCTCTTCCCCTGCTCTGGGAGTATCAGGATCAGTGCTGATGTCAACCTTCCCTTCAGGTCCTGAAAAGCTGTCTCGAAAGCTTCCGACCATACGAACGTCACACCCTTCTTAGTCAGACCCTTCAACGGTGCTGCTAAGCAGGAGAAGTCCTGTATAAAATGCCTGTAGTAACCATCCAGCCCTAAGAAACTCCGTATCTCAAACACGTTCTTAGGCTGCTCCCAGGAAACTACTGCTCTCACCTTCTCTGGGTCTACTGAAACTCCTGCCTCTGAGATGATATGACCCAGGAAGTGAATCTGGTCCATCCAAAAGTGGCACTTTGAGAGCTTAGCATATAGTCGATGCTCCCTTAGTGTACTCAATATGATCTCAAGATGGGTGGCATGGTCGTGTCGAGTGTGAGAGTACACCTGTCATCCACGAATACTACCACAAAAGAATTCAGATAAGGATGGAACACACGATTCATCAGAACCATGAAAACTACTGGCGCGTTCATGAGTCCGAACGGCATAACCGTATACTCATATAGACCATACCTACTTCTAAAAGCTGTGAGAGGTATATCAGATGGTCTCACGTGTAACTGATGATATCCTGATCTCAGATCAATCTTCGAGAACACTCGTGCTCCATGAAGCTGATCAAAAAGATCATCAATCCTCGGTAAGGGATATCGGTTCTTAACCGTCAACTGGTTCAGCTTTCGATAATCCACACAAATTCTGAGGGTATCGTCTGCCTTTTTCGCAAAAAGGACCAGCGATCCCCATGTAGAAGTACTGGGTCGGATAAAGCCTTTTTCCTGTAACTCCTCTAACTACCTCTTGAGCTCCTGAAACTCAGGTGTAGCCATCCTATATGAAGTAATAGACACCGGTGCTGCTCCTGGCACAAGCTCAATAGAGAAATCCACCTCACGCTCCGGAGGTAGACCTGAAAAGTCATCCGATAAGACATCCCTAAAATGATCAACCACTAGAGGGAAATCCTCCTGAAAAGTCCCCTGGTCATCTAGATATAAGCTTGCAATCTGGGCTGTGACTCCACCTCACCCACGATGCTCTGGTCCAGCTCGACTTGCCTAAACATCCCACTTTCCCTTGTATAGAAACTCCCCGCCCTCTGGTGATGTGAAACTCACCCTGCGACAATAGAAATCCATAAAGGCTCGAAAGGGAACCAACCAGTCCATCCCGAGAATGATGTCATAGCTCATCATCTCTAGGATATAGAGGTCCCAAAGAAAGTGACACCCACCAACCTCAAGGGGGAACTCCTTACACTGACGCACACCAGCCGTTCTAGTCCCCAACGGAGTGTCTAACGTCACGATATCAGAAGAAGTAGAAACACAAAGCTCAAGGCTCTCCACAAGGGGTACAAATATAAAACTATGTGTAGCACCCATATCAAAAAGTAATGAAGATAAGACAGAAGATACTAAAATAGTACCTCTGAATGTAGAAGGTATGGGATCCTGCTCCTGCTGGGTCTGTTGCACTACATATGTCTGCCCAGTGCCACGACCCTATGACACAACATGGCTACCCTGAGCTGTCCCGCCCTGCTGCCTCTGAGATCCTAATGTCTGGCTACCACGACCCCGACCACCATCTCTGCCTGCACGCCCTGACGTATTCCAGTTCCCTGACTGGTAAGAAGCCACTGGTCCTGCCCCCGCATGCGGAGTCTGCACAGAACCCCTCTCACTATCCAATGGTAAAAATGCCCTGCAAAAGTGTTGCAGATGACCCATCTTGCCGTAAGCTCGGCACTCCACTGGGTCACATGGACACTGCGGTCTCTTGTGCCCATCTCTACCACATTGGTAGCACCTGACCGGCCCACCTGAAGAAACTATCTGGCCGGTACTTCCACCCTGAGAGAAGTCCATTTGTCTCTTCCTTTTTCCAGCAGAAATAGTACCAGTAACTAGTGATGAGCCGCCCTGGCCCACACCACCAGATTCCTGCAGGTTTCTCTCTGTAATCAGTGCCTGGTTCACAATATCATGTACAGTAGGAAACCTGAATACATTCACCAGTGCCTGGATGTCATACCGAAGACCATCCTCAAAATATCTGGCTCTCAGCGTCTCATCACCCACCAGCATGGGTGAAAAGCGCTGAAGCTCCGTAAAACGAGCATAATAGTCCATCACTGACATAACGCCCTGCTGCAGATTCATGAACTCTCGAGCTCTATCTTCTCTCAGCGTCTCCGGGAATAAAAATTCATAGAAGACTGCCTGAAAGTCTTCCCACGCCATGTCCCTGTGATGCTCTGACTGGGTGTTAACATCCCACCATCTCTTGGCAGAATCACGCAGCATGTATGTCATGAGCTTGACCCTCCACCCTAGAGGCGTCTCAAGATGCTCGAAAATAGTCTACATCGACCCCATCCAAGACTCTGCAGTCTGTGGTCCACCATCCCCTGAGAACTTAGGCGGATGCTGCTACTGAAAGATATGTGTCAGCTCGGCCATAGATGTGGCAACCTGTGGTGCTCCCTGAAAGGTCTGCATGAACCGAAATAAGCCTTCACGGAACTGCGCCTCCGCACCTGTGTCCGGTATAGCAGTTGGTACCGCATCTGGACCTGCCAAAGGATCAACTGGTAGCCCATGGCCCACCATCTCTGGAGTAAAATCGTCGTCGCTCTCCTGGCGAACAACGCACGGTCGTCTAGGCGGCATGACACTACAAGGTCAAAAGTATTCCTTAGATTCAAGATTATTAAGACTGAAACAAAGAAACCACAAAGGGAACAAGAGGAAGAAGGCATCTAAAAATTTGCAAAACAAGACTACACGATGTGTATACTGACTACACGGCGTGTACTTGACTTCCCTTCCCCTGCCCGGGTCCTTCGACACGGTTAAGCCACACAGCACCCATTAAACAAAACTACACGGCGTGTACTTAATCTACATGGCGTGTATGGTGTTATTTTCCAACTGCCTGTGTCGCTTGTGACACGGACGACTACTCGGCTTGAAACTACACGGCGTGTTACACCCGCACACGGCGTGTACATCACCCCGTTTCCCCAGCCACCCGGCTAAGTCCACACGGTCTGTCCTCGGAAAAGAATACACGGTGTGTTCTCAAAGGTACACAGCGTGTTCAAGGAATGGTGACATCAACCTGTGTTGTTAGTTACATGGTCGAGTCCCCAGTTCACACTACACGGCGTGTTCATTATTGACATGGCGTGTTCTGTATAGGAGTTCACCGATCCGTGTTGTTAGTTACACGGCCGGACTTCGGGTCAAAACTACACGACATGTATATCTGGTACACAGCGTGTTTTACCCAAGCCCTTCCCTACCCCGTGTCACCGCCCACACAGTTTATGACACGAGAAGAGACTACACGGTGTGTACTCAGAGTACACGGCATGTACTTAAAAAGTTCATTTTTCTTCCCGAACAGAAGGCCATGCACGATGTGTGTAAAAAAACTACACGGCGTGTATACTGGGTTTCTGGACAGTATGCCTCAGAAAATTCCCCGGAACCCAGAAAATACCGAAAAACAACACCTAAGTGTCAAATTCCGACCTATGAGGGCCCATACTCCCCACGAATCAAAGTTTGACATCTTATCTGTGTTATGACTAATAAACAGTCAATGATCCACCAAATTCCGGTAAATGGGGGCCCATACTTCCCAAAAACCAAAGTTTGGCGTCCATTCCATAAACATATCACACAAAAATTACCCTATCAAACAGCAGGTATTTTATCAGTGCAACTATCACAACAGCATGCTTTTCTAGCACAACAACTATCACAACAACATGCAATTTTCTAATGCTCCTACATGACATGGAAACTATGCATGGCATGTGATTCTAGCATGTGCCTAAATGATGCATGAGATAGAATACCCTCATCTCATTAGGTTGCAACTAAATAGAACCCACAGATAAAATGTAAACAACATAATCCAAGTGCATCACCCATTGGTGAAAACATTTCAACTGTAAAATTTTCAAAACTGAAATAATTGAAAAAATACGAGGTATACTGGATTTTCCCTGTACACGGGTTAGCTACGCCCGGGCACAGCTTATTACCAACTACCGGTCCGTTCTATCCCTGACTAAGTCTCTAAATAGTAAGTCAAAGAAAAGAAACCTGCCTCTGATACCACTTTGTAACGTCCTGGTTCTGGGTGCCACTCAACGGGTGCCCCGGACCCGGTTCGCCACATGACCTCAAGCGCATTTCCCCAAACACCAGAGGCTGCCGACTAGCAGCGAGGGCCCAGGTATGATAGTGAGGAAACTATGCCCTCATTTGTCAAAGTGTAGCACAGCGAAATACAAAATAAAACATACATCAACAGCGGAAGCAGTAAACCATACACAACTGAAATAATCAACAACAGTGAATATAACCAATAGTATGTAAATGATGATGCAACATGTCTCAAGTTCTAATAAAACAGCCAGAACATGGTATACATCAATATAGTACAACCAAAAGCAGAGTAAAACAAAACAAAGCAAAACAGCTGGCAGTAGCATCACGAGCCTAGGATCGGTCCCATGCCCTTCTACTCCTCAGCAACAGTCATGTACCTGTATAGGGACTCTTGCCCCTATCTACACCTGTAGCAATGTAATCTATTTGGGCTGAAAAGCGTGACCCAAACAGGGTGTGAGAAATATATCTCAATAGGCACCCACCAAAGGCCCGTGCCCAACTGCGTGTAAGCATGCAACAATAGTGTGTAATAGTAAAATGCAATAAACCAAGCAGTACTCAAAAGTAACTAACTTACTGGTTATATTTCCATTTAATTATTTATTTAATCCATTTAATTTAGTATCATTTTGTTCTCAACAGCACCAAGTCCTCAGGCCAACCAGTATCTTGACCTCAGGCTAATATAGTGAACCACGCCCTCAAGCTATACAGAATCCAACCCGCAGGTATTGCCCTCAGGCGTAACAAAAATTACCCTTAGGCGTAGGAAGTGTCGACCTCAGGCACAGAAGTCAAGCCCTCAAGCACGAAAGGTTGCCCTTAGCTGAAATAACGACAACCCTCGGGCTAAATAGCACAGTGCCCTCAGGCTAATCACAACAACGCTCTCAGGCCAAATAGATAACCAGGCCATGCCCAACATGTAAACAAGCAGTAAACAAGCAATTCCTTTCAAGGCAATTCTACAATTACTACTTTAAATGCATACCCTAGGGTATCCTGGCCAAATAGCTAAACAGTAAAACACACCCCTGGGGTGGTTTCAGATCCAAGCAACGATCCCAAACATCAGTTTTACAAATTATTCAATTACCTTAATAGTTCTAGGTAGTTAATATAGCCACGGCCTCAGCCACACAACACCCCAACATGGGTTCGTGGCCCAAAAACACACAAAACACACGGTAGTTGGAAAAATTAACACAAAGCCACCAACCTTATACGCCAACGAGCGTTATACCCAGATGCCGACTCCAGAAACGCCCAAGAACGGCGTAGATCTGATGAAGAACGAAACCCACTCAAACGTAAATAACTTACGTTAGGAGAAGAATTGGTAAGAAACACGCTAGGAGAAGAGAGGGCTTACCCGTGCAGTTCCAACAAGATCATCTGAGACGGAAACTGATTCCAGACGAACACCCGGCGGATCTTCAATGGTTTGGCCTCCTCCTTTGGCTCCAAAACGGCTCAAATGCCTCCTCTGCCAAATGAGGAGGCTACAGCCTGTTTTAATCCGAAAAAACAAAGTACCCGGTGTGTACTTACAAGTACATGGCATGTACTCCTTTCATTTAACTGTTCACCTGGCGGCTTCCCGCCAGCGTGGTACTGTTCACTTGCTGACATGAGTACACGGCGTGTACTCCTGAGTACACGGCGTGTACTGTAGCCCAGCTGGCGGCTGCTCCACCGCCTTACTGTTTAGGTCTGCCGACTGACTACACGACGTGTAAAGGACCACTACACGGTGTGTAGTCGGTTCCTACACCCTTTGTCACCGACATGGCTACACACCCTGTGTACTCATCCCAACACGTCCAGAAGTACACGGCGTGTGGAAAAGTACACGGCGTGTAGTTCCAAAATTTAGGATTTTTCCCCATTTTCTATATTTTTATTAAAACTCTTAAGGAAAAGAGAAAAGAAGAAGCCTATACCTCAAAGAGAAGAACCGGGTTCTTATAGTAAAGCTCCTCCAGTGTACTCTTGTGTGATCTCCACTGCACCATAAGGAAAAACATTAGATACAATATAAGGACCTAACCACCTAGAATACAACTTACTAGACATCAACTTCAGTCGTTAACTATAGAGTAAGAATTTCTCTCCAACTTGAAATTCTCTTTTATGGATCATTTTGTCATGATCTACTTTTGATCTTTCCTTATAGAGCCTTGAGTTCTCATATGAAGACAATCAAATCTCCTTAAGCTCTTGAATTTGTAGCTTCCTTTAGATTCTAGCTTGGGTCAAATCCATGTTTCATTTCTTTATAGTCCAATAAGCCTGATTCTCAACTTCCATGGGGAGATGACATGCTTTCCCAAAAACAATCTGAAATGGGGACATACCAATGGGTGTATTATATGCTATCCTATAATCCCAAAGTGCATAATCCAAGTGCTTGCTCCAATCTTTCCTATTCGGCTGCACGGTTTTCTCCAAAATTTCTTTCAACTTCCTATTTGAAACCTCAGCCTAACCATTTGTTTAGGGGTGGTATGTTGTTGATGTTTTGTGTGTCACCCCGTAATTCCAAATTAAGGAAGCCAAATTCTGATTGCAGAAGTGTGTCCCTTGGTCACTGATGATAGCCTTCAGTACTCTAAACCTACAAAAAAATTGTGCTTTGATAAAGTCCACAACAACATGAGAATCATCAATCCTGGTGGCCTTTGCCTCCACCCATTTTCTCACATAATCAACAACAACCAAAATATACAGAAACCCAAATGAACTAGGAAAAGGGCCCATAAAATCTATGCCCCATACATCAAAAATCTCACAGAATAATATGGGTTGTTGGGGCATCTCGTGTCTCTTAGAAATATTACCAGTGTGTTGGCAACATGAGCATGACTTACAAAATACATGAGCATCATGGAATAAACTAGGCCAATACAATCCAGAGTCCAAAACATTCCTAGCTGTTCATTGGGGTCCAAAGTGTCCACCACAAGCAAGTGTATGATAGAATTGCAGAACAGACTCAAACTCATGATTAGGAACACACCTCCTAATAACTTGGTCACTACACATGCACCATAGGTATAGATCATCCCAAACATAAAATCTTGACTCAATCTTTAATTTTTGGACTTGATGTTTCTTTAAATTTGCATGGATTTCAGAGGCAACAAGGTTGTTAACTAAGTCTGCATACCAAGGATGTGTACCTGAGACGGAATAAAGATGCTCATCGGGGAAAGTGTCCTGAAGTGGTACCTGGTCCAAGGTATCATCCTCTAGTGCGTGAGTAAGCCTACTCATATGGTCTGCCACCGATTTTTTAACCCCTTTGTGTATTTTATCTCAATATCAAATTCTTGAAGAAGGAGCATCCATCGGATTAGACTAGGCTTTGCGTATGGCTTCTTCAAGAGGTACCTCAGAGCTGCATAGTCAGAAAAAATAACTACTTTAGATCCCAATAAATATGAACTAAATTTATCTAAATCAAATATGATGGAAATAAACTCCTTTTACATGGTTTTGTAGTTTTATTGGGTTGGATCCAGTATCCTCAATGTATAGGCAATCACATGTGAACGTCCCTCCACCCTCTGAGATAATACAGCTCCAACTGCGAAGTTGGAGGCGTCACACATAAGATCAAAAGGAATATCCCACCGTGGGGGATGTATGATCGGTGGAGTGGTCAGACACTTCTTTAGCTCATCAAATAAAGTCCTGCAATAATCATAAAACACAAAATTAGAATCCTTTTGAAGTAATTGTTACATAGGAAGAGAAATCTTACTAAAATCTTTGATGAAGCGCCAATAAAATCCTGAATTCCCTAGTAAAGATCTAACATCATGCACACATGAAGGATATAGTAAGGATAAAATAATGTCTATATTAGATCTATCAACCTCTATCCCATGTTTTGACACTACATTCCCTAAGACAATGCCATGCTCTACCATGAAATGACACTTTTCAAAGTTCAGGACTAGATTCTTCTCAATACAGCGATTCAACACCTTTCCCAAACTACTTAGACATTCATTAAATGAGGATACATAAAATATAAAATCATCCATAAATACATCCATGCAGGTCTCAATAAAATTAAAAAAATACTCACCATGTATCTCTGGAAGGTACCTGGGGCATTGTAAAGTCCAAATGGCATCCTTCGGTAGGAAAACGTACCGAATGGACAAGTGAATGTTTTCTTCTCCTGATCCTTCGGAGCAATAGAAACATGAAAATATCCAGAAAATTCATCCAAGAAACAATAATGTGTCTTCCCAGCTAGTCTCTCATGCATTTGATCAATAAATGGGAAGGGAAAATGGTCCTTGTGGGTGGACTGATTTAGTTTCCTATAATCAATACACACACACCAACTGTTTTGTACCCTCATTGGAATGAACTCATCTTTCTCATTTTTAACAACATTAACACCACTTTTATTAGGTACAACCTGAATAGGACTCACCCACTGAGAATCTGAAATAGGATGGATTATACCTGCCTCGAGCAATTTTTCAACCTCTTTTTTAACAACCTCCAAAAGTGTTGGATTGAGTCTCCTTTGTGGATTCCTAACCGATTTAGCTCCATCCTCCAAAATAATTCTATGCATGCAAATGGAGGGGCTAATACCTGATATGTCATCCAAGGTCCATCTGATTGCCTTAATGTTCTCCCTCAAAAGGTTCAAAAGTTTTTCTTCATGTTCAAAATATAGATTTTTAGCAATGATAACAGGTAATCTTTTACCGCTCAAAAAGTATGAGAATTTGAGATTAGGTGGAAATGGCTTGAGTTCCAATACAGGGGGTGTTGTGTGGATGGAGATAGTGAAGGAACTAAAATATATGCACAAAGAGCATCAGTATCAGAATAGACATCATCAAAATCAGAGAATAGTTCATCAAATCCATCAGCATACTCAACAACCATGTCATAATCAGAGTTCACATGATCAAAATTAGAATATGAATCCATTTCAAAATCAAATCTAAGAGAGTATTGTACATTATAAATAGGTGTGGAAGTACTCTTAGACATTAAACTAGAACCAATACTCATAATCTCCCTAAGCATAGGACAATTAAATTCCATGGGGTTTTTATTTGGTGGTTCAAAAAGGGAGATAACAAATGCAGAATGGTCCTCTGAGGGGTACTTCATGGAGTCCATAACATTAAATATCACAAATTCATCCCCAAACTCCATGGAAAGTGTACCCTCATTGACATTTATGATAGTTTTTGTAGTTTTGAGGAAGGGTCTACCTAAGATAATGGGAGCATGTGAACTTACCTGATCATACTCCATGTTAAGCATGTAGAAATCTACTGGGAAGATCATGTATCTTACCCAGACAAGTACATCCTCAAGGACTCCCGCTGGATATGTCGTAGCTCTATTCACCAACTGCACCACTACTCTCATCGGCTTCAACTCACCAACCTGTAGAGAAGAGAATACAGAGTGAGGCATCACATTTATGGAAGCTCCCAAATCATAAAGAGCATCAGAAAAGTGCAACTCCCATATGGTGCATGGTATGGTGAACGTCCATAAATCCTTACACTTTTTTGGCATTGCTAGAGTTGGTGTAATGAGTGATGAAACATTCCATCCAATATTAATTCTCTCATTTCCCTTGAGTCCTATTCGATTGGTACAAAGTTCTTTTAAGAATTTTGCATACCTTGGGATTTTATTGATGACTTCAAGTAGAGGAATGTTGATATCCACATGCTTGAATGTGTCTAAAACCTCCTTTTTTATTTCATATTCAGCCATCTTCTTGGTTTGAACAACCCTGTTTGGAAAAGGAAGGGGTTTAGGAGGAACATCATTAATCTTTTTCTTACCTTTATCTTTCTCCTTAGGTTTCTCATCAGCTGGTTTTGAATGAGGCTTATCCTGAGTTGAGGTGAATCTCGGTGGAATGATAGGTGAAGATGTATCAGTTGTTTTCTTCCCACTTCTCAATGTGATGGAACTGAAATTCCCCTTAGGATTTAGAGTAGGCTGGGAAGGTAGATTTCTGGAGTTCTTACTTACCAGGTCATGGAGGGCAGTAGCAATCTGGATCATTTGAGTCTTCAACTCCCTCAGCTCTGAACCTTGACTCTTCAGTTCATTCTGTTGATTAAGAACAATTTTCTTCAAAAGATCATCGGTGTTAGAATCTACCTTTGGTTAAGAATTCCCTTCTTGTTGACTTATTGATTCTTGAGCTTCAAATCACCTTTTGGGTTGTTGGAAACCCTATTGGTAAGGTGGAGGTTGCTGGAAGTTTTGTTGAAAGGGGGGGGGGGGTCTTTGTTGTTGTCCAGAGCCATACCTCATGTATGATTGATCCTTCCATCCTTGGTTATATGTTGGACCAAACAAATCAAACTTCTTTTAGGGATATGGTTGTTGTTTCTGCTGCTGATATGGTCTCCTAAGAAACACTAATGCACAATCTTCTATTTCTTGTAGTTGGGGCAACTGTCAGTTGGGTGGCTTGTCTCAGTGAAAATATCATAAGGCCTTGAAGGAGGGGGTTGAGATGTCTTTTTGAGCCAATGCAATCTGTCTCACTGTAGTGGTCAATTATTTTAACTTAGTATCAATCAAATGACTTTCAAGAGAAGAAGGAATTACCTGATGTACTCCTTGAACATGTGGTGTACCTCAATCACCAAATTGTAGGGATTTTTGGGTCATCTTATCAATCAATGCACGTGCAGCTACTGGTGTCTTGTCCACCAATGCCCCCCAGCTACAACATCCACCATGCTTCTCTCCATAGGTGTGAGTCCTTCATAGAAGTATTTGATGAGTAGTTTCTCACTGATTTGGTGATGTGGTCAGATTGCACACAACTTCTTGAATCGCTCTCAATACTCATACATTGACCCCCTTGTGCTTGCTTGATCCCTGAGATCTCTTTTCGAATGGATGTGGTCCTTGATGTTTGAAAAAATCTCTCTAATCAGTTTAAATAATTACTTTCCTCACCGAAAATGGTGCCAATTTAAAAGGTGTTGTCATGGGTGCTCTTAAATGAAGTGTGATTTCTTAGGTACTTGGGTGCAGCATAGTGGCTGACCAAGGCCGTCTCTCAAAGGAGGAAGTAAATTAAAACAACTTCTTAAAGGTATTCTAAAAATAAAATAAAAGAGAATAAAAAAACTACTTGAAAGGATTGGGTTTTTTATCATTTATAAAACTAGAAGAAGTTTTCTGGAAGAAGATTGCATTTTTTTGTTTTTAATTTTGAAATGAAGTTCGATTAAAAAGACGCAACAAGAAGATGTTTTTCTTAGAAAATATTTTAAAAAGTGTAATTGATCTTGTTGAGCAAAGTATTGTTTTCAAAAATACATATTAATGTTATTTAAATGGGGAGATTATTGAAAATAATACTCTGTCTCTTTATGATAATTTTGATGATCACAAATACCCTTAGTTATTTTTTAATAATTTTATTTAGTGTTTTGCAGGAATTTATTAATTTATTTTACTCTTGAAATAATGAGAATATTTTACTTATTCGGAATCTACTTTAAGCACATTCTGGAATCACTGTTCATACCTTACGTAGATAAATATAGTGTGGAATCTACTTTAGCGCGTTCTGGAATCACTGTTCATATCCTACGTGGATAAACGTAGCGTAAGGATGAAAAGCGTGTATACTTTTTGAGATAAGAGAAAAGTATAGTTAAACAACCATACGTTTTCAGCAAAGTATGGAAGGAGAACCTTACGTTAGGAAGGAACCTTACGTTTTGGTTATCAGAAAAGTATGGAAGGAGAACCGTACGTAAATTCTAAGTAATACGTTTGTTTCTCAAAAGTATGGTTCATCAACCTTACTTTTGTAAACAACCATACGTTCTTGGAAAAGTATAGATCAAGTAAAAGTATGGATCTTTTACCGTACGTTTGAGTGTTGAAGAAAAAGTATGGATGATCAACCCTACATTTGTGTTCAACCTTACGTTGTAAACCTTACGTTTGAAGACTATGTTATTAACCCTACGTTTGGAGGCCACGTCATCAACCTTACATTTGGTGTTGGAAATTTTGACAGACGATATTTATGTGCAATGATCAGTAATCTGATTTCTGGGTGGATTTCAAGCCGGATTTAAAGTCGTTTTTAAAGTACAACTTTGACTGATTCAAAGCCGTTTTATTAATGGATTTAAGATCAAATTAAAAGGATCTTTTTATGCCGAGTCTTAAGGGAAGTTATGACTTCTCTGTAAATTCAAATTTTTGAATATTGCGAATCAGAAGGTGACTTTTATGGATCTAAATGTGCAGGAAATATGTTTTATTGTATATGTTCTCTCTGAAACACCAGGTATATGAGGATGTGATCGATCTACTGTTAAAAAAGGTGGAAAACAGAGATTGTAACTATTCACGATTGATCTGCTGATTCAAGAGGATCGTCAAAGCTCTGTTTGTTCAAGAAGAAGGAACTCGATAGAAGATTCACCTTTTCTACATCGAATATCTACTGTGGATCTACTACTACTGAGGTTGTAAACTATATCTATCTATATCTACTACAACTGGATCAACTCAGAACTGATTCATCTTAAAGATCAATATTTTTAGAGACTTCAATCCATCTGCTGTCAATTGCATTTTGTTGCAATTGTGAAGATCAATTGGAAATTTCTTTATGAAATTATTTTTTTTATTATTGAGTAACCAGCTTCTCATTCTAAGCTGTGTAGGTTCGTGTTTAAACCAGAAGGCTTTTTTTGCCTTGGATTGTAAAGGTATCAACTTCCTGTACTCAGTTGTGAATCGGTCTGTGGAAAAGAGGACCAGATAGTGAAAATCACCAAGCTCGTGGAGTTGAACATTGGTGGAGTGGACTAGGGGCCTTTTATTCCCCGAACCACTATACATCTTTGTGTTCTTGATTTTACTTATTCCGCTGCACGATAAAATCTGATAAAGTATAAAGGACAGAACTCGTTCAAGAAAAGAATTATCGAAAAATTGCAAAAGACACAATTCACCCCCCCTCTTGTGTATAATCTGTAGATTCAGATCCAAAAATTGGTATCAGAGGAGGATCTTCTGATAAAGCCTTAGAAAGCTAGAAGCATTTAAGGATTATATAACAGAGCATCATGACTGATACAAGAGAAGGGATGTCGATGGTTAGAGCACCATATTTTAATGGAGACAACTATGGTTGTTGGAAATCGTGCATGATAATATATCTAAAAAACCTCGGATATAGAGTTTATTCAAAGATTCTGACTCCTTATGAAATTTCTGAAAATCCTGAGACATGGAGTGTTGCTATAGAGGCAGAATATGATATGAACTCGAAGGCTATGAATGAAATTATCTGCGGTCTAGGACCAGATAAATTTAACAGAGTATCTCAGTTCCCAACAGCATATGAGATGTGGAAAAAAATAGATGTGGCATATGAAGGAACAGACAATGTGAGGCAAATGAGATATGCAACTGCGAAATTGAAATTTGATACTTTCAGAATGGTTGAAGGTGAGAGCATTACCCAAATGAATAGGAGATTGACAGAAATTGTCAATAACATAACTGCTCTAGGAGAACCTATCAAGCAGGCTGATCAAGCATTAAAAGTACTAAGAGTACTTCCTACTCGATGGAATGGTATCTCTACTGCAATCAGAAAATCAACACCTGTCAAAGATCTAACTATGAGAGAGCTGATTGGTATATTGATGATGTATGAAGCTGAAATGCAAGATGAGGCTAATGAACATAAAGTGCTTATCAAAAAGGAAGATACCGCCTTGAAGGTAACTTCACAACAAAAGAATAGAAATATGAAGAACAGAGAAGCCAAAGCTAAATCAGAAAGCTCTGACTCATCCAACTCAGATGAAGAGCTGGATGAGCTAGCCAGGAAATTTAGAAAATTCTACAGCAAGAAAAGAGGCTTCAAAAAATCCTTTAAGAGAGATAATAAGGAAGTAAGATGTTATGAATAAAAAAAGATGGGACATATCAGACCAGATTTCCCACAATTGAAGGATGCAAAGAAGAAGAAATTCTTCAAAAGAAATGACTTTGAGCAGAAAGACAAGAAAGCTATGAAAGCCACTTGGAGTGTATCTGAAGACTCTAGTAGCTCTTCTAAATCAAGCTCAGAGAAAGAAGAAGTCAATATAAAGGAAAACATGTGTTTCATGGCAGAAACTGATGAGGTACACTCATATTACTCCTCTGAATCAAATTCTGAATCAAGCTACACAAATGAAAAAATTGCAGCCTACTGCAATATGCTTGAAGAAAGATATGACTTACTATTTAAGGAACATAAGTCACTAAAAAATAAACATAAAGTTATTTCAGATGAAATGGATACAATGCTGAAACAACATAAAGAGTTAACTGATAAATACAATTCGATTAACACTAACTATGTTAATTTTGAATCAAGAATAAAAACACTACAGGATGAAGTAGAATCTTACAAACAGGATGCATTGGTTTTTATAAAAGGAGAGAATTCATTAAATAAAATTCTTGGTAAAACTGTCATTAAAAAAGAGAGATTTGGAATTGGAAGTAAAGGAGAAAAACCAAAGCTATATAAAAATTATTTTGTTCCTAGTTCTAAAAAGGTTAATTGTAATTTTTGTGGGACAAAGAGACATATAGCTAAAAACTGTTTCTTAAGACAACCTCAAATTTGTGGTATTAAGAAATCCTATGTTTCAAAAGACTTATATGATTCAGCTAATTTTAAAAGAACAAAGCAAATTTGGATACCCAAATCATTGCTAGCTAACACTCCTGGACCCAACAAAATATGGGTACCAAAGCAATTTGTTTGAATGTCTTTGCAGGTAGCAGGCCACCAGAAAAGAAAAGATATATAGTACATGGACAGTGGTTGCTCAAGACATATGATTGGAAACTCATTGAATTTTTCTTCACTCACTCAAAAGGAAGGAGGACTTGTTACATTTGGTGACAATGCTAAAGGAAAAATCATTGGCATTGGAACTGTTGGAGATCCAAAAACAGTCTCAATCAACAAAGTACTTTATGTACAAGGACTAAAACACAATCTGATAAGTATCACTCAACTTTGTGATGATGGATATACTGTTGATTTTACTAACAATTGTTGTATTGTTTCTAAACATAAACTGTTTAAATTTAAAGCACCAAGAACTGAAAATGTCTATAATTTGGATTTAAATTCCTTGTGTAAACAACAAGTAAACTGCTTGACTGCTAAATTAAGTTAATCCTGGATCTGGCATAGGAGACTTGGTCATTGCAATGTATATGTTTTACATAATTTATCTAAGAAACATCTAGTTTCTGATTTACCTTGTCTCAAATTTGAAAGTGATAGATTTTGTGATGCATGTCAACTTGGCAAGCAACACAAATCATCCTTCAAATCTGTTAATAAGGTTGCTACATCTAAACCTCTAGAACTTATTCATATGGATTTGTTTGGACCTTCAAGAGTAGCAAGCTTAGCTAGTAAATTATATGTATATGTTTTAGTTGATGACTATTCAAGATTTACATGGATTTTCTTTTTGAAATTTAAAAATGAATCTTTTACTTTATTTGAAAGGTTCTGCAAATCTGTTCAAAATGAAAAAGGTTTCAATATTATCTCATTGAGAAGTGATCATGGTGGAGAATTTGAGAATCTGGAATTTAATTCCTTTTGCTCAAATATGGGTATTAAACATACCTTTTCTGCACCCAGAACACCTCAACAGAATGGGATTGTATAAAGAAGAAATAGAACAATTCAAGAAATGGCTAGAACTATGTTAAATGAATATAGCCTACCTATATATTTCTGGGAAAAATCTGTGAATACAGCTTGTTATATAATTAATAGAGTTTTAATTAGACCTATTTTGAAAAAGACACCCTATGAACTATGGAATAACAGAAAACCTAAAGTAAATTACTTTAAAGTTTTTGGATGCAAGGTTTATATCTTAAACACCAAGGATAATCTCGGTAAGTTCGATCCAAAATCTGATGAAGGTATTTTCTTAGGATATTCTGCTACCTCCAAATCTTATAGAGTTTATAATAAGAAGTCAAGGATTGTTGAAGAATCAGTTCATGTGAAATTTGATGAATCTGATCCCTTTGAGAAAAGGACAAAACAAATGGATGAACTTGACTCTAATGATAACATGAGACTTGAGAATTTAAAGAATGATTTTGAAAATGATATAAAAGAAATTCAGTCCAGTTCAGAAGAACATGATACTGAAGAACCTTTAAATATATTACCTAGACAGTCTAGAACCCTAAAGAATCACCCTTTAGAAACTGTAATAGGTGACCTAGAAACCGGTGTTCAAACTAGAAGAAACTTAGGAAACCTAGTGGAATTCTCTTCCTTTCTATATCAACAAGAACCCAAGACTATAGAAGAAGCTTTAGATGATGAAAGCTAGGTAATAGCAATGCAAGATGAATTAAACCAGTTTAAAAGAAATGAAGTTTTGGAATTAGTGGAAAGACCTAAGAATTATCCTGTAATAGGAACCAAATGGGTCTTTTTGAAATAAACAGGATGACCAAGGCACAATAACTAGAAATAAAGCAAGATTAGTAGCTAAAGGATATAATCAAGAAGAAGGAATAAATTATGATGAGACTTTTTCACTTGTAGCTAGGTTAGAATCCATTAGAATCCTTTTAGCCTATGAATCTTATATGAATTTTAAATTATTTCAGATGAATGTTAAATCTGCCTTTTTAAATGGTTATTTAATAGAGGAAGTTTATGTTGAGCAACCTCCTGGTTTTGAAAACTCTCAAAAACCTGATTATGTTTTTAAACTTACTAAAGCTCTTTATGGTCTTAAACAAGCACCTAGAGCTTGGTATGAAAGATTAAGTTCTTTTCTTTTGAAAAATTATTTTACTGTTGGTATGGCAGACCCAACACTATTTAAAAAAACTGTGAAAAATAATGTTTTATTAGTTCAAATTTATGTTGATGATGTAATCTTTGGATCAACTAATAAAACTATTTGTCATGAATTTTCAAAATTAATGCAAGAAGAATTTGAAATGAGTATGATGGGAGAATTAAATTTCTTTTTGGGTCTTCAAATATTTCAAAAATATTTTGGAAATGTTTTAAATCAAAGAAAATACATTACTGATTTACTTAAGAAATTTGGACTTGAGAACAGAAAGCCATTTACAAATCTTATGTGTACTAATTTAAAACTTGATTTGGATGAAAATGGAAAATCAGTTGACAATAAGTTATATAGAGGTATGATTGGTAGTTTGTTATATCTTACTGCTAGCAGGACAGATATAATTTATTCAGTATGTCTTTGTGTTAGATTTCAATCAAATCCTAAAGAATCTCATCTAACTATTGTTAAGAGAATTTTTAGATATTTAAAAGGAACTATTTTTCAATCTCTTCTTTATCCTAAAACTTCTGATTTTAATTTGATTTCATATTCAGATGCTGAATTTGGAAGTTTTAGGTTGGATAGAAAAAGCACATCAGGTACATGTCACTTTTTAGGAAAGTCCTTAGTATCATGGTCTAGTAATAAACAACATTCAGTTGCTCTGTCAACAGCTGAGGCAGAATATGTTTCTGCTGGCAATTGCTGTGCACAAGTGTTGTGGATAAAAAACAATCTTATGGTCTTTGGATTGAATTTTAATAATACACCTATTTTATGTGATAATATGAGTGCAATTAATATTTCAAAAAATCCTATTAGTCATTCTAGAACTAAGCACATTGATATAAGGCATCACTTTTTAAGATATCATGTTATTAAAAAAGATATATTTTTAGAATTTATAAATATTGAAATTCAATTAGCAGATATTTTTACTAAACCACTTCCCACTACAAGGTTTGATTTTATTAAGGGAGAGCTAGGTTTATTTATTTTTAAATAATTTTTTTATTTTTATTTACTTTTATTTATTTATGTAAATTTTGTTGAATACTGTTTAAGTTTTTCTTTCCTTCGTTATATAAAAAATTTATTTGTTTTTAAATATATGTAATGATTAGTGATTACACAAGAATCAAGGCTGTCAGAGCCTTTTTGACTTCTAAACCCTTTCACTTCTATCGAAACCCTTTCGAAATCCGAAAATCACACTTCCTCTTCTGAAACCCTAACCTTCGAACTTCTGAAACCCTAAACTTCAAACCTTCAGAGACTCTTGTGGAAATGGTAAGGACTAAAAGAGCCAGTGAGGCCGAGCCAAGCAATGGCAAGAGACAACGCATCGAGGGAAGAAAAATCTTACAGGGTAAGGTAATCGATCTTGACTGGTTATTTCAGACAAATCTGTTATTGAAGCAAGCACTGTCGTTTCAAAATCTTGAACAGATGTTCAACAGTGAAAATACGGAATTTCTGTGTGAAGTTGAACTTTGATATTTCTTCAAATCTGTACAATTTAGTTTGGGAGATACAGAGGACAGTATGATGGCTAAGATAGAGGATAGGGATTTCTCAATCTCTTCAGTAGAGATTAGTCAGATTCTCAACTGCCCTCATGAGGGAGTTTTTCATTTCGACTTAAATAATATAGGAGATTCTGTGCATAAATCCGAAGACATCATGTCTTTTCTTTTTGGTACCAAGATAATAAAGAAAATGTTTGTCAAGGATTTGGAGCCTGATCAGAAGATTTTGGTCAAATTTATTCAGACAGGAATAGCTCTACGGATGGCAGAAATGGAGAAGATTTTGTACCCTGATATGTATATAATGTTTCTTATGTTAAGTGATATTAAGTTAAACTTTCCAAGATACATGATAAGGTATCTCAGTTACTGTTGTCAAAGAGAGACCAGGATGAATTTATACCCTTTCGGTAGATTTATTTCTAAACTTTTGTTTAAGAAAGACATAGTGAGATTAGTGGATGCTAGAGTTAACTATCATCATAGTAATACGTTTAATGCTGGAACTTTGAGGAAAGTTGGATATTTCTAGAGCAAAATTAAAGGAAAAATTTTGCCAGTAGGAGCTGAGGAAGACTCAGAGAGTGCTCAGGCTCAACCTGCTAAGTCCAAGGAGGGACAAGCTGAATCCAGAGTCAACAATGTAGCAAGGAGGATTCACTTTGAAGTGGCAGATGTTGAGGAAGACAGAAGTCAGGAGGGACTTCAATCAAAAAGAAAAAGACCAGTAAATGAGGAAGTCACTTCCACTGCTTTGTAAACTACAACAGAAGCTTTAATTTCTTATTCTTTTGTGAGAGAAGCTGTTGTTGATAATACCATGGAAGATGTTACTGAGAGAACAACTCCAGTAGAGGAATCAGGAGCTCAAGAAGAAAGTCAAAGGGAAAATCAGGAACAAATTGTAGTTAATGTTGAAGTTTCACTTCAACAGGAACAAGAGATGAAAGCAGTGCCTGGTGAAGAAGTGGTCAGACCTTAGGAAACTACTGAAGATATTGTTCTTGAAAACCTAATGGAAGGCATAGATGCTGATGTTTGTGGTGAGCATACTTCTGAAGTTCACACAGAGGTACTTTAAGAGGATTTTTCTGTGGAGGAGTTTGAAAACTCTAAGGAAAAATCTGTGGACAAACCTTCTCAGGACAGATAAAAAGAAAAATCTGATGTTGAATCATTGCCTTTGGTACTGCTGCATCAACCTGAGACTGTGAATCAAGCACAGGGTGCCTCTGATTCAAGAAAAGAAGAAATTGAAGAACTGCACAGAAAAGTATCTCAGTTGGAGTCTGAGAATGTTTCTCTGAGAAATGCCTTAGATTTAGAGCATTTAAAGTTTCAAAAGCTGAAGGAGTGTACAGTTTCACGGCAAGAAATTGAAATGTTTAAAGAGGATATGCTGATAGCTGTTACTCAATTAAAATCTAAAATGGTTATGAAGTCAGATTTATTAGATCTGAAGTTGTTTATGGAGAATCAATTTGCATCAGTTGCAAATAATACTGTTAGTGGATCAGGTACTTCACCGGATTTAATCAGAAGGTTTCAGGCTATCACAGCTACAATAAGAAACATGAATGATAGGATACAAGATATTCAATGTAACAGTGCTCCTTTGTCAGTGTCGCTGGACAATCAAAAGTTCTTAGTGGATCAACTGACATCTAGTGAGCCATCGATCCGAATTCTGTTAAATCAGTTATCAGAGAAGCTGTCAGTATTTGTTGAAAAAGAGGAAAGTATGCATGAGTTTTTCAAAGTCAATTTAATTAAAGATATTCATATGACTCAAGAGAACAGAGAGCTCATTATCAAGCTTGGAGATGGGATGATGAAGAGACTTTGGGAGCAATTTACAGAAATCAAGTCTGTAATCCAGAGGAGATAGAACCTGTTGCCTATCTTACCTAACCCTTGATTCCTGTGTATATCATTGTCATGTATATACTACTGTTTTTGAATAGAAATCTTCTTCATTGTTTATTTGTCTCTTTCCTTATTTGTTTTACTGACTTTATTTTTGATATGTCAGTACTCCAGATTTAATTATTGATAAACAGTTCATAATAGCATTTACTAATAGTTAAGTGCAATATTAAATGTGTTAAAATCCATGATTTTTTCATTCTTTTTTATATCACAAAAGGGGGAGAATTTGGATAAACACAACATCAAAACCTACATTTTATTTAGGGGGAGAATTCATTTTATTTGGGGTTTAAATAATTTTAATTATTTTATGGGTTTTGTGATCATCAAAAAGGGGGATATTGTTGAGAAAAGTATTGTTTTCAACAATACATATTAATGCTATTTAAAGGGGGAGATTATTGAAAATAATACTCTGTCTCTTTATGATAATTTTGATGCTCACAAATACCCTTAGTTATTTTCTAATAATTTTATTTAGTGTTTTGCAGGAATTTATTATTTTATTTTACTCTTGAAATAATGAGAATCTTTTACTTATTTGGAATCTTCTTTAAGCGCGTTTTGGAATCACTGTTCATACCTTACGTAGATAAATATAGCGCGGAATCAGCTTTAGCACGTTCTGGAATCACTGTTCATACCCTACATGGATAAACGTAGCGTAAGGATGAAAAGTGTGTATACTTTTTGAGATAAGAGAAAAGTATGGTTAAACAACCATACGTTTTCAGCAAAGTATGGAAGGAGAACCTTACAATAGGAAGAAACCTTACGTTTTGGTTATCAGCAAAGTATGGAAGGAAAACCGTACGTAAATTCTAAGCGATACGTTTGTTTCTCAAAAGTATGGTTCATCAACCGTACTTTTGTAAACAACCATACGTTCTTGGAAAAGTATGGATCAAGTAAAAGTATGGATCTTTTACCGTACGTTTGAGTGTTGAAGAAAAAGTATGGATGATCAACCCTACATTTTTGTTCAACCTTACGTTGTTAACCTTACATTTGAAGACTATGTTATTAACCCTACGTTTGGAGGCCACGTCATCAACCTTACGTTTGGCGTCAGAAATTTTGACAGACGATATTTATGTGCAACGATCAGTAAACTGATTTCTAGATGGATTTAAAGCCGAATTTAAAGTCATTTTTAAAGTACAACTTTGACTGATTCAAAGCCGTTTTATTAATGAATTTAAGATCAAATTAAAAGGAGCTTTTTATGCCGAGTCTTAAGGGAAGTTATGACTTCTCTGTAAATTCAAATTTTTGAATATCGTGAATCAGAAGGCGACTTTTATGAATCTAAATGTGCAGGAAATATGTTTTATTATATATGTTCTCTCTAAAACACCAGGTATATGAGGATGTGATCGATCTATTGTTAAAAAAGGTGGAAAACAGAGATTGCAACTATTCACGATTGATCTGCTGATTCAAGAGGAGCGTCAAAGCTCTGTTTGTTCAAGAAGAAGGAACTCGATAGAAGATTCACCTATTCTACATCGAATATCTACTGTGGATCTACTACTGCTGAGGTTGTGAACTATATCTCTCTATATCTACTGCAACTGGATCAACTCAGAACTGCTTCATCTTGAAGATCAATATTTTTAGAGACTTTGATCCATCTGCTGTCAATTGCATTCTGTTGCAATTATGAAGATCAACTGTAGACTTCTTTCTGAAATTATTTTTTTATTCTTGAGTAATCAGCTTCTCATTCTAAGCTATGTAGGTTCGTTTTTGAACCAGAAGGCTTTGTTTTTCCTTGGATTGTAAAGGTATCAACTGCCTGTACTCAGTTGTGAATCGGTCTGTGGAAAAGAGGACCAGATAGTGAAAATCACCAAGCTCGTGGAGTTGAGCGTTGATGGAGTGGACTAGGGGCCTTCTGTTCCCCGAACCACTATACATCTTTGTGTTCTTGATTTTACTTATTCCACTGCACGATCAAATCTGATAAAGTATAAAGGACAGAACTCGTTCAAGAAAAGAATTATCGAAAAATTGCAAAAGACACAATTCACCCCCCTCTTGTGTATAATCTCTAGATTCAGATCCAACATATCTAACTCTATCTCTTCATTTACCTATTAATCATTATAATTAAAATTAAAATCTACTTAATTATGATCCCCTAACTTGTTAACCCCTGAACCCTACGATAATTAACATTACCACAAAGATGAAGTGAATTAAACCCTATGTTATCTTCAGAACATGTAATCGCAACACCCTACTTTGATTGATGTTCTAAGGATAACTTATGGTCAGTTGTAAATTAAGGCACATATCTGTTCTGGAAATGAGGACTAATTGAGTTAAGGGATTATGTTTGAACTCTACAAATTAATCCTGTGTGGTTTTGAATTACCAGTTAAGGTTGCGCTCTCACAGTTCACACAATTCTCGACCTCGCGTGTTTTGTGTTAACTGTTCAATTACTTGCTTAGTTTCATTTAAATTAAAAACTTAGTTAATAGATCATAATATGTGAATTACAATAGCTCATTGATTCAAAGTAAATGAATGAAGAAGGATAGATGTCGATCAATTACTAAAAAGAACTACTCTTCCATAGGTGGTGTAGTCATCATCGAAACGTTTTGCATGTGCAAATGTTTAGAAATGGTAAAACCCAATCTCGTTTCTACTCTTGATTCCAGCCAAATTAGGAAGATTAAGGAAGAATAAAACAGAGTAAAACAGGGGAATGTAGTAGAAAATATAAGAAATATAAGAAGAATAAAGAAGTTTATTATGCAAACATAAATATTACAAGGCAAGAAAGAGAGGAAGGCTTTGATGAAGAGATCTTTGCTTCAAGAGCTCCCTCTATGAGTATAGAGAGTTCCAGAACCTCTAAGGTGGTGAGAGGACTCCTCTATAACTCCAAATGGCAGCACTTCACTCCTTGGCCGAACTTTCAAATGAGGTACCCAATATGTCAATTTATAGCCAAAATGGAGAGTGGTTTTGGGCACCCAGTTTTCAAGATACCACTTGTGTATCGGTTTAGAGTTGGTAAATGACATTATCTTGAGTTAGACAAAATATAAATGTTGTAGGCCAATAGCTTTATTATCTCCATGTCAAATTTGGCGGCCAATGGAGGATGAATGCATGAGATATGACCGAAATACAGAACCAAATCATTGACTTCGTGCAGATTCTGTCCCCTGGACATATTGACTCAGATGGACACTTTAATGAACGAATTGGGCTTTAGCTCCTTGAGATGAGTTGTATCCCATGAAGTTTTGGAGCGGCCCACAAAATTTCAGCCTATTTTGAGGCACAAATTTTGAGAAATGATTAGAACAATGTACAAATATCTTTGGACTTCCATGCAGTTTGACCCACTTCTCTTCTGGATCATCTCCGACCCTCCAAGTCACCTCCTCCTATAAAGAAATCACCAAAAAAAGAATTATTTTCCTTTTTAACAATGATAAACACTTAATAATTGAATAAAATGGGATGTGAAATTTGAGATAATATTTGTAATTTTAAATACAAGACTAGTTTAAAACATTGATGTTGCGGTGAAATAATAGAATCGAGCTCCTTCTTTAGTGGACTGCCCAACCATGTAAATTCTTGCGTTGATCAGTTTTTATTCCCGGTTCGTGCTTATTTCTTCACCACGAACCTTCGGTGCCCCGACACACGAGTTATTTCGTGAAAGCTGAACCCCCGATCAATGGAGAAGAGTCGCGCCTACCGAGGCCGAGACATGACCGAGCCCCACTGAGAAAGTCGACCGGAGTTGGAACTGAGAATGAATTCAGATGCGAGGTCAAGCCACTGACACTGGAGATGAACCCAAAATCCCGACCGAAGTCAAAACCGAAGAACCAAACTCGATGCTACCCAGATCGTCGCTTGTTGATGAAATCAGATGTCTCCGACACAGATCTGGGGTCGCAGAGCAAGCCTGGCCCTCACCGAGATCTAATATCTGAAGAACCCTTGCCAAGTCGATCCCCACAGAATCGACTCCGCTCTGCATACTAGAGAAGCCAATAGAAGCCACTTCTGATGTTGAATGAAGAAACCGATGATACCTCACTGTCGAGTGGCACCTTCAGTGTTTGTTGAAGAAGATCACGCCCGTAGCAGATGGATGGGAAGAGGAAGACGAACTAGGAGTTGATCCAATTCCAAGATGATGAAGAATTAACTGATGCCACCACTTGCAGATGAATACAAGCCGGGTCTCGATGAGGTTGATCCCGATCTGAGCCTTGCCAACCGAGGAAGAACTGATCGAAGATGGTGATGGCCGCACCGTGCTGTGCCAGTGTGAACAGAGTCGGGATTTTAGATTTCGAAGCCGACCTCTAGCGGAGAGTTCCTCGAGCTTGGCCCAAGATTTTGTGTCGATTTTTGGTTGATATTTTGTGGACTGGATTTTTAAGTGCATTTTGAGGTTTGTTGAAGAAGATGATGGGGGTTGCGATTCTCCAATGTTGCTTCCACAAGATTGTTGGTCGACGCACACAAGGTGCTTGAATAAATTCCCGTGAGAAGTGGTAAGTTGTTTTCAATCAAATGTGTTGGGGTTTTCCAAGTTATGAACATCGAAGGCTTTCACGGAGGCATCCGAACCACAGATTTGGAAGCTTGTGACATACTGTTCGTGTTTGGAGAAGAGGCTAAGCTTATGTCTCTTTTGATTTTTATCGAGCATTTGTAGTTAATTATTGGTGACATTTAATAACGAACCTCCCAGTCACGTGTAGCCAATTGGAGCACATGTGACAGAGTACCAGAGATCAGAACCACTATAGGAGCTTGATACAACCCACCTGGAGCTAGAGAGAGGAGTGATCCTCAAAAGAGAAGCTTCTCACCTCTTTATTCTTCTTTATGTTACTTTGTGTTTCAAGATGCATTCATTGAATATTTTTTTTTCTGAACATGAATAGCTGAATAGAATAGGGGAAATTGGACTATGATGAAATGAGATTTCTAAATCTATTCTGCTTTTGCTAAAATATTTTTTCAATGTGATTTAAGTTTGGAGTTCATTTTCCATTCAAACACGAGTTTCGTTTTCAAACTAATCAATGAACCGAGAGGTGCATTAGTGAATTTCAAAACTCTTGAATGTTTTCTAAATTACCAATTTTTTTAAAAAAGCTAAATTTTCTCTTCTCTATAATAGAACAAATTTACTCCTGAGTAATGATCTTGAGATCATCTTAAAGGAGAGATATCTAAGCTGTGTTGTACACTGAAGTGAGAGGTAATGGGATCATCCCCTTTTCTTTTAGAACTAAATTAATTGCAATTAACTCGAGTAGACTAGAGAATATCGTTTACTCAATTCAAAGCAGTATGATAACCCTGTTTTCATCAACTGTATTTTTTCTTGTCTCCTACTCATTTTCCCTACCATTGTCACTGTTTCGCCACTACACCCTTGTCATTTCACACAATCACCATCACCTCCACTCTATCTCTATTTTGTTTGATTTTGTTTATTTTTATTTGTTTTGGTCACTCACCTTACAATGGGCTTCCCTGTGGAATCAACATTCATAATCACCATTTTACTTGTTGTAAGTAGTAAGTAGGGTCTTATACATAATTAATTTGAATCGGTGCTAGTCAACAACCTAGAACTATCATCAAATTTTGGAATCATTACCGAGGAAGGCACAAGTGATCATTTAAGAAAAGAAAACATTAAAAAAAATTAAATATAAAGAAAATTTAAAAAACACATTTAAAAAAACTGTTAAAAAATCATATAAACAAATCTTTAATTTTTTTTCTAAAAACTGTTCTGTGTCCTATATAAACACACAAACATTTATTTCAGAGCTTGAAACTCCAATTCTAGACATCAATAAACATTGTTTTGTCCTTATAAAAACAAAATAAAATCAAATTTTAGAATATGGAAAATCTGGAAAACAGAGTTGAAAATGAACATTTGAACCTTCCACAACCCTTAGTTCCTATCCCTAAGAGACCTAGACTTTGGGAGTTTCCACTTCCAACAGTGTCAAGTAATCTATCTTGAATCAAGTTGTCTCATAGGTCTAGGAATTATGAGATTAATCAATCTCATCTATCAATGCTTTCATCATTCAATGGCCTTCCTACATAAGATTCACTTGATTTTATTATAGATTTTTATGGTTTTATCCAACAATTGCCTCTACGAGGTCTAAGTGAGGATGAGTTGAGGTTGAAAGTTTTTTTATTTTGTCTTTAGGGGAGGTCTAGGTCGTGGTTTCAATACCTTCAATGAGATTTTTTTTGAAATGTGGGTTGAGGTTTTCAATGCCTTTGTGTCCAAATTTTATCCTTTGAACTGCACCATAGAAGTGAGGCATAAGAATCAGTTTTGTTCAAGTTGAGGGAGAGCTTCTTCATGAGTCTTGGGATACGTTTAGAGCCTTTCTAAAACAGTGTCCCAACCACCAGTTGGCTCCCCATATTTTTTCTGGATACTTTTTATAATTCCCTTACTCCTTATAACCTGAATTTAGTTGATCAATCATATGGGGGCAACTTCTATGATATGACAACAAATGAGCTTAAAAAAATCTTTGATAAGTTATCCCAAAAGTATGAACACAAGTGCACTAGGAAAAGGACCATTCATAGGGCTAAAACAAACACCCAAGATACTATTGTAGATGATAGAGTTCTAAGGGAGAAGTGTTATCATTCTAGGATGTATGATCATGCTCAAAAATGTTTTTCTAACTTTGATCTTCTAATCCAATCCTAGGAGAATGTACAATTCATTGATTATAGATATATAAATCAGGGTTTCAATGATCTTTTCTCAAATCAATACAATTATGGTTACAAAAATATTCCTAACCTTTTATAGAGAGACCAAGGAGTGATTAAACAACCTGTTGCCCATATTTTTCCGCAACAGCCAAAATAATATTTCAAAAATCAAAATGGGAGTGAGTCTTGAAATTCCCAAGGGGAAATTAATGGAATGCTACAACAGGTGTGTTGGGATCGATTTTCTTCAGCTCAAGATCCATTTGGGCCCAACACATAGGCCCTTATGGGGTTCCATTCTAAAACCCATGGGTGATAGGAGGAATTGTCCATCCAAGCTTATATGTGAGTCATCATCCTTTTGTGGGAATCGATGTGGGATTGGGTTTGTACCCAACAATCCTCCCCTCAAACCAAAGACCACACGGGCCTCCCCTTCAACGATAATCCATCAGATCCAACCATCTTGCACCGCCGTTTTCTTATCACCGGGACTCGCCGCCTGACTGTCAGTTATCAGGAAGACTTTCGACACAAGACACCATGGATTCACATGCTTCAAACGAGCAACTGCTATCGTTGTCAAACTGGTTTTTGGGAAATACCCTACATCACATCTGGGCTGCACCATCCCTCTGATACCAATTGTTGGGATCGATTTTCTTCAGCCCAAGATCCATTTGGGCCCAACACATAGGCCCTTCTGGGGTTCCATTCTAAAACCCATGGGTGATAGGAGGAATTGCCCATCCAAGCTTATATGTGAGTCATTATCCTTTTGTGGGAATCGATGTGGGATTTGGTTTGTACCCAACAAGGTGTTAGGTGTGATCAATTCATTAAAGAAAGACATAGACACTAGGATTCATTGTTTGAAACTTCAAATGGGTCAGATGGCTAGAGATCTAGGTGGGAGAAGCAAGGGAAAACTTTCCAGCATAATAGTTCCAGACCCAAGAGAGAATGCCATGGCTATAACCACTATACCAGGCCTTTAAAATCAATATCAAGTTAAGGAACAACCAAGTGAAGTAGAAACTGATGAATAAACTCATTTTGAGAATGAAATCTGGAAAATTCCAAATCTAAAAATCTGGATAGAAAGGTCCAACATGAACAAAATGGTGAATCATCAATTGAAAAAGAAATATAATAAAGGAAAATGAAGTGGGAATTAGTCAAGGAGGGAAAGAAGAAAGTAAGGTTTGAAGATAAGAAGAACAATCCACATGTTCTGAAGAATCATTCGCCTCCTATCCCTTTTCCCCAAAGAGTTCAAAATAGTGATGGACCTAATTATTTTAAATTCCATTAGATGTTTAGGGCCTTCAACATTAACATGCCTTTTGTAGAGGTCTTGAACAAGATTCCACCCTATATAATTTTTTTTTCAAGGTTCTTAGCCAATATGAGGTATTGGGGAGAGTTTAAAACCATAAACCTCATTGAGAACTATAGTGCAATTTTTCAAAAACAGTTACCTCCAAAATTAAACAACCCTATAATATTTTTTTTTATTTCTTGTATAATAGGAAAAAGTGATGGGATAAACTGTATTTGTGACTTCGGAGATAACATTAATCTTATGCCTTGCTCCTCATTTCAAAAGTTGGGTATTTGGTAATCGAATCCAACTTTTGTTTCTCTACCATTGGATGATAGGTTATTAGCTTATCCTTATAGAAGGGTAGATGATCTATTAGTTAATGTAGGAAAGATCATTTTTTCCAAAAAATTTCTTCTCAAGATTAATGTGGATGCGGCTCTCCTCATGGACTGTTGCCCTTGGCATGCTGGTCCGGAACCATCTTGGTCAAATCATTACAGCTAAACATGAGGCTCGTCACGTTTTCTGGGAACCGGTGGTTGCCGAGGGTGCCGCCATCCTCGCTGGAATGATGCTCGCTGTTGACCGTGGATGAGACAAAATCATCATCGAATCAGATTGCCTCGCCATTATCAATGCCATCAACCTCAACGACGGCGGACTTCAGTCCTTTGGGTCCCTCATCAGGAAAATCCTCTCCAGCCGTCACTGCTTTGCTCTCTGCACCTTCTCCTTTACCAAAAGGGAAGGAAACAAGGCTGCCCATCAACTGGCGGCAGCTGACCCCTTTGATGTCAACCAGCTTTGGCTGGAACATTTTCCTGCTTGGCTTCGAGTCTGTACGTCTGCTGATTTTCATCATCAATGAATCCGTCTTTTATCAAAAAAAAAAAAAAAGTACTGACCATCCGAGGGAGACCTTTCTTTTCAACTTCTGAGGATGGCATTGATGTTTCAAAAGGTAAACTGACTCTTCAAGCTCGTAAGGATCAAGAAGAGTTCCATATTTTTAAAGATCCTCTGCTTAGGCTAAGTTGAAAATTGATATATGTTTCTGAGGTGGTTTTTAGAGTTGTTTCTGGGAGTGAGAACCATCATCCTTTTGATGACTTGGTTAATGAATTTATTAATGAGATTTATAACTCTTATTTTGTTAAATATGAATCTAAACTAGAATTAGAAAGGGCAGGGACACTTGAGAACCAAATTAGGAGGCTCATTGTTGAGGAAAATTAATTCTATTATATAAAACCATGATTTCTTGCTGATAGAGTTCCTCAAGCTGCTGTACAAAATCCATAGTCTTCTTCTGTTCCCAATCTAGGAACAACCTCTTGTTCCTTATAACTTGTGATGTTTAAGTCTGTTTCAATTTCTTATTTAGCTAGAACTGTGTTTTTTGAGCCTATTTATTAGTTTTTCTCATCTAATGTTGAATATTTACAAATCCGTAAAGCTGGGGGTGTTTTGGTTTATGTCCTACTTAGAAACAAGATAGTGTTCATTATGAATAAGTGTACTTCATTGATTTTTTTCATTCTGAGTTAGATGCAGTGTGTGATGACTTCCATCCATAATTTCAAAAATTTATTTCGTTTGAGTCTTCTGTGAACTCTTAACAAATATATTCTTACTACAGAATTTGAAAATCTCAAGATGGAGTCTTCTGAGTTGTTATATTTATAAGAAATTTTGGCATCTATTTCTAGAATTAGTGAGTAAGCAGTTGCTGGATTGAATTCTGTTTCTGAGTTTTTGCAATACTTGTGGGGGAAGCTATGATAAAATTTTGATCAGTTAGGTGAGGTTTCTATGTTTTTATAAACCTTTTTGAGAGCTAAGAGAGAGGTTATGAGGGTTCATGTTGAGCTAGACAACCTGATTCCTACTGTTGTTTTAGAATATTTTTAGAGAACTTTGCATTCTACTGAAGTTAGAAACTTCTTGAGAGGTCCTATTGACGATTTCTTAGACAAAAGTGAAGTGAAAACCATCAATAATACATACGCATTGAATGATCATGGATAAAAAATTTATGTGGGAAATTCTGGCTGAAAACTTTAAAGTTAGTGTTGCATGAAAGGCAACCCATGATTTTCTTGTTTTTATCTTTTATTTTTTGTCTGATTAAATGATTCCCGCTCGATTGTGCATCTCCCTGAATTGGTGAATCATAGTTGTGGGAGGTTTTGTTACTTTTTTCTTCCTCATATTTTATTTCTTTTTGTTTGAAAGTGTTAGTGTAAACTAAGCATGAGGTGATGTTAGTGTACGATAGGTGGATTTACCATGAAAGTGGTTGTGCGGTAGGTTAAGTGATTACAAGAAGAGGGCACGGTCAATTGTGATATTTTCTTACCAACATCAGTCAATTTGAACTTCAAAGATAGGAGATTCTAGTTGGATAAAATTGGATAAAACTTTCCTAATCTTTAACTTTTGTTATTATCTTGGAAACTTATTGAGATCTTTTCACTTTATAGGAAATTTTGCTTGCAACCAGAAACCTATTTCATTATAGGAAGGTTACACATTTATTGTAAAAATGTGAAAAAATATTCTACATATCAGGGGAGAAAATGTTTTAATTTATTTATTATTCTATTTTATTTTGGTTTCTAGTTTCATGGAGTTGACTTTTTGAAATTTATAGCTCAAGTTATGTCTCGCATGCTGCATTCTTGAAAGCCTTGTTCGTCACTTTCATTGCTTATGTTGCCTCTGATTTGTGTAATTGTTTGCTAAATTTTTGTTCTATTCTAAAAATCATTCTTTTACTTTATTTTTATCATGTAAAATTTTGAAAAAAATCAATTTCTGTGATTGATTTTCTAGTAGTGGCTAGTAGGGATCTTTTGTGCATGTTTTGTGATGCTTGATTATTGTGCAGGAAATCGATTTTTAAACTTTCCTAACACCCCTCAAAACTAGATTCCACTATGTTGCATTTCTAAATCTATTTGATCCAAATTTTTTAACTGTTTCTCATTTTTTTAATTCAACAATGGGTACATAGTTTATTTTTAAGTGTGGGGGAGGGGACTTAGTTTAGCTAATATTGAATTCATTGATGTTCATAAACCTTTTGCTACCTTAAGTAATAATTATAGGTTATGAACATCAAAGGCTTTCCAAGTTATGAACATCGAAGGCTTTCACGTAGGCATTCGAACCAAAGATTTGGAAGCTTGTGACATACTGTTCGTGTTTGGAGAAGAGGCTGAGCTTATGTCTGTTTTGATTTTTATTGAGAATTTGTAGTTAATTATTGGTGACATTTAATAATGAACCTCTTAGTCACGTGTATCCAATTGGAGCACATGTGATTGAGTACTAGAGATCATAACCACTATAGGAGCTTGAGACAACTAAGTTGGAGCTAGAGAGATGAGTGAACCTCAAAAAAGAAGCTTATCACCTCTTTATTCTTCTTTCTGTTACTTTGTTTTCAAGATGCATTCATTGAATAATTTGTTTTTCTGAACATGAGTAGCTGAATAAAATAGGGGAAATTGGACTGTGATGAAATGAGATTTCTAAATATATTCTTCTTTTGTTAAAATATTTTTTCAATGTGATTTATGTTTGGAGTTCATTTTCCATTCAAACACGAGTTTCAATTTCACACCAATCAATGAACTGAGATGTGCATTAGTGAATTTCGAAACATTTGAATGTTTTCTAAATTACCAAAATTTTTAAAAAAGTTAAATGTTCTCTTTTCTATAATAGATCAAATTTACTCCCGAGTAATGATCTTGAGATCATCATGAAGGAGAGATCTCTGAGTTGTGTTGTACACTGAAGTGAGAGATAATATGATCGTCACCTTTTCTTTTAGAACTGAATTAATTTCAATTAACTTGAGTATACTAGAGAATATATTTTACTCAATTCAAAGAAGTCTGATAACCCTGTTTTCATCAACTGTCTTTTTTCTTTTCTCCTACTTTTTTTTCCTACCATTGTCACTATTTCACCACTACATCCTTGTCATTTCACAAAATCACCATCACCTCTAATATTTCACTGTTTTTTTTTGATTTTTTTTGTTTATTTTTTTTGGTCACTCACGTTACAATGGTATTCCATGTGGAATCAACACTCATAATCACCATTTTACTAGTTGTGAGTAGTAACCAGGGTTTTATACATAATTAATTTTAATTGGTGCTAGTCAACAACCTAAAACCATCGTCAAATTTTGGCATCATTACCAGGGAAGGAACAAGATACCATTTAAAAAAAAAGGAAACATTAAAAAAATTGAATATAAAGAAAATTAAAAAAACACATCTGAAAAAACTATTAAAAAAATCTTATAAAATAATCTGTAATTTTTTTTCTAAAGACTGTTCTATGTCCTGCATGAACACACGAACATCTATGTTAGAGCTTGAAATTCCAATTCTAGACATCAATAAACATTTTTTTGTCCTTATAAAACAAAATAAAATCAAATTTTAGAATATGGAAAATCTAGAAAATGGAGTTGAAAATGAACATTTGAACCTTTGACAACCCTTAGTTCCTATCCCCAAGAGACCTAGACTTAGGGAGTTTCAACTTACAATAGTGTCAAGTAATCTATCTTGAATCAGGTTACCTCATAGGTCTAGGAATTATGAGATTAATCAATCTCATCTATCAATTCTTCCATCTATCAATTCTTCCATCATTCAATGGCCCACCGATAGTAGATTCACTTGATTTTATTATAAATTTTTATAGTTCTGTACAAAAATTGCATCTGAGAGGTCTGAGTGAGGAGGAGTTGATGTTGATAGTTTTTTCATTCCGTCTTGAGGGGAGGGCTAGGTCATGGTTTCAAAACCTCAATGATAATTTTTTTTTGAAATGTGGGATGAGGTTTTGAATGCTTTTGTGTCCAAATTTTATCCTTGGAACTTCACTATGAAAGTGAGGCATAAAATAATCAGTTTTGTTCAGGTTGAGGGAGAGCTTATTCATGCTATCTTGGGATAGGTTTAGAGCCTTTCTAAGATAGTTCCCCAACCACCAGTTGGATCTCCATATTTTTATGGATACTTTTTTATACTTCCCTTACTCCTTATAACCAGAATTTAGTTGATCAATCATATAGGGGTGATTTCTCTGATATGACAACAAATGAGCTTAAAAAAATCTTTGATAAGTTATCCCAAAAGTATGAACAAAAGTGAATTAGGAAAATGAACATTCATAGGGCTAAAACAAACACCCAAGATACTGTTGTAGATGATAAAGTTCTTAGGGAGATATAATGTCATTCTGGGATTTACAATCATACTCAAAAATGTTTTCCCAACATTGATCTCCCAATCCAATCTGAGGAGAATGTCCAGTTTATTGACTATAGAGATAGAAATACGAGTTTCAATGATCTTTTCTCAAATCAATACAATTATGGTTACAAATATAATCCTAACCTTTTATGGAGAGATCAAGGAGTCATTAAACAACCCGCTGCCCCTATTTTTCCACAATATGGAAAACAATATTTACAAAATCAAAATGGGAACGAGTATTCAAATTCCCAAGGGGAAATTAATGGAATGATATAGCAGGTGTTAGGTGTGATCAATTCATTAAAGAAATACATAAACTCTAGGATTAATTGTTTGGAACTTAAAATGGGTGAGACAGATAGATATCTAGGTGGGAGAGACAAGGGAAAGCTTCCCAAAATAATAGTTCCAAACCCAAGAGAGAATGTCATGGCTATAACCACTATACTGGGCCTTTAAACTCAATCGAAAGTTAAGGAAAAACCAAATTAAATAGAAATTAATGAACACACTGATTTTGAGAATGAAATCTGGAAATTTCCAAATCTAGAAATCTGAATAGAATGGTCCAACATGAACAAAATGGGGAATCAACAACTAAAAAAGAAACATAATAAAGGAAAATAAAGTTGGAATTAGTCAAGGAGGTAAAGAAGAAAGTAAGGTTTGAAGATAAGAAGAATAATCCACATGTTCTGAAGAATTATTCCCATCCCATCCCTTTTCCCCAAAGAGTTCAAAAGAGGGATGGACCTGATTATTTTAAATTCCTTTAGATTTTTAGGACCTTTAGCATGAACATTCCTTTTGGAGAGGTCTTGAACAAGACTCCATCCTATATAAAATTTATTAATAGGTTATTAGCCAACAGGAGGTCTTGGAGAGAGTTTACAACCATAAATCTCTTTGAGAATTATAGTGTAATTTTTCAAAAATAGTTACCTCCAAAATTAAACAACCATGTAATCTTTGTTATTTCTTATATAATAGGAAAAAGTGAGGGAATAAACTATATTTGCGACTTAGGATATAACATTGATCTTATGCCTTACTCCTTATTTCAAAACTCGGGTGTTTGGTAATTGAATCAAACTTTTGTTTCTCTACCATTGGATGATAGGTTATTAGCTTATCTTATCCTTATGGAAGGGTAGATGATATATATTAGATAATGTAGGAAAGATAACTCCCAAATATTTTATAGTCCTTTAAATGGAGCGTGAAAGAAAAGTAACGATCATTTGAGGGAGACCTTTCTTGGCCACTTCTTAGGCTGCCATTGACGTTTCAAAAGGTAAAATGACTATTTAAGATGGTGAGGATCAAGAATAATTCCATGTTTTTAAATATTCTCCACTTATGGTGAGTTAAATATTGATAGATGTTTCTGAGGAGGTTTTTAGAGTTGAGGCTGGGAGGGAGAACCATCATCCTTCTGATGTCTTGGTTAATGAATCTATTAATGATAATTTTAATGCCTGTTTTGTTGAATCTGAATATAAAATAGAATTATAAAGGGTAGGGAGACTTGAGAGCTAAATTAAGAGGATTGTTGTTGAGTAAAATTAAGTAGATCATTCAAAACCATGCTTTCTTGCTGATTGAGTTCCTCAAACTGCTGTACAAAGTCCACAGTCTTCTTATGTTCCCAATCTAGAAACAACCTCCTGTTCCTTATAACATGAGATGTCTAAGTCTGTTTCAATTTCTTATTTAGCTAGAATTGTGTGGTTTGAGTCTATTTATGAGTTGTTCTTATCTGATGTTGAATGTTTACAAAGCCCTGAAGCTAGGGGTCTTCTGGTTTAACTCTTACTTAAAAACAAGATAATGTTCAATATGAACAATTGTACTTCATTGAAAACTTTTTTCCTTCTGAGTTAGATGGTGTGTGTGATGACTTCCAACCATAAATTAAAAAGTCTATTTCATTTGAGTTTTTTGGAACAAATACATTATTACTACAAAATTTGGAAATCTCAAGATGGAGTCTTCTGAGTTGTTAGATTTATAAGCAATTTTGGGAGTTGAGATAGAGGTTATGAGGGTTCATGCTGATCTAGAAAACCTGATAGCTACTTTTGTTTTAGAATATTTTTGGAAAACTTTTCTTGCTTCTAAAGTTGGAAACTTCTTGAGAGGTCCTGTTGATGATTTATTAGAAAAAAGTGAAGTGAAAATCATTAATAATAAATACCCATTGAATGATCATGGATAGAAATTTTATGTGGTAAATTATGGATGAATACTTTAAATTCAGTGTTGCATGAAAGACAACCCATGATTTTATTGTTTTTATCTTTTATTTTTTATCTGATCAAATTATTTTCACTCGTTTGTGAATCTCCCTGAATTGGTGAACCATAGTTAGGTTTTTTTTATTACTCATGTTTTATTTCTTTTTGTTTGAAAGTGTCTATATCAACTAAACGTGAGGTGATGTTGGTGTGCAGTATGTTGGTGTGCAGTATGTGGAGTTACCATGAAAAGTGGTTGTGAAATAGGTCAAGTGATTGCAAGAAGAGGGCATGGTTGGTTGTGATATATTCTTACCAACATCAGTCAATTTGAACTTCAAAGATAGAAAGAGATTTTAGTTGGATAAAATTGGATAAAACTTTCATAATCTTTAACTCTGGTTATTATCTTGAAAACTTATTTAGATCTTTTCATTTTGTAGGAAATTTTTCTTGCAACCAGAGACCTATTTCATTATAGGGAGGTTACACATTTGTTGTACAAAAGTGAGAAACTATTCTATATATTAGGGGAGAAAATGTTTTAAATTATTTATTATTTTATTTTATTTTTTGTTTCTGGTTTCATGGAATGGACTGCTTAAAATTTATAGCTCAAGTTATATATAGCATGTTGCATTCTTGAAAGCCTTACTAGTCACTATTATTGCTCATATTGCCTTTGATTTGTGTAATTTCATGCTAATTTTTTGTGCTCTTCTAAAAATAATCCTTGGTACTTTATTGGTATCATGTTAAATTTTAAAAAAATCAATTTCTGTGCTTGATTTCCTAGTAGTGGCTAATAGGGATCTTTCGTGCATATTTTGTGATGCTTGATTATTGTGTGGAAAATCGATTTTTAAACTTTCCTAACACCCCTCAAAACTTGGTTCCATGTGTTTCATTTCTAAATATATTTGATCCAAATGGT
The DNA here is from genome assembly GCA_963277665.1 of Viscum album. Lineage (NCBI taxonomy): Eukaryota > Viridiplantae > Streptophyta > Magnoliopsida > Santalales > Viscaceae > Viscum > Viscum album. The sequence goes on from OY728159.1 coordinate 187,891,251, forward strand.
TTAGCTATTTCTCCTACCTTTAGTTAAACAATGGGGACATTGTTGATTTTTTAGTGGCAGAGGGGACTTAATTCAGCCCATATGTAATTCACTGTTAATTCATCAAAAATCCCTATTTTTTTCTTCAAAATGACTCCCTGTTAAACATAATTTTAGGAAGTTTTCAAATAAAATTTGTTTTTGTAAATAAAATCATTTTTTTAGGAAAATAAAAATTCATTGTGTCTTTCCTAGATGATAATTTTACAATGAATTGAGGGGTTTCACTGAGGCTGAAAAGAATTTTATGATTTTTGAGTGAATTATTCCCACTATTTTAATGGAAATTCTATTTAGTTAATAGGTAAGGGAGTAATATATTAGATATTTTAGTGGAATTAAGATTATAACTTGAGAAAAATTAAAGTTAGAACTTGAACTAGGTGTGTCACCCTTTTTGAATAAAGCACCTTAAAGATCCAACTCAAAAGATAATAATACAAGTCATTTGAAAGTAGATTAAAATGGGAAATTGGGATCTCAGGATGAATCTCTAAGACTTTAGGCACCGAGTGTGTATAATCCCCTGCACATACATGGTTGGAAAAAAAAATCAAAAATAAATAAATAAATGAAGTGCTTAAGTGTCAAAAATGAGACCATTAAGGTGAAGGGAATATTGAACCTAGATGAATAAGGGGAGAATTGACTTATAAAACAATCATTTTAGTTGAATAAATGAAGTGAAAAATGGAAATTTGACTTTTGAAACCTAGGGAAGAATGATAATTGAATGCTCCTCTTATTAAAATTTTAATTTCACATCTATTTAATCTATATCACTCCTAGAACTAGAACCCAAATTGGAATTGAAATGAGACGGTGATTTTCATTCACACATGAGGCGTGATTATTTCATGCATTAGAGGGAATTTTGATTTCCTTTGACTTTAGAGTAATTTAGAACTTAGGCAGGATAACCACTTCTTTTTAAGATCCTTTGTTAATAAATAAATAAAAAACATTAGATTTCATGAGAGTGCATTTGATTATGTGTGGGGGAATTTGATGTGACTTTTATTTAATGATTTTTTCACATCATTTATTTTAATTAATTTGTGTTTTTATTATGAGAATAATGTTTTTAGTTGAATAATTTAAAATTTTTATTAATTCGGTATTAAATATAATTTTATGTTTTAATAATTATTTTATTTTTTAATTTAGCTATTTGTTGAATTTATAGTTGAATAAATAAATTAGTGTAAACCATTTTTTATTCTTGTTTTTATGTTTAAATTATTGGATGTCATTCTATTATTTATTTATTTTAATTTCAATTGTATTTCAAAATAATAATTTTTAAATATTTTTAATTTTGTTTGAGTGTTAAATAAATTCATTCATTCATTCTTTTATTTTTATATAATTAATTTATCTTTGCTTTAATTTAATTTATTTTTTGTTTTTATTTTATTATTATTTTTTAATTTGTAATTAATTTAATGTTGTTATATTTATTTTCTATGAAAAGCTCTGATGTGGTCACTTTAATGACCATATGCAAGAAGTAGCACAATCAATTAAGTGATTGCGCCAAGTGGCTGTATAAAGGGCCATAATCACTTAATTGGCCATGCCAAGTTTCCATATGTGCAATTGGAAGTTACCGTAAGACATTCCCATGGTCACTCAAGTGACGACAAGAGACTCTCACGATAGGTATATCTACTGTATCCCCAAAAATAGTGATCGTGCCATGGTTTTTAACTTGCTATGAGTGAATACCCCAACCTACCATGTCAAGCTGCTGTGCCTGCTCCCTAGTTACTGCAAGAAGGAAATTTCAACTAACCATGAGGAGTACCTACCACACAATCATTGGAGAGGTTACCACACAATGTAGATAAGTTACTGCATGGAGTCAAGTTATCACGCCTGTTATCTTTATCCCACTACATAAACATGTCAATCTGCTGTAAAAAAAATAAATCGAATTAGATGTCATGAAGAAGATGACCACCACGAGTATGCGTTTTGGATGTTGAACCCCTGATCAATAGAGAAGATCCACACTTGTCAAGGTCGAGACATGTCTTAGCTCCACCAAGGAAGTCGATTAGAGTTGGAATTGAGCATGAATTCGAATGTGAGGATGAGGCTTGTCAGGGTATCCACCATGATTATAGATGAACCTAAATCTCAACTGAAGTCGACACTAATGAACTAAACTAGGTAACTCCCAAATAACCACTTGTTAATGAAATTTGATGCCCCTTATACAGATTTTAGGTTAAAGAGAAAGCCTAGGCCTCACCAAGCTCGAATATCTAAAGAACCATTTCCAAATTGAGCCTCACCGAATTGACTTCGCTGTGCATTCTGGAGAATCCAATAGAATCCACCACCAAGGTTGAATGAATAAACCAAATATCCCAAGCTGTTGAGTTGTGCCTTTGAGGATTGTTGAAGAATATCATTCCTGTAGCAGATGGATGAGTGGTGGAAGATGAACCAGGTGCTGAGCCGAAGAAGAATTAACCGATTTTACCACTTGTGTATGAATCTGATTCAAAACTCAATGAGGATGATCTTAATTTGAGCCTCACTTTCCAAGGAATAACTGGTCGAAGATGGTGATGGCTATGTTGCACCGGTGTGAACATAGTTGGGATTTTAGATCTCAAAGCCGACATCTAGTAGAGAGTTACTCTAGATTTGTCCAAGATTTTATGTTGATGTTTTGTGCATTGAATTTTTAAGTGAATTTACAAGTTTGTTGAAGAAGATGATGGGGTTTTCTATTTTCTAATTGTACAACCACACGATTATTGGTCGACACATACAAGGGGATTGAATAAATACCCACAAGAAGACAAAAGTTGTTTTTAATCAAAGGAATTGGGGTTGTCCAAGTTGTGAACACCAAAGGCTGTCACTGAGGCATCCGAACCAAGGATTTGGAAGCTTGTGGTATACCATTCGTGTTTGGAGAAGATCCCAAGGTTGTATCTATTTTTGATTTTCATAAATCATCTAGAGTTAATTATTGGTGGCATTTAATGATGATCCTCCTAGTCACGTGCATCCAAGATATGATCAAAACTAGAAGCATGAGAAGTTTATACATTTTGTAAATTCATGAAGTGTGAACCAAACCAATTTTCTTACTAGATTATTTAGAAACAAAATACTCATGGGGGTGTAGCATATATTAGAGGATATTTTCTTGCATTATTGGAGGATTTGGGTTTACCATCAAGGTTTTCCACGTATTGAATCACGGATGGAAATCATGGGGGAAACTGGCTGTGAGCTGTGATGTTAGATTTTGCGTGTAACTTGATTTTTAAAAAAATAAGATGACCAAACATCCATTAGAGAGGATCCATCACTCAATCAGAGCACATAGGACACAATACCAAAGATCGAAACCACTCTTGGAGTAGGATACAACAGAGTTGGAGATGGATAGAGGAATGAACCTCAAAAGAGAATATTCTCACCAATTTCTTCTACTTTATGTTACTTTGTTTTCATGAAGCAGTCATTGAATATATTTTTTGATTTCATTATGAACATGAGTAGCTGAATAAAACAGGGGAAATCAAACTACGATGAAATGATATTTATAAATAAATTTTTCTTCTGTTAAAATAATTGTTCATTATAATTTATGTTTAGAGTTCTTTTTCTATTAAAATATGATTCTCTTTTTTCACACCAATCAAAGAAATGAGAGCTAACGTTAGTGAATTTCAAAAATCTTAAATGTTTACTGAAGTACCAAAAATTGGAAAAGGTAAATGTTTTCTTCTCCATAATAGAAAAAAATTAATCCCAATTAATGATAATGAGATCATATTGAAGGAGATATCTTTGAGTTGTGTTTTAGACTAAAGTGAGAGCTCTGTGGATCATCACCTTTTCTTTTAGCACTTAATTAATTATAATTAACTGCAGTAGACTAGAGAATATAGTTTACTCAATTAAAAGTAGTTTGATAACTTTATTTTCATTAACTATCTTATTTCTTGTCTTTTGGTCCTTTTCCCTATCATTGTCACTATTTCATCACTACATCCTCATCATTTCACACATTCACTCTCACCTATGCTCTTACACTATTTTGTTTTATTTTTTATTTTTATTTTTATTTGTTTTGTTCACTCACCTTACACTAGCCTTACCCATGGAATCTACACCCACACTCCCCATTTTACTAGTTGTAAGTAGTGAGTAGGGTTTAATAAATAAGTAATTTGACTCGGTTTTAGTCAATGACCTAACACTGTCTTTAATAGAACTTACTTGACTTAGTCACATGGTTTGGGGATCCATGTGCCAATTTGGAACTAGTTCTTATATAATGTATGAAATAAATTATTTGATTTCTTCATGTTTTTTCATTCCATGCAAGTCACACTACAAAAAGTAGGTTTAGCGGCGGTTTCTATAACCATCACTAATTAACATGTATTGATTATTATTAAAAATATAGGGGTGGTTTGGTGAAACCACTGCTATACATGTAATAATTTTTGATTTGATGGAATTTTTATTTAAACCACCACTATATCATTTAAAAAAACCTAATTAACCCCGACCCCCATGGCCCCGACCCCCCACCTTCGACCCACCCTCCACCGACCACAACAATTCCCCATAATGGCTCTTCTCCCTAGGACGGTGGCCCCTCTTCCTCATTTCTCAGTGACCACCACTCATGATGTTGGAAGATCTATAACCCCTTATGACCATTTCCTTTTCCCTGCATCAACCTGATTCCCCTAACTCTTGTTCGTGAACAAGTTAGATGTTGCTGGGTTCGTATCCCTGACCTCTATACTATATATTTCCCTCTCCTCACATCAGTGACCCTCTTCCATGACATATGACTCTATTATTGTGAGTGGTAATATTTATTCATTTATTGTTTTCATATTTTTCATTTTGAATTGGATCATTTTGATGTTGAATTTGTGTTCTGTTGAATCAAGGCCCTACCATGGTCAATGAAAAAGGTCGGTTATGTTAAAAATTGATTTTAAATTTTTTTATTAAAGATTTATATATTCATATTTAAATGTATAAGGAGAATAGTGGTAATCTAATATGTATTTATAAAGTTTGGTTTAATTTAATTCAAAATACACCTCAGTATACCAAGGGTTTGGATGAATTTTTATATTATGCAATTGAAAACTGATCAGTAGAGGGTATAATAAAATATGTGTCCTAATTATAAATTCAAGTGATGGTTGAATAAAAAAAAAGTATATGAGAAATTTATATTGAAATAGTTTCCCTCTTGATATGTATGTTGGATTTGGTATGGAGAATCGAATGTTATGGAAAGTCAAAACAATGAATATCCTATCAACGAAACAAAAAGTGACCCACTGGAGGAGAATTCAGTTCAAAATATGATAAATGGCACTTTTTTATTTGAAGAATACAATGACCCATATTTTAATATATCAATAAAACCTTCATTTGATCTTGAGTAGGTAAATATTTCTCATAACTTTAGTAACAAAAAAAATGAGTTTTATGAATCAATTGAAGATGGAAAATGTGAACTGTATGAAGGGTGTTCCAAGTATTTGAAGTTGTCTTTTCTGATTAATTTGTATTATATAAAGTGTCTCTATATAATTACCAACAAATTCATGTCCATGATTTTAGAGTTTCTTTATGATTCATTTAGTGAATTTAAGATCCTTGCATCATTTAATGAGATAAAGAAAATCATCAACAAACTTGGACTTGATTATACAAAGATACGTGCATGCTCTAAATGATTTACTGGGGAGAAGAGTCTAATAAAGAAGAATTCATAAGATGTTATACAAGTAAATGAAATCCAATGAGAAACAATGAGAGTACAAATGAATTTGACAGTATGAAGAAGAAGAAGAAAACCCCCACAAAGGTATTATGTTACTTTCCTATGAAACCACACTTGAAAAGATTATTCATTTCATCTAAGACTGCATATGACATGAAGAGATGTGCTCAAGATAGTAACAATGATGTCTTAATGAGATATCCAAAATATTCAACACCATGGAAGGTTTCTGATTCATTGTAACATCCTGACCCGACTTACGAATAAGACGGTGGCCAGACTGGTTGCCACATGACCTCAAGCACATCTCCCCGTACGCCAGAGGCTACCGACTAGCAGTGAGAGTGTAAGAATAGTCAGTGGGGAGACTATACCCTATTATCAGAGTTTCATAATAGTATAACAGAGTAAATAATAATCAACAACAGAAGCAGTAATACATAATTGACAAAGCAACAAAAGACATATTTCATATAAATGAACAAAAGTGGCAAACGCCAGTTTATAAAATAAATGAATGCATGACATGGTATTGATGCATTACAAAAAGCAGTAAACATTACAACATGTTTTTCAATACAATGCAATGTAGGACTCAAGTAATGAAAAGAACAAAAAGCCTAAAGGCAATATCCACGAGCATCCCAAGCTCCAGTTCGATCCTTTACTCCTACTCTAGGCACAAGCAAATAGCAACACGCAAGGTTCAAGGGCCTATGAACAAGAGATGACTACTTGGGTACCCTAGTGCAATGGCGTCCTGAGTAGGGTGTGAGATATAAATATCAGTAGGCCGACACCATTGGTGTCTAACCCAATCCCAACAATGTAATATAAATTAAACAGGGTGCAAACATGTGTAAATAAAGTAAGCAGTACATTTTAACTAAATAACCAAGTACCTTCTTCAGTCTTCGATTGGTGTCTGGACAAGTAACCAGTTCATTAATTGATTATTACCATTTTATTCATAAGTCACATGTGAGTAAGTCGCCTACCGAATCCAAGGAGTTTCCTCCAAGGTAAAATGGGGCTAAGCAATGACCGGGCCCGATGGGTTTTAACCATGGAACCTACTGGTCAAATCTAGACCCAAGGATTGTATCCAAGGCATCCTATGATGGTATTTAGTATTAAAATCCCAAGGTAATAACAAAGGAAACAAACTCTTGATAATATAAGTAGTGAAGGTCCCAAGATGTAACAAGGAAACCTGACAAAGATATCTGATGAGGGAGTTCCAGGGTAAAAACCATGGTAACATAAATCTCACGGAACACTAACCCAGTAGTATCTGAGTCTAGCTAATGGGTAAGAGTGTAATCCAAAGAGTGTAATCCAAGGAGCGTAATCCAATGCATTCCACAATGAGACACCTGCTGAGTCCAAGGAGTGCATCTAAGGTAAACCAGGGCTAAGTAAGGACTGGGTCTAAGGAGTGTATCCAAGCTCCTATATGTCAATGTTGGATCCAAGGAGTGTATCCAAGCTCCTATATGTCAATGTTGGATCCAAGGAGTGTAATCCAATACTTCATTGCATGAATTTAAATTCTAACTAAAGTGAAGTAAGTAATTAATTGATGCATTTATAGAATTAGAGGACTTGGAAGGGACCCTACCTCAGGGTGAAACCAAGCCGTCCACTTTGGCGACAAACCAAAATGAAGTGAAACCACTCGTAACAACTCAACGCCCTACCGATTAAAAAAAAGGATTCAAGGACACATAAAGATCTTAATTCAAGAGGTGAAAAACAAGGAAGAAGGTATAAACCTTACTTAGAAATGTTTACCACGAACCTAAAACACCTGAACCGAGGCGGTTGTCGGAACACGCACCCACGGGTCCTAAGAGACCATTTGTACCAACCTAGAATAAGAGAAAACTGAAAATCGGATCACCCCCAAAGCGCTAGGGTTCAGTAAAAACTTTTGGGTCAAAGAAGAGGCCAAAATTGGCCAAGAAAAGGAAGGAAACTGGGGCAGAAGACCATACCTTGATGATTTGAGGAAGAATCGTGAAGAAATTGGATGGAAACAGTAGTCGAAGGAGGAGACGAGAGGGGGTCCGAGTGCGAGGCAAAGGGGAGCACCCCCTAGTGCGTCGAGATATGAGGGAGAGAGGAGAGTGTAGGTTTTAATTTTAATTAAATTTTAAAATAATTAAAATTCCAAAACAGGGTGTTGCGCATGGTTAAGCTGCACGGTTTGGAAAACCGTGCGCCAACCGTGCGCCAACCATGTGGTACCCCACTACCTTTAAGACACACCCTGCATGGGCTAGGCACACGGTTTAGGAAACCATGCACAACCAATGCGCAAATCCATTGCCCCTTTTTACACCGGGCCGCACAGTTACCTGCAATGGGCCGCATAGTTTGGCAGACTGTGTGCAAACCGTGCGCCCTCTACTGCTTCTTAAAATAGTTGTGGTTTTTCAGGTCTGACACTCCCGAAACTTCTCAAGCCTCTTGGGAAACTTCTTGGTCCTTCACCCATGACAAAAAAACATCACTTAAGAGTGATCCATCTCTCAGAATTAAGTTCCGAAACTCGGTTTTAAATTCGACCCGACCAACAAATGAAAAATTTCAAAAACCTTCATACTTTTGTCCGATTCAAAAACACGAGATTCTACAATCTACCCACCTTAAAAACTTCTCATTCTTAAAAAGACTTTGGGAACAATGTACACATCATCCAACCTACAATAGTTGTGAAGTTTTGTTGAAACAATTGCTTTTCATTACCAACGCCCAAGGCACCTTAAGCATTTCCAACGCATTCTACACTTCAGCCTTTACAACCCAAGCCAACACTCAAAGTTCAACTTAAACACAAAAATAGAGCTTACATGATCCCCTTTTAGATAGAGACATGATCACACCATCATATTGATAGACATTCGATCGATGGTGCTCACCACTATAGGTATTAACTTAAGAAGGGTACAATTCCAAGTCACTGTACCTCCACCGTTGGAATTATCATACAAGGCACAACTCTAAGTGTTATTATAACACTCAAGGCATGATTTTGTAAAAAGGAAATGGTTGAATTTTGACCAACCTAACAAAACTAGTCGTGAAAGATCTCTCAGAAGACACTTCTGACCTTGAAACCACACTTGCCTTCACCTGGAAACGTGCTTTAAAATGGACACTTACAACTGTAAATATTGAACTACAGGATGAGAGAATGAGTCGATCCACTTGGTCAACGTATCTCATAGAAGTCCAGCTTAGGCGGCCAGAGCAATCCAAAATAAACGGCTGGAGTCCATGAGTTCGAACAAGGTGTTCCTACATGGGAACCCAAGAATCCCTCAGGACTTACCAAGCCTCGAAGAGAACTACACTTAGCGTGAAACACTGACAAAGATCATCCAACAATCTCAACAACTTTTAAGATTTAGTGTGGCGTAAGACTGATGCTCTCTTAGTGCATCGAGGATGACATCAGGATAGGGAACATGCTAGTCTCTTAAGAATATTACACTAAGAGGATTTAAGACAGGGTTTCTAATTACACACCTAGAAACTGGAAGGTAAAACAGTCGAAGCAGATCAAAGTTGTGCTGCCCAAAAAGCATCGACACTATTTAAGATTTGAAAGCCTCAAGGGAATTCAAGATAAATCAACCATTTTTCAATGGTCCCCTTAGGTTATGCTCATTCTACATGGAATAACACATTTATTAGGTTCAAGACGACACTACCCACCTTAGGAGTGTCCTAGCCACAAAAGGATAGAAAACTAACCACTCATAAGTACACTAGATTATAACAACGAGATTAGTGTGTCAAAACACCAGAGTCTTTCAAAAGCTAGTCTAAGTATTGGAATGGAACTGATTCTTTAAAGCTCACGCCACTTTACATGGAGATGACCCGAGACCATACTCAACAGTACAAAAAGATTTATTTCATATTCATATTTCCTCATAAAACCATATTCCTAGACGACGCCATACCAAGTCGTCCATCACTTAAGAAGAAGAGAGGGTTAAACGGCCTACGAAGCAGCCAACCATGCCCGATGCACATCTAACCAGATGAAAAAGAGCATTAATCGATGATTGAGTCCATAACAAGGTCAAGAAAGACATGACCACCCATCCAACAAGGGGTTCACTTTAAAAATGAAAGTCCTGCTTGGGACAACGACACCCAAATGACACAAAAAAGGTGAGAAAGGTCACAACACTAGCAAGGAATTCAAGTTCTGAGGGCGCTACCTACCACAGGTTATCCCCTTACGAAGAACAAGATTCAAACCTGGCACCGGGTCACGCCAAAAAAAAGTCACCAAACTCAAAACCGACCATAAAGCCATTGCTACAAAAAATAATGTATATGGAAAGTACTCATGCTTATGTTCCAAGGCAACTCAAGAGAAGTCTGAACTCCCCTTTACACGAGGATTTTAAATAGTTGACACCACTACAGGTTCCATTTCCAAGCCTCTTATATTAAAACAAATTTAATCTTTAATCATTAAAAGATTTAATCAAAACATTAAAGTACCATTTTCAAAACAAAACAAGGTACTTGATTTTAACCCACGCCCCAAGGCAAAATAGGTAAGTTTTATAAAACTTCCTTTTTAAAACATTTTACGTTGACATCCTGTCATTTTCAGGAAACTTATCAAAACAAAATCCTTTTAAGCAAAAAAAGGAGACCTACAAGGGTCCCATTTTAACCAACTTGGGTTCTCCATAAAGCAACCCAATAGCAAACACACAATTATTAAAATTTTAAACACCCAAACAAGTCATATCATAAAAAAATTCCTCAACTGACCTACTTGGGTCCAGTTGCATTTTGAAAGCTATCCATTTGATTTCTGATCAACATTAAACATCTCTAACACTTATAATAATTTTACAAAGTATCATGCCATTTCATTTAATATAGGTTGTTATTTCCCAATTCATGAAGCGCCCATACACTCCATGGATTGAAAATTGGATCCCATTAATCGGTACCAATGTCAATTCAGAATTTAACCTGATCAACATAATGGTCCAAAATATTGGGTGGCCACATACCAACCTGTAAAGCGCCCATACACTTTATAGTTTGGCATTTGGCCCCCTTTATTCAAAACCATATTCACTTAACAATTTAATTTAGAAACCTTTTCACAATGGTTCAATTACACAGGTTACCTTTTCCTAGCTATAAGGCACCCATACACCTTACCACTAAAAACTAGCTCCTGTTATAACTGTAACCAATAATTTTTCCCATGAAACTATTCACATATATCAAAGTAAGCTAGCATGTCACTACAAGTAGCTAACACAGAGCAACAAGATAAAATCATATAAGCATGGGATTTTAATCACATGATCATGATATAAAAAGCAGTTAGAACATAAGGAATGCTAATGTATTACCTAAATAGGTATAAATCTAATCATGGCATATTAATAAGGCACTAAATCATACTTAGTAGAAAACCTACTAATGCAACTACATGGCATGACATATATGAATGATCTGTGAATTTTTAAGTGCCTAATGTGATGAATGTAATGCAACTTCCTTGCCATATCAGGCCAAATAATGTTTCCAAAATTCCCAAAAATCATAAGTAGTGGAATGTACACCTACCACTCTTGGTAAAATCATATCAATTGTAATAGCGAACAACATAAACAGTAATCCCAGCTCTAGACACTTAGTCATTCCTCATACATGGGGTGATCAGTCCCAAGAACACCTATTAACCAAGTGCCGAAACTTTCCTAGTCTCTTGTATACCAAACCAAAATAGTAAGAAAAAAGGAAAACCCACCTCTCATACCACTTTGTAATGTCCTGACCTGGATCATCACTAAGACGGTGGCCGAACCAGTCACCACATGACCTCAAATGTGCCTCCCCGTACGCCAGAGGCTTCCAAATAACAGCGAGGGTGTAAGAATAGTTAGTAGGGAGACTATACCCTCTTATTAGAGTCGCACAACGGTATAACAGAGTAAATAATAATCAACAACAAAAGTAGTAATACATAATTGACAAAGTCGTGGAAGACAAATTTCATATAAATGAACAAAAGTGTCCAATGCCAGTTTATACAATAAATGAATGCATGACATGGTATTGATACATTACAGAAAGTAGTAAACATTACAACATGTTTTTCAATACAATGCAATGTAGGACTCAAGTAAAGAAAAGAACAAAAAAGCCCAAAGGTGATCTCCACGAGAATCTTGAGATCCAGCTTGGTCCTTTTATCCAACTCCAGGTACAAGCAAATAGAAACAAGTAAGGTCCAAGGGCTTGTGAACAAGAGAGGACTACTCGGGTACCCCAGTGCAATGGTGGCCCAAGTAGGGTGTGAGATATAAATCTCAGTAGTCTGACACCACCGGTGTCTAACCCAATCCTGAAAGTGTAATATAAATTAAACAGGGTTCAAGCATGCATAAATAAAGTAAGTAGTACATTTTAAATAAATAACCAAGTACCTGCTTCAGCCCTCAGATGGTTTCTGGACAAGTAACCAGTTCATTAATTGAGTATTACCATTTTATTCATAATTCACAGGTGAGTAAGTCACCTACCGAGTCCAAGGAGTTTCCTCAAAATTAAAACAAGGCTAAGTAATGACCGGGCCTGATGGGATTTAACCATGGCACCTACTGGTCAAAGATGGACCCAAGGAGTGTATCCAAGGAATCCTATGATGGTGTTTAGTATTAAAGTCCCAAGGAAATAACCATGGAAACAACCTATTGATAGTATAAGTAGTGAAGGTCCCAAGACATAACAAGGCATCCTGACAAAGATATCCGGTGAGGGAGTACTAGGGTAAAAACCAAGGTAACGTAAATCTCACAGAACACTAACCCAGTAGTACTTGAGTCTAGCTAATGGTTAAGAGTGTAATCTAAGGAGCGTAATATAAGGCATTCCACAATGAGGTGCCTACCGAGTCTAAGGAGTTCATCCATGGTAAAATGAGGCTAAGTAAGGACTGGGTCCAAGGAGTGTATCCAAGGCACCTACTTGTCAATGCTGGATCCAAGGAGTGTATCCAAGGCATCCTGTAGTACTACATGGGGGACCCAATGTTAGTATACTGGGCATCCAAAGGTAAGGCAAGGAACAAGATCTAGGCAGGTCTGAACCTTAGCAACCCATCCTTGAATTTGGAATGGGGTATACGAGTGCTCATGGTATTCTTTGATCATAAACCATGATAAGCTCGAGTCTAACCATTCCTATTTAATAAAGAATTCATGTAATAATTCATTTTGATCCAAGCATTTCCATCCATTAGTATGGAAAGGTCATGTATCTTTGCAACCATTTATTTATTGGTTCAAGCCTTGCCTTCCATTAGTGTAGAGAGGTCAGGTAGCATTGCAACCATTTATTTATTGGTTCAAACCTTGCCTTCCATTAGTGTGGAAAGGTCAAGTAGCATTACAACCATTTAGTAAAATCCATTAAGGAATTTTCAAAATAAACAAGGTCCACATCATTACCTTCCCTTAACATGGTAAGGGTTGCCACATATGCGGAACAAATTATTCTCTCATGAAACCAAGTCCATCCATGGAATTCCTACATGGGAATCCATGTATCTCCCAAGGTATGAGTATGAAAACCCATTGAACCCATCCATGGCATTAATAATTGGGAACCCACATATCACCCAAGGTTTTATTAGCATTTAAAATATTTGAAAATAATTTTGGAAATTTTTCTTGAGGGTCAATCATTAAGCATTACCCATTCATTTAACTCAATTTATTTATTTTAACAAAAACATGTAAATTGCATTTATAAGGCTCTAAGTATCCATGAAAAAGGGCAATTACCTACATGGGTAATTCCAATCTAAAACTAGACCAAACACTTAGAGAGTGCCTTGGTCCTTTATCAATTAAAAAGGTAACTCAATGCTTCTAATTTCATCAGGTACTTGTTCTAAATATGTCATATCACAACATAATGTCAATGCATAAGAATTATAAACATGAAAAGTCAAGAAAGAAAGTTCTAACCACTATTTTTTTAGCTTGGATGAAGTACACCTCCATTGGAGGGGTTTTATTATAAAAACATGATATTGCTTATCACACATATCATTTATCACCTTTAGCATTTTAAATATGAAACATGCTAAACCGAATTTAAGATAATTAAATATAGATACTTAACTGTATGAATTTAAATTCTAACTAAAGTGAAGTAAGTAATTAATTGATTCATTTATAGAATTAGAGGAATTGGAAGGGACCCTACCTTAGGGTAGAACCAAGCCGTCCACTTCGGTGACGAAACAAACCAAAATGAAACCACTCATAACAACTCAACACCCTACCGATTAAAAAAAGGAGTCAAGGACACATAAAGATCTTAATTTAAGTGGTGCGAAACAAGGATTAAGGTATAAACCTTACCCTGAAACTTTGTCGATGAACCAAAAACACCCTAACCGCCTTGCCTTTGGCAGAGGTTGTCGGAACACGCACCCACAGGTCCTAAGAGACCCTTTATACCAACCTATAACAAGAGAAAACCAAAAATCAGATCACCCCCAAAGACCTAGGGTTCGGCCGAAACTTGTGGGTTGAAGAAGAGGCCAAAATCAGCCAAGAAAAGGAAGGAAACTGGGGAAAAAGACTGTACCTTGATGATTCAAGGAAGAATCGTGAAGAAATCAGATGGAAACGGTGGTCGAAGGAGGATCCGGGAGGGGGTACGAGCGCGAGGCGAAGGGGAGAACCCCCTGGTGCATCGTGATCTGAGGGAGAGAGGGGAGTATTTAGGGTTTAATTTTAATTAAATTTTAAAGTAATTAAAATCCCAAAAGGGTGTCACGCATGGTTAAGCTGCATGGTTTGACAAACCTTGTGCCAACCGTGCAGTACCCCACTGCCTTCAAGACACACCCTACATGATCTAGGAGCATGGTTTAGGAAAACGTGCATAGCCCATGCACAAAACCACCGACCCTTTTTACACTGGGCCTCATGGTTACTTGCAATGGGTCACACAGTTTGGTAGACCGTGCGCAAACCGTGCACCCTCTGCTGCTTCTTAAAACACCAGCAGTTTTCAGGTCTGACACTACTGAAACTTCTCAAGCCACTCTAGAAACTTCTTGGGCCTTCGCCCATGCCTAAAAACATCACTCAGGAGTGATCCAACTCTCAGAATTAAGTTCTGAAACTCGGTTTTAAATCCAACCCGACCAACAAATGAATTTTTTTAAAAACCTTCGTACTTTTGTCCGGTTAAAAATCACAGGATTCTACATTCATTATATCCATATTTTTCTTCAGATCCTAGGAATATATATTTGGGAATGTCTTCTGATGAGTTTAACCCTTTTATTACCTTAAGTAATAATTATAGAATATGTCTAGTTGTTTTGATACCATATAATATACCTCCATGAATTTGTATGAGGAATAATTATTTCATTATTTTGATGATTATTCCTATAAAGAAAATGCTGGGAAATGACATTGATGTATACCGTTAACCTCTAATAAAAGAATTGTAATAATAATGGGATGATGGAATGGAAACATATGACGCTTCAATAAGAAAACTATTAAAAATACATGCTTCTTTAATGTGGAAAACTATTGAATTTAATGAACTAGGAAACTTATTTGGTTGGAACAATAATACCAAATAGGCTTGTCCAGTTTGCAATTTTGATTTTGAACCTTAATGATTACCTTATAGTAGAAAATGGTATTTTATGTGCCATCATCGATTTATTAACGATTCTCTTAAATTTATGTTTAACAAAAAAAGATTCAACAGAGATATTGAATTGATAAAGTCATCTAAGGTGTTACATGGTTCAAAAATCTTGGGATAATTAATGAATGTCACTATAGAATTTAGAAAATGAAATCAATTTAAAGAAGGGGAAAATGGTATATGGTATAATATCTAAAGTATCTGAAACACAAAAGTGGAAGAAAATGAGTATATTTTTCAAAATTTCTTATTGGGAGTTTAATTTGATACATAAAAATCTTAACATAATGCATATTAAGAAGAAAATCTATGGAAATGTAATTCTTACATTACTTGATGAGAAGGGTAAAGAAAAGGATCACCATTATGCTCATAAGTATTTGAACTCAATGAATATAAAGCCTAGTTTGTGGGAAAATGAGAATGAAAAGTATCCATCAACTTTTTTTTACAATAAAAAATATTGAGAAAGACATATTACTTCAAACTTTAAAGATTTTAAAAGTGCCATATGGATATTCAAGTATAATTTTATAGAGCATTGACTTAAAACATTGAAAGTTATATAGATTGAAAAGTCATGAATCACATATTTTGATAAAGTAGTTGTTTCCATTGGTATTGTGTAATATGTTACCTAAAAAGGTAACTATAGTTACAGGTGAGTTGGGAACCTTATTCAAAGATATTTTTAGAAAAACTCTAAATCCAAATGAGCTTGATCTCAAGAAAGAATTGTTTTGACACTTTATCATTTGGATATGTTATTTCCCCTACATTTTCACTATCATGATTCATTTGAAAATTAATTTGGTTGAAGAAACTAAAATTGGTTGACTGGTATACTATCAATGGATGTATCCAATTGAGAGGTATGTTAATATTAATTTTATTTTTATTGATGAATTAAATTTTATCAAATTATTATGTAAAATAATAATAATATGTTACTTATTTTTTTCATTGGTTACTTAGGTAATTTGAAATCATATGTGAGGAATAAAACTCAATCAGAAGGCTCTATTGCTGACGATTACATAGCCAAAGAGTGCTTGAACTTCATTTCAAGGTATTTAGATGGAATTGAGACTATATCCAATCATGTTGGATGTATTGATGACATCTCTAATACTTATTATTCTGAAAACCAGTCATCATTATTTCCAACTATTAGATGACCAATTGGAAAGGGGTCAAATTTTTCACAGGTTGAATTAGAGTTACTATAAGCGTATACATATGATCTACTCAATAGTATTATTATAGATACATTTATTGAATAATTGAGATTGAAAATAAATAGATGACTAAAGGTTCAATCTCAAAATGAGATGGAATTAACAAAAGATGTTAATAAGGATATTGTCAAATGGTTCACCCATCATGTAAGTATATAATCATATTCATTACTTTAATTCTTAAGAAAGAGACTAAACTTGATATTAAGGATTTCAGACCTTTTTCTATTGGTAACACTATACCAAAAGTGATTAGCAAGATCATGACCTATCAGTTGAGTGGTATTGCTAAGGGTCTTATCTTTAGTAATCAATATGGTTTTGTTCTAGGTCAGAATATTCGAAAATGGCTCTTTACTACTTATGAATGTGTCAATTCCATGAAAAGAAAGGCAAAGGATGGTAACATGTAATTGAAGATTGATATCTCTAAAGCTTTTGACACCATCAGATGGATATTTCTCTTCACCATTCTCAAAATGCATGGGTTCTCACAGAAGTTCATTTACATTATTGGCTCCATTCTTACAAGTGCTAGACTCTCTATTCTTGTCAATGGATCTCCTAGGGGCTTCTTCCATTTCTCAAGAGGGGTCATCCAAGGCGACCCTCTTTCTGGTATGATTTTTGCTATTGTAGAAGATTACTTAAGATGGTACCTTACTGATATGGCTAATTTTGGATGGTATCAGAGGATGAAAATAGGGCGTGATCTGTGTGCCCCTCACAAATTTTTTTATGCTAATGATATTATGCACTTCGGGAAAGAGGATAAAGGGACCATCTCTTGTATTAGGGGAATTTTTTCACACTATGAGGTGGCTTCAGGCCAGGTCATTAATTGGGGGAAATCATCTATTATGTTTGGTGGAGGAATTATTACATCGAGGCAAAATAGAGTTTCCCTGAATCTTGTTGTTAAAAGGGGAGTACTTCCTTTCACGTACCTTGGTGTGCCACTTTTCTAGGGTAGAGTTAAAAGATGCCATTTGGAAAACATTTCTCTAAAAATCAAAAACCAGTTAACGAATTGGAAGGGGAAAACATGTCTCAGGTAGGGAGGATATGTTTGGTCAATTCAGTGATCACATCGATGTTTGTTTACTCCTTTTCTCTATATAGATGGCCCAGAACCCTTATTAAGGTGCTAAGTAGAAAAATCAAAAATTTCATTTGGACTGGCTCGATTCATGAGAGGAATCTGGTCACCGTTGTGTGGAAATATCACATTAAAACAATCCACATGGATGGTCTGGGTGTCAAAGATATCTGATTATTCAATGACACCTTTATCAACAAGTTCAATTGGAATTTAATTTCAAAATTTGATGACTCTATAGAGTTCCTTAGAAGTAGTTTTGTTGGGAAACTCTAGAGTGGGTATTCTAATTATCTTTTCTCATTTGTTTGGCCTACCTTAAAGTAGGCCTATGCTGATCTTATGGATTTCTCGAAATGGACTGTGTGAAAGCAATCCCCTCTGAACTTATGGACTACTCCCTAGTTGTCTCAGCCCATCTGTGATGACACTGTAATCCCTCTACTCTTAAAGGAAACATCCAATGTACAATTCCATAGTAACTCACTTATTAATAGCATTCTTCCTAGGCATATCAGCATGGAAATATCAAGGTACTGCTATAATTATTGTGACACACTGGTTTGGATGCCAAATTTGAATGGCATGTTCGCTATAAAGGACTACTACATGTCCCTTTGTGGTGTATCTTGGGATCCTCCATCATGGGTTACAGAATTTTATAAACCCTTTATCCCCCCATCTTCTTCATTGATTATATGGAAAATCTGAAAAGGAGGCTCCCATTGCAGGCCATGCTGCAATGAACTGGGCTTAATCTAGCCGCGACCTGTATGTTCTTCCTGGAGGAAGATGAAACTCTTTCTCATGTGTTTGTTTCCTATAAATTTGTTTGAAGGATTTGGGATTATGTATAGAAGTTTTCCAATGATGCCACTCCTTTGGATCTGTTGTAGAACTGCTACAATCCACCTGTAGGTATGATTTCAGTGAGCAGGTTCATGCTCTTCTCTTGATAGCTGTGGCCAGTTTTCTTTCTTTTATTTGGAAGTCAATAAATGTTGTGTTTTTTAATAGCACTATACCCTTATTCCATGCTAGTGTACTGGCTATGCATTGTGAAATTTAGTCTGATTCCAATATTCAAACTAGAACCATGAAGAATAATGTTTATGATCTTATACTGTTGAGGTCCCTTGGCGTTAATGGCAGGGTAAAGAAATCACTGATGATGAAACATGTTCGATGGATTCCTCCTATCCCTTGATGGTTGAAGGTCAATGTTGATGGGGAGGCTTCTGGCACACCAGGTCCCTCTGGATGTGGTGGAGTCTTCTGCACTCATAGGGGTTTTGTTAAATGATGTTTCTTTCACTTCATTGGAAATGGGTTCACAATTAAAGCGGACTTTGGGCTATGATAAAGGCAATCAGGTATGTTGTCCATTATGGATGGCATGAATTATGGTTTGAGTCAGACTCGTTTGTTGTAGTTCAAATTCTTAGATATCTATCCAGGAATGTGCCATGGAAGATGTTACTAGTCTGGGTTGAATGCCTATGGCTTGAAGATTCGCTCTCACTTGAAGTCCTACATGTTTATCGTGAGGCTAATCAAGTTGAGGATACTCTTTCAAAGAGGGGAATTTCAGAGGTCATATCTAGTTGGTCTTTTGTTTTACCTGAGTTTTGTAATAGCTTTGTTTAGGCTGATTACTGTGGTGAGGTTTATAATCATCTTTATAGATCATCTATTTGACACCGCTCTATGTACTTTTTGTTTTTTTAATTTATTTTCTTAGGAGCAGGCTTGCCTACCTCCTGATCTTCTTGGTATAAAGTGTTATATTTTTTATTTCTAGATGTTTTTTCATTTTGATGTTCCTGACTCTGTTTCATGCCCATGAACCATGAAAAATTTGGGTAAGAAATAGAAATACATTAGATGGAGATTATGGCATGAGTTTAATGAAACATCTCTGAGCACTAGAAAAATGTATGAGAAAGTGCCTGAAGGCATGTCTCATGAACAGTGGAAGATGTTTTTCAATATTAATATAGATGTATCTCAAGAGGTAATTTCATATTTTATAGTATCTTATTAAAATAAAAAACAATAAAATTATATTTTTATTATTTTTTCAAAATTTTTAGGAATTATCTAAATAAAATAAAATGAATCTTAAAAAACAATTCATTCATCATATCGTCAGGTGATAGAGTTTTTCTATAAAGAGAAGATTCTTGGCTATATTTTATATATTATTATTTATATTATTTTATTATAACTAAAGGTTTTTTTTCTAATTTGTATATATTTTTTATAAAGGCTCATGAATTAGATCACACAGTTTGTCAGATACGTGGCTTAAATTTCATCGGAAACCTGATGATAGTTTTGTGAATGAACCTACCAGAGAAGTTGGAGTAAGTAATTTTCATTAATGTTTAATCTTATTTCATTACTATAAAAACATAATAATGGAAAAATTATAAAATCAAATAAGACTTAAAATTGATTAAATGGGGCCATCTACATGGATAAAACAACGCCAATTAGCTATATTGGCATAATTTTTTTAATGTAGTTGGCCCCATTTAATTGGGTTTTAGGCTTGTTTGTTATTGTAATTTATTTTGCATTATTATGTTTTTATAGTAATGAAATAACATTATAAAGTAATGAAAAATTTATTAGTTAGATAATATTATAAATTTTAGATAATTTCCAAAATCATTGTTAATATTTTTGTATTAACAGGTAAGATTTAAGATGTATGGGATGTGAACCCTTCGCAATCATCATCAATTTACCAGGACGACATCGGTGCAATCATTTTAGGGAAGGAGATTCCTAATAATGTGTGAGGGATGTGTTCCAGGCCTTCTCCAACATTTTTATTTGGAATGACATCATCATCATTTACGACTACACGTAGTGAGGGTCAGAGCAGTGCCATTGATCAGGAAGCATAGAGAGAAATTACAAGCTTGAAAGAAAAAGTTTAAGAACATGACTCATATAGGAAAAAATATGATCATTGGTGGTTGAAAATGGGAAATGAATTAGTTTCTATATTTTAGAGGATATTGGGCACAATAGCCAATGAAATTTATAGTCTTATTTCTCATTATTCAGAGGTAAATTATAAACTTAATCCATGAATCAATATATAGTTTTAAAAGATATTAATGTTTTAAAAAAATGTTTCAGGGATTCAAAATCAAGAAAAAAAATGTTCAAGGGACATGAAATAATAATACAATGACTATAGATTGATTTATGAAATGTAGAAACTGACACCACATCAATCAAAGTTGCGGTTTTCTTGAGATATCTATAAATGTATTTTTAGTGTTTTTAAACACTAAAACATGCATGTAATGGTTAAAACCATAGAAAATGACCTAAAATTAATATTAAATCATTGGAAAAAATTTATTGAATTATTTTTTATGTGTATGAGAATAAAAAACATCCATATGACATGCATTGTGCTTAGAATGACCAAATAAGCAGTTTTGAAAAGATATAAAACTCTTTAAAAACATGTGTTAGGGGCTCAAAACCAAACCAATGACATAAGAGGGACACAGAATCATAGTAAAATGACTGAAGATTTATTTTTGAAATGTAGAAATTAACACCACATAAATCTGCATTACAGTTTTCCCAGGATTCCCATAAACACATTTTTAGTGTTTTAAAACACTAAAACATGCCTATAATGGCCAAAAGAATAAATTTTTTTTTTGTGTTAATAATAAATCACAAGGAAACCATTTTGAATTATTTTTTATGTGTAGTAGTAGAAAAAAATTAATCCATGGTGCGATGTGCTTGAAATAACTCAATAGGAAGTTTTAAAAGATATCAAAGACTTTTAAAACATGCATCAGGGGGTCAAAACCAAACAAATGGTGTTATTGGGACATAAAATCATATGAAAACAATTGTATATTTATTTTCAAAATATAGTAACTGAGTCCATGTTAATCTGAGTTGTAGTTGTCTCAGGATACCCATAAACACATTTTTAGTGTTTTAAAACACTAAAATATGTATGTGACAGTCAAAACCATAGAAAATGAGCTTAGATTGACATGAAATCAAGAGGAAAAAGTTGTTTAACTATTTTTTATGTGTATAAGAAGAAAACATGTTCATTCGACTTGCGGTGTGCTCATAATGACTAAAAAAGCAGTTTTAAAAGTTATAAAAGTCTTTAAAAACATGTGTCAAGGGGTCAAAACCAAACTAATGACATTAGAGAGCCATAAAATAATTGAAAAAAGGCCATATATTATTTTTTAAAATGTTTTAAATGATTTCATGTCTATCCGAGTTATATATTTCTTGAGATGCCTGTAAATGAATTTTTAGTGTTTTAAAACACTAAAATATCTGTGTAATGGTAATAACCATAGAAAATGACACCGTATTGATGTGAAATCATGAGAAAAATATGGATGAATTATTTTTAATGCTTAAGAGTATAAAAAATGTCTATATGAGGTGTGGTGTACTCAAAATAAATCAATAAATTGTTTTAAAAGATATTGAAGTCTTTAAAAAAATGCATTAGGGGGGTCAAAACCAAAAAAATGATGTCATGAGTGCATGAAATCTTATTAAAATGACCATAAATTTATTTTTGAAATATAGAAACTGAATCCACATTAATCTGATTTACAGTTTTATCAAGATGCTTTTAAATGAATTATTAGTTTTTTTAAACACTAAAATACATATATAATGGTCAAAACCATGGAAAAAGACCTTATATTGATGTGAAATCATGGAAATCTATTATTGAATTATTTGTGATATATACAAGAAGAAATCACATCTATAAAATGTGGGTTATTCTCAAAATTAATCAATTAAAAGTTTTAAAATATATCAAAGTCTTTAAAAACATGTGTGATAGGGTCAAAACCAAGCAAAAAACATTGGAGGGTCATAAAATCATAAGATTTCAACCGTAGATTTATTTTTGAAATATAGAAATTGAAACTACATAAATCTATGTTTTTGTTTTTTTGGGATTCCCATAAATTTATATTTAGTGTTTTAAAACACTAAAATGTGTATGTAATGGTATAAAAAATATAATAAACCTCATATTGACATGAAATCATGTGACAACTGTGGTTTTTCTAGTGTCACTGACCAACCAGTGCGCCCAGTATGAGGATGCAATTAATGTACCCCATGGGATTT
Organism: Viscum album; assembly: GCA_963277665.1. Classification (NCBI taxonomy): domain Eukaryota; kingdom Viridiplantae; phylum Streptophyta; class Magnoliopsida; order Santalales; family Viscaceae; genus Viscum; species Viscum album. Next base: position 187,914,328 of record OY728159.1, read on the forward strand.
TAATTCCACATGTTCTTGTCCCCCTAAATTTTCTAATTTTGAACCTGATAGCCATAACTTGAATTTTGAACCTTTTCTCTATAATATTGGCACTCCCATTCCTTTCCCCTTATCCATACTTTATTGGAGCTATCTGAAAACACTTAATTGTTAAGTTTTCTTAAGATCCATGCCAAATAATTATTCCTCCTTGAGATATATTCATTTACACATGTCAGATATGTGAATTCCATAAATATCCAATGAAAATTTCTTCCTATTTTCATAGATCATTGGTGGACCTAGTGTGTTGATATACTTTTTGACCAGATTGAGATCTAATAATGACAATAAACATTCAATGGGCATGTGTTTATAAATTATCTTCCAAAAAAATTTCTTAATGGTGGATTGATGATGTATTCTTAATCTAGTAACATTTACTTGGTATTTTAGTGTATGATACAATGTTTCAATGATAAAACCCATTTAATGGAGCTAGAATTGTCAATAATAGTGGATGTTTTTGGGTAACTCATCTATAAAAATCATCACAATATCTTATTCTTCATGATTATTATCTTAAATCTATTTTCTGTTGATGGAAAGATAATGGATTGATGATAACTGGCTAGAATTGAGACCCTCTTATAGAATCAAAAAGAATTCATGATCCATTCTTTAAAAAATAATAGATCTAGTAAATTGGCGTTCCTTCCTTCGACATACCTAAAAATTGACTCTGTTGATAGACTCCTTAAGGTATGTGATTCTAGAATGACTTTCTTGACTTTTAATTCCATTTATAAACTGAAATAAAACCAAACCTTCATCCATCAATTCCTTGGTTCAGATAAAATGGTTTAACAATCCAAATAAATGTGAAAATAACAAATCAATTAATCATAGTTTAGTTTATGAATGAAGAAAAAGAAAGAAAACATATATAAGAACCATAATTTAACTCAATGAAATAAATCAATCATGTCTATTTTTCAGTTATATCTCACAATACTAGAAATTTATATAGACCTATTAATGAAAATTAAAATAAGGAGAATAATACTCCCCTTGGTGAAGCCTTTCTCTAGTCAACCTCTCAACTCCAGCCTTGAATTTTATGTCAAGTGATACTATATTTGTAAGGATTCTGGAAGAGAAGAGTCTCCTTAGATGTTAGGTCTACAATTATGAAATCTAGAATGACCTATGCATTCCTCCTTCCCTGATTTCCTATATCCTCCTTTTAATCAACCAGTGTACTACCTCAATTATTCTATGTATCACCTTAAATTCCCCATCCATTCTTTGAATTTTCCTAACACTTTCACATGACTCAGTCACTTACATAACACAAATCACAACTAAATCACAATTCTTGACCAAAAATGATCATTTGATGCAATTAATTAGATGTATTAAAGGGAATTTGGATTTGAATATTTATTCTCAAGCATTATCAAATTGACCATGAACAATTCCTACATGTTCATTTGAAACAACCTACACATGGACTTGAACCTCCTTCACACAAAGTAGCATAAAAAGCATCTCTAAATGTCTTGAACCAAAACTATAGCTTTGATGTATCAATATTGCCCTCAAGATTCAACATCAAAACTCAACCAAATAAGAAAGCATCCCACACATCACAATCCTACATGCCAGATTCATCCTCAATTTAACTTGGATAATTGAGAGGATGTAATCTATCTTTTTACCTCCACCACTAACTCTGTAAAACTATATCTATATTCTCAATCATTAATTATAAATAAATAATGAAAAACCTCTATTTTAAAAAAATAATTGATTTATTATTAAAAAAAACAACATTGAGAATGGTTTTAATCACAATAGATATCCATTAAAAATAATGGTTTCAACCGAACCAGAGGGGGAACATGGGATGAAGTGCACTTCTCTGTACATAAGAGGCTTCTGACTAATAGTGAGGGTCTATGATGGTATGGTGGGGAGACTACACCATCTTTAGCATAGTACATCACAATAGTAAATAATATGAAATAGAATAAATAATAAGACATTAGAAAGATATAACAAATCAGTAGAATATAAACCATCCTGATAAATACAATTGATATATCTAGTAAATAGTAGCCAATGTAGATGATTTCATGTAGATATAGAAATGAAATATACAGACATAGAACTAGACATACATATAGTACCAATATATAAAAAGGATAAAAAAGACCAAAAATAATTATCATGTGCGCTAGATCATTCATCTTCTCCCAAGATCCCATACTAAATGAAATTTTATTATTAACTCCAAAGTTCTATCCAAACAAATTACCACGTTAAAAAAAATCACCAGAACCACAATGCCCACAATAAAGATTCATATAAAATAATGATTTCTAAAAATTTATTAACCCCAAAATGCCATCTAAACTAATTACAAGAGTGGTGTGGCTTTCAATTATTTGGAGATTATTATAATACTGATTCATTACTAGTGAAATAATCATATTGTTATAGTATTATTGTAATAATAGTATGATTGTGGTATTGTTATAATATAGGAGTAGTTGTATCACTGCTAATGGTATTTTTATTGAATTTTTAATAAATTATGATGATATGTGTTTTTGATAATTTTTTTTAAAAAATATTTAGATTTTTATTAAATAATTCATGTTTTTTTATTTCTAACAACTTTCATTAATTTTTTAAAAACTTTAATAGTTTATAGATTACATGTAGATTCCCTTTTTTTTTTCTGTATATGCATGTTTATTTATTTTTGTTGTTATATAGTATTGAATAAACCATTTATATATAATTCCCAAAACATTTATATATATATATGTGTGTGTGTGTGTGCGTGCATGTGTGTGTGTATACATTCTTGGAAGATACTCATGAAATAAGAAACATCGATAACTATTCTATTTTCTGTGTTTCCCCTCTACGTGTTAATATCTCATTATCCTATTTCTAGGTTCTCACACCCTCCCTATTGTCCCTATGGGCACCCTCCACTTTATATATTCTTCTACCTTTCATCATGCTATGACTTTCCACCCTATATTCACCCTCCCAATCATATTTTATCATTTCACTTCCATCTAAATCACTTCAATCCTCTCCACCAATCCATATTCTATTCCTAATATCTCTAAGTGTACTCTACTTCTAAATCAGGCTCCCTTACCAATGATTGATGTATCCCTATAATTCTATCATTTAGTATTATAAATACATGAATTGATATGTGACTAATCTCTAAATATCATCTCTTCATCACCATAAAAGTTTTGAATTATTTCATTTCCATTTTAGTTTTATGTCCATAAACCCTACAATTCATGGATTTTGTATGTTCCAAACTGTTATATCCTACCAGGGTCCCTGATCATTATTTTCTTGTATCCCAAAAATTTCCATCATACTTATACAATTTAGATGTTATAGTATCTTTAATCGACTCTTCAATGTATTCAATATTCATCAAGTCTAATATACATGGAAATATGTAAATAATGTTTTATATGTTGAAGTAATTTCCCTTCATAATATGTCTTGAATTTCAGTTTAATTCACTCACAATTTAATGCAATTTCAGTTTAAATTACTTTCTACTTCTATATATGTATATTGAATTTTCAGTTTACTATAAATTTAGTATCCAAAATATGATGCATTTTTTAGCCTTTAGTTTATCCTGAAGTTTCTTTTTTATTTATACCATACACATATCATAGTCTCTTCAACCAGTTTTCATCAAATTCAATATTAACTATGGACATTAAACAATAACAATGATTGTTTCTGTTTAGTATGGTGAGAAGAGTTCCCTTCCATCATTGAAATGATAACTATCCCATTTAATTTCTACATAATCTGTATGCATTTCTTATATAACCATATTTTATACACACCGATCATACTATCCCATTTACTTTGTACATAATATGCTTAATTTTCCTATGTAATCATATTGTATACACACTGATCATGCTATCCCATTTAATTTGGGAATAATTTATATACACTTCCTATAAAAAAAATACAATATACACAGTTATAATATTGTATAATCATATTTAGTTTCCATATTCTCTATGTATTTTATATAAATTAATTTTCACTCATCAGCCTATAAAATATTTCTTACACATATTTTGCATCCATTTCCTTTATATATTTCATGTTTTTATTTCTTGTATTATTTTCCATATTATGGATGCATTTCATGTATGCATATTATTTATGCACTTTCAATTTATTACACTTTCAGTTTAAAACACTTTCAGTTTATGTACATGTATATTACACTTTCATTTTAATATAATATCACGTTTGATAAAATTCAATGTATTTAATTTTTTAATCAATATTTCAACATTTAATAACCTTTATTTAGAATACTGTGTTTCCATTCATGTATAATTCACTTTCAGGTTATTAATATTATATAAAAATATATTCAAATTTTTACCTTTTTAAGGAAATTCATATTAATTATCTTCATTTTAATTATCAGAATTACCACTATACCAATTTTTTTGGCTATGTACCATCGGTAGTTTCTTATTATAGAAAGAATGCTATATTTTACTTGACTATGATGCTAACTTTAGAATAATTTATTAGATAAATTGATGGATCTGAGTGCAGTAGAAGCACTTATCAGGACCAATCTTGACTAAGAAAATGTCAAATTAAATGGATCATTATCATATTGCACAAGATGTGAATGTCAGGACTAATGAAATATTTCAATTGAATATTGAAAATAAAGGACCCTGAAAATAAGAAGAGATCTTTTCACATTAAATTTATAATAAATTTAATTAAATCAGAAGAAATATTTCCCTGTTCTTGTGATATTTGTTTATAGTTTATGTCGATTTTCTGAAACTATTTTCAGTAATCCTTAATTATAATTGTAGGATCGAAGTATAGAATCCCTATAGTGGTGATCCACACATGCTCTTATGATCTTTGAATGAAACCAATGAATTTCCAATTGCTAGCATGGTTGATTAATCATCTTGCATTTTTCATCTTGATCGCTTCAAATTTATTTGGTCTTGAAGAAATTCTGTTGATCTTATCATCCTTGAGAGGATATGAGAAGGGATATGAGAATTATAGAAAGAAACCTATTGTGGAAAAATATTATCAATTAACCTCTCATAGAATGTATAAGTGATCTATATATAGACCCAGGGTTAGGGTTTTAATTTTAATTAATTACCCAAGTTCCCTATAATGAAATGTTAAACTAACATCAGACCCCATGCCATGTATTAAAATAATAATATTATTTTTATTCCATGACATGTGCTAATTGTCACAATGATAAATATTATTTTACCATCTTTAAAATTAATATTTATCACTGAACACAATCTCGGTCGACTCATCCTCCTAATCATTTATCGAATACCCAAATAAATATTTAAATAAATATTTATTTATAAAATAAATATTATATTCATAGTATAGAAATTAAATATTTATTAAATATTCAATAAATAAAATAATTATTATATTCACAGTCTGAAGAAAAAAATTTATTTAATATTTGTGATCAGTAATCCTGAATAATATTATTCCTTGGTTTTGAGAGTAATAAATATACCAATAATTAAATTCAAAAATAATTTAATCAAGATAAAAATAAATACTTACTGTGTTACCCTCTAGGATTTTTTCTCATTATCATTAGGCAAACTTGCCTAATGTACAAGATTACCATCAATATACGATTTAAGAACCCAAGAGAAATAAGTTAATGAAGCAACTTCAATAATCCAATATGAGTGATCACTATGTAATATAAACCCTTTTTCATAATATCTCATCAAGAAATCTGATCCACTTAAACTTTAAGATTATTATTAATGCATGTCATGAATCACACACTTAGATTTACTCACTAAAACTGTGATACCATATGTTCATGGGAAGTAGGGTGAATTGGGTGAATTATGAATGGCATGTAATTAATTGATAAATCAAGGAAGTATTTTTCCCTTCCATATTTATGGAAGTTTATATCTCGAACTGTTGATTTAAATTGAATCATCATATTAAATTTTATGGCCATGGTGTAACAAAAAGTTTATTTGAGATATTTAAATAAAGACGTATCAAGCATATAGGATAACAACTAGACAGTTCTCACATGTTAAGCATGCTTATTCTGAGTATAGATATAACTATTGGTCCTATCATGTTTGTTTCTTCTAGAAATGGGGATGACCTTGTTTGTTTAAGGTCCAAACTTTCCAATCGGTTTCTAACAGGTTTATTCATAGAACCGGAAACATCCAATGATTATACATCCATTTGGACCTACTTTCCAAAGGTAGGTGCTCATTAGTTGTGGACTGATGAGGCTTAAGAATTTGCATTGGTCGAGAGGATGGGAGGTCAGGCTCATCACACCTTTTTGGGGGGAATTATTACATACTCTAGGACTCTCTTATAGATTTAAGTTATGTTCACGAATCCTTATTAATTCCCCAAGCATGAAAACGAGTTTTCCTTTGGATTTGGAAATCAATGATTGATATGTATGGGCTTTAGAGAATCTTTTATATGTATTTGAGGTTCTTCATCGAAAGAGAATCATCCGTATGTATTAGATATTCTTAGTAAATGGTATCCTTAAATACATTGTATAGAAATCTCTTGGTCATTATGATAACCATACTGGTTTTAAATCCACTCAGGGGGCACTTGAAGTTTATTTTCATTCAGAAAGACAGGGATTATTTCAGAGTTGGGATCATACCCACAGATGGTCTACCTACGTATCCTTGTTAAAAAGGAATAAGAACCCACGTAGTTCGATAACAAGGATATAGTTTAACGTCATATGGGATGGAAAATAATTAATGAAAGGTGGGCTTGAACCTTATAAAGGCTTCCTACATACTCTATTTTTAAGGTAGAGATCAAAGTATACATAGTTCGGGTAAAGAAATATGGGGTTTATGCACAGTTAATGGCCCAAAAAGAGATGTCGTGATTACTTTTACACCCTAAGCTCACGTGAGTCATGCTCGGTGTGAGAAATAAGAGGTATCAGTAAACTTGATGATGGTGCCATGAAATATGAAGTCATGAGAAATGATGTGGGGATTATGTATGTATTACTGCCCAAGTAGATGAAGACCATGACTTACTTCAGGAAAGAAGCCCAGGAGCAGGGTCCATAAAGATATTTGTACTTTATGGAGATTTGGAGTTTTAAATTGGGGCTTAATTATGATAAGTAGGACTAAATTAAAAGGGATTTATGATTGGGGTTTATTCCTAAGAAGGAGGCCCAAATAAAAATAAATTAAGATTGGGGCTTACTCCTGAGGAGGATTTCCAATTAAAAGGAAATTATGACTGGGGATTACTCCTGATAAGGAGGCCCAGGTTAAAGGAACTTATGACTGGGGATTACTCCTGAAAAGGAGGCCCAGATTAAGGGGACTTTGAACTTGGGGCTTACTCCTGAAAATGAGGCCCAAATTAAAAGATATTCTCATCTTAAAGGATGAGGTTATATAGGAAACCTCTAACCATGGTGACATAAATCTTGTAAGTCGTGAGGTTTTGGGATAGGTTCTCATGGAATTCCTTTCAGATAAGGAAGCCAAAAAAGGAACCATTCCATAAATGGCTTTGAAAAGGTGTTCGAGGGATAATATCTTGAAGAGGAGAGGTGAACGGGAGAGAGGCACACAAATAAAGTTGGAACACAAGTATGGATGCACAAATCATTTGGCGTACAAGTCTTGTCCGCACAAGTCTTGGCCGCACAATTGTACTTGTGTGGCAAGGGTTCACCTAGGAGATGAAGAATCTATTGGGTAATACTTGGGAGAGACTTAACTCAAGTCTTTAGTATTATCCTAAGATGTTTACAAAATGGAGGTGTGCAAGTTTCATTGAAAGGGTAGGGAGACGTGCAAGTGATTTCACTTTTAATGGAGTTTGGACACTTAGGCATGCAAGTGTTGATGAATTCTAAACACTTAGGCCTTATCCCACTCCTTCAAGTCTTCCATTCTAGGTAAAAAGTTACCTTAGAAGTTTTCAGAAGAGTTGAGTTGAAGACTTAGGCAACCAGAGCTTGAATATGAGTTTTGAAAAATTCATCCCTCAAATGGGGGGCCCACAGGGGATATTTATAGTCCATCGGGCACCTTGGGTGAAAAAAATAATAGGGTGCGCAAGTGACTTGTGCGACCCATAGGTGGCGCGCAAGTGACTTGCGCGACGCACATGAAACTTGCGTGACTCAATCCAAATGGGTTCCTTGTCCATGCCTTTTTCAATTTTCTATGTTCTTCAAAGGGTGACCCTATTTGTGCTTAAGTTATTCCTTTTTTCCATTAAGTGGACCCTGTGACGAAAAGGAGCATCAACAATGTTTCCATAACAAGGGTTGGTAAATCCACATGTCTATGTGGTGAATCTTCTTTCTTCAATATTACTACCTTGAGAAAATTACTAAATTAGTGATATAACTGAGTATCCACATTTTGTTCCCATTTTAGAGTCTTTAAATCCTAACTAAGTCTATATTCAAATCTTATAATTATAATGACAAGAAAATTTATTTTGGTATAACCCAAGATTAGAAAAGGACGTTGCTAAACCATTTCTGAAGATGTAACAAAAGCCGCAACATACTCAAATATTGTAGATATGGAAATTGCTGGATATAATAAGTTTTTATTTCATAATACCTTATCCTTTTATTTTTAGGGTTGGTGTCTTGAGAACCAACTGTTTTGTACTTTTATTACATGAATGTACACTTATTATATATTGTTCATTGTTCTGCATGACTATAATATAATAATGTTCTGGAATATTTGTTGCATTAATAAGGTCATGGCAGATCCCCGCTATGATGAGAACCTTGAAATTATATAATAATATTCTTAAATAAAGTTATATGGTTGGATGAAATACTATTATAGGACACACGTTATACAGGCCGTCATGTGCGAGTACTCATAAGAAGATGCGAGTCTCTCTCATGGAGTTCGCACTTGGTATTCTCCAAGATAGGAGATTATGAGAACAGACCTGCCAGTAGCAATTCTACATGTCTTGGTGTCGACAAACATTGCTATCTATGAGCATGTGTAATGGTCCTTAGACTAGAAGATTATTATTAACTCATTTCATGACTTGAACACTTAGATTTGATGACGAAAACCGTCATGAAGACAGTTGGAGGGAAGTAGGGTATGTTGGGTGCATCACAAATGACATGTTGTAAATGGATAATTCAAGGAAGGATTTTTCCCTTCCATATTTATGGAAGTAGATATGTCAGGCCCTTTGATTGAAATATAACTGTCGCTCAAATTCCATGGCCATGGTGTCACGACGAGTTTATTTATGGAAGTCAAAGAATGACGGATCAAGCATATAGGTTTATGAAACTACCATGAAACCTGCTTGATGAGATATTGAGATAAAGGGATTAAATTACACATTAAGTGTTTGTATGAGGTGACACGTCAATGTGACCTCAACTTCTTTCTCTTGGGTGCCTTGACCCATTGCTAGAGAGTAATCTTGGACTTTAGGCAAGCCCACCTAATGCCAATGAGAAAGAGGCCTAGAGGGTCACACACTAAGTGTATCCAAGTATCTCAATTAGAATAAAGATTATTTCCATATGTGGTTTAATAATTATTCAAGGAAGTCTAAATCATTTTAATGTTGGAGGAAGAATAAAATGAAAAACAAGATATACACACCGTGTACATTGAATGTACACGCTGTGTAGTTTTCATTTTAGAAAGGAAATGAAAAATGAAAACAAGATAAACACGCCGTGTACATTAAATGTACATGCCATGTAGTTTTCAATGAAAAATGAGTACATGCTATGTATTAATGATTACAAACTGTGTAGTTTTTCTAATCGGGATTTTTAGGAAATAATATCATTTTATTAAATGATATTTATTATAATCAGTATGGGCGCATGTCAAGGAATTAATGATTCAACAAGGGGTTTTCAATAAGTGTTAATGAAATAAATAAAACGTGTAATGTGTTTACTTATTTTCATAACTCTATAACCTCAAACCTGATTATAAATATCCTCAAAACCCCAACACTTTTCAAAAGAATCGTTGTAAACAACAATTCTGGAGAATTCTCTTAAGACCGAAAGAACTCTGTCCTCCAAGAATGCTCTCAAGACCGAGAAAGATCCACCTCTATCGGATCAAGGCGATCTAAGGTGGAAAACACAAGAAAAGGCTTCTCTATGCTAGCACCTAGAGATTCCTTTGGCGACATCCAGAGATACGTGGTGCACATGTGGATCACCACTAAAGGAAGTCTTTACTTGGCTTCTGCAATGCAATGACGAATCACATCAGAACATGATTAGAAATATCAACAAAGAAAGAACGCCATAAAAGGTACTTGTTTTGAATTAATTAAATTAATTATAATCAACCTGTGATGATCCTCCTTTGTGGTTCCAGGACAATTCTTCTTCTTTTTCTATTTTTCTGATTTAATTTGTGGAGTCTGGAATTTATCGTCATATTGATCTCGGATTGATCATTGCTAATGACAAAAATCCAAGTGGGCACATCCACCCACGAGCTTCCTCTATGCCTGGGACCTTCAAGTGGAATTAGAGGGATCACAATGTTGATTATAGTTATTTAATTTTTGTTGATAATTTACGCATTTATATTTGATTCAATTAAAGATAAATCATTCTATAAAACTGAATGAATGAGATCTGTTCTTCCTCCTTCGTTTCTCAATTCACATCACAGAAACAACCTTTTAATTTTAATTTTGATTAAAATAAAAATGAGGAACTCATCTGGAGGAGCCACTCATTCTATCTATACAACACAAGAATACAGGGCGTTTAGTGAAGACCACACGTCGTGTACTTAGGTTTAACAAACCGGTATTGGTCTGCCAAACCACACCATGTGAATTGAGTATACCTGAGTTTTTATTACATCGCGTTGACTAGAACTGAACGGTGTATGGAAACTGATATACACAGCATGTATGTTGAATTAACACACCGTGTAGTCTGATCCACCCCAGGTGAATCCGTGTATAAGGAGAAGACATGTATCGCGTACACGGGATTGCCAGGATGGTAACTGCATAACAAGGAAATACACGCTATGTTAGATTAATCTACACGCCATGTACTAAAAAATTTCCAAAGTATAGAAAACACGCAAAATCCCCTGACGTGTACTTTTTATAAAGGGTGAAAAACAAATACACACCATATAATATAGACTACATGCCGTGTACTTTCCAAAAAATGGAATTTCACCAGGTTTCCTCCAAAGTACAAAGACCCATATAAGGATTATGGATGATAAGAATATCAAGGAAATTCAGAAAGGAATTTAAGATAAAGAATTGATTAATTATAAGATTATAATTAATTGAATTCAAGCGCGACTTATCTTGAATAAAAGAAAAATTAAAAGAATTTGAATACTAAATATGCGTAAATGTCATTTCATGCTATGGATGATCATGAGCTAAAACAAAGACCCTTTGTGTGTATACGGTTTCATTTAAATTTGTTGGCCTATGAGCCTTCTTCCAATAAAATGTAGGGCCTGTGTGCCCATGGTTTATTTAATGTAAACCCCATGTAATAGAGGATCTCCAAAGCTAGAGGATACAGTTCAAAATATGAATCTGAGGTGAAACCAATCCAAGAATATACAAAGGTGGACAAGTGGGAGATGCAAAAAACATGAACCATTGAGTTCAAGGTGTTTTTCCCTAGGTTAGAGTTAGATTATCAAAACCGCTAGATAATATAACCAATAGAAGCTCATGATCATGCCATATTATTTTATAACTATCTGATTGCATGGTTTATTTATTATGTATGTGTTGTCGTGTTCACATAATTAATAAACAAGCATGAAAAGATGGAATAAAATAAAAACTGAACTATGTATAAACATTATCAAAACATGGTTAATCACTTAAGCAAGCATCACTTAATATTAACAAGCATGTGATAATGTGAAACAACACATAAAGGATTAAAATCCCTCAAATACCATATTAAGTCAGACCAAGCCTTCCGTTATTTGATTAAGGGAAAGACTCAATAAAACTATGTGTTTAACCAACACTTGTTGGGACACTTACTTTTATAAAGGAAGCTCTTATGAAAGTTTCGGGTTAACTTAAAAATTTTACATCAAGCGGAGTATCCCTTTCTAGACTTGTTGTAAAATGGAGGAAAGTTTTGAGGAAATCCAAGTCAGGATTCAGGATTTGGGAGTCCACTCAACAGATCAAGGAACTGTAAGCTCACATTTGGAAAAGACCTGCCTACTTAAATACCTTTAAATAGCTTGACCAGCCCTTTTTGGGGTTATGTGAAGGGGAATATTGATCCTTTCCACTATAATTTCATCACAATTGGACATTTCGAGTTCAATGGTGAGGGCCATTTGGACTTGATAAAATAGTGGGAGAATTAATAAATTCATTTATTATTCATAAAATGTAATCAAAAGGTACTGATAAATATGCTCTTTTAATTTGTAGAATCAATATGACAAACTTATCAACCACATTTTCTATGTGATAAATTATAGATAAAGGAAATATCCTCACTGGAAGTAACTTTCAGGAATGGTTTAGGTGCCTTTAGGTTATCCTACGCCATGAACAAAAGTTTTACGTTCTGGAGTCCTCACTTCCTGATTCACCTACCCAAGGGGCAAGTGATGAAGATTTCCTGGTCTATGATCAACATTTGAGTGATGCACTCGACGTTTAATGTTTGATGCTGTCAGCAATTTATAGTGAGCTCGTGAAGTCTCATGAAGACATGGATTCCTATAGCATGCTCGAGCACCTCTGTGGTCTATAACAGGAGAAAGCAAGATAGGAAAGGTTTGAGATCTCCAAGGCTCCATTTCAGAGAAAGCTTGGAGAGAGTGCCCCAAATGGTCCTCATGTAGTCAAGATCATTGGCTACATTGAGTGCTTGGAGTTTCTAGGGTTTAAACTCCCCAAAGAACTGGGTATCGATCTCATTCTTACATAACTCCCCCAGAGCTTCTCTAACTTTGTTGTAAATTTCAACATGAACAACATTGAGAAGTCTCTATCTGATCTTCTTATCCTCATTCACCAAGTGGACAATGATATGAAGCGTGAAAATCATTCTATCCTTATAGTGAATAAAAGGAAAGGGAAGGTGAAGTGATTTAAGCCCAAAGCTTCTTCAAGGCCTTCCAAGAAAAGGAAGATCAAAGGAGAGGCAAGAGAATAGGAGGCTGTTTGTTTCGCATGTGGAAAAAAGGGCCACTGGAAGAAAAATTACACCCATCCAAGGAAGAAAGGGGAAGCTTCACGTGCGTATGTTATCAAATGTAATCTATCTATTTCTACCAATTGGGTATTAGATACTGCTTTTGGTGCTCACATCTGTATCCAAATATAGGAACCAAGTAGATTTAGAAAGATTGACCGAGGTGAGGTGGATCTGCAAGTAGCCAATGGATCCAGACTCACTGCTGTAGCTGTCAGAGACTACCACATCACATTGCCTATTGGGATGGTCTTGGTATTAAAAGGATGTTATTATGTACCCTATTTAACCAAAAACATTATTTCAGTATCCAGATTAGATACTGATGGATTCATCTTCAAGTTTGGAAATGAATGTTGCTACTTTTACAAAGATAACATTTGTTTTGGTAGGGAAAATTTATATAAAGGCATTTATGTGTTAGACTACATAAACCAAGTAATGGAAATTGATGACAAAGTTAATTCACATGAATCAAACCACACCCGACTTTGGCGTCACCAGTTAAGTCATTTCAATGAGAAATGTTTGACAAAATTACATCAGGATGGGTATTTAGATTCTTTCGAACTAAAACCACTTGGTGTATGTCATGCATGTCTACAAGGAAAAATGAACAAATCCCCATTTAGTGGGAAAGGTGAAAGGGTTAAAGAGCTTCTATAATTAGTTCACACAGGTGTGTGTGGACCATTTCCAGTTGAAGTAAGGGGTGGGTTCTTGTACTTCATAACTTTTACTGATGATTTTAGTAGATATGGATATATTTACTTAATGAGGTATAAGTCAGATTATTTTTATCGGTTCAAAGAATACAAGAATGAAGTTGAGAACCATCTTGGTAAGAAGATTAAGAAACTCCACTCAGACAGAGGAAGAGAATATCTTAATCAGGACTTCATTGATTTCTTACGGGAGTTTGGGATTCTATCTCAACTCACTCCTCCTTACATGCCTCAGTGGAATGGTGTAAGTGAAAGGAGGAACCACACCCTGTTGGACATGGTGAGATCAATGATGAGTCATGCAAGTCTTCCATTATCCTTTTGGGGATATTCATTACAAACAACAGCATGCATACTAAACCAAGTCCAACTAAATTGATAAATGGTATTCCATATGAATTATGGAGTGGATGAAAAGCCATGTTATCAAATTTACATGTGTGGGGTAGCGAAAAATTTGTTAAGACCTCTTTAAGTAACAAGCTTGCACCCCAAGGAACAAAGTGTACCTTTATAGGATATCCCAAGGAAACAAGGGGATATTATCTATACAACCCCTCAGATAAAAGGGTTACAGTGGCAAGACACGCTATATTCCTTGATAAGGAGCACATCTCCAAAAGTGATAGTGGGAGCAAGATATACTTCGATGAAGTCAAGGATCAAGATACATAGGAGTTGGTATAAGAATAGATTCCACAAATCTCTATGGAAGAACAATTTGTTACAGAGACACAAGAACTGCATAAGAGCATGAGAGAGGTGAGAGAACCAGAATGATATGATTTTCTTGTCACTGAGGATGATGACTCATTATTGGTTGACAATGATGATCCTCTTACCTATAAGGAAGCATTTGAAGGCATAGACGTTTCCAAGTGGTAAAAAGCCATGAATTCTGAAATGGATTCCATGTTCCAAAAATAAGTCTGGATTTTGGTAGATCCTCTAGTTGATGTAAAGCCTGTTGGTAATAAATGGGTATTCAAGAAGAAACTGAACATGGAGGGACAAGTCAGCACCTATAAGGAATGACTAGCTGCAAAAGGTTTTAGACAGCATCAAGGAATTTACTATGATGAAACCTTTTCACCGGTTGCGATGCTGAAATCCATAAGAATCCTATTGGCCATTGCCGCTTACCATGAATATGAAATTTAGCAAATGGATTTCAAAATAGAATTACTTAACAGGAACCTCCAGGAAGATGTCTACATGACACAACCTAAAGGGTTTGTGACTCCAAAGGATGCCAACAAGGTATGCAAGTTACAGAAATCCATTTATGGATTAAAGAAAGCATCAAGGTCATGGAACATTCATTTTGATGAAGCCATAACATAATTTGGATTTATTAAGAACGAATGTGAGCCTTGTTTCTACAAAAGGTTTAGTGGAAGTGAAGTAATTTTCCTAATAGTATATGTTGATGATATATTGCTAATTGGAAATTAAGTACCTGTATTACAGTCAGTTAAGGCATGGTTGGATAAATGATTATCTATGAAAGACTTGGGAGAGGTAGCATATATTCTTGGGATCAAAATCCATCATGATAGATCCAAGAGAATGCTAGGCCTAAGTCAAATTACATACATTGACAAGATACTAAAGAGATTCAGTATGGAACAGTCAAAGAGGGGATTGTTTCCAGTGTCACATGACATTAATCTTTCCAAGAAAATGTATCCCCAGACACATGAGGAAAGAAATAAAATGGCAAGGATACCTTATTCATTCGTGATTGGGTCAGTCATGTATGTTATGCTATGTACAAGGCTATATGTTTCTTACGCATTAAGTGCGGTAGGCAGATATCAAGCTGATCTAAGAGACCACCATTGGATGGCAGTCAAGACTATCCTTAAGTATCTGAGGCGTACTAAGGATATGTTCCTAGTTTATGGAGGAGATGAGGAACTAGTCATCAGAGGACATGTAGATGCTAGTTTCCAGACCGATCAAGATGACATGAAGTTTCAAATTAGATACATCTTCAGTTTGAATGGAGGTGTAGTGAGCTGGAAGAGATCAAAGCAAGGTGTGGCCGTAGATTATACAGTAGAGACTGAGTATATCATAGCTTCTGAGGCAGCTAAAGAAGCAGCATGGATGCGAAGATTCATCCAAGAGCTGGATGTAGTACCTAGTAGTAAAGATCCTATCACACTCTATTGTGATAATACTGCAGCGGTGGAACTTGAAAAAGAGACAAGGTCACATCAGTGGACAAAGCACATACTTCATAAGTATCATCTCTTGAGGGATTTTTCTCAGAGAGGTGAAGTTGCAGTGAGCAGTATTTCCAGGGAAGACAACATGGTGGACCCCTTGACTAAAGCCTTGACTCAGCAGAAACATGATCATCATATGAGGTCTAGCGGACTAAAAGTCATAGGCAGTTGGATCTAGTCCAAGTGGGAGTTTTTTAGGGTTATTGTCCTGAGAACCAACTTTTTTTTTACTTTGATTACATGAATGTACACTTATTATATATTGTTCATTGTTCTGCATTACTATAATATAATAATGTCCTAGAATCTTTGTTACATTAACAAGGTCATGGAAGATCCCCACTATGATGAGAACCTTGAAATGCTATAACAATATTCTTAAATAAAGTTCTACAGTTGGATGACATACTATGATAAGACACATGGTATACATACCGTCATGTGTGAGTACTCGTAAGAAGACGAGACTCTCTCTCATGGAGTTCACACTTGGTAATCTCCAAGATGGATGATTATAAGAACAGACTTGCCAGTAGCAATTCTGCATGTCTTGGTGTCATCGGGCATTGCTATCTACGAGCACGTGTAATGGTCCTTAGACTATGAGATTATCATTAACTCATGTCATGACTCGCACACTTAGATTTGATGATGAAAACCATCACGAAGATAGTTGGTGGGAAGTAGGGTACGTTGGGTGTGACATGAATGACATGTTGTTAATGGATAAGTTGAGGAAGGATTTGTCCATTCCATATTTATGGAAGTAGATATCTCGGGCCCTTTGATTGAAATATAACTGTCGCTCAAATTTCATGGCCATGGTGTCACGACGAGTTTATTTTTGGAAGTCAAAGAATGATGGATCAAGCATATAGGTTTATGACACTACCATGAAACCTACTTGATGAGATATTGAGACAAAGGGATTAAATTACGCAGTAAGCGTTCATATGAGGTGACACGTCAATTTGGCGTCAACTTCTTTCTCTTGGGTGCCTTAACCTATTGCTAGATAGTAATCTTGGACTTTAGACAAGCCTGCCTAATGCCAATGAGAAAGAGGCCTAGAGGGTCACACACTAAGTGTATCTAAGTATCTCAATTAGAATAAAGATTATTCATGTATGCGGTTTAATAATTGTTCAAGGAAGCCTAAATTGTTTTAATGTTGGAGGAAGAATAAAATGAAAAACAAGATATACACACCGTGTAAATTGAATGTACACGCCGTGTAGTTTTCATTTTGTAAAGGAAATGAAAAATAAAAACAAGATATACACACCGTGTACATTAAATGCACACGCCATGTAGTTTTCAATGAAAAAATGAGTACATTCCGTGTATTAATAATTACACACCATATAGTTTTTCCAGTTGGTATTTCAAGGAAATAATATCATTTTATTAAATGATATTTATTATAATTAGCGTGGGAGCATGTCAAGGAATTAATGATTCGACAAGGGGTTTTTAATAAGAGGTAATGAAATAAATAAAACACATAACACGTTTATTTATTTTCATAACTCTATAACCTCAAACCTGATTATAAATATCCTTACAACCCCAACACTTTTCAAAAGAATTGTTGTGCACAACAATTCTGGAGATTTCTCTCAAGACTGAAAGAAATCCATCCTCCAAGAACACTCTCAAGACTAAGAGAGATCCACCTCCATCAGATCAAGGCGATCTAAGGTGGAAAATATAAGAAAAGGCTTCTCCATGCTAGCACCTGGAGATTCCTTTGGTGACATCTAGAGATACGCGGTGCACATGTGGATCACCGCTAGAGGAAGTCTTCACTTGGATTATGTGACACAATGAAGAATCACATCAGAACATGATCATAAATATCAATGAAGAAAGAACACCATAAAAGGTACGTCTAGTCAATTAATTAAATTAATTATAATTAACCTGTGATGTTCCTACTTTGTGGTTCCAGGACTATTCTTCTTCTTTTTCTATTTTTGTGATTCGATCCATGGAGTCTGGCGTTTATCGTCATATTTATCCTGGATTGATCATTGCTAATGACAAAATGCCAAGTGGGAAAATCCACCCATGAGCTTCCACTGCACCCGAGACCTTCATTTATGTGATAATAGATCAAATTGAACTAAGTGAAGATAAGTGTTTAATTACCTTGATCATTAGTATTCCCACTTCTGCAATCACCATAACTCATCCAATTCTTCTTTTCTATGTATTTTAGGATAGTTCAAATTGAAAGTAAATGTAGTTATGTTGTATCTATTTTATATCCACCTACTATGAATTATATATCAGTAATATAAAAAATCAATACATATCATGGAATATGATATAAATTCCTAGAACTTCAACTTGTGAAATTATTTTAATCTAAATAATCTATTCCCATTCCTATACATGTTCTTATGGAAGGATTATATGCAAAAAACAATTCAATATTGAATTTTTTTAACTTTTATTTTTTTAATACTTTGTTAATATATGTACTATGACTAGATTTAGAAAATCCATGGATTTAATTTTTAGATCCTGTTCCCTAGAACACGGTTTTTTACTTTAAGTAATAATTAGAGAGATTTTATTCCTTAATATTAAAAAAATGTTAAGAAAAAACATTTTTCCATATGTTTTCAACATATCTATCTTGAAAACTTAATGTTCACCCATTAACTAGTTATAGACACACATCAATCATTAATTTAGAAATGAATATTCTGTGAAAACCATGCATGATTTATTCATAAATTAATTTATATAATTTCTATATCTCATTATATTTTATTGATTTCATCAACCATTTTTAGTTACACCTTATAGACATATACCATAGGGTATCCTTTTGGTCATGTCATATAAACATATTCCGTAAGTATTCCTCCAATGAGGCAGCCTTGACTATCAATTTCTAAATATTATTGTCATAGAATTATGATTTAAAAATTAATATTCAAAAATATTTTAGTCATGATGATTTTATAGGTTTTTTCATAGACTAAAACTTTCAATAATCAATTATGTTTTATTGGTACCATCTTATACCATCCATGTTCAGTTTCTCTTGAATACTCACAAGCAGTAACGAGTATTTGAAACATTCAAGATACAGAGTCCTCAAATCTTGATACATGGTGTCCATTACTTGAATACATACTTTTAAAACCTATCATGTTTCTATTAACTACTTCTTTGCATGAATCATTATTTTAAAAGAATAATATATATATCACCCACCACAATGATCATAAACCACTTATTTAGTTATGAATTCCTATGTAGTATGTGTCTTTGGATCTACTCCTCCCACTATGCTAGTGGAGTCTAGCATTCCCATGACAACATGTGTGCACCCAAAGCCTTAACCCATAGATATTAAGTTTTATCCCTATATACTTAAAGATATAGGCTTCCTTTATGGAAACATAGTTGGTCTTGACTGGATGTTAATATCTATAATGGAAATAGGATTATTAATTGATATGCACCTTAGTGTTTGATGTTCATTTATAGCTAAATATAGATTTTGACAAACAATTTTAAATAAATACTTATGGTTGTGTCCTAATAGATTCTTATCATATTTCAATTGATATAATATCTATTAGAAAATATAGTTGTAATATGGTTAGTTATTGCACTTCTATTTAAAAAACATTTCTTTGAAGAAATAATTGAATATTTTTAATATATATATATATATGAATCATAATTTATCTTCCTTTTAATTCCATCATGAAATTGATGTATATAAGGAAATTTGAGTTTTGGATTACATTTACTCCACATGTATGATCCATTATTTCTTAGATAATATATTCTCCTATAATTCAAGTCAGAGATTCCTTAATCTCTATCAAGTGTACTCATTTACTTCACTGAGAATTTATAAAATTTATTAAAGTAATCACATGAAGTATATAAAGTTACTTTTATCTTTATAATAGTTCACATGGCCATGTTGAATTAAGTCTAAAATATTTATGATGTACCTTTATTTATAATGGTTTCTTTATCTAAAATATGATAAGTAGTTTTTTATATCCATTATATTAGATCAATTAAGACTAAAAAAATTATATGGCATAAAAAAGTAAACTAATTTTTTTATTTGAAAAATAATTATCTTTCCACAATTATGTAAAAGTATTATACTTTATAATCATCATTCATTGCGATGGATATCTATGATTCAAGAGTTACTGAACCATTAGTTTAGTATTGAAGTACCATAATAACATTTCTTCCAAATATGAAATAATGTCTCATTATGTCTAGTTAGATAATGAGATAAATGTTTTGGTAAAACTTATTACAAACTTGAATAAATCTATTTTGGTAATCATAATTAGTGATCTCCCCCTGGTTGATATAGGAATATCCTTTTCTCGGATCCTTTTGAGTTTACTCCATAACCATTATATTCTTACTCATTTCCTGTATTTAATTACATGTATGTTGTAAGAATATTGTATTTTAATACACAACTAGGGAATATAAACTTGATGAATATTCCTTAAGTGGATGAAACTATTTTCTTCTTCAGTCTTATAATTTTTTTCCAGTGATCATTCTCTCCACATAAGAAGAAAATAACCTCCTTTTCATTATTTTTCCTTTGAATATTTTGTCTCTTTGAAAAAAACTATAAAGGTTCTTTTAGATTTAGATTATCCATTGTATATTTAGACTTTCCTTTCAAACTTTTCACCATAAAGGATGGAGAAATGTGTTTCAACCAATCCTTGTCTTCTTGGTGAAGTATGGGAAAAAGTTTCCTATGAAACTTATCCATTTCATTTATCTAGGATTGGATGAATAAGGATAACCATGGCGGTAAGGATAATAAAATAAAATTAATGGATAATTTATAATCTAAGTGGAAGCACAAATTTTCTAACTGATTAATATTCCTCATCATTTTTGAAATCATGATTAGTAGCTAGATTAGATTCTTTTAGTCTACACTAATATAGTACATTGACAATCTAATTTATTTCAAAAAATTCATTCTATTTCTTAAGAAAAAGTAGATAATATATTATGGTGTAAGAATCAATGTCCTTATGTTGTATCATCAACTATCTATACATAGTTGATAATATAATACAACATACATAGGAAGAATCATATACATATCTTTGGTAAGAATCCTTTTAACATTTTCTCTCCTACTAGGGTGGTAAAATATGAATAGAGGATTCCAACTCACAATAAATTTTTTTAATAATAACTCATCACATAAATTATTATACCATATCTTGAAATTTGTTTTTTAAGGACATACCCTGAGTTAGGGAATGATCACAGAGTTTTTGTGGTTTTAATTTCAATTTTTTATAATAATTAAAATAAATTATTAATACTTTACTTGCTTACAAATTATACAAGGCATAATAATTTTAATTTTATTAATTTTACAATAGTTTTATAAAGTCTAGATATCCCTCACCATTGGACTCTAAATGTCTAGTTTCTTGAGCATTCTAGTGGAAAGGATCCATATGCCCCTTCTCATAACCTAAGCATGGGATCATTCAATTAATTGAAGGTATTTAGGTAGGTGGGTCTTTTCCAACTACAGACTTTTATATCCTTGGTCCATTGAGTAGACCCCCCAATCCATAAACCCTTAATCATATTTCCTCAACAATTTCCTCTAAGTTATATCAAGTCTAGCATGTGATACTTATCTTGATGTAAATTGGTTAAGTTAACCCAAAAAATTCATAAAAACTCCATAATAAAAGTTAGTATCCCAATGTGGGTTGGTCAAATAATTAGTTCTATGGTTTTCATTCCCAATCAAGCAATGGACGACTTAGTCCAACTTAATATTAAGTTGAGGGATTTTATTTATTATGCATGAAAGTTTCTTATTTTATCCTTTATATGACTTGTTAATATAAAGTAGGGTTTATTTTAAGGATTAAAAATATTATAATAAAATATTTACGCACAACCCAATTATTTTAATTCTATCATTTCATTTTAGTTCATTTATTTATGTGATCATGGTCTCACATCCATAAAATAAATTATGCATAAGACAAAAATAAAATAAATAAATAAATGGAATGATCCTGATATTTATCTAGTGGTTTATTTATTGAGTGGGAAATAAATAAACCTATGACCCTTGGGATAAACTCCTTGAATTGATCTTGGCATGAGTTGCAGCATCCCACCTATCCACCTATGTATCTTCCGTGATGGTTTCATCTTGGTTCCATATTGAAGCACCTCTAGCTTGGTTTCATCTTGGAATGCATCCACCATGGATCCATCTTGAACTCACTCCATGTGCCATGGGAAACTCCTTTTATTACTTATTTTTTATAACTCACACACGGGTGAGGGGATCCAAAGGATTGATTAAGGGGAACTTCATAAAATAACATTGTATGCACAAGTCCTACATAATAAAAGAGGAAGGGATGACTCACAGGATATCATATTTAATTTAATAATAATTAATTAAAAAACCATGTAATAAATTTAAATTAAATAAATCCAACATATGTATAGATATGGTTAAGCTCATGATTAGTTATAAACATAAAACAATTATGAATTTAAAAAAACTAGCTAAAATTTATTTCAATTGATTCCTTAATAAGATAAATTGTGTATAAATTAATCATATTAATTATCTTATTAATCAATTAATTTATTTTATATTATTTTATCCAATCATCCTGAAATTCCTATCCACTATGATTTTAAATAAAATAAATAATTTAATTTTATTTAAAACCCAATAAAATAGTACACAACTATAACACCCCAGGATTTCATAGTGTGTTATTTCCTAAAAATAATTCAATAACTTGCACTACACGGAACACCGAGTTCAATCACACCATGACGTACAAAAAAAAAGCCATTAAAAGAGGTCATGAATAGTATTAACTACATTTTGAACTTTATATAATCCTTATAATTTTAGAATCCCTATTATGAGTTTCTTAGTCATAATGCAAGAACAGATTCATTTTCAGTATTGCACTTTTATCAACTTTTAATAGTGAAACCTTTTTAAATAAAATATTTTAAACTATCTGAATAAATTGGGACATCAAAAAAAATTTAAAATGAAACATCCCAAGCTTCCACGGTACACTTTCCTTTGAATAAAATAGTAGCGTGTGTTGTACGCAACCTTGAGTTTTAACACACGCCACAACCAATCAAACTAGCCGTTATGAATAGTAATACCTAAATTTTGAAATTATATATATTTTATATTTTAAAATGGACTTCATTTTTGGATTTGGAATATCGAATTTAGCCTAAGGTGAAATTTTGGTACTTTTCGGATAACTTTCTTATTTTGATGAATAGTGAAAATTACTAAATTTTAATTAAAAACAACTTTTTTAATCAAAATAATTAATAGTGATAAATTGTGAATTTGAGTGGTTTTAAAGTATATTTAGAATATATTTTTACCATTTAATATAATTTTGGTCATTGGACATAATTTTACAATTAAACCGAACATAAACAAGTGTCAATCTTTTGATAGTTATTACCTCTTAAAAACACGTTTTTTGTTTTGACAGCGGGAATTAATTTTAAATTAATTTATGCCACTTATGTGTTTTGAATTTATAAAAATGGATTCCATATTTGGAATCAGGATGTCCAAATTGTGTAAATAGGTAACTTTTATTTTTAGACATTTTGAATAATTACTGTGGTAAATATTTTATTTACCATGGTTAAGGGTAAATCCGGTAAATAAGGGTTAAAAAATAATATTATAATAATACAAAATTACCCTAAAACGTGTCCAAACCTTATTGGTGGACACATACCCGACCATTGGCATCCTTGGGTCGATTTGGGGACCCCTTGGAGCCACTTGTATGTGGTAGGGACACATTATATTAATAAAGTTAAAATAAAAATAAAAATGGCATAAGCTTACATCTTTTAGAAGAACAATTTTTACATAGGGTTATACATGTTGGATTTTCGATTATAAATATTAATTAGAAAGCTAAAACGATTTCCTACATAATGATATTTTATTTATAATTTTTAGACATCAAATAATTTAAATTATTAATGACACAATAATGATGCAATGTTTACCTCATTAATAACTCATTTAAATAAATAAGATTATAATGATTAAAATATTATCTAAAACCTATCAAATTCTTATTGGTTGATGTTATTTAGAATACGAGTCATCTTATCTTCGACCTCAATTATTTTTGGACCATTATAAACCGAATTTAATTATATTATAAAGTAATACTTTCACTCTTTCCTAAAGAGACCCTCCTCTCCCTTATAAAAGGAGACCACTTCTACTCATTCCTCACACCTCTCAAGCCACTGGGCTCATCAAAACTCTGCCCAAATAATCTCCCCACATCCCTCTCCTCCTCCTTGAAGCTTCCCCTTAGGCAGAAAGCATTTCAAGAAGTCCTTTGGTTCCAACCAAAGTGAGTTACCTAAATTAAAGGTAACGATTTCTCTTAAATTATTTTCATTTATTTTGCTTCTCCAACCCCCAAACTCTTTTTACTTCCTTTATTTTGTAACAAAAAAAGTGTCCTCAATATACTAGGATGTTTTTATAAGAAGGATTCGAACTACACATACACACACCTCCATCTAATGGATGATGAACATAATGTTTCTGTGAATGGCAAGCTAACGCCTCACGAAACGATGATTGTTCAAATACATCTTACCGCCTCTCATGGTGGCCATTATGATGGCACTGTAATTAAGTGTGATATTAATGATACATAATTTATATATAAGCTTCTGTAATTCCATTTTATTTCATACCATTATTCGTTTCATGTTGTATATACGTACGATAATTTCATTTGAGGAAGTGCGGACTACCGCCCCCTTAAAATGATATGACTCGTTTATACCACACATGGAACGTATAAAGAATGGTGTTAATGAACATAAGTAACATATATAAAATAATATATTATACTGGAATAATAATATACCTATGTATCATTTGGATTCAATTCTTTTAAAATAAAAAATTAAATGGAAGTAGCGTTCGTGCGAACGTACGGACTACCGTCTCCACGAACACGATGAGATCCATCCTCCATCGTATCCATTAAAGTCTTATTATCATTTTAGGGATAAAAATAATGTTAATATCATTCTGATTATGAATAAGATATAATCTATCCATTACAAACATGTCTTACGTAACCAAACATTTAAGAAGAACGAATCGATTATCACCCGAAACGACGATAATACTAAGATATTATTAATAAAGCAATGTTAAAAGATCATATATGATATCATATTGATGTATATGATTATTGTATAATTTAATAAATGTTTTAATTATTATACAGGAGGTTAAACTACCCCAACCAAGGAAAAGTACAAGGTAAGGGGTTTTCATCTCACTCCTTATTCCCGTGAGATTCATGCCATATTGCCACCATCACCTTTTGTGTGGTGTATGTACTGCCCATAATTATATTCTTTGTGTAATACACTCTAATTTATGTGTATTTACATATTCATTGTATGATACCTCTTTCATGGGTTGCATGTTTCATAAGTTACCAAATTGGTAAGGGTTATTTTGCAATCTCTTCATTATCCGAGGTTGTTTATACGTAAAAATCTACTGGGATCTCTTTATTATCCACATCCATGTTTTCTTAATAATGTATTTCAAAACATTTTTACTATTTACAAGAATATGGGTTAAAGTCATTTATACCCTTATGTGTTTCGAAAAGAATCTTTCCGTCATTTTCCAAACAAGGCACTTTTAACCTTTTCGACAAATTTAAGGTAAGAATGTTTTTTTTAACTTATACGGCGGGTGCGGCTATTTACCGCCGTTATAAAATCATCAAAGCTTCCCTTACAAGATAATAAGAATATTTTCAAAAAAAATGTTTTATTTCATAAATATAAGACTCTTAAATGATTTCAAAATAGAAATAGATATTTTTCTAAAGTAGTCTTTATTTCATCTATGTCAACATCCTTTGATGAATTTTAAGCTTATTTGAAGTTGATTTATTATGATACAAAACATCCATATTTTATTGAAGGTTTTGTGATATTTTTGACTGTGGATAAGTTATTCTTATGTCACTCATGGTTTTTGTTTAGAGTATTGAAATTTCATAAGTTATTTGTAATCCGAATGTTTATGTTATATTTCAACCTTTCATTCAGATGAATGCATTAGACAAGTATGTTCCGGGTTGGGGACCGGTAAAAGTAAGACCTCCGGTTTGGTCTCCGGTTATTAGAGGAACTCCGGTTTGGTCTCCGGTTATTAGAGGCACTCCGGGTTGGTGTCCGGTTATTAGAGGCACTCCGGGTTGGGTTCCGGTTACAGTTATCCCCAAGGTCTTGGGACGAGGCCTTGACAAAGAAATTAAAGTTTAGCATTATGCATTCCATCATTATGAAAGTGGTTATTGATATTGCATGTGATTATTCGATTAGTAGAATATCCATGTGAATAAGTAAATGGCATTATTTCATTTTATTTATTCCATACTATGTTGAAGTTAAAGTTTAAAAGGCTTTTGTTTTAGTTATACATTGCCTTAAATGTTTATTCTTATTTATGAAAGTTTCCGCTATATTGTTATCCTTACTGGGAATTTGAGCTCACCCCTTTTCTATGTTTTGTTTTCCCAGGATGTGAAGAAGTAAATTATGAATGACTTGCAGGGATATTATGAGGGGTTAATAGTATGGACTATGGAGACAATATGTTGTTGTAGTAGTTTTTTTTATTTTGATGATGTAATGTAAAACTTATAAATATATCTAGTGTTTCCAAGGCTACTAAACCAATCGGTCTTTAGAGATTTGATCTTTCTTGTGATCATGCCAATGTTATGTAATTAATGCACCGACTCTGGGTAACTGGGGTCGGGGCGTTACAGTTGGTATCAGAGGAAGTTTAGTACAAACCTTGGAAGCTAGATTTAGATAAACTCTGATTAGAGCACGTAGACCTAAGATGAACTTTGAGGATTAGTATAGAAGAACTTTCTAGAATTTTGGTATTGTAGAGATTTTGTGAGTTTTCCGAGCAATACATCCCTGTCTGGATACGAGCAGGTAGAGGCGGCTCTGGCACAGATGTACCTTGGGGTAAAACCCGAAAACACCGCTTTGAGCTAGACTCGAACGGGAACTGGTGCACGACAACGGGCCTTGCTGCACTCTTGGTTACGACACTCCCGGGGGATATGCTTAGGATAACTCTCATTTTCTTTACAAATCATTATGAAGGGTTTATGAGTATATACTTCCTCAAAGAAAACATTTTTATGATTATGGATTATATCCATAAATAGTTCAATTTATGTTAAGTGTTTTATAAGTATGGGATTATGTATTTTGATTCATAAACTGATCTAGTGTATGCCATTGTTTAGAAATGGCGCCCAGTAGAAGGAATGAGAACTCCAGAAATGCACATGACCCAAAGAGAAGGAAGGATCATATCATTCATGGTCTTAAGCTAGAATTTATAAGAGAAATAGTCTCCCATGTATTATCATCATATGAAGAAATAATATCACGTGTTGATAAGATAAGTGAAGAGTTTACTGAGTCCTATGGCTTTGAAGGGAAGCAAGAGAAGAAAAGGATAGAAGAGAGAAAGATGGATAAAGGGAAGAGGGAAAAGAAGAATTTTCCCATATGTGGTAACTGTGGAAAGAAACACCATGGAAATTGCCTAAAAGGAATGGGAGTTTGTTATAAGTGTGGAGGAAAAGGGCACAAAGTACGTGACTGCAAGGGTAAGAAAATGGTTTCAAATGTACAATGCTTCATTTGCAAGGAGTTTGGACACTACGCGAACCTATGTCCCAGTCATCAGACTATGCCGCAAATGATGCTATTGGATAATAATCAAGTTATGATACTACCACAGATGAAGAGGAATGATTAGAGTTCTTATGTTGATTATGTAATTTGAGTGTTGTATCAACAATGTACTTGTTATAATAATTATGGAGTATATAAGGATTGTACTGCAGTACTTTTTCATTAAGGACTTGAGATTGTGTGGAACAAAGAAAAGTGACTCAATAGCAGGATAAATTTTTGGAAAATATATGGTTGAGAGAAAGATAAACCATAATATGGTTCTGATACCGAGTTAGTGATTTTAGAATAATACATGATTGATTTGGATAAATTATATTGGATATTCTTGACTACCTTTAAACTGATTAATGATTTGTATATTCCATCATTTTTTTGGGGTTTAAAACATTTTTGGATTGATGAAGTATATCCAGCATTCTATATGGAATAGGGGAGCATGAATGTAATCAATAAGGAATATGGTAATTCAGGATGTTTCAGTGTATTAAAAGAATACAAGATGAAGGTATTCATATGCTATTATGGGGTAAAAATGATCTATATTATGTTTACCTTCCTTATAAATGTTGGACTGTGAGTTTGGACAGAAGTATTTTGGATAGTTCTAGTTTGGATTATTTTGGATTACCATAAAAGGACAACCCAGAGGTCGGGCTGCAACCCGTCGCGTCCGGCAAGGCTGCGAGACTTGAACCCGCAACCGAAGGGCGACAAGGGTGTATCACCTACCACTGGCCCACGAGATGTCCTGGATTAAATAATGTAGTTTTTTTTAAAAGATCTGTTAGATGAATTATAAATTCATTTATTTTGGAACCCTGTACGAATAGTATAAATAGAATTTTTTTACGTTCTATTATCTTTTAGAGTGAAAGATGAGTTTGTGGTAGAAATTTATTAATGGATAAAACTATAATTATAAAGTAAGTATATCTCCTTATTATCTTAGCCAATCTCATAAATAAATTCCTCAACATTAATAAAATAAACTTAGAACAAAAATGTTGTCCTAGATGGTACCTTAAATCATCACTAATTTATGGCTTTGGGATTGTTGGCCTTTTCATAGCCATGTTCTCTACCACTCTCCATCAGATAATTGATGGTTAGATTTCTCTTCCATATCCATATTTTCCTACATGGAACCCTAGTATGTGTTATTTTCGGTAATCTTCATACTTTCCACTCTTTATTTTAAATAGAGGCCTCATTAATTCATTTTTCGATGTGGGATTTCAACTAAGATATTTTGAAACGTCAAAAATGTGTTATCCCAATACCCTATATTTTGTTGAACCGATGGTACTTCAAATCATCATAGATTGATGAGTTTAAGGACCTCAATTTTATACTTGTTTGTGATTGATGACCTCAATCACTACCAATAAATATTTACGTTTTTCCTCCAATTATATGTCTCTAATTGCCACCAATGTTCTCCTAATCGAGATCATAATTTGGTGGTGACCCTTTCATTTCTCTTTTCCTCATATTAAGACTAAATTTTAGTAACCCAATTTCTGATGTGGGTTTTCCCACAAATATATTTTCTACTTTCAACATTTTATTTTCAAAGAACAATTTCAAATTGCGAGGATGCAATTTATTGAAGGAGGGGAGAATGTAACACCCCAGGATTTCATAGTGTGTTATTTCTTAAAAATAATTCAATAACTTGCACTACACGCAACACCGAGTTCAATCACACCATGACGTACAAAAAAAAAAGCCATTAAAAGAGGTCATGAATAGTATTAACTACATTTTGAACTTTATATAATCCTTATAATTTTAGAATCCCTATTATGAGTTTCTTAGTCATAATGCAAGAACAGATTCATTTTCAGTATTGCACTTTTATCAACTTTTAATAGTGAAACCTTTTTAAATAAAATATTTTAAACTATCTGAATAAATTGGGACATCAAAAAAAATTTAAAATGAAACATCCCAAGCTTCCACGGTACGCTTTCCTTTGAATAAAATAGTAGCGTGTGTTGTACGCAACCTTGAATTTTAACACACGCCACAACCAATCAAACTAGCCGTTATGAATAGTAATACCTAAATTTTGAAATTATATATATTTTATATTTTAAAATGGACTTCATTTTTGGATTCAGAATATCGAATTTAGCCTAAGGTGAAATTTTGGTACTTTTCAGATAACTTTCATATTTTGATGAATAGTGAAAATTACTAAATTTTAATTAAAAACAACTTTTTTAATCAAAATAATTAATAGTGATAAATTGTGAATTTGAGTGGTTTTAAAGTATATTTAGAATATATTTTTACCATTTAATATAATTTTGGTCATTGGACATAATTTTACAATTAAACCGAACATAAACAAGTGTCAATCTTTTGATAGTTATTACCTCTTAAAAACACGTTTTTTGTTTTGACAGCGGGAATTAATTTTAAATTAATTTCTACCACTTCTGTGTTTTGAATTTAGAAAAATGGATTCCATATTTGGAATCAGGATGTCCAAATTGTGTAAATAGGTAACTTTTATTTTTAGACATTTTGAATAATTACTGTGGTAAATATTTTATTTACCATGGTTAAGGGTAAATCCGGTAAATAAGGGTTAAAAAATAATATTATAATAATACAAAATTACCCTAAAACGTGTCCTAACCTTATTGGTGGACACATACCCGACCATGGGCATCCTTGGGTCGATTTGGGGACCCCTTGGAGCCACTTGTATGTGGTAGGGACACATTATATTAATAAAGTTAAAATAAAAATAAAAATGGCATAAGCTTACATCTTTTAGAAGAACAATTTTTACATAGGGTTATACATGTTGGATTTTCGATTATAAATATTCATTAGAAATCTAAAAAGATTTCCTACATAATGATATTTTATTTATAATTTTTAGACATCAAATAATTTAAATTATTAATGACACAATAATGATGCAATGTTTACCTCATTAATAACTCATTTAAATAAATAAGATTATAATGATTAAAATATTATCTAAAACCTGTCCAATTATTATTGGTTGATGTTATTTAGAATATGAGTCATCTTATCTTCGACCTCAATTATTTTTGGACCATTATAAACCGAATTTAATTATATTATAAAGTAATACTTTCACTCTTTCCTAAAGAGCCCCTCCTCTCCCTTATAAAAGGAGACCACTTCTACTCATTCCTCACACCTCTCAAGCCACTGGGCTCGTCCAAACTCTGCCCAAATAAGCTCCCCACATTCCTCTCCTCCTCCTTGAAGCTTCCCCTTAGGCAGAAAGCATTTCAAGAAGTCCTTTGGTTCCAACCAAAGTGAGTTACCTAAATTAAAGGTAACGATTTCTCTTAAATTATTTTCATTTATTTTGCTTCTCCAACCCCCAAACTCTTTTTACTTCCTTTATTTTGTAACAAAAAAAGTGTCCTCAATATACTAGGATGTTTTTATAAGAAGGATTCGAACTACACATACACACACCTCCATCTAATGGATGATGAACATAATGTTTCTGTGAATGGCAAGCTAACGCCTCACGAAACGATGATTGTTCAAATACATCTTACCGCCTCTCATGGTGGCCATTATGATGGCACTATAATTAAGTGTGATATTAATGATACATAATTTATATATAAGCTTATGTAATTCCATTTTATTTCATACCATTATTCGTTTCATGTTGTATATACGTACGATAATTTCATTTGAGGAAGTGCGGACTACCGCCCCCTTAAAATGATATGACTCGTTCATACCACACATGGAACGTATAAAGAATGGTGTTAATGAACATAAGTAACATATATAAAATAATATATTATACTGGAATAATAATATACCTATGTATCATTTGGATTCAATTCTTTTAAAATAAAAAATTAAATGGAAGTAGCGTTCGTGCGTACGTACGGACTACCGTCTCCACGAACACGATGAGATCCATCCTCCATCGTATCCATTCAAGTCTTATTCTCATTTTAGGTATAAAAATAATGTTAATATCATTCTGATTATGAATAAGATATAATCTATCCATTACAAACATGTCTTACGTAACCAAACATTTAAGAAGAACGAATCGATTATCACCCGAAACGACGATAATACTAAGATATTATTAATAAAGCAATGTTAAAAGATCATATATGATATCATATTGATGTATATGATTATTGTATAATTTAATAAATGTTTTAATTATTATACAGGAGGTTAACCTACCCCAACCAAGGAAAAGTACAAGGTAAGGGGTTTTCATCTCACTCCTTATTCCCGTGAGATTCATGCCATATTGCCACCATCACCATTTGTGTGGTGTATGTACTGCCCATAATTATATTCTTTGTGTAATAAACTCTAATTTATGTGTATTTACATATTTGTTGTATGATACCTCTTTCATGGGTTGTATGTTTCATAAGTTACCAAATTGGTAAGGGTTATTTTTCAATATCTTCATTATCCGAGGTTGTTTATACGTAAAAATCTACTGGGATCTCTTTATTATCCACATCCATGTTTTCTTAATAATGTATTTCAAAACATTTTTACTATTTACAAGAATATGGGTTAAAGTCATTTATACCCTTATGTGTTTCGAAAGGAATCTTTCCGTCGTTTTCCAAACAAGGCACTTTTAACCTTTTCGACAAATTTAAGGTAAGAATGTTTTTTTTAACTTATACGGCGGGTGCGGCTATTTACCGCCGTTATAAAATCGTCAAAGCTTCCCTTACAAGATAATAAGAATATTTTAAAAAAAAATGTTTTATTTCATAAATATAAGACTCTTAAATGATTTCAAAATAGAAATAGATATTTTTCTAAAGTAGTCTTTATTTCATCTATGTCAACATCCTTTGATGAATTTTAAGCTTATTTGAAGTTGATTTATTATGATACAAAACATCCATATTTTATTGAAGGTTTTGTGATATTTTTGACTGTGGATAAGTTATTCTTATGTCACTCATGGTTTTTGTTTAGAGTATTGAAATTTCATAAGTTATTTGTAATCCGAATGTTTATGTTATATTTCAACCTTTCATTCAGATGAATGCGTTAGACAAGTATGTTCCGGGTTGGGGACCGGTAAAAGTAAGCCCTCCGGTTTGGTCTCCGGTTATTAGAGGAACTCCGGTTTGGTCTCCGGTTATTAGAGGCACTCCGGGTTGGTGTCCGGTTATTAGAGGCACTCCGTGTTGGGTTCCGGTTACAGTTAGCCCCAAGGTCTTGGGACAAGGCCTTGACAAAGAAATTAAAGTTTAGCATTATGCATTCCATCATTATGAAAGTGGTTATTGATATTGCATGTGATTATTCGATTAGTAGAATATCCATGTGAATAAGTAAATGGCATTATTTTATTTTATTTATGCCATACTATGTTGAAGTTAAAGTTTAAAAGGCTTTTGTTTTAGTTATACATTGCCTTAAATGTTTATTCTTATTTATGAAAGTTTCCGCTATATTGTTATCCTTACTGGGCATTTGAGCTCACCCCTTTTCTATGTTTTATTTTCCCAGGATGTGAAGAAGTAAATTATGAATGACTTGCAGGGATATTATGAGGGGTTAATAGTATGGACTATGGAGACAATATGTTGTTGTAGTAGTTTTTTTTATTTTGATGATGTAATGTAAAACTTATGAATATATCTAGTGTTTCCAGGGCTACTAAACCAATCGGTATTTCGAGATTTGATCTTTCTTGTGATCATGCCAATGTTATGTAATTAATGCACCGACTCTGGGTAATTGGGGTCGGGGCGTTACAACAACTTTTTACTTGGAAGAAACTCAACAAGTACCTATTCAAACTAATTAGTATGGTTTTAATTTTAAACAATGAACTCATATGATATATTGTGTACATGACATGTTCCAAAATTTCATGGCTGTACTACCAATTTAATGCTAAAAATACATGAAAACTATATATCCTAAACAATTTAATGCATTTATTATTTAGTATACAATAACCAAACATGATTAAAAGTTTTGAATATTACGTGAAATTAATTAAGAATTTAATTTAATATAAAACCTAATGATCAGCATGTACTGTCTACTTAATTACCCCCAAAAATAAGGTCGATGAGTTTTAATGGAGTAATTAATTAAATTTAATATTTCAATTTAAATAGGTAAAGTGCATGACATGTTCAATATAATCACACAACATGTACTTCTCTTCACCATATATCTGTAGTACATGCCTAGGGACTCAATGCATACTTATCTTAGAAATTTATGGAGTATATGGAATGTATAAATGATACACGATGTGTAATTCAAGTTACATGATTGTTAACCTATATGCGTAGCATATTAAATATGTGTGGTGTATTAATTATACGATGTGGTTTGACCCCATTTTTTCCATCTTGAAATCACATGGACTACATAGCGTGTAGTAAATATACACAATGTGTACATCGATAAATCCATGTGACACCTTAGGTAGTCTACACATTGTGTATTTTTTTACACACAGTATGTTCTAGTGACACGATGACTTAGAATCCACACAGGCATCCTAGTGCAATAAATAAGGATACATGATGTATAATAAATGAGTACACACAATATAGTTTTGTATTATCCAACCAGAACTCTTAGCTCCTCTGGATGGGTTTTTTAGATATGTTCTTTATTTAATTATTAACAAATATTTGTAATATGAGTGATAAAATAAGACATAGAAGAAGTAATTTCAATAATGGATCAAGAACGAATTAAAACTTGAAATGAATTTTAAATTTTAAATTTATAATGACCAATAATAAGATAAATAGTTATAAATTTAAATGTGACTACTTTGATAACATTTGATGGTTCTAAGAAATACAGAATCACTTATCAAGGACAATCCTAAATCATTAAATATCAGATTCAGTAGATCATTCATAGATTACACAAGATATGAACATCATGATCAATGAAATTTTTAGTTTAATATTGACAATAATATATCCAAGAACCAAGAGGGGATATTTTCACAATAAAGTTATAATTAACTTAATTAAATAGGAAGAAATATTACCTCATTCATGAGATCTTTATTCATAGTAAATAATGATCATCCAAAACACTTTTAAATAATCCTTAATTTTACTTGTTGGATCCAAGTGTAGAAACCCTCCTATGGTGATCCAAACATGCTTCTATGATCTCTGAACAACACCAATGAATCATTGGGCACTAGCATGGTAGATCGATCAACTTGAGTTGTTCATCGTGATAACTTCACCTTTATTTGGTATTAAAGAAATTATCTTTTATCTTCTCATTCTCGAGAGGATATGATAAGGTAGAGGATAATTCTAGAGATAAATATATTGTGAAAAATGATTCTTGATTAACCTCTCTTAGAATGTATAAGCGGTATATATACAGACATAGGGTTAGGGTTTTAATTTTAACTAATTGCACGAGTTCACTTTAATAAAATTTTAATCCCATGTATAACCACATGAAATGTATTAAAATAATAATATTATTCTTATTCTATGGCATATACTAACTAGCACAATGGTAAATATAATTTTACCAGATTGAAAATTAATATTTATCACTAAATATGATCTTAGTCTTCTCATCCTCAGTATTTATCAAATATGCAAATAAATTTTCTATTCACAGTCTAATGAATCAATATTTATTAAATATTCAATAAATAAAATAAATATTATATTCATAGTCCGGTGAATAAATATTTATTTAATATTTGAGATCAATAATCCTGAATTAAATTATTCCTCAGTCTTGAAAATAATATTTATTCTAATAATTAAATTCAAATAGAATTTAATTAGGATAAAAAAATTAGTGTGTTACCCTATAGAATTCTTTCTCATTGACATTATGCATTCTTTCCTAAAGTATAATATTACCGTCTAGTAACAGGTCAAGACAACCAAGAGTAAGAAGTTAGTGACACAACATTAATAACAACATACAAGTGTTCAATATGTAATATAATCCCTTTGTTACAATATATCATCAAGCAGGCTACACAATCATGTCATTAACTTATATGATTAATATGTATTTCTTTGACTATCTAAACTAAACTCTTCATTACACCATGACCATGGAATTTAATACGACAGTTCAATTTTAATCAATGGTACAAGATATCAACTTTCATAAGAATGGAAGGGAAAATCCTTCCTTTAATTATTAATTAATAACAGGTCGTTTGTGATGTAAACATAGAACCATAATTCTCAAAAATGTATGGTGTCATAGTTTTTATTAGTAAATCTAGGTGTGTGTGTCATGAAATGTATAAACAATAATCTTAAAGTATAAGGATCATTACACACACTCACATATAAGAATATTCAACGACACATAAACATGCATAATTCCTATAGCATTTTTTTATTCTCATAATATCCCATCTCATAGATTACCAAGTGTGAAATTCATGAGAAGAAGTCTCACCCACTTATGATTACTCAAAAATGATAGTTAGTATACTATTTACCCCATCATAGGATGTTTTCTGATTGTAGAACTAAAATTTAACAGATATCATCATAGCGTCTCAAGGTCCTCATCACAGTGAGGAACTACTATGACCTATTTTGACGCGACATATTCTCTAGTACATTTTCACATTAATTTAATATAGAGGAATATTCAATATAAGAAAATTTATTTATATTAATATTCAATTACTTGAATAATCATGTAATATAAATTATAAATTAGTTGGTTTTAGGGCACCAACTCCAACATAAACTTCATACACTTCATTAATATATGTTTTATATAGTTTTGTTTTTAGATTATTAATATCATGTATATTATGTTGATCATATATTTTACAAAATATTATCATTTAATTAAACATTTTTTTGAATTAAATTCCCTAATATCATTTTCAATTTATCGTAATGACATATATTACATAAGATCTAATTTATTTTCTTATCTAAAAAATACTTAACTTATATTCATGATATCTCTTTACACTCTATTTAACATACTATAGAAAATACGACATAACTTTTCTTTAATAAAAATAACTACTACAATGAAATTATAATATGGTATAAGTTAACTATGAAAAAATTACATCCTTTAAATTTTGGACTGAATTCATTTCTTATATCATTTATTTTTTTCAAATTCATTTTTTTAATTTTTTTACTTATATACTCATTTAAATTCCATCCCATGATTGATTTTTACAATCTTCTGGTTAGTTTGGATAAGGCATAATGAGTGGGTTTTCTAATAGAAGTCTACTCAGGATTGTATATGGTATGTGCGAGCCATGGATTGGTTGAATTCTTGGGAATCAAATGAACTAGTTTCCTTTGATGTTTGCATTAAGTAGGGAGTCTTTGGATAGTCTCCCCCATAAGGTTTCCTCAAGGTTAATACCAATTCTGTTGTGGTTTTAGGATCTCAGGTGAGTATTGAGATCATTTTCTACCAAAAAATGGTAATATTTTGGTAGCTTAATGTATGTATGTTCAGGAAAATTAGGATCCATCTATGGGAGAGGTGTATGATTTTATTCATGGTCTTTTCCTTTCTTATTCCATATGGTGGGAAAAAGTGATCATTGAATCTGATTTCCTTTTTGTTGTTAATTATATTTCCAAACATGGAGAGGATTTTCAACCCTATGGAATTATCCTCAAGAAGATATTGTCCTTATTGTATAACTTATATGCTTCTAGGTTTTCTTTTACTAAGAGAGGAGGAAATCTAGAAGCTCATTTTTTTTCTAGCTTTGGAAAGGATCGGGGTGACCATATCTGGAATGATCAATTTCTTTATTAGTTTTTAATTCTATTCTAAATGATTTTCTTTCAATCCAATTCATATTTCTATTCAATTTTTTAAATTCCCACTCATATTATAGGTTTATCTATAGGCTATAGTTTATTATATTATATTAACTAAATATCCAATGTTGATTACATAACTAAAATTCCTTTCGATGGAAATTATATAAAAAGTTCACACTTTATTTCATTATTCTAATTAATAGAAAATGTTTTTCTTAACTCTTTTTTTTACTAAATATTTACAATTCACTTTTGTTGTTTCATTCCAATTGCTATCATCACTATTTTATTTTATAACCTAAACTCCACTTTTAGCTATTCTAATCCAATCTAATACTAATTGGTTATTTTATTTATAAAGGTAATCATATAAACTCTATAACCATAGTACTTTCTACCACCTTGTATAATTGAATGCAAAAAAAAGGCTTTGACACCTACCAAAAAGTATTACTCCACCCTCTACTACAACTGCACCATTATTATATAATAGTTATTATTCTATGTTAACATTGTGAGAATGGACATTAGTTTCTTTTACCTTTAGGTTAGTTTTAAACAAATACTAACCTTGTTTTAAAATCAAGTTACTACAAAATAATCTATGACATGTTTATACTATAGTAACCAATGTGTAACAAATATTATTTACCAATTCAACCTCGTTATTGAATATACTATGCCTTTAATTACTATTTATATACTTTTATTGATATTATTTTAATATATTACCATATTTGGTTCTTAATATAACCATTTCATACAAATTATGTTATATACATATTGTCTAATGACATCTATTATAATTGTTACCATCAATATTCTATTATTTGGGATTGTTAACTTAATAAAATTTAAAATTTTATATATTTTTTGAAACACTGAGTACATATTATAGTGAATTATTTAAACATTTAGTCTTCTTCATTTAGTTTTCATTTAATGTTACCTTTATAACAACCCTCAAATTTATGGGGTAGTGATTTTGGAAGAAATTAAAATTATTGAACCTAACGCAGAAGATGTTTCTAGAATTAGGACTCAGATAAAAATTTAGAGGGTTGGAATATCTCAAGGATATTTTGTTAGATATTAATCAAGGTTTAGGTAATGTTTTTGGTTCTATGTTTAATGTTTAAGTGGGGTTTTGGTGAATCCCCTTACTGGTTTTTTATAGGCAGATAGTGACACTATGGCACTTAGGTCATGCATTGATGAACTACCATGAGGGGTGTCATGGATGGGAGGGTGAAGTAACCATGATGTGTGAGAGGGAGAAATCTACTTGGAGTCCTAAGACTCTTTGGGATGAGATGAATTGTACCGTGAACCATAAGTATTACGTCACAATGATTATATACAAGGGGTTGGAACCTCTGTCTGAGGTGGTCATGCTGCGACCCATAGGGGTCGCACCATGACCTTTATGGGTGAAATAATATAAAAAATTGACCCTCCCTTATGGTTACACCATGACTAGAAACCTAGGTTTTTTTAATAGGAGAAAACCCATTATTTTAGGGTCATCCCCCTCTGCATTTTTGGTCAAATAGGAAATGTGAGAGAGCCATTTCAGAAGGACCTCCCTTATTCTTCCACCTATTCAATACATCTCAAGGAGGTATTGGTTTTTAGGTGATTTAATTTATATTACTACTATCCTTACCTCTATTATTTCTTTAATTCTTTAACCACTAATTTTAGTGTCCATGGCTCGGGTTTTAGTGAAGATTTCCCCAGATTCTGGTGAGAATCATTCTAATTTGATGGGGATTTTTGTGTGGCTTGGCTAGAGGACGCCCCAAGAGAATGAACACACTAGGTTTAACATGGTTATGGTGATTCACTGATTACCAATTAGTTTTTTTTTCATTATTATTCTTTTTATTAAATTTAATACTTAATTATTTAGGCGTTATGGCTTGAGATAGGAGCTCGAGAGTTGATACAAGCTTAGACGAGTCATGGATGGGTTTGGTTGAGGATAAGCAGAGTCATAAATATGATAAATCCATGATCGAGGTTGGTGGTACCTTTAATACAATATCATATGATAGTTTATACAAGATTTTTCGTCTTTAGGTATTCATGGGACTAATTAAAAGGAAAGAGACCAAGTGTGCCTTAGAGAAAGTGAAAAAACAAGTATACTCTTGAACTTTAGGTAAATTGGGATCACTTGATGAATATATCACTAAGGGGTGAAGGTAAATATTATTTTAATGAGATACCTCAGGTAGGTCTCAGGATATGAGTTGAGACTTGAGTATCTTAGGTCATTTTCCTAGGGATTTTGGACAGACATGAGAGGCTTAGGCCTAAAACTAATGGATGAGATGACTGTACATATCATAATCAGTATGAAGAACCCTAATAAGAGTATATTGAGAGTTGGTGTGTGATATGAGAGAGACAAAACGTTTTTGGATTGATAATATGTGACATGGAGGTTTTCCTCCCAATAATAGGATTGAGGAGGGAGATGTGAGATTGGAACCTAGTGTGGATCATAGGAATTTCTGATGACTTGGCATTGAGATGCTAATGAACTTAGAGAAAGTTTACCTAGGACAGTCCATTGGTAATGGGACTAAGTTTTAATGTGGAATCAGAAGAGTATTAAACCCTCATTTTAAGGCTAGGGTAAGATAGATCTTAAGGGATAAGGTAACACCTTGGGGTGCTAGACACATCTTGGCGCTGATGAACAAAGGATGGGATGGTATTGAGATGTTGACACATGATGAGAAATGAAGTTAAGTCTAAAGTGTCTAGAATTTTAGGACAAGTTGGAGAGCTTGTGGGATGGGGTGTGTGACCTTATGGTTGTTTCATCCATGATTCTCATTGTGTATATATTGGATGATAAATTGGATGTTAAGACAACCTCAAAGATTATGGTTGAGATCTATGGATTATAGTGTTCCCTCCTCTAATAGTGGTTGGTTTGGGTGTTTAATAGATGAATTATCCTATAGAAGAGGGGATGGAATAGGCCTTACAATTCTTCCTTTACTGAGGAGGATTAATTTGGGTACATTCAATGCATCCTTCACTATGAGGGAATGGATTATCATGAAGAATTTTTTGATTGCAAAGGGAGTTACCCTATTTTATGGTTATAATTATCAAGTACGGAATAACATAATGAGATCAAATTTATTATCACTTTGTCTTGATGTTTATGAAACAATAATACATGGAATTAAAGTAAGTGTTTTTTATAAAATGTCAATGATGTTGATATAAAAGATATTGTTGAATTATAATGATAAGGATCACAATTAATTATAAAGAGCATTATTTAATCAAATATATATAAAAGTGATGAATTGTCTATTGACCAAAGGAATATAAGATAAGATTATTATATCAATGTAGGTTAAAGTAAATTTAATTATGTAAAGATATAGAATCTATAATATAGATATGATGATATGAAGATGAGTTCAAGTGAAAATATTGATAGTTTCTTAAACTATATGATTAAAGTGGTTAGGGATATTAATGGACCTAGTAATGAAATAAATTATGGTGATATTTTAAATAACATCACATGGAAATTACCTCCAATTTTAAATCCTAAAGTGTCTCCACTTGAAAAAGTAAATATTGGAGAATTATCTACAAATTACTTACACAAAAAAATAGTTGCATATGAAATGTTAATAAATAAATATAGTTATTTAGAGAATTATTTTAAAGATATAACATTTGAAGTTATTTAA
Organism: Viscum album; assembly: GCA_963277665.1. Taxonomy (NCBI): domain Eukaryota; kingdom Viridiplantae; phylum Streptophyta; class Magnoliopsida; order Santalales; family Viscaceae; genus Viscum; species Viscum album. Next base: position 187,956,025 of record OY728159.1, read on the forward strand.
AATTAAGAGTTTTAGGAATCAGAATTTAAATAATATATAAGTCATTATTTTATATCACTTTTAGAAAGGAAGTTTAAAAGAGTAAAGGTAAAATTTAAAGGTAAATTTCCTTTAACATTTTTTCATTATAGGAAAATTGGGCACATAACTGATAAATTTAAAAAAATATTTAATAGAGATGATGGTGAGTTTTAATTCTCAAAAAAACAAAGAATGAATTTTCCCCTTGGAAGGAATTTTAAAGTAGAAAATGGGACTGGGAAATTTTTGTAAATAAAGTTGTTGTTTAGTAAATAGGAATAAGATGTAGAGTAAGATCCATTAGAAGGTGTTGAAAATGAGTGTATCTCAAATGTAGAATATTTTATGATGGGTGTAGTATAGAAATATAAAACTAAATAAGATAATTAAGATCAACCAAAATGATTTATTTATTTTCAAGTGTAATTGGAAGGAGCTCTTGAGGAGGTTGAATTATAAATAAATAAAAGTCAGAAGATTAAAGTATTTTTGAAGGAATCCTCTAGTTATGTTGATGATCTTAGAGCATAAATTTACTTAATTGAGAAAGTTGTGAAGTAATATGAAAAATAACAAGTGAAACCTAAAGAAGCAGTAAGATATGGGTTTAAAATAACTCAAAATTAGAATGATCAGGCAACTTTTACAAAATTTCACTTATGTATTTATCATTTATGAGTATGATCAAAAAAAATTTATACAACTATTTCTATTTATTATAATAAATTTGGTCTCATAGATTATTATGGGGAAAATATTCTAATTGAGGTCCAAAGTTCCCCCCTTACACATTAATTAAAAAATATACCCAATGTGTAAATAAAGTGAGAGGTTCAAGGTTGTAAATTATAAATTTTAATAAAGGTGTGGATTAAAATTAAATGAATGAAATTAAAATATTCCATGGGTTATGTAAATTATATTACTAGATCCTTGGACTGAGTTGATAGCATTGAAATCCTTAGGGTGTTTAATTAGGTTTCCAATAAAATTAAATTTCTACACTTGATAAATTTTTATCACAACATGATATATCATTGAATATATAAAATAAAGTGTTATTAAAAAGTTTATATTACATGTATATGATAAAATAAGTATAAAGATGATATATAATATTATCTCAAAGACAAGATACACATGAACAAGACAAAATCCTAATATAAAAGGTTCAAAAGGTAAAGGACTAGAGAGAAAAAAATGGGGGAGGCACATGTCCTCTAACTCCTCAGTTGCCACCCCTATCACCTAACTGTGATCCACATTCTCCCCAATTTCACCATCATCATAAGACATAGTAGTGTCTAGTGGATCTCATCATAGCGAATACTCATGACACTACACATCCTCTTTAATTTATCCTAGTAAATGTTATATATAATCCCTAGGAATATGTTAACTGCTACTCAGTATTCTCAACTAATAGAAGTGAAATGATCAAAATAGAATGGGGTAGATTTGTGATATTTGGGGATAATATATCATCTATGGGAAATGCATGCTTATGAACCCAATCCTCACTAATGATAGAATTTGATATAGATATAAAAATAATATATGTCTCAATAATTGATGTGGGTTACACCCCAATAGTTGTAGCTATGGTTTACATAGTACTAATATCGATGAACAATGACTTATTAGTAGTCATAACACTATTAGAAGGGGAATTTGTGGTGTTTAATAGAGGATAAACACACTAAAAACTCTCATGGTTCATGGGTATCTCTCAAATTGAGATTGAGTCAGTATAGTGGGTGGATAGATTGATAATTGTAGTCTCATTAGGTACCTCTATCACCATTCTATTAACCTTCCTCTAGGAGTCTATCTTATTATAGTGTTGGTAAGTGGAAAATATCAGAATTTTTGGTATATCATAGGGAATAAATTAGATAAGGATGGATTTACTCTGAAATTTAAACTCATAAAGGACTTGATATAGAATTATATTAGTGTTATAAGTGGATGTATGGGTTGGGGGGTGATGGTGGTGTGGCTACTAGAGTGGTTAGTGGAAGGGGTGTAGTCCCATAGGATAGGTGAAACCTCATAAAGATCCATTTTTTGAAATCAATGATCTACTAGAGTGAATCCAAAAAAGATTAACTCATTATTTTTTGAGATATAAAGGGCTATGGATCATATTTAGGATGGGTATATAAAGATTTAGGTGTTAGTTTAGAATGGGAGGTATCCTGATAATAACACTCATCTACCTTCTCCATAAATTAATGTGTAATCATAACACCAATAATACCTCTTACCCTTTTTCTATAGAAGTATTATATTTTTTATTAATGGAAAATCAATCAAGTTAGCTAAGACCACAAAGAAATATCGAGTTTTGTTGACCTATCATTCCCGCTTTCATTGACGATGTTCTATAAACTATAATTTAAATATTAGTTTTATTTATCTACCTCTATATTTTTTTAATTATGGTATGGATTACTCATGGTATACCACACTCCATATTTCTCTAGTACTCCTTTTAGACAGTGATTATCAAAATGTGTTAGATGATCAATAATTTTCAACCAAGAAACTACAAACTTGGAAAAGGAATTTTTATCTAGAAACATTGATATCACCTTTTCCATGTTAGCTAAGGTGTAATCTAATTTAACCCATTTTGAGATGTAATCAATACACCAAATACTATATATGTGTCTGAAAGAATTAGGGGAAGGACCCTAAAGTCTACCCACCATATATAAAGAATCTATTCCTCTATTATGGATGGTTGTGAGATATCATATATCTTTTTGGTATTCTCATTTCATTGGAAATGATCACATGATACCATAAATCTCCATACATCTTAATGAAATGTTTTCCAAATGAATCCTATTGAAATAATATTTTCTTATGTACTCTTTGGACCATGGTTTTTTCCAATCGATTAGGAGATAAAAAAACTCTATCACACTTTACACTTCATTATTGAGCATGCACCAATGAATCAATTCATCTTAAAACTTCTTGAAAAGTACAGGATAATCCCAAAAATAATGTTTAAATTCAGTTAGTAATAATTTATTTTTTTTATATATAAATTATGGGTACATCATCCTAGTTTCCAAATATTTATAGATGTTAGCAAACCTTGGTCATGTCATGAGCTCTACTAAGAAGAGGTGTTTGTTTGGAAATTCATACTTAATTTCAACCCACTAATATCTAATTATATGAGGAAAATACATCTATGAAATATAGACAATAAAAATATTCTATGACTATTTCATATCTTTAATTTCAATGTCAAACTTCTGTAGAAATAGAATCCACCTAATAAAATGAGGTTTGACATCCTTATTATTCATAAAATATTTCAATACCATGTGATAAGTGTAGACTTTGACTTTTGAGAGTAAAAAATAGGTTCTAAACTTATTAAAATATAATACCATTACATTTAACTATACCTATATAGTGTAGTTGAATTGCATCTTTATAAGAGCCTAAATTGTATAATAGATTAACTTAAATATTCTTTCTGATATTTTACTAAGTGTTGTCCCTACTATATAGTCACTCACATCACATATAAGATCAAAGGGATCCTAACAATTTGGATGTAACATAATTAGGGTAGTGACCAATCGTGATTTAATCTCCTTGAAAGCTAACTTACATAACACTTCAGTAAAAACCAGTATTTTCTAAGATTCATTGAATCTACCACACCATTGTTCATTCTGAAAATTATTTGAACACTTCGATTTTTATGGGATCAACCTTGATCCCATATTTGGAAATCTGATGACTAAGATCAATTCAATCATTCACCATGAAATGAAATTTCTACTAATTGAGAATTAGGCATGTACCTTCACATATATCCAACACCAAGATGAGGTCTTTAAGACACACCTCAAATGATCAATAATAAATTAAAAAATAATCCATGAAACTTTTGATAAACTCTTTCTCTATACCATGTAAAATGTGTTTCATGAACCACTAAAATGTAGTAAGAGAATTATATAGACCGAAATACATGATCCATTAAGTTAAGGTTACATGGGGTCATGTGAAGTCATTATTTTCTTGATCTTATAGTACCACTGGAATATGATTATAACTGGAAAAAAATCTATAAAGTAGTAATAATCATGTAAAAAAACCATTAAAAAATTTATTCATTGAATGGAAGTGGAATGATATCATTACTCATTGAATCATTGAATTTTTTGTAATTGATACTACCACTTTACCCTATAACCATTTAGCTGTATATCAACTCATCATACTTGTCATTTGTTATTATTTATATTTTTTTATAATTTAAAGTGGAATAAACCATTAAATATATAAAATAGGGAAAATGATACCAATATACAAGATTTTCAATACCTCATTCTTTACAAATTCTTTTATTGGAGGTGTTAACTATCTTTGTGACTACCTCTTTTGATTTCTTCTTTCTTATATTATTACTTTATGAGTAGAAATTAAAGGAGTGATTCACTTGATATTATAAATTCTCCAAGTGATATCCATCTTCCATTATTTCATCTATTTAATCAATTTATGCTCTCGATCCTTCAAAAGTGTGGCAATCACTATCATCTGTAGAATTTTTCCTTATCTAAATAATGAATATCACATTTTACTTGGGAGTTATTTTGGAACCAAATTTGGTTTATTAATGATAGAGAGGACCAAATGTAATGAATCTAACTTCTATAACATGGATTCGATGCCAAATTTATTACCTTGGCATAGATGTAAGGGGTCAAATCCCAAAGGACCAATTATTTTAGTAGTTTTGGAGAACTAGATACATAAATGATACCCATTTTACATAGGGAAATAAAATAAAAATAATTTTAATGGAAAAAATTTGGAATCCTTAAACTCATTCCAAAAATTATTCTTCGTATCCTCAGGAAGGAAAAAATAAGGATAAGCTCAAATGATCAATAAGGTTTATATACAGTGGAAGATATCATGAATGAAAAAATCATAATCAATATTTCAAGGTAAATAACTAAAAACACATTCCATTTAATCAATAAATTGATTATTATAATTTTGTAAGTAATAGTCAATATGAAAAGTTAAATAACCAAAAACACATTCCATTTAACCAATAAACTGAGAATGAAATGAATCCAAAGATAATATCATAGTAAATATTTCATGGATAATAATAATAAATGAATTATCAATGAATTAAATACTTAATTATTGGAATTCATCATCTTAGGTATTATGATACCTGTAATGTCAATACCTTTCTTAAGATAGTTTAAACCTATTAGGTAAAAACCCATCTAATTTGGCCAAATGATTTGTCTCATGAGACCTGTAGATGCATTGAGGTGATATCTATAATCTGTACCCACCTATAACTTCACATCAAAAAAATTCCTTATATACCAAATAATTGATTTAATTCATGAATCAATATGCATTATTATCAAATATATTTATTTAGAAAGGATACAAAATTTTCAATAATTTCCTAGCTAATCAAATAACTTCAAAAGTAAAAACCACATATAAAAATGGTATATGGTTTAGGAAAAAATAATATCCACCATTCAAGAATATTTATATTTAAGATAAATGTAATTTCCAGTGAAAAATGATCACAATAAAGTGATTGTTTCAAGAGAAAGTTAACAATCACAAAAGAAAGTGAGATTGTACAATAACTTTTACCTATTTAGTAACTTTTAAATTGTAACCCATTGAATAATAAAATTGAAATGAAACATTTATAATCATGAATAAATATGTATTCATGTTAAATACATCATAGGATTAGTATATACCTCACATAAAATTGAATATGCACACATTAACAAATACGTCTCAATGAAATGGAAATTGGGACAGAATCCCTTACAATGATCATAATATTGAAGTGAGAATTAATCAATGATTAGATTATGTTTATAAGATGTAAATTCACATAAAAAATTGTAGATAAAATATAAGATATTAAAAATTCATTACACACATAATCTATGAATATCAAATACAACAAATAAGTAATATAACCCAATAAAAAGAAATTTAGTTATGAAATTCTTTACCACTTGGTAATTTTCAAGTAAAATCCCCTTATATAAAATAATTAAAATTGAGACTTAAAATACTATCAAGTGTGAAGGATTCATGATATTACATGTAAAAGGGGTGGTATATACACCATATAAAATAAATTAGGTGCATAACATTACAATACACCTCAATAAAGGGAAATTGAGATGAAGTCCCTTACCCCACACTTACTTTTGGTTGAAAGTTCTTTAAACTCTTGTATAATTGTTTTAAACATGTTATTAATTTATTTTAAAACCATATTAATATTTATAATATCATATATAATCCCCTTATAACATTTTAACACATGTTTGTTAATAATATTTCATTATTTTCATTATTTAGGATGTTAATTACCTTGTTTTCTCATACGTGTTTTTCCATGAAAGTTTGAGTTCATAAACATAGTATATATTTAGATAATATAAATAGTTATATAAATGTTATAAATATCATATTTAATCATTATATACATTTTTATAATGATTTTTTAATATTGTACAGGAAAAATGAATCGCATCACTTCATGAAGACGATATGCCATACGTACACACGAGCGAAGATATCATTCCCTTAATGAGTGAACAGGTAAGGAATTAAGTGATATATTAATATTCAAGAATAAATAAAATTTCATATATATCATATATATTCATTAAATTTTTCATTATTACTTTTCATGTAATGCATAAGTGAAAAATGAATCACATCACTTCACGAGGCTGTATTCCACTGTACACACAAGCGACATTATCGTATTTTAAATGGAATGGAAAGTAAAAAGGTATATGTTATATTATAATTATATAAATATAATATTTTCATAAATATCATATAAATGTTCCAAATACATCATTACATCCAGCCTTCAAAGGTGGTTATGGAAAATGAGTTACATTGGTTTGTGAGGCGATAGTTCGCCGTACACTTGATCGACATTTTCATTTCCCATTTGATGGAAGAGGTGATAGAAATTGGTCATGAAATTAACATAATAAAATATAATTATATTTAATATACATATTTTATTATATAATCATGTTTTAATAATATTTTAAATAGGTGGTAGAATAAACAAAATAAAAATACTCATTTAAGAACGTCACCTCTTCTTCGAATGAACTCTTTAGGTTTGCATGAAAAACATTCCTAGGATGGATTTATATTAAAAAAGGGTTATAGGATGTTATTAGGGGAGTAATTAAATTATTTGGGTAGGTATTTTCTGAACCAAATGGATTTGGAAGTTTGAATATGGGAGGAGAGGTGGTGACCTTTTATATTTGGGGGAGAGGACAAACATAGAATTTTTGAAAATAATCTATTAGACCCACATTTTTATCACATAAAAAGACTCCATAATGGATAATTATCAACTCTTATAGGTTATAAGTTCTAAATGTTTCTATAAAATTGGGTTTTTGACAATTTGGTAGGTTATTTTTAACCCTTAACTTCTTAGTTTAACCCCTCGGTAAATCAGTTTTTACCTTAAGAGCGATAATTAATTTTTACTACTTTTTCTATTCATTATTGTCAAAAATTAAGTCAAAATTATTAGATAATATAAATTATGATGATTCAAAATATTTAATCCATTTTTAAAAATTAAATTCATACAATTAGTATAATCTAATTTAAAATTATACCCATAGACGCGATGAAAAATGTGTTTCCAAAGAGAAAATTCTCATAAGTATAAAAGGTTTTAACATCAAAATTCAATATGAAATTGATTACACTGACATATTTTTTTTGAATATAATTTAATTAAACTAAATTTAATATAAAACTAATTTAATATATAATTTAACTTTGTAAATAATTTAAATGAAAAGGTATTTTTGAAATAAAAATTTGTATTTTTCACTATTCATCAAAAAATAAAATGTATAAAAAAATCCCAAAAATTCATACTAAGATAATTTTGATATAATGATTAAAAAAATTAAGTTTATTTTATAAAATAAATTTTCTGAAATTTTCAAAAATTAATTTTATCATAAGTTTATGATAAGCGACAAAACCGTTTTCTTTGAAAAAATATAGTTTTTTAGAAAACATATATTTTTATTTAAAATGATTCTTATTTTATTTATAATCAATAGATATCCATTTAATTTATTTTATACATGTGTAAACCATATAATTTTCATAATTTATTTAGTACTATTCGTACTAACCAACTTAATAACTATGTCATAATGGTCATGTTTAATTAATATTTTAATAGAGTATTTTCATTTAAACCTGACATTACATGCATCACAAATTATAAAAGAGATTGAATTTATTTAAAAAGAAATAAATCATAAATTCTTGGGGTGTTACATTATTCCCTCCAAAAAAAAATTCATCCTCAAAATTTCATGGATATTACCTTCTAAACTGATGAGTGTAGTTCTTCTTCATAACTTCCTTTGGTTCCCAGATTGCTTCCTCTATTTTTTTATTTCACCAAAGTACCTTTACTAGACAAGTCGTCTGATTACTCAATACTTGATCTCTAGTATCAAGAATCAGGATGAGTTATTAATTGTATGATAGATCAGGTTCCAATTTTATTTCATCATTGGTGAGTACATGCATTGGGTTTGGAATGTACTTTACTAACAATGATATATGGAACACATCATGCAATTTTGATAGATTTGGTGGCATTTATAAATGATAAAAAATAAATCTAATTATTTGGAGGATTTAAAAGGGTCTGATGTACCTAGGGATCAATTTCCCTTTCTTAATTAACCTTATAACACCATTTTATGGAGATACTCTCAAGAAAACATGTTCTCACACTTGGACTTCCAAATCCTTCCTCTGATTATTGGCATAAATATTTTTCCTACTTGGAGATGCTTTAATGTGAGCCTAAATAGTCTTTAATTTTTTTATTGTCTCTTAACCAAGTTATATTCCTATAAGTTTCCTTTCACCAACTTCATACCATCAAGTTATAGTATCCATAAGTTTGAGGATGGTAGGTAGTTCTCAAATAAATATCAGTTTTAAGAGCCTTCTGAAGAATCTTTTAGAATTTTGTTGTAAAATTGGGATTATGATCATACATGATCAAAAGAGGTGCACTGTGAAGTCTTAAAACATAATTAATATTTATCCTTACAAGGAATTCAAGAGGTAAATCTTCTCTTATAATGAGGAAATGTGCATATTTGGTTAAGAGATCAACGATAACCCGTACTACACCATTCTTTCTAGGTGTCTTTAGTAGTCCTATAACAGAGTCCATAGTAATGTTATCCCATTTCCACACAATAATAGGAAGAGGTTGTATGAATCTTCTTAGATTTTTTTTCAAAAATTTCACTAGTTTAAAAACCAATCATCTAGACACATTATCTATAATTTCCCACTTCATGTTATCCCATAAAAAATGTTCCCTAAAATACCTATACATCTTGGTGATAACTGGGTGTATAGAGAAATTTGATCTATGAGAGTCATACACCATTATTTTTTTAGCTTAGGAATATATAAAAAACTTATTCTCTTTCCAAATTTAAAAACACCATCTTCACAAACAAATTCTGCTAATTTCCCATCATTCATAGCTTTAATTTTCTTCTGAAATTTATCATCATCATACTAAGAACTTTTTATCTTTTCTTATAAAGATGGTTTCTAAAACATTTGAAAAAGGAGTGATATATCCCTTTCCTTAATAATTTCTATATCTATATTTTTTAGATCCATGAGAATAGGGTCCCTATAAATCCTCATTTGGGTAAAATTTCCATGATATTTCCTACCCAATGCATCTGTTACCTTATTTACTTTCCCTAAGTAGTAGTATATTGAGAAATAATAATCCTTGAGTAGCTCGAGCCATCACCATTGTCTCATATTGATCTATTTATATGAAAAGACATATTTTAGGCTTTTATTATATGTGTATATCTCACATAATTCACCATATAAATAATGTCTCAATATCTACAAAGTAAATATTATATCTAAAAACTCAATATAATGGATTTTCATAGTTCTTTTCACGATTCTTCAATTTTCTTGAAGCATATGGAATAACTTTATCATTTTTCATCAGGACACAAAAAATTCCCTTATTTGATGTGTCACTATATATAAAAAATTCGTCATTTCTATATATTAGAGTCAAAATCAAAGCATTGACCAATATCATATTCAGTACATAAAACATTATTCACATAACTTTATCCAAATGAACTTAACCCCTTTACATGTAAGCTTGGTTGATGGGTTATCCAATAAAGAATTTTTTTGAATGAACCACTAATAATAACATTCCAAACCAATGAAACTATGTACCTCAATTATATTCATTAGTGTAGGAAATTATTTAACTACTTATGTCTTCATAGGATCAATTAAGATTCCACCCTTGCAGACAATATATCCAAGAAAAGAAACTTCTTGAAGCTAGAAATCACAATTACTAAATTTACCATATAACTCCTTATTTATAAGAGTCTCAAGAATAATCCACAAGTGATTCTCATGGTACTAATAGTTTTTATAATAAACCAAGATATCATAAATGAATACCCAAAAAAATCATCAAGATATTCATTGAATACTCTTTTCATTAAATTAATAAAAATAAAGGGTGTATTATTTAATCCAAATGGAATTACTGTAAACTTGTAATAACCATAACTCATTTTGAATGATGTCCTTAGAACTTATTCCTTCTTTACTTGTAATTTATGATACCAAAAATGAAGGTCTATATTTGAAAAATATTAGGCTCTATGGAGTTGATTGAATAATTCATCAATATGAGGCATATGATATGTGTTCTTTATTATAATAGCATTTATTTACCTACAATCAATGAAAAAACTCATGGATCCATATTTTTTATTAATGAATAGAACATGGCCTCTCCATGGTGAAACACTAGGGTGAATAAATCCCTTATCACACAACTCCTCTAATTTTTTCTTCAACTCCACTAATTCCACAACATACATTATATAGGGAGTATTTGATATTAGTATTACATCAGGGATTAAATCAATGGAAAATAAACTTCATGCTATGGGGTATGTTTAGTTAATTATTTATGAAATACATCAATGTATTCCTGTACAATAGGTACATCATCAATTTGATTATCACCTTCTCCATCCATAGATTTTGTTTACCCTTCTTCCCTAAGAATCTCATTCATAAGAACTACTAGTGGTGGATCTAGACCTGACTCAGACAATGAAGTATCTTATCTAAAGATAATTAATTCTATATTTTAATTATGATTCATAATTTATTTCCTATTATAATAAAAATTTTCATCATATATTGAAATAAAATATATACCATGGATTATATAGAATTTTAACATAGGTATGATAATATGGTTAGTAAATAAATCATGTTTATGTGTCATATTAGGGATATCCTAACACATCCTTATGATAGTGAGACTTCCATTAGGAGTTTTAACTAATAACTCCCTTCTTAAAGTGCTAGGTAAATATCTAATATTATTGAAAAACTTAAAATATATTGAATAATGTCAGGATACAGAATCAAATAAAGTATTATCTAAATTTTAATATAGGATTAAAGTATCCATAACCACATAAATGGGTACTTCCACCTCAGTTATAGTGATCACATAATCTTATCATTCTACCTTTGGCCTCTTCTATAGTAGATTACATTGACATTTGATAAAATTGTTTGTATAGTGTCCCATATCCTTACAGTTTAAACACTGAATAATAATACTTTATTTCTTACCTTTTTATTATTTATATCGATGATCATTATGTCTACACTAATAACAAACTCCCAATACCTTCAAGCACTTCATTGGATGATTCTTTCCATAGTTCTCACAAGAAAGAAATTGATTAATTCTATTCTTATTCTTTGATGAATTACCTTTGTCTTGGTTAGCATTCAACCTCTTAATATCATAATTTCCCTTGAACATGTAGGATCTTAATAATTACTTCTCTGTTTTGATGGAACATAAAACTATTTAATTATATGATAAAAAAGTTAGAGAGAACATAACCCTTTAAATACTTGGCTTAATAACTTCAAATGAATGGTCAATATTGCACTTCATGTTTCATATGTAATCCGTAGCATACATAGATAACCTTGTAAAGGTATCCTCATACTCAGAAATTTTTTTTATTACCTTTTCTTCAATATGAGAAACTTTCTCTTATTTTCAGTTTGTTTATCACTGGGGAAATATTTTAGAATAATGTATCCTTAAAATCTTGATATTCCATGAGTTTTATTTCCTCTTCCTCCCTAGTATTCTGGATCAATGACCACCATTGGTCAACATCACCTTTGGGACAATACACTGTAACTGTAACCATTTTCTTTTCATCACATCCCAAGGTAATAAATATTTTCTTAAGAGACTTATTACATTTCTTGACTACCATTGGATTAATATTCCCAAAAAATTATGGGAGATTCTATCACATAAAGTGATCCAACAAAGGATAATCACACTATAGAAGAGGTTATTCCATCTAAGCAAGGTTATTTGTCAAAACCTGATTAAGATTCTCTACAATAGGCATTATATACCCTATTAAAATACTATATGTATTGAATTACTCGATAGGGAAATCTCTAAATTTCCTATGAGTATAAATACCTTTCATTGCAGCACCCCTATATATTATTATTATTTTTGAATTAATTTAATCTTTTTGTTATTTTTCATTTTAGGTGAAAATTGAAATAGTTATATATATATATATATATATATATATATATATATTAAAAATAAGTCAACCATTCATTTCACACAAAAAAATTGTATTGGGATACACAAAACACTAACTTGGATTACGCTACATGCACACTAACTTGGCATGCACTACACGCAACACTGACTTGACATACATTACACGCAATACTGAGTTTCTATGAAACATCATTTTATTATTATAATTATTTAAATGAGTTAATTATAACCTATAAATTAAAACATAGTAATATAAATAGTAAAAAGTACCTATAAAATATTTTTATAATGGTTTTATATAAATAAAACATATTTATAATGAAAAATATAATTTTTTGTAAAGTCTTTATATGTTTAAAAATACTATTTTATCGAATGAACTGCTTTTCAAGTCATTCTATAAAGAAAAACAAAATTAATTTTAGACACATATAGAAATTGAATTTAATAAAATAACCTTTATTTTTAAATTTATAATTCTGATATTATATTAGGGTGATTTGTTTTTTGATTTTTATGGAAAACTTTATTTTTTTGATGAATAGTGAAAAATACTGCATTTTAGTTATTAACTGTCTTTTCGTTTAAATATTTGTTAATGTTAAATTATACTTTAAATTTGTTTTAAGGTCACATAAGATAAATTATAATTCTATTAATATAATTTATGTCATTATAATAAATTTCACTTTTAAATGAAATATAAAAAAATGTAAGAAACATTGGAACATTTTTCTACTTAAAAAACCTGTTATTTCATCCTATATGCCGGATTATCATTAATCTTCATTTTTACAATTATGTGAATTGAATTTAAAAAAATTTAAATTAAAAATTTTAATCAGTATAATATTTATATTATAATTATATCATTTTTATTTTGACCAAAAAGATTAATAAAAGTGATTAAAAATAATCACAACAATTAACGTCAAATTAAGCTTAATTAAGAACTAAACCTTAATATTAGTGAACCAAATTACATATACACTTGTACAAAACCCATTTAATAGAAATATATTGGAAATACACCTCCCATTATTTATTTTATATGTTTTGGTATGAATTTTTTTAGGTAATAACATGTGTACACCTAACTTGTTTTCAAAAATTCCAAGTGAGTCCTTTTCCTTCCCTATAAAAGGCCACCAACTCTCCCTCTTATTAACACTCTCTCAAACCAATTAGGTTTGAAAAATACCTAACCAATAAAATTATAAAAATCCCTCCATAACTCCTAGATTCCTCTCCTTGGGTATAAAGTAATCCAAATAATCCTTTTGGCACAAACCAAAAGGAGTTACCTGACTAAGAGGTAACATGTTCTCTCAAGCTCCTTTCTTTTATTTTATGTCTCCATCCCCTCCAATATCTTTATTCCATGCTTGTATTAAAAAAAATCTTAAATATACTGTGATTTTGTTATTACTTCTACCTACACTTAAAAACACATCCATCTAATGGGCAACGAACATACAATTTATACGTACAACGAACTACCACCTCACTAAATGATGATTGTTTGTTTTTCCTTTACCACCTCTCATGGTGAAAATTATGATGGAATATAAGTTTATATATGAAATATATTATATTTATTATGATTTTAATATTATTTATTACTTTTATAATACATATATTTTTACTTTCTATTTGGTGTAAATATGATAATTCTGTTTGAGGAAGTGTGGACCACTGCCCCTTCAAAGCTACACGATTTATTCATACACTACATGGAAGGTATTAAGGATAGGTTTGTGAATATATATGATATATATTTTATAATAAATCTACTCTAATAATGATATATAAACACACACACACACACATATATATATATATATGTCTTTTACTTTATTTCATTCAACAAGACAATTAAACGAAAATAGAGTTCATGCATACGTATGACATGCCATCTCCATGAAAGGTGTATTCCATTTCATACTTATATATTATATGGATTATTATAATACAAATATAATGAATATAAATTATATTTAAATCATGGTTTAAATTATATAAATCATGATATAAGTATAATGACCAAAGATATAATAAATTAAGACACATGCGAAAAACAAAGTGGATATTACCTGAAGTGAAACCTTAACATAGAATTGTTAACAAGAAGGTAATATAAATCCATAATAAAACCATATATGGTATTATAAATAGTAATATAGTTATATGATGGATTTATAATAAATTTATATTTATCATACATGATTTTTGAATGAGTATGATGAGATTCAAGACACAAGGTAAGAGGATTTCATCTCACTTTTTATTTCCGTGAGACACATGATTTATTCACCACTAACTTATTTTATGTGGTGTATATAATGAAAATGAATGTATTATATATATTATAATTAAATTTATATTTATTTGCATATATATTCAATTATATTTATTTCATTGGGTTAATGTTTCAAAATTTACCAAATTGGTAAGTAGTTTTGTCTCAAATTTCCTTCTTTGGGTCACATGTTTTATTATGCACCTATATTCTTTAAAAAGTTGTAAATTCTTACAATTTACATGTTATAAAATGAATATAATCATTTTAATGATATTTTATTCTTCATGTAATTTCATTTTCTGACATTAAGAGTATGATCCCATGTAACCAAGTGGTAAGAGTTTATTGAAACGATATCATCACTTTTCGAGATTGTTAATGATTATGCGTATTTTGGTGAAATATTATGATCTATATATCAAGAAAAATCATGAGATTTATTATCTTCCATTTATTCAATATATATCCATGTATTAGTTCCATTTTCCCACTCTTTGGTACTTAAGATAATTAAGAAAATGTTTTTAAGAAAAATCTGACCGTATCACTCTCTTTGATTAGAAATCTGTTTTATTTAAAAACCATGTTTTCAAAAATGTTTTCAATTTTTTTTAAATTATATTTGAAGATAATTTTCAAGGGAAAAGGATTTTAAAAATATTTTATGGTTTTAAAATATTTATTTATATGTTTTAAAATTTATTTATAAAGAAATGGGTTTTAAAACATTTTCAAGATTTATTTATAAGTTTACAAAGTATATTCAATGAATTGGTTTTAAAAACATTTTATAGATTTCTTTATAAGTTTTCAAAGTGTTTCTAATGATTTTTTTAATATTATTTTATAGGGTTTTAAGGGAAAAAAGTTTTCAAAATCATTTCAAGCCTTCTTTCTAAGTTTTAAAATTATTTTAAAATAAAATTTATTTCAAAAAAGTTTTATGATTTAAAAATACTTTTTCAAAGAAGAATGTTTATTTTCCTCAAGAAATGTTTTTAAAATATCATTTCAAGTTATTTTACATCTAATATGAAATTTTTTGATGTTAATCAAGCCCTTATAGGAAATTATCCAAAGGTTCCATTCATATTTCTTCTTGAATGGTTTATGTTTTGATAGAAAAATTATTATGACACCCATTTCACTTCCACATGTTATATGCTTTTGAAACCCACTTATCTTTATGGGTTATGTTTTGATGAGTTGATTCTGAAACCTATATATTTTACATATGTTATGATGTGATTAAATGTTAATGATACCCATTTCACTTCATGGGTTATTATTTGAAGTTTATAAAACCAATATCTTTTCATGGGTCATGATATGATGAATGTTTTTTTGGCATAATCAAGTATTATTTCATTATGTGATGGGTGAGACCTATATATCCGTCTAATGAATTGGGTAATGATAAATGTTTTATGAGCTCAAAGGGTATATGGGAGGGCATACCAATTCCAAAACAAGATCATATACGGGTGAACGTACCAAGCTTGAAACAATATGGTATAAGAGAGGACATCCCAAGACCAAATCAAGAGGGTAAATGGGAGGACATCCCAAGCCCCAAAAAGAGGGTGAATGGGAGGAAATACCAAGATCGAAAAAACAAGGTAATTGAGAGATAATCCCAATACCAAAACAATAGGGTACACTAGAGGACATCCCAATCCTGAAACAATAGGGTACACGGGGTATACCAAGCATAAAGTAGGTACAAAAGTTATTAACCCAAGCCTAAAATGTTATAAAGGCCTTGGTAGGCCACCTTAACATATGAATTTTATATGCATATGTGTTTTAAAAAATTCCATTTTTTATTCCTATGTTATTCTTTCATGACTTATGTTCATTATTTTCTTATGATTCATGTCTTATGAACTTCCAATCTTTATTATGATATCTGATATATAGGGTATGATCTTTAAATGTTATGCTTATGTTACATATCCTTTAGTTCATGTTATTCTTACACATTTATTTTATTTACCCTTATTGAGCATATGAGATCACCCCTTTCTTATGTTTACTTTCCCTAGGATATGAATCAAGGTTTTAGGTAGAATTAATAAAGGTGGAGATATTTATAGGAGAGGTTGAAGATCTTTCACCAGGATAAAAGGTTTTGTTTCCAAGTTTCCAAAGACACGAAACTATTATGGTCCTCGAGCATGTATTTTTTTAATGTACTAGATATTCATATAAAATTATGTAATATCCATGTATGTTAAGCATGATTCACTATAATTGGTATTAAAGGAAATACTTATTCAACCTTTAGAAACTTGGATGATAAAACTTTATTGAGACCCCTAGGTATATTTATAAGGATATTCTAGGGATGTATCTAAGTATAAGTATAAGGATGTGTTAATGTTTAGGTAAATATCCTGTAATTTTGGTAAAGTATAGAGTGAGTGGTTCTCTATCAATACATACCTATCTAGATACTACAAGTGGATGTGGATATATCATAGATGTACCTAGGGGTAAACAATATGACAAGATGTTCTGGAACTGACTTGGGGTAATCTGGTAAATGAAAATGGGCCTTACTGCACACTTGGTTTGACACTCCCAGGGGATATACTTTGGGAATTCACAAAACCCTTCACAAAACATCTTTAAGGATTTAAATATAAGTTTTCTATGAAAAAACTTGGATAAACCTTTAGTGTCATAGATTAAGAAAGGTGTTATGATTCAGAAATCCTATAAGTAATTATTTTTAGGATTATGTGGTTTCTAGCTATGATAAGTAATTCTCACACTATGTTTTTGGTTTTAGTCAATTGTAGGAACCATAAGGAACTATATTAATGTTTAATATGATGGAAAATTTGATGATAGGCAGTTAATTGGGATGATAATTGGAGTAAAATATGTTGTGATCATGCCTAATCAGTTTTCATGGAACATGATTAACAATGTATACCTTAACCAACTCTCAGACCCCCTAAGGAAGAGAAAGGAGTTCACTGAGAGTTCGGGTATTGGGGACCATGGGGGAAAGAATATTTAGTTTTCCTTTGTGTCAAAAATGTGAAAATAATCACCTAACTGAATGTCTTAGAGTAACAAGAAGATGTTTTGACTGTGGAAAATAAAGACACAAAGAAAGTGACTGTAAGGGAAAAATAATGAGTCTGGTTAACAAAATGGATGAGAATATTGGCCTCCCAATTCATCATTGAAGGTTAAGTGTGGAATAAATGGTCATTATGAAACTCAATTTCCCAAGAGGAAAACTTCTGAAGAGAATTAGTGATGAGGTGTGAGTAATGGTTACATTTATGATAATGAAGAGACTATAGATGAAATGTGAAATGAAAGAGGTATTCTGTAATAGAATGAGGTAGCATTGTTAATGACTTAAAGATGAATTAATCAAAATTTTTATGTATTTGGACTCAATAATTATGAATGGTGAAATTATATAAGGATTTTCCAGTTAATGTTTTTCTCTATAAGGATTTACAAGAATATGTTGAATGGATTTTATGTAATAGAAAAGTGATTTAATGGAAAGATGATACCATGGAAAATACATGATTAAGGGAAATATAACCTTAATATGTTTTGTATGTTATGATAATGTTGTTTGGATAAATATATGTTTGATATAAGTAAATTTTATATTATCGATTAACTTGGAACTAATTAAGGACTTATTGAAAAGTAGTTTATGTTATCATAGATAAAGTTTAAAACTTCTTGGATTTATGTAATATAACCAGTAATCTATTGAATAAGGAAGCATGAACTTTTTCCAAGAGTATTTATGATAATTCAGGTTATTACCATGTTTCAAGAGAATATATGATAAGGGTATTCAAATGTTAGGAATTTGAAAACAAAGAACTACTTTGTGATATATTGGGGCTCAAAGTTAAGCTGATTTTGTGACTTTATTTCTATTTTTTTTGGATTTTCATCATTCATAAGGGTTATAAGGTTAACCATTTATGGGATGTATAAGTTAAAAATAAGTTTAAGTTTGTGAGATTAAAGTATTATCTCACCACATGAGGATTCATGCACATTGGATAACCTGCTCTAACAATTTTGTGTTGATGGTAACTGAACAGAGATGGGATGACTTATCATGGATCTCATGATCTGTTAGTGCTTCAGGAATGAAAAATTCTACCCCCTTTTGGAGAAAGAGGTGAAGTGGATCAAGTAACAAAAAAGGGTGAGATTGTATTAAAATCATGAAAGTATATCTTTTCATGAAAATTCTTTAACTTTAGGAAAAATGATCTTGATATAAAAAAATGTTATCCTAGTACCTTCATTTCCAATGAATCAGACGGTCCCTTAGTTCATAATAGATTTATGACTTTCTGATTATTAAATTTTTCCTGAACTTTTTTTCTATCACTCTCCATAGGATCTTGATAGTTATATTTTTCTTCCATGTCCATGTTTTCACTTCCCACCTATGTTCCACTATGTGGAAATCTAGTTATATTTTACTTAGGGTAACTGTTACGGTTCCAACATTCCCTTTTTAAGGGAAGTTTTAATATTCATTTTTACTATGTGGGTTTATATGAAAAAAACTTTCAGGTATTAAACCTTTGATAACCCAGAATAATTTTGAGGAATAAATTCATTTCTAGGGGTTTAGATTGTAACACCCTAAGATTTTATGAATTATTATTTTTTGAATTAATTTAATCTTTTTGATATTTTTAATTTCATAGGATACTAAAAATGGTTATATATATATATATTAAAACACTATGTCAAACATTACTTTCACACAAAACCAAATTGGATTATGCTACATGCAACACTAACTTGGATTGTTCTATACACAACACCTACTCAACATGCACTACATGCAACACTGACTTGGCGTACGTTACACGGAATACCGGGTTTCTATGAAACAAAATTTTATTATTATAATTATTCAAACTAGTTAGTTATAAGCTATCTATTAAAACATAGTAATATGAAAAGTAAAAACTAATTTTAAAATATTTTTTGTATTGGTTTTATATAAATAAAACATATAGATAGTTAAAAATATAATTTTTTTAAAGTCTTTATATGTTTAAAAATACAATTTTCTCGAATGAACTGCTTTTCATGTCCTTCTGTGAAGAAAAAAAAAATTTATTTTAGACACATCTAGAAATTTAATTTGATAAAATAAACTTCATTTTTGAATTTATAATTTCAAAATTACCTTAGGGTTAATTTTTGGGATTTTTCTGAGAAACTTCATTTTTTGATGAATAGTGAAAAATATTGCATTTTAGTTAATAACTGCCTTTTGTTTAAATAATTATTAAGGTTAAATTATAATTTAAATTTGGTTTAAGGTTACATTAGATCAAGTATACATATATTAATAAAACTTAGGTCATTATAATCAACTTAAATTTGAAATGGAATATAAAAAACTTAACAAACTTTTGAACATTTTCTACTTTAAAAACCTATTATTTCGTCCCATCTGTAGGATCAGCATTAATCTTAATTTTTCCACTTCTATGAATTTAATTTTTAGAAAAATACATACAACATTTTAATCAGTATAATATTTAGTTTATAATTATATCATGTTAATTTTTGACAAAAAATATTGGTAAAAGTGATTACAAATTACCACAACGATTAACGTCAAATTAAGCTTAATTAGGGAATAAACCTTAATATTATGGGACCAAATGACCTATAAACTTGTAAAACACACATTTTATGGACATATTTAGTCCATAAACCTTCCTTTATTTATTTTTGGTGGTTTTTAAATATATTTTTAGGTAAAAACATGTGTACACCTAACTTGTCATAAAAAATTCCAAGTGATTCCTTTTCCTTTCCTATAAAAGGCCACCACCTATCTATATTATTCACACATCTTAAATCATATAGGTTCAGAAAATAATTTAACAATAAAATTCTAAAAATACCTCCCTCCCTAATATATTCCTCTCCTTGGGATGAAATCAATCCATGTAAGCCTTTTGGCTCAAACCAAAAGGTATTACCCGACTAAGAGGTAACACCTTCTCTTAAGCTCCTTTGTTTTATTTTCATTCTCCACCCTTAAAATATCTTTATTCCATGATTTTATAACAAAAAAATTATATTAAATATACTAGTGTATTGTTATTACTTCTACCTACACTTACACACACATCTATGTAATGGGTAATGAGCATACTATTTATGTGTATAGAGAACTACCACCTTACTAAACGATGATTGTTCATTTTTACTTTACCACCTCCCATGGTGGACATTATGATGGTAAATATGTTTATTCATGTCATATATTATATTTATTATGTATTTAATATTATTTATTCCTTTTAAAACACATATCCTTTTACTTTTCATTTGGTGTAAATATGATAGTTTCATTTGAGGAAGTGTGGACTACCACCCCCTCAAAGCGATGTGATTCATTCATACACTACATGGAATGTATTAAGGATGGTTTTAGTTAATATATATGATATATATTTTATAATAAATCTACCTTAATAATGATATATAAACACATATATACATATATGTCTTTTACTTTCTTTCTTTCAACATGACAATTAAACAGAAATAACATTCATGCGTTCGTACAACCTACCTTATCCATGAACGGTGTATTCCATTTCATAATTCTATATTATATAGATTATTATAATAAAAATATAATGTATATAAATTATATTTTAATCATGGTTTACATTCTTTAAATTGGGATATAATTATAAGGATCAAATATATAACACATTAAGACACATGCGAAAAACAAAGCGGATATTACCTAAAGTGAAACCTTAACATAGAATAGTTAACAAGTAGGTTATATAAAGATATAATAAAAACATATATGTTATTATAAGTAATAATATGGTTTTTATAGATTTATAATAAATTTATATTTATTATAAAGTATTTTTTAATGATTATGATAATAGTCCAGACATAAGGTAAGGGGATTTATTCTCACTTTTTATTTTTTTGAGATACATACTTTATTAACCAATTGATTATTTTTTGTGGTATATGTACTATAAATGAATTTATTATATATATATTATACTTAAATTTATTTTTATTTACATATCCATTCTATGATATTTATTTCATTGGGTTAATGTTTCAAAAGTTAGCAAATCAGTAAAGTAGTTTTGTCTCAAATTACCTTCTTTGAGACGCATGTTTTTTATGCACCAATGTTCTTTAACAAGGTGTATATGCTTAAAATTGACATTTTATATCATGAATCTCATTATTTTCATGATATTTTATTCTTAATGCAATTATATTTTCTTAAATTAATATTATGATCTCATGTAACCAAGTAATAAGAGTTTATTGAAACAATCTCATCAGTTTTTGAGATTATTAATGATTATTATTATTTTGATGAAATATTATGATCCATATATCAATAACACTCAAGATATTCCTTCTCATCTATTTATTTAAGATATATTCATGTATTATTACCATTTTACACTCTTTGGTACTTAAGATAATTTATAAAATGTTTTTAAGAAAAATCTAACCATATCTCTCTCTTCGGTCGAAAATATATTTTATTTCAAAACCATAATTTCAAAAATGTTTTCAAATGATATTTGAAGACAAATTTCAAGAAAAAATGATTTTGAAATTTTTTATGGATTTAAAATATTTCTTTATAAAATTTCAAATTTATTTTCAAAGAAATGGGTTTTAAAACATTTTCAAGCTTTCTTTATAAGTTTTCAAAGTGTCTTCAATGAAATGGTTTTCAAAACATTTTCAAGATTTATTTATAATTTTTTGAATTATTTTCAATTAAGAATGTTTTAAAAATATTTTAAATCTTATTTTAAAAGTTTTTATGGAAAAAGTTTTTCAAAATTATTTCAATCCTTATTTATACATTTTCAAAGTATTTTCAAAGAAAATGGATTTCAAAAAGGCTTTATGCTTTAAAAATATTTTTTCTAAGAAGAAAGGATATTTTACTCAAGAAATGTTATCTAAATATCTCTCCAAGTTATTTTCCATCTAATATGAAATCCTTTTATGTTAATCAATACCTGCTAGTAAATGATCTAAAGGTTCCATTTATATTAATTATTGAATGGTTTATGTTTTGATATAATAATTCAAATGGAACCAATTTCACATCCACGAGTTATATGCTTTTGAAACCCTCTTCTTTTCATAGGTTATGATTTTATGAAATGATTATAAAAACTATATATTTTCCATAGGTTATGATATGATGTAATTTTAATGATACCCATTTCTTTTCATGAGTTATGATTTTATGTTTATAAAACCCATATCTTTTCATGGGTCATGATATGATGAGTGTTTTTTGGTATAAGCATGTATGATTTCATTATCTGACAGGCAGGACCTATATCTCATTCCAATGGATTGGGTAATGATAATTGTTTTATGAGCTTAAAGGGTACACATGAGGGAATCCCAATCCCGAAATAAGAGGGTATATAGAAGGAAATCCCAAGACCAAAACAAGGGGATAAATAAGTGGACATCCCAAGCTTAAAACAAGAGGGTAAACAGGAGAACATACTAAGCCTAAAATAAGAGGATAAATGGGAGGAAATCCCAAGCTCGAAACAGGAGGGTATAAGGGAGGAAATACCAAGCCCAAAACAATAGGGTACACATGTGGTAATACCAAGCTTGAATTAGGTACACATTTATTAACCTAATACTAAAATTTTACATAGTACTTGGTAAGAAACCCTGACATAGGGTTTTTATATGCTTATGTGTTTTCCACAATTCCATGTTTTATTCCCATGTTATGCTTTAATGGATTATGTTCATTATTTCCTTATGATTCATGTATTATGAACTGCCAATATTTATTATGATATCTGATATATAGGGTATGATCTTCAAATGTTATTCTCAAGTTCCATACACTTTTGTTCATGTCATGATTATGTATTTCCTTTATTTACCCATACGGAGAATCTGACCTCACCCCTTTCTTATATTTACATTCTCCAAGATATGAAGAGAGGTTTTAGGAAGAAGTACTAAAGATGGTGATATTTATGGGAGATGTTTAAGATCTTTCACTAGTATAGAGAATTTTTCCAAGTTTCTAAAGACACTAAAATATTATAGTCCTTGGGCATATATTTTCGTAATATACAAACTATTCATCTAAAATGATGTAATATCCATATATGTTAAGTTCATGTCGCTATATTCTCTATTACAGGAACTATTTCTAAACAATGGCATATACTGGATTATCTCATAAAATTTTAAATTTTAAATCATAATGTATAATTATAAATATGGTGTAACACTTAACATAAATTAAAAATTTTAGGCCATGTTAATCTCAGAATCATAAAATTGGTTTCTTTGGGGATATCTTAATTTTAAAATCCTTAATAATGGTTTGTAAAAGAAATATTAATTATTATAAGGATATCCCCTGGGATTTTTAAACTAGGTGTGGAATAAAACCTATTGTTTTGTACCAAGTAACACTTGAGTCAAGCCCGATGCACAATTTTCAGAGTTATTATCCCTAGAAACATCAGTACCATAACCATGTCCACATGTAGTATCCAGAAAGAGATGTATTTCTTAAAAAAACCACACAATATATTCCTCATGAAAACTTTAGGATGTTATTATATACATATCATAAAATTCTAGCATAGTTATATGTTCCCTAATCTATGTTTTACTTAATCTAGTTCCAAATGTTTATACTAAACTTCCTCTGATACCAACAGCAATGACCTTGACTCAAATAACCCAGAACCGGTGCCTACTTTATTACATTGGCATAGATACAAGGGGTAAAATCCTGAAGAAATAATTAGTTTAAAAATTTTATAGAACCAAATACATAAATGATATCCATTTTACATAGGGAAATAAAATACAAATAATAATAATAGAAAACATTTGGCATACTTGAACTCTTTTCAAGAATTATTCTTCATATCATGGGGAAAGGAAACACAATAAGTGTGAGACCAAATGATCAGTAAAGGTTACATATAGTGGAATATATCATGAATCAATAAATAATAATAAATAAATAAATTTAAATAGATAGAAACACATTACATTTAAACAATAACTAGAGTATCATAATTGGATCTGGCATAATCAATATGAAAAAGAAAATAATTGAAAATACATACCATTTAACCAATAAACTATGAATGAAATACATCAAAAGATAAAATCATAGTGGAATATCATGGAAAATAATAAAAACTGAATTCTAAATGAATTAAATTCTTAATTATTATATTTTATGATCTCATGCATCATGATACCTTTATTATCAAGACCTTTCGCAAGACAGTTTAAAACTAATGGGTAAAAACCCTTCTGATTTAGATAAATGATTTGTCTCATGATTCTTAGAAATGCATCAAGGGAATATCTATAACTAGGCCCCATCCATAAATTTATGTAAAAATAATCAATCATATAAAATAATCAATTTAATTCATGAATCAATATTCCTTATCATCAAATATTTGTATTGAGTTCGGGTATAAATTTATCAATAATTCACTAGTTAATCAAATAACATTCAAAGTAAACATTGTATTAAAAATTTATATGGTCTAGGAAATAATAATATATATCATATAATAATATGGATATTTAATTTAAATATAATTTAAAATGAAAAATGATCACAAGAAATTGATTTTTTAGATAAAGTTAACAATCAAAAAAGGAAGTGAGATTGTACAATAACTTCTACATCATTGATAGCTTTTAAATTTAAACCCCTTAAAAAATAAACTTTAAATTCAACATGAATCATAATTAATAAATATGTATTCATGTTAAATAAATCAAATGGGCAGTATATACACCATACAAAAGTGAATAGTTTTATATTAACAAATATGTCACAATGAAATGGAAATTGAGACAAAATCCCTTACAATGATCATAATGTTTAAGTGAGGATTAATCAATGAATATATTATGTGTATTATATGAAGATACACATAAAAAAGTATAAATACAATATAATATATTCTAAATTAATTAAACATATAATATAATAATATCAAATATAATGAATAAGTAATATGACCCAATGAAAAGAAATTGAGTTATGAAATTCTTTACTATCAGGTAATATTTAATTTAGATAACATTTGTTGAAATAATTAAAATTTAAACTTAAAATTCCATTAAGTTTGAATTATTCAAGATATTACATGTAAAATGGGTATTATATAAACCATATAAAATAAATTAGGTGCATAACATTACAATATGTCGTAATGAAGGGAAATTGAGATGAAGTCCCTTACCTCATGATTTCTTTTGGTTGAATGTGATTTAGCCTCCTCTATAATGGTTTTATGTATTTTATTTATTTATACTAGAAACATAACCATATTAATATTTATAATATAATATATGAACCCCTTATAACATTTTACCACCCATTTGTTAATAATATTTCATTATTTTCATTGTTTTGGGAGTTAATTACCTTGTTTTCTCATGTTTGTTTTTTCATGAATGTTCCATATCATGAATATATTATATATTGAAATAAAATAAAGAATTATATTAATGTTATAAATACAATATTTACTCATTATATACATTTTTTGAATCATTATTTAAGGTTTTACATGAAAAATGAATCAAATCGTTTCATGGAGACGGTAGGTCGTACGTACGCACAAGCGACGACATCATTCCATTAATGAGTGAAAGGGTAAATAAGTGGGTGATATATTAATCTTAAATAATAAATATAATTCCATATATATCACATATATTCCTTAAATTTTTCTTTATTACTTTTTATGTAAAGCGTATGTGAAAAATGAATCACATCGCTTCGCGAGCCAGTAGTTCACCATACACATGAGCAACATTACCATATTTTAAATGGCATGGAAAGTAAATAGTAATATGTGATATTATGATTTAAAAAATATATTAATATCATAAATATCATTTAAATGTGTTAAATCTATCATTATATCCAACCTTGAAAGGTAGTTATGGAAAAAAAATTACATCCGTTCATGAGGCAGTAGTCCTCCGTACACATGATCGACGATTTCATTTCTCATTTGATGAAATAAGAGATAGATATAGGTTATTAACTTAACATAGTAACATAAAAATTTATTTAATATAATTATTTTATTATATAATCATGGTTTAATAACATTTGAAAGAGGTGGTAGAAGAAACAAAATAAAAATGCTCATTTAAGAACATTACCTCTTCTTCAGATGTCCTCTTTAGGTTTTCACAAAAATACTTCCTAGGATGAATTTATGATAAAAAAATGTATATATTTTTATGGTATTAAGGAATTAATTTTTTAGTTATTGGATGAGAAAAATGGATTTGGAAGTATGAATAGGGGAGGAGAGTGGATAACATTTTATAAGTGGGGGAAAGGATACACATGGAATTTTTGAAAATAATCAATTCTACCCATGTTTTTATCATGTAAATAACATAAAAAATGGTCTATTATTTACCCTTATAGGTTTTAAGGTCTAAATATTTCCAAAAAATGTTTTTGGATAAGTTTTTTGGTCATTTTAACCCTTATCTTTTTAGTTTAACCCCATGGTAAATCAGTTTTTACCTTAATCACCGTAATTATTTTTTACTAATTTTACTATTATTAATGCTTAGAAATAAAGTTAAAATTATTATATAGTATATATTATTATAATTAAAATTATATAATCCATTTTTATAAATTTAATTCACATAAGTGGCAGAATCCAATTTAAAATGATACATGCAGACGCGATGAAAAAATGGGTTTCCAAAGAGAAAATTCTCATAAGTATAGAAGGTTTTAATATCAAAATTCAATATTAAATTGATTCCAATTACCTAAATTGTATTTATTATAATATAATTGAACTAATTTTAGTTTAAAATAAATTTTAAATATAATTTATCTTTGTAAATAATTTAAATGAAAAATGCAGTTTTCAAATAAAAATAAGTATTTTCACTATTCATCGAAAAATGTTTTTTTAGAAAAATCCCAAAAATTCACCCCAAGATATTTTTTATATGATGATTTTAAAAAATAATTTAATTTTATCAAATAAATTTTCTCAAAATGTTATAAATTAATATTTTTATAAGTGCATAAGAAGTGAAAAAACTGTTTTCTTTGAAAACAATATATTTTTTCAAAAAAAAAATATTTTTCTTTAAAATGAATCTTATTTTATTGATAATAAATATATATATCAATTTATTTCATTTTTTACTTGTATAAAACAAATAATTTTTATAATTTAGTTTTTAATATTCACACCTACCATCTTAACAGCTAGGTTATAATAGTCATGTTTAAATAAAACTTTAATAGAATATTTTCATTTAAACTTGGTGTTGCATGCATCACTGATGTCAAATAAATTGATTTTTTTTAATGAAATAAATCATAAATACTCAGGGTGTTATACCAAATATGAAAAATAATCCCTCAAATGGTGTTCTATAGTTATAAATCATTATTCTAATTCAATCCCTGCACCATCATATTTTTTTCATTATATCACTTATTTATCAATTAATTCCATCATTAATTCATCTTATTCCTTTTTCGTCTCAAAAAATTCTTATAATTATTCAAATTATAAGATCACATGGAAATACATAGATTCATATACTTATTTCACAACCTTTATAATGTCTAACTGAAATTTATCCTCTTTAACCTAGAATATTAGCTCCACTTAATTATCCTTGATGATTAAATTCCACTTGGGTATGAAACATATACCAAGAATGATTAATAACTTTCCCTATTATTTTTTTATTATAATGATAATGTAAATGGGAAAGATAAACTTCCCTAATTTCAATAAGATATAATTCAGAATTTTGATCATGGGCTTGATGGATTATAATGTTATTTAAAAGGAAAATCTCATTGGATTTAGATTACTTAGCCCAAGATTAATGAACAAATTTAGTGGCATTAGGTTGATAATTTCTCCTAAATCACAAAGGGATTTTCTAAAAGTTCATGACCAAATGTTACAAGGAATTAATAAACTACCTTGATCTTGAACTTTTGGTGAGAGTTTATTTTAAATAATATATTAACTCTCTTTTCTTAAATAAATCCCACACAAGCCGTCTAATTTCTTATTGTTTGAAAGTTGTTCCTTGAGGAACTTGGGATATATCAACATTCGTGAAATTTATTTAGTGAATTGTATAATTATGTGTAGTTTCTTGAAAATTTCCATAAAATTTTAAATTAGTCTTCAACTTTTCCATGGAACATGTTCTATGAAAAGGTAAGAGGTGGAAAATATGGGTTAACCTCGGGTTTCTTTGATTTAACTTTGTAAGTCCTTGTCTCCTCAACTTCATTTTACTTAGTGGTATTATTCATTATATTTTTATCCTTCTCCTTACGTATCTCATTCTCAATCTTCTTACACTTGATAGTGTTCATCCCTTTCATGTCCCTTCATCTCCTTAATTCCATAACCTTGGCCTCCTACCTTGGGTCCTCTATGTTACCCAATAGTATATCAAGTGGTCTCTCATGCATCTTTTGAGAAATTTTTATCAATTGATGCTCAATGTTTGAGAGTGAATATTAGTGATATTATAATAAAATTTCATGGTTATGAAGGTTAGTCTTAATTAGAGAGAGATTATAATAATTATATATAATGTACTTTTCCACAAATCCCTCAAAAGAGGGTTGTGAT
Organism: Viscum album; assembly: GCA_963277665.1. Taxonomy (NCBI): domain Eukaryota; kingdom Viridiplantae; phylum Streptophyta; class Magnoliopsida; order Santalales; family Viscaceae; genus Viscum; species Viscum album. Next base: position 187,985,873 of record OY728159.1, read on the forward strand.
TTATAGAATTTCGTCTATAACTATTAAACTACTCTATAATTTTTCCCTAAGGCTTGAAATTGTTCCTTAATAGGTATTGGCGTTTAATATAATTGAGAAAATACCAAAGTACCTTAGTAAATATTCATGCATGTTAGTCCCATTTGATGATGTTGTGTTTTATTTCTTATCAATAAGAAATGTTGTCAATATATGTTGAAATGAGATAGTTGTAATAATATTGAAGTACCATAGTAAGGATATCGATTTGTGTTAAGGGAATAAAGATGAAAGTTAGGATAGAAAATGAAGTTCCTATGGATAATATGTATTATTATTGTCTACCATATTACATGCTGATAAATATCTATTCATATACTAGAAAATAAGATTATGATAAGAAGACTTAGTTACTACCATGATGAAGATTTGTAAAGTAGGTGAAGATGTTTCTATTTCAAGGATTTTCATGCATAGAATTTATGTTACGGGATGAGTAAGATAAATAGGACATGAGGAGTTTCATATATAATGAAAATTTCTAGATATTATATCTATGGGATGATAATGAGGAGTTAACTATAAAAATAAGAAAATCTAGATGTGTATTTTTTTGTGAAGATCCATTATGGTGTTATGAAGAATGAAGCATTGATGCACTTGGATGATGATAGGGAAAATATCATTAGAGTTAGTTTCTATATTAATTGATAAATAAGTGAATATTTATGAAAAGTCTAAAGAAATTAAATTAAGGTAGTATAATATTATGCAACTCATTGGGTCATTGGTATATCTTTATTTGAGTTTTATTTATTCATTTATTTGTTCTTGGTGTTCTTGGTATTTGAAGGTTGAAGATATAAAATTTTAGACATGTAGGCCCTAAAAAATGACTTGACCATGGTTTTTTAACCATGTGAGATTATATAGAAATCGTAGAGCTTTGTTTTTGGAGATACATTGGCTCCCCCATGGTTGGTGCATTATTTTCCCAACCGTGAGGACAAATCGTGTAGGAAAATTGTGTGGTTTGTCAAGGCCATTAAAAAATTGGGGTTTTACCCAAAATACACTTATTTGTTTTCAAGATTTTATCCCTCATTTATTTACCCATTCATGTGTAGCTTATTCCCCATACCTTTGATCTATCCTCTATTAGATTTTTGTGGATTCTCCTTGGATTCTTAGTGGTTTAGATTGAAGCAAGATAATTTATTGAAGATTTCTTAATCATACCCCTATCCTTCCTAGTTTCTTTATTTAAATGGAATATAGAAACCTTATCTTGAATTTTGGATGAAACTAGGGTTTTTTATAGGGTAAGAGGTTGGATTTTTTATTCATGGTTATGTGTGTGAGGAGCTCTATTTCTTTATTCAAGTGGTTATCATTGAAGACAATGAGTTTTGATTTTGTTTCTAGTAGGTGTTTTTATTTAAGGGAAAATTTACATGGATAAACCTTAAATATTAATTTAATTTAGTTATTTTTTATTTAATTATCATTTAATTGTGTTATTATATATGTTTTATCCTTGATTGTGGTGATTTATGAAAGGAAATGTAAATTTAATGATTTAAATTGGATTTTCAAATTGAGTTGGATTTGATGCACTAAAGGTGTTTGTGAAAATAGATCAATGAGGATTTATAGTTTCAAATGAATTTTAAAAATAGGTTTTAAAAGTATTTTACCATGTTATTGGTGTGTTATTATTATGTGAATGTGTAATTATGTATTTGAAAATTTTTGTGTCTTGATTTTTTTTTCATTTGTGAGGCACACAAGGAACTTTAGGTGTGTATAGGTAACTTAAGTGGGTGAATACTTAACCTAGGTTTCTAAATTTCTAAGGAGTGTTATCCTTGAATATCGAGAGAGGAAATGATAGGAATGTTAAGTATGGGACTAAGGTATCCCATGGTAAGGATGTTGGGCCTGAGGTAAGATCAAGAGAGATTCCTACAAGACCTAGAGAGCTTTTAATCATGTTTTACTCACTCAAAATTTATCAAACCAAGGGTTATTATAATTCATGATAGATCTCTTTGATTAGATCCCATATTGCATTACACTTGTGACACTTTATTCATGATATATTATTCTTATTCTCACTTCCCCCATTTTCTTAGAGACATGGTTATTCTTAGTCATATACTATTTCTTGTGGTTATTCTTATACCATGTGTGGGTGAATTAAGAATGTTTATGTCAGGTATATTTTTTTATTATATTTGAGCCTTACTAATTCATGTTTTTGAAACATGGTGGTCTTGAGAAAACTATAGGTATTTATAATAAATAGTTTTAAGTGAATTTTTATTCAAGGTGAAATGTTTTTGAAAAATTAGTTTCTAAACCTGACTTATCAATTTGAATGGATAAAGGCCTTACATAGATTCATGGTGGTATCTTACTGATATTTTCACCTAAAACCTTACATATGACTTTAAGATTATACAAAATTTGTTTTTCAAGTCATAATTATGGGAAATGGAACCTTGAAATATGGTGGACCTTCTTGATTGTTAATGTCCTTGTTTTGTTTGGATTATGGAGATGTGGTCACATGGAGTTAGCTCATATAGAGAAGTTTTGGGATTTTTGGTCAGTTTGGGATGTGATGTTTTGGCCTTTTTCCTTTATCCTTATTTGATATTTTGACTATAGATATCATGTATATATTTTATTTCTAAATTGTAAAGTGGTGATATTATGATATATACATAGTTATTAATGAATTTAATATGATGATATGTATATATATTTATTACTCTTAATTTATTGGCACATAATTATAATTTATGGATGGGTCAAGTTGAATTTTCATGGGAGAAACCATTCCCAAAAGGTTTTTTTGTGATGCCTTGGTGCTTTTCTCCATCCCATAGTGATCAGGAATGTGATTCATGACTTATGGTGAAGTGTCTCAAGTGATGTGCTAGGTTAACCTAAGATAGATCATTAAAATTTTTTATCAAATACATCTATTATTAGTGGGTAAATGTAAGATAAGATCTAGGACCATCGGTTCATGAGAGATAAGAATAGGGGAGTGCCTTTAAAACTATTCTTCATGAAAATACTCCAATAACGATGGGTGGTTAGGGGTTGATCTTAAAATTTAAACCCAGTTTTCAATTTTTTTTATGAGAGTTGATGTTTCTCATAATTAGTTATGGGTTTTGGGAATAACCTAAGAGTGGTTTTGAGAGTTTTTACGTTTTAGTGTGAAATAAGGATAGAAATAATAAGTGCATGGTTTAGGTGCATAATTAGTGGGAATCATGTATATCCCATGAAACCATATCTATAATCCTCCAGTTCTATTCACATTATTGGTGCACAATTTTACAAACCATGTGGCCAAACCATGCATAGTGGAATTTTTTTAAATTTTCTATGTTTTTACCCCTTTATCATTTTAATTTGTTGTTGATGCTTATTTTTTTGAGGCCTATTATAAGGGTTTATTATGGTTTAATTGATGTTTCTTAATATTTAATTGGGTATTAAATGAGTTTTATATCATGTTTTGTAGGAAATGCTTCTGATAAGGCCTTATTATAGATAAAGGGAGGGTGATGCAGAGCATGTTACACATGTGACTCCTTTATTCAATCATTATTTAGTGGAATTGGTGATCCAAACAATTCAATAATTGGATGAAGAGGGTCTAATGAGTCCAGATATGGAAAGTGGACCATGCTTTGGAGTTTACCAAGTAGAATCCATTTATGTTTCATGATGTCAAAGGAACCTAGTAGCCTAAGGAATGGATTAAAAGGATTAATAATATCTTTTGTTTTTCTTTAAGACCCCTAAGACCTAGAAGTTCAACTTCACCACTTACATGTTATAAGGATTCGTTATAATGTTTTGGGAGTTCTTCATGATAGTGAAGATTCATGAGGACCTCAAATGACTATAAATTAAAAAAATTTATTAAGGAAAACACTTTTAATGGTATAGTGAGAACCCAAACATTTAAAGACCATATAGAGGAAGTTATACTTCATAATAAAACACTAATTTATTCCAAAATAATTTAAAAAAATAGTTCCATGAACCCTATGTAATATCCATTAAAAATAAAAATATTTTATCTTTGGTTCACCTTTTATAGTTTCCTTAAAACAAGATTCCATTTCCCCCAAGAATAAAGGTAAAATTCTATGTTAATATTCCATTAATTGATTCCATAAATAAGGATTCAATCTTGGGAATTGATCTATGTTGGTTTCTCATCCTTGAGGTCCATTTTAATTTTTCTTTTATACATTTTATTAAGTTCTTCCACTGTTTCATTAACTTCTGACACCTCTACCTCCAACTTGTCCTTAGAATGTACAAGTAGTTCAATTTTAGAAGACAATAGTTGAGTCTCTTCCTTCCCCATGTCAAAAAATTTTCCATCTTGGAGTTGGGAATTTCTATTAGAGGAACATGAAAAACTATGGTATAGAACATTGGTTCCCTAAATTTCCATAGTTTTGAGTTTAGGGTCACTTTCCCACTCAATGCTCATTGAAAATTCCTCTTTTTTATGAGAGGCTCTTTACCCAACTCTGATCTTTAAAATTTAACTAAACTAGTAACCATTTCCTTGGGTATAATAGAGTATTCCTTTTATAAGACTCTAAAGAATAGAAATAATGAGATGATAAGATTTATTAAGTAATTTATTATGATAAAATATGAAGAAATACTTTATTTTACATGTTGTAATCATAGAAAAATCATACCTAGAATGAATATAGAAGATCTAGTAAATAAATTCACTAGTGAGAAGATGTCTACAAATTCTCCCTCATAAGTTATTAATCCTTTACATGAATATTATGTAACTAAAGTTTATTTTCCATATTTTCCTAAGGATGAACCATGTATAAGTGGGGAAGATTATGATATAATGGAATTAAATGATGAATCATATGTGGGTTTGAAAATAAACCTATAAAATTTCCCTAAAGAAGTTTTAAATTTTATTTTTGAATCTAAATATTTTTAAGAGGATATCACTAAAAATGAATAAGATACTAAAACTACATAGGATCCATTAATAAAAAGTTGTTAATGACTACAAATCTCACCAAGAAAATTATAGAAAAAATTTCTAAATATATAGAGATTGAAGAAAGATACTCTATAACTGAGAAAGAATTACTTATAAAAATAAAATAGAAATATGAAGTCAAGAAAGGAATAATATATAAGAGAGATACATTAAAAGAAAAGAAAATATCCATAATTGGTTTCATGAATCCTCAATTGTAAATCAAAGTTGTTAAGATAAAGTTCTTGATAATATATTACAAGATAAAACCAAAATTCATGAATATCATGAGAAACACTTACAAATGATAAAAAGAGAATAAAAATAAAGTGTTAAGTCCATTTAATATTATTATAAACATGAAACTACATAAGAGGTGTATTAAATAATTTGAAATAAAAATAATTCCCTAAAAGAAGAATAAGTAAAGAATAAATTGGAATAAAAATAACAAGATGTAAAGCTAGAAAAAATGTATTTCAAAGGATAAAATAAATTTCATTGGATATTGTTAGTAATGTAAAGTATTTGGGAATTATGATATTTAATTTTTTCATAATACATTAATTCATGTAATAAAATTCGGGTTTACATTAAGGGGGTAAATTAGAGTCATAGAAAATTACAGAAAAAATGAATATTAAGAATCTGTCCATTTCTAAAAGATTTGGAAGCTCTGAATTTTTTAGTGAAAATTTCAACAAAGGTGTTCCTTTTGATAATGAATTATAGTTTATATATATCAATAATTATTCATATGATAATCAAGAGATAAAAACACAAAATTTAATAAATAATCAAAAGAAAAAATTAAGTGAGTTTTACTTGGGTTATAAAAAAGGAATGTTTTGAATAAAAAATTTCCAATATCGATAAGAAATATGATACACCAAATAAAAGAAGTTTATTATACTATTAAATAGAAGAAAACACCATTTAAAATTTTAAACAATCCATGAATTTTTATATTAATGGAGGAAATATGGAGCATGTAAGAAAAGAATCAATCCAAGAAATAAAAAAGGGGATTGGTTTAGTGGAAGACATCTATAAGGATAAATAAAAATTCTAATTTCATGAGAGGATTTCAAAAGACGATGATACAAGAATTTTTGAGAACCTATTTGGAATATGAAATCACTATGTTCATAATTCAAAGGAATGAATATCATATTTCTATCATAAGAAGGGATATTGAAGAGAATGAAGTAAGAATAAGGAAATTCATGTTTCATACTAGTTGAAGTAAAAAAATTACACAAAAATAAGAAGATATAAAAAGAAAATAAACCATGTTTCTTAAGAATAATACTATCTAGATAATCAAAGTAGAAACCATGAATAATTCTCTAAAGTATAGTGATGAAAATAAAAGAGTTTACAAGTTGAGAAGTAACTCTCAACCTTGTATCTCCCACTAATGAGTTTTGGAATACCACCTTAATCCCATATATATTAAATTTTTTTCTTTGTGTATAATTAATTAATGGTGATGCATGTAGGGATATAGTAAGAATAATAATAAATATATTAAAGTGTCATAATAAGAATAAATTTCCACCTTGGAATGATATATATTAGTTTTCATCTATTATTAAAGGTTTATTATTAAAAGGATGCTTGGAGTTCATTTATTGAAGAGATAAACATTGATAAAGTAGTTTTTAAAGTATACATATTTGGGCGGGGGGATATGAGAAATATTCTAATATCTATTATCTCATGTGAAGCAGTAATTTTAATAAATCACCTAGAGAATGTCATTGATAAGGAATGTTTGTCATATTCTCTGATCCTTGTTTTTTAAGAATCAAATTTGAAGTGGGGGTGGAGGGGGATTAGTTTGTTACATGGTAAGTATAGTGAGAAGATGTTGAGGAATAAATAGATATGAAAAATATAATTGGGAAGATTATTATACACTCTTGTTTTCTAAATTGATCATTGGTCAAGTAGACTTAGAGTTGATTAATTGGTAACTTAACAAATCAAAATTATATTTGATATTTATTTTTAATAAGGGGAAAGAAAGAAGAAAATGGTTGAGACTATATTTAATTACATTTTCTTTGTAAGAATTGAAAAAAAAATCCAATGGGGGATGTTGTTGGTCCTATTAGATAATAATGTGTTGTATTTTTCTTTAATAAGAAATAATGATAATATGTGTTGAGGTGAGAGTATTGGAAGAAAATTGAAGTAACCTTGAAATAATAACAATATGTGTTGAGGGAAAATGGAAAAAATTTGAGATATAACTTAAAATTCCCACAGGTCATATATTTTTTCAACATTTTATATTCTGAAAAAGATCTATTCATATATTTTCATTGAAGATTGAGATAAGAAGAATTAGTTTCTTCCATTATCAAGATTGGTAAATTAATTGAAGAGGTTTCATTTAATTGGACGTAAAAGTGAAAAATCAATGTTACAGGATGAGTAAGATGAAGATGATATGACTATTTCCATAGAGAATGGAGAAAATTAGATATTATATTCCCATAATGATAATGATAAGAAATCTATAGAAGAATAAAAACTAGTTGTGTATTTTTGGTAAAGATATATTATAGTGTTATTAGGAATTAAGTATTGATGCACTTAGATTATTATTGGAATAATTTTAGTTGATATAGGTTCTGGATTAATTAATAAATAAGTTTAGCTCTATGAATAATCTGATGAAATTAAAGATGAGTTGAAGTAATCGGGGTAATTCAAAATTTATTAAAATAATTATTTTTATTTAACTTAATATTAAAAAATCAATTATTAAATGATAAAAAAAATTTGGGATCAATATTGGATTGATGAAGAGATGGCTACAAAGTTTGAAAATGAGTTTTGAAGATGTTTTGAGTTAATATGAAAAGGTTAGATTTTATAAATGCTTCACGTGATTTAGAAATCATTTTGATTTTTTTTGAAAAGTTTTGATAAATTTTTAAAGTATTTTTTGATGAGTTTAAGTGAATAAGGTTTATTTGAGTGAAGTTAAGAAGGATGGAGAAGTTTTTGAGTTGTAGATTTTTGAAAAATTGATAGTCTTTTCTATATAAGAGTAAACTAATATTGAGTAAGATTAAATTAGTGATATCATAGGATAAATAAGAGTAATTATAAAGTTTCATGAGTGTAACTATTACTTTTGTAAGAATATATGATGAAAAAATGAAATTATATAATAATAATATGGAGTTGTGTAATAATAATCTTGAGTCCAATAAGGTGCATAAAATAAATAAATGTTTCTAAATAGTACATAAGAGAAATTCAAACTTTATATGAGAATAACATATAAGTTTCAAATGATATGTAAGATCTGTTTGAAGGTATTTAATATTTTTTAGTGGTTTAATAGGTTGTATAAAAATAAATAGAATATTATGAAGGTTACAATAAGTAACTACAGAGATCCAAAGGCTACCTAAGAGCACCCTATCTCCCTCATAAGATTAAATAGAGTTTTCTTGAGAATAAATAGAGTTTTAAATACTCAAATAAGATTAATTTTTTCTTATGTAAGAATAATTTGGGGATTATAATGTTATATCTAAGAATAACTATTTCTTATGGAAGGATAACCTATTTTAAAAAATGAATGTTTTTTAGGTGGATTTCAATGCTGAGATTTTGATAGGTGGTTTAATACTAGAAAATGATTTTAAGTTCTTCATATTTTAGATATAATAATTATTTTGATTAAGATATGATTCAATCCAATATTGGTGTTGAAATTTTAATAATATTATTACATTATTAGATGAATCTTTACTTAACAAAGTTACTATTGTATGTGAGATTATATTCATGGGAAAGAAGATATAGATATCATAGAGGATTTAAATGAGGAAATTTAAGTGAATAATTAAATGAAAACATGATGAGGAATATCACTGGGATATTTTTTAGCATCCTTGTATAGTTTTGATATATATTTAATTAATGATCGCTACTATAATAATTTTATGGATACTATTTGACCTGTATAAAAAATGATAATTAAATGAGAAGTTTTAAGAATATGTTTTCATGATATTTCTTGATATTTAAATATAAATATTTGGAACATATTTATGAAGATAATTGTGAGGATTTCTAAGAGGATAATTTGACTGATAGAAAAGAAGAAATAATTTTAATAAAGATCCCAATGCTTAGATTAAAAATAATTTCTATATTTGAATTATAATATATTATCCTCATGAAATTTTTGAGTCTTTGAAAAAATGAATGAAAATATAAGTTTAGGTAGATGATAGAAGATATACCTAGAGATTATTTATTGATAATACCTATAAGAGAAAGATAGAGAGAGGGAGAGATAAGGGAGATAATGCTACTACAACTATTGAATATCCTTCATATAGAATATATTAAAGAAGAATAAGTGAGAAGTACATGAAGAAATTGTTTTTTAAGTAAGAAATAGAGGAATCCATAGAATATAGTCATAAATAATATAATGCACCAACCCAAATTACCCAGAGTCAGTGCATTATTACATAACATTGGAATGATACAAGGAATCATGTCCCGAAATACCGATCATTTTAGTAGCCTTGGAAGTACTAGATACATTTATAAGTTTTACATTACATCATGAAATAAAAACATCAACAAAATTTTATCCCCTTTTGAACACACTTATATCCTTAGATTATCCCTATAGGTCAACCATAAAATACTTCTTCACATATTGGGAAAAATAAAACATATAAATGGGTGAGCTCAGATGGTTAGTAAGGATAACAATATAGCGGAAACTTTTTTAAATAAGCATAAACATTTAAGGCAATGTATAAGACTAAAAACAAATCCTTTTAAACTTGAAATTCAACATAATATGGAAAAGATACAATAAAATAATGTCATTTACTTATTCACATGGATATTCTAATAGTCTAATAATCACATGCAACATCAATAACCACTTTCATAAATATGGAATGCATAATGCTAGACTTTATAACCACATAGTCAAGGCCTTATGCCAAGACTACAAATAAGATTTTGTCAAGGACTTGTGCCAAAACACTAGTTTGTATCATGAGACCTACCGATGCATCGAGGATCTATAGCAAGCTCCACCCATCACTTACTAATTCCAATTCATTCCTTATATGAAAAGGTTTAAACATAACATAGACATTTGTATTAAAACTAGCATACGAAATGTCAATACTTTATCCATAAACCATGAATGGTCTAAAAATAACACATCCAAAGTCAAACATATCACAAAAACTTCAATACAGTATGACAGATTTGTATCATAATAAATCAACTTTGATCAAGAATAATATCCCACAAAATATGTTGACATATTTGAAAATGATCAGAAAAAATCTTTGAGAGAAATACCCTTTTTTCATGAAAACATTTAAAAGTCTCACTATTTATTAAGAAGCTGTTTAAAATAGATTTTTCAATCAAAGTGTCCCATACCAATTTGAAAATTTTAAAATTAATTTCAATTTTAAAAAATTAATTTCCATATAAATAAAACCTTAAAACCATTTTTAAAACATGGACATTAATGAGAAACATTTAGAAGAATAAATTTTTAAAACATTTAAAACGATATTTTAGTTAGAGTTCCTAACCAAATGAGAGATGCTTGAATAAAAATAATTGAGGTAATAAAAAAGTTATAATATCATGAGAATAAAGGGATTCATGATATTCTATGTCAAAATATAGTATATACACCAAATAAAAGTGAATTGGCGCATAACAACAAAGAAGTATCAATGGAATGTAGGTTGAGATGAATTCATTTATAAAGATCATATCCTTAGGTTAAGGATAAATCAATGACATAATTATGTGTGAAAAATATAAATACAATCAATATGATTGGATATTCATTTTAAATCAATCAGAGGAAATTCACACATATTCTTGTAAAAACAACACCAATGACTTGGATATTTAACTCAATGAATAGAAATTGAGTTAAAATTGCTCTTATCAGGTTTATATCAATGAATTGAGAATTTATCAATGGAGTGATTATGTGTATCAAAAGTATATCCACAAAAATGGGAGTAGAAATTACTACATAAGTAAATAAATAGTGATTTCACACATAATCATGGAGTAAAGTAATCAATGAAGTTTTTGTAAAACCCAATGAGTGGAAATCGAAATTAGAAATTCCCTTACCGATTTGATGACTTACGAAACTTACACCCCATGAAAGAAGGATCATACAATGAAGATGTAAATACCCATAAATTAAAGTATATTACATAAGGAATACAATCATGGGTAGTACATACACCACACAAAAGGAAATAATGGCAATATAACATGAATATCACGGGAATAAGAAGTGAGATGCAAACCCCTTGCCACGTTGTAATCAATCGAGTCAAAAGACCAAAAGTTAATGAACCCAAAATGAATCACATAATACCATGAATATAAATATAATCATGATAATATATATCAAATGGAAGTACACAATACACCACATGCAATAAATAAGTGGTGAACAAAGGAAATCTCACAGAATTAAAAGTGAGATAAGAAACCCCTAACCTCGTGTCTAACTTGACTCGTTCATTATTTAATCTCCGGAATAATAAAATAAAGTTAATTTATAATTTATTAACAAACTTTTTCAAGTTTATATTCCTTTTATATCACTTATTACTATTTTATAAACATTATGTAATCATTTAAGTTAATAATAGTCGTTTTGTCGATATTTGGTACTTGAGTCAAAAACGAACTTATTATAATTACAAATTGTCCATGTGGTCAAAATTCTATTATCTCCAGTATAATATTAATGTTTTAAATATCATATATATAATATATATCCAGTATATATATATATATATATTTATAATTAGTTCATTATATTTGCAGATAATAAATGAAATGCACCGTTCATGGAGACGGTAAGCCGTACGTACAAATGAACGCTACTTTCATTTCTATTTCATATTTAATGAAATGAAAACTTAATGATACATAGGTATATTATAATTAAATTATAATATCATATGATATATGTGTTACATAATTTAATTAGCTCCATCCTTTATACGTTCCATGTATGCCATGAATGAATCATATCACCTTGAGGGGGCGGTAGTCCGCACTTCCTCAAATGAAATTATCATGTTCACACATATTGGAAAAAATAAAGGTGTGTTTGTAAATGAAAATTACAGAAGAATAGTACAACCATAATCATAATATATATCATATATAAATACAGTTCCATCATAATGACCACCATAAGAGGCTGTAGAAGATAATTGAACAATCACCGTTTTGTGAGGCAGTAGTTCACCGTCCATAGAAACCGTATGTTCTTTTCCCATTAGATAGAGGTGTGTGTAAGTGTAGCTCAAATAATTCTCATAAAATAACCTAGTGTATTGAGTATACTTGTGTTGTTATAAAAGAAAGTAATAAAAAGTGTTTAGGGGGTTGGAGATGTGAAATAAAATAAGAGAACTTTAGGGAAGACGTTACCTTAATTTGGGTAACTCCCTTTGGTTTGAACCAAAAGGATTTATTGAAGTGCCTTGTACCCAAGGTAAGTCTTCTAGGTGGAAGGGAGGGATCTTGAGAACTTATTTGGGAATATTTTTGATGAGTTAAGGGGCTTGATAGGTGTGAGTAATGGGTTAGAGTTAAGGGATTTTTATAAGGGGGAGGCGGGGCTCTTTAGGAAAGTGTGAAAAGATTATTTTATTATATAATGATTTTCGGTTTCTAAAGGTCCAAAACTAATTATAGTCAAAGATAAGATGACTCATGGTCGAAATAAAATCATCCAATAAGAATTGGACAAGTTTAGGATATTTTTTAATCTTTATAATCTCATTTTTTTAAATCATTCATTAATGATGTAAACACTACATCATTATTGTGTCATAAATAATTTTATTTATTCGATGTCTAAAAATTATAAAAAAATACCATGATGTAGGAAATATTTTTATATTTATAATGAATATTTATAGTCTAATGGATAACTTATATAACCCCATGTAAAAATTTATTTACTAAAAGACATATGCTTAAGTCATTTTTGTCTTTACTTAAAATTAATTAATATAAAGTGTCATTATCACTCTTAAGTGGCTACATGGGGTCCCCAAATCAACCCAAAGATGCCAATGGTCAGCCACGACTCATTCAATAATGTTATGACAAGTGTTAAGGTAAATTTTTATTATTAGAATATATTTTTTACCTTGAATTACCCCATTTACCTTTAACTGTGGTAAATAAAAGTCAAAAGTTACTATTCATAAAAAAATATTTTCATCTTATTGAACCACATTTTATTTACTAATAACAACTATGTATGTCCGATTTTCTAAATTCAATTAACAGAAGCGGTAAAATTTTATTTAAATGAAAAATTCAGATTTTTAACTACTACTTAGTGGTTTCACTATTCATCAAAAATTGAAGTTTTTTAGAAAAATACCAAAAATTCAGCCTAAGATATATTTGATATTATGAATTAAAAAATGATTTCTATTTTACCAAATTCAAAACATAGAAGTTAGATTAATTAATTTTAAATTAATTCCCGTTATCAAAACAAAAAGTGTGTTTTTAAGAAATATTAACTATCAAAAGATTGACACTTGTTTATGTTCAATTTTAAAGTGAAATTACTTCTAAAGACCAATATTGGATTGAATGGTAAAAATATAATCTAATTAAACTTCAAAACCAATTAAAAAGATAATCTAACCATCTAAATAAATTAGATTAAAAGGTAGTTTTGAATTAGAATACAGTATTTCTCACTATTCATAAAAATTGAATATTATTAGAAAAATACCAAAATTTCATCCAAAGTAAATTTTGATGTCCCGATTCTAAAGAATAATTTTATTTTGTCAAATTGAATATGTAAACGTGTCAAATATTGGATTTAAAAAGGGTTCACCATTAAAATGTGGTAAAATTGTATTTTTTTGAAAAATACATTTTTATCTGAAAAATTGAATTTGATCTTATAATATATATAAGAAACACATAATTCATAAGTTAAAATTATATAAAGTATATAAAATTCAAAATCCAGTTAATACTATTCATAACTGTTTTTTGAATGGTTAGTTTGGTAAGTCATGGTGTGCTCAAACTCAATGTTGCGTATAGTATAAGTTATTGAATTAATTTAAAGAGATAATGTACCATGAAATTTTGGGGTGTTACATTCTCACCTCCTTCAATAAATTGTGTCCTCACAATTTGAAATTGTTTTTCTAAAATAAAAGTTTTAAAATAGAAAAAATACCTTTGTGGAAAACCCACATCAGAAATTGGGTTAATAAAATTTAGTCTTAATAAGAGGGAAAGGGAACGAAGAAGTCACCAACAAATTATGATCTCGATTATGAGAAAATTGATGGAAATTTTAGACACATAATTGGAGGAAAAACATAAATATTTATAGAGAGTGATTGAGGTCATCAATCAAAAACAAGTGTAAAATTGAGGTCCTCAAAGCCATCAATCTATGATGATTTAAAATATCATTAGTTCAACAAAACATAAATCATTAGGATAACACATTTTTGGTTTTAATATCCCTTCCCTAAAGTTTAATAATTAATTTATTCATAGAATAAGAGAAAAAAATATACTTGACAAGTAAAGTTTTATCCTTCATCTAATTCTCACCACAAACTCATCTTTCACTCCAAACGATGAGTATTCAAGATGACTTGGTCACACATAAAGTGCTAGAATCAACTTATAGAGAATCACATAATCAACAAAGCATAAACTATATATTTCTCTTTTCTTTAGAGATTAACCAAAATCAAAATGGTTAGTAAAAGATCAGATAATCCCCAAAAAGGATAATCCTTTAGAGAAAGAAATACTAATATTAATTTCTAAAATTAAACCCATAATACCCAAAGTTCAATAATTACCATTCAATAAAAAATTGTCCATAAAATCTTTCAATATAATCTAAACTAATATTGAAACCCAAAACTCAGAAGAATTTTCTTACATAGTCTTCCACGTTAAATTGTATCTCCAAATAACATCGACTTCTCTTAAAGTCACATACTTAAAAGTAATTAACCTAATCACATATTCTCTATGATAGGTCAATCATTTCCATAAATAACCCAATTCTCTATAAATCCACAATAAAAACATAGATAAAAACCCACCATTACTCCTCAAATGAAATACCATAGTATTCTATTTTTCTTAGGCATATAGTGTTACCAAAAGAGAGAACATCTTCCAAAATAACATTTATCACTTAATCACCAAATCATTTTCCTTTACTAAAGATAAATCCTAAGTTCCCAAAATCAACATATTCTTGATCTATAAAATCATTTAACTAAAAATAATTAGTCATACTAACCAGGGACTTCACGTAGTTCAGTGGTAGGAAATAAATCGCAATCGCACTATGGTAGTGGGTTTGATTCCCACAGCTTTGTCCAATGAGACAGGTTGTCACACAATATGCGTGTTTTTATTTTTCAAAAACTATATATTTTTATAATATTCCAAAAAATAAGATAAATTCCTCAAAAATAACCCTAACATATTTTAACCATAAGTGTTACCTCATACCTCGCATTTTCATCCTAAAAATTAATAACATATAATTGCCTCAAATTCAAGGATCATATAAACACAAATGATTATTTAGAACTCTATCCACAAAAGAAAAGACAATTCTTCCTTGAATAGTATTTTCACATAACAAACTGCAGGGTTACACATACAAGATAAAAGTATTCCAAATTAATCCCATCAACAAAGAGCACTAATACTTTTAAAAATTTCACCATCCATTTATTTCCACATAGTTTCTTCCTTGAACAAGAGGTTATCCTATAAAATAGGGCATTGACTCAGGTAATGCCCAGGTCCCCTACATTTATGGCAAATGACTGTAAATGGATTCTTGGGATCATTTTTATTTTCTTCCATAGTACTCTTCATTTTTCCTCAACAATTCTTTACTTTATGTCCTTATTTCCCACACATAAAGCATTTCTTTGTTCCATTGAGACACTTTCCTAGGTGTTTCCTTCCACATTTCCTGCATAATGGAAAATGAGATTTCTTTTCTCTATGGTCTTTACTGTTGGAGCTCTTATCATTCACCACCTTTCTATTCTTTGTTGAGTCTGGGAGTTGGTTAATATATATGTTGTTGATCATATTTTTGGAAAACTGATTCGACATGAACATGATATCTTTTACGCCTATCAATATTCCATTTCATTACTCATTTCCATCACCATTACCACCTTGTACATCATGTTCAATGTTACTATGAATTCTTTGGAACCCATCCATTGACTAACACAAGAAAGCATAGTGTGAGCCATAAAATCATTTAGAGAATATCATGACACCTTGTTTTCAATCCAAGGCACATTAAGATCAACCAAGGTTATTTATTCTCATATTATAATAAAATCCTTCAAATCAATTTGTGAAGAAAATGTGAATTATCCTAAGCATATCCCCTAGGAGTGTCGTAACCAAGAGTGCAGTAAGGCCCGTTGTCGTGTATCAGGATACCCCAGGTCAAGCCCGAAACTCATTTCCAGAGTTTTCAATCCTAGGTACGTCTGTGCCAGAGCTGCCTCTACCTGCTTGTATCCATACATGGATGTATTGCTTGGAAAACCCACATAATGTTTACATTACCAAAATTTTTGGATGTTCTTCTTTACTAATCCTCAAATTATATCTTAGGGTAGTGTTTTCTAATTAGAGTTTTTCTAAATCTAGCTTCCAAGGTTTGTACTAAACTTCCTCAGATACCAAATGTAATGCCCTGACCCCAATTACCCAGAGTCAGTGAATTATTACATAACATTGAAATGATACAAGGAATCATGTCCTGAAAGACCTATCATTTTAGTAGCTTTGGAAGTACTAGATACATTCATATGTTTTACATTACATCATGAAATAAAAACATCAACAACATTTTGTCCCCTTTTGAACACACTTATATCCTTAGACTATCCCTGTAGGTCAACCATAAAATACTTCTTCACATATTGGGAAAAATAAAACATAGAAAGGGGCGATCTTAGATGGTTAGTAAGGATAACAATATAGAGAAAACTTTTGTAAATAAGCATAAAAAATTTAAGGAAATGTATAAGACTAAAAGAAAAGACTTTTAAACTTGAACTTCAGCATAATATGGAAAAGATACAATAAAATAATGCTATTTACTTATTCACATAGATATTATACTAGTTGAATAATCAAATTCAACATCAATAGACACTTTCATAATGATGGAATGCATAATTCCAGACTTCATAACCACATAGTCAAGGCCTTGTGCCAAGACTACAAATAAGATTTTGTCAAGGCCTTGTGCCAAGACACTAGTTTGTCTCATGATAACTACCGATGTATCGAGGAGATATAGAGGGCTCTGCCCATCACTTACTAAGTCCAATGCATTCCTCATATGAGAAGGTTTAAACCTAACATAAACATTTGTATTAAAACTAGCATACGAAATGTCAATACTTTATATATAAACCATGAATGGTATAAAAATAACACATCCACAATCAAACATATCACAAAACCTTCAATAAAATATGAAATATTTGTATCATAATAAATAAACTTCGATCAAGAATAATATCCCATAAAGGATGTTGACATAGTTTAAAATGATCAGTACAAATATTTCAGAGAAATATCCCTTTTTCATGAAAACATTTAAAAATATCACTATTTATTAATAAGCTGTTTAAAATAAATTTTTGAATCAAAGTGTCCCATACCAATTTGAAACTTTTAAAGGTAATTTCAATTTTAAAACATTAATTTACATATAAATAAAACCTTAAAACCATTTTTAAAACATGGACATTAATGATAAATATTTAGAATAATAACTTTTTAAAACATTTAAAATGATATTTTAGTTAGAGTTCGTAAAAAAATGAGAGATGTCTGAATACAAATAATTGAGGTAATAAAAACTTTATAATATAATTAGAATAAAGGGATTGATGATATACTACGTCAAAGTACAATATATACACCAAATAAAAGTTAATTGGCACATAATAACAAATAAGTCTCAATGGAATGTAAGTTGAGATGAATTCCTTTATAAAGACCATGTCCTTAGGTTAAGAATAAATTAATGAAATAATTATGTGTGAAAAATATAAATACACTCAATATGATTGGATATTTAGTGTAAATAAATCAGAGGACATTCACACATATTCTTGTAAAAACAACACCAATGACTTGGATGTTTAACTCAATGAATAGAAATTTACTTAAAATTACTCATATCAAGTTTATATTGATGACTTGAGAATTTATAAATGGAATGATTATGTGTATCAAAATTATATCCACACAAAGTGGAGTGTAAATTACTACATAAGTAAATAAATAGTGATTTTACACATAATCTTGGAGTAAAGTAATCAATGAAGTTTGCGTAAAACCCAATGAGTGGAAATCAAAATTAGAAATTACCTTACTGATTTGGTGACTTACGAAACATACACCCCATGAAAGAAGGATCATACAATAAAGATTTAAATACCCATAAATTAAATTTTATTATATAAGGAATACAATCATGGGCAGTACATACACCACACAAAAGTAAATGGTGTAAATATAGCATGAATCTCACGGGAATAAGAAGTGAGATGAAAACCCCTTACCACATTGTAATCAATCGAGTCATAAGACCAAAAGTTAATGAACACCAAATGAATCATATAATACCATTAATATAAATAGAATCATGATTATATATATAAAATGGAAGTACACAACACACCACATGCAATAAATAAGTAGTGAACAAAGGAAATCTCACAGAATTAAAAGTGAGATAAGAAACCCCTTACCTCGTGTCCGAATTGACTTGTTCGTTCTTTAATCTCCTGAATAATAAACTAAATTCAATTTATACTTGATTAAGAACCTTTTTCAAGTTTATTATTCCTTTTATATCACTTATTACCATGTTATAAATATTATGTAATCATTTAAGTTAATAATGATTGTTTTGTCGATATTTGGTACTTGAGTAAAAAACGAACTTGTTATAATTACAAATTGTCCATGTGGTCAAAATTCTATTATCTTCAGTATCATATTCATGATTTAAATATCATATATATCATATATATCCATTATATATATATATATATATTTATAATTAGTTCATGATATTTGGAGATAATAAATGAAATGCACCGTTCATGGAGACGGTAAGCCGTACGTACGCATGAACGCTACTTTCATTTATATTTCATATTTAATGAAATGAAAACTTAATGATGCATAGGTATATTATAATTATAGTATAATATCACATGATATATGTGTTACATAATTTAATTAACTCCATACTTTATACATTCTATGCATCTCATGAACAAATCATATCACCTTGAGGGGGCGGTAATCCGCACTTCCTCAAATGAAATTATCGTGTTCACACATATTGGAAAGCATAAAGGTGTGTTTGTAAATGAAAATTACAGAATCATAGAGAAAAAATAATCATAATATATATCATATATAAATATAGTTCCATCATAATGGACACCATAAGAAGTGGTAGGAGATAATTGAACAATCATCGTTTCGTGAGGTAGTAGTTCGCCATCTACAGAAACAATATGTTCTTTTCCCATTAGATAGATATGTATGTAAGTGTAGCTCGAATAATTCTCATAAAAAAAACCTAGTATAATGAGGATACTGGTGTTGTTATAAAAGAAAGTAATAAAAAGAGTTCAGGGGGTTGGAGATGTAAAATAAAAGAAAAGAACTTTAGGGAAGACGTTACCTTAAATTGGGTAACTCCCTTTGGTTTGAACCGAAAGGATTTATTGAAGTACCTTCTTCCTAAGGTAAGAATTTTTGGTGAAAGGGAGGGATCTTGAGAGTTTATTTAGGCATAGTTTGGATGATCCAAGGGGCTTGAGAGGTGTGAGTAATGGGTTAGAGGTGAGGTCTTTTTATAAGGGGGAGGAGGGGCTCTTTAAGAAAGTGTGACAAGATTAGTTTATTATATAATGATTTTTGGTTTCTAAAGGTCCAAAACTAATTATAGTAGAAGATAAGATGACTAATGGTAGAAATAATATCATACAATAAGAATTGGACAGGTTTTGGATATTTTTTTAATCTTTATATAATCTTATTTTTTTTAAATCATTCATTAATGAGGTAAACACTACATCATTATTATGTCATAAATAATTTTATTTATTTGATGTCTAAAAATTATAAAAAAATACCATGATTTAGGAAATTTTTTTATATTTCTAATGAATATTTATAGTCTAAGATATAACTTATATAACCCCATGTAAAAATTTATTTACTAAAAGATATATGTTTAAGTGATTTTTGTCTTTTCTTAAAATTAATTAATATAAAGTGTCATTATCACTCTTAAGTGTCTCCATGGGGTACCAAAATCAAACCAAAGATGCCCATGGTTGGCTATGACTCATAAAATAAGGTTAGGACAAGTGTTAAGGTAATTTTGTATTATTAGAATATTCTTTTTACCTTGAATTACCCTATTTACCTTTAACCGCGGTAAATAAAAGTCAAAAGTTACTATTCACCAAAAATTATTTTCATCTTATTGAACAAAATTTTACTTACTAATAACAAACATGTATGTCAGATTTTCAAAATTCAATTCATAGTAGTGGTAAAATTTCATTTAAATGAAAAATTCAGATTTTTAACTACTACTTAGTGGTTTCACTATTCATCAAAAATTGAAGTTTTTCAGAAAAGTACCAAAAATTTAGCCTAATCTATATTTGATATTAAAAATTAAAAAATGATGTCTATTTTACCAAATTCAAAACATAGAAGTCGGATTAATGAATTTAAAATTAATTCCCGTTGTCAAAACAAAAAGCGTGTTTTTAAGAAATATTAACTATCAAAAGATTGACACTTGTTTATGTTCAATTTTAAATTGAAATTACTTATAAAGACCAATATTGGATTGAATGGTAAAAATATAATCTAATTACACTTCAAAACCTATTAAAAATATAATCTAACCATATAAATAAATTATATTAAAAGGCATTTTTGAATTAAAATACAATATTTCTCACTATTCATAAAAAAATGAATATTATTAGAAAAATACCAAAATTTCATCAAAAGTAAATTTTGATGTCCTGATTCTAAAGAAGAATTTTATTTTGTCAAATTGAATATGTAAAAGTGTAAAATATTGGATTTAAAAAGGGTTCTCCATTAAAAAGTGGTAAAATTGCATTTTTTAGAAAAATACATTTTTTATCTGAAAAATTGAATTTGTTTTTATAATATATCTAAGAAACATATAATACATAAGTTAAAATTATATGGAGTATATAAAATTCAAAATCCAGTTAATACTATTCATAATCGTTTTTTGAATGGCTAGTTTGGTAAGTCGTGGTGCGCTTGAACTCAGTGTTGCGTATAGTACAAGTTATTGAATTAATTTGAAGAGAGAACGTACCATGAAATCTTAGGGTGTTACAACTATGGAAGAAGATCAGATCTGTTGAAGATAGGTGGTTATACTATTGATCTTACTTCAAGGAAGACCCAACCGAATATTGCTATAAATGTAAAAGAGTTGATTTTTAGTATCTAAAAAAAACGAGTTGATTCTTGATGAAATAATTGGTTTTGTTCATGCAATCTAGCTTGTTCCACATATAAGGGTTCAAGTTCATCCCTTTTCCCTTAGGTAGTTTTCGATAATAAGGGACAATCTATGTATGCGTGGGGGATAACTACAACCATACAGTGAGAACTAGCTTACACATTATGAGTGAACCTTATAAATATTTATGGGCCTTGTTATTAAATATTATTTTTTATTATTTTATCCATGCAGGTTGAGTGTGAGATGAGAGTGTAAGATCCATTCAATTTAATTGGTGTAGAGGTAAAAGGAAAAATGTTTTATTGGTAAAATTTGTTTACATTGATTCAATCCCACCCTTTTAGTGTCGTTTCACCAATTTTGATGGGAAAAATATTGTTTTCCCACCTCCTTGATTCTATATACATGGTTATGGGGTTCCAAGTTACACCTTGAAATTTTATTATATATTTCTCTTTAAATAAATATAATTTCTTTGATAAATTTCTTTAAATACAACACCGAGTTTAAAAAAAACTTGAAAAACTATTGAAATATTATTATTTTAAAATTATATCATTTTTAAAATCATCATTTCAATATTTTCTTAGGTTGAAATTTTCGAATTTTTTCTTAAAATATTTATTTTTCAATGAATAGTGAAAATAAAGATTTTTATAAAACTATCATTTCTATTCTTTAAATAAAGTAATTTAAAAGTACCACTATTTATTTTAATTTGGTATTAATGTGATATATTATCCATATTAATTAAAATAATATAATTAATTCCATTAGGATCATTATTTTACATGAATTTGATATAAGTCATTTTTAGGAATAAAAATAATTTTTTTCTCGAAAACCGTTTTAATCATACTTTGGGGGTTTATTTTTAAATTAATTTATGAAAATTATAGGATTTTAATTTGATAAAATGGATTATATATTTTTAATCATGAGGTTTAAATTTGGTAAATAGGTCCCTTTTTTTAGGCATTATGAATAGTCATCATGGTTTTATTTATCACCCTAAGAAAGGATAAATCAGGTAATTAAGGTAAAAATAATGTGATAAGGCATTAAAAATAAAGACAATAATTTAATTTATTTCATTTCAAGAGATTAATTCCCCCATATCCATCCTAAATTCAAATATATGGTTTTTTTCATTTTCCTTTGATAATGGGATTTATATTATTTTAAGTAAAGAAAAATACAGAATGTCACTCTCTTGCCTTCAAATTTCTCTTATATGTTCATCTAGGAATAAAATTAAGTTGTGAAATAATATTAATAATCATTTTTATCATAATGAAATTATTTTCATTATAGTAATTTTTTTTTAAATTTTTGAGATTATATATTTACATTAAATGCTTGTAAAACTCTAATAGAGTGTTTGTACCAGTAGTGAAAAAATCAAACTAAATAATTTTAAAAAAATTAAAAATAATGTTTTTGGGATGAATTATGGGTAAAAAATAATTTTATATTTAATAAAAATTTATTATTTATGGTTAAAAGTATTATATTCTAATTAAAGCTTTGTCTTGATGTCTTTAAATTCAAATTATGTGAATAATTATTAAAACAACTTTAGTAGTATTTTATGTTAAATAATATTTTATTAAATTATTTAAAAATAATAAAAATATTGAAAGAGGAAATTTAGGATTATAATTGATCTAAAATTTCATTAATTTTCTATTAATGATCAAAATTTTACCTTATAAGTAAAATTACAACCCTTTAAGATTGAATTTTTTTTATTATGGTAAAGGTTAAAATTGTTTAATAAAAGGGTAAAACCAAAATATAAGGTTTAAAATACCACTTAAACTTATCCAAATTAGTTTAAGGTATTTAAACAAAAATATATATTATATTAAAAATTTTATCCACATGGTTCCACTTTTAAATGAAAATTACTTTATCTTATTTAAATCTTTTTATTAATTCCATTTGTTTCCTTTCATTCACTATAAAAAGGCACCACCTATCCTCAATTCTATACACCACACAGATCCACATAGCTCAACCAAACCATAAAAAAAATATTCTAAAAAACCTTATACATGTTTTAGATTCACTAGTACTCTCAAAATACAAACCTTGAGTCTCTTAAGAGGAGATCTAAAGAAGCTCTTTCGAAGAAGTGATAATCATCTTCATGAAGCACTTTCATTTTTATTCTTATTTCACCACCTTAAATTATGTACTAAACATTAAATATAATAAAAATATATATCCCATATACTTGGAATTTATTATGTTTATGGAATAATATTTATCCATCTTATTCTCCATCAAATGGGGAATAAAACCGTCGATCGTGTGTATGACAGACTACCACCTCACGAATCGATATAATTTGTTTTCCATTATCACCTCAAATGTATTTTAATAATGATGAAAATAATGAATATATATGATATTTTTGTCATAACAATAATTCTTTAAGTATAATATATCATCTAATTCCTTACCCTTCCACCTGTTAAAAAAAGATAACGTCGCTCGTGGGTACCTACGAACTACCGTCTCTACAAAGCGGCGTGATTCATTTTTCAAGTATATTTATCATGGATGATTTTAAATATATATATATTGAATATTTATGATATTTATATAATTATTAAAATTATTTATATGATATAACCATGATCAAGATGCAAGGACCACAACTTCCGAATCAAAACATACATGAAAAAGAAAGTAGTGAACTCCTAAAAAAACAACAATAACAACATATTGTTAACAAACGGGTGATAATATATTATAAATGGTTCATATATGATAGTATAGATATGTATATATTTATAATATTTAATAATAATAAATATAAATTTATTATATAGGAGGTTAAAATCACTTACAAGGGAAGTCGAACTTGAGGTAAGAGATTTAGTCTCACTTTCCACTCCATAGAGACATATTTGGTATTATACACCAATTTAATTTTATGTGGAATATATTATGACCCTTTGGTTTATTTAAGATTAATATTTATTTATTCATGATTATTAATTTTTTAATTCTACTTTATAGTTTCAGGTGGTTAAAATTTAAATGTTACGAAAGAGGTATGAATTTAGTTTATAATATCATTTTGTTTGGGATTATTTATATTTTCAATGAAGGAATCATATAATGAATCCTTCATAAACTCCCTATATTTTATTATCCTATTGATATTTAAGGACCTATGATATTTTATTACAACTTTTACTCTCTTTTTAAATTGAATCAACTGAATAAATGTTTAAAAGAATAACCGATATTATTTATCTTTTAACCGAGTATATTTTTCTTTCATATGTGAATTTTTCTAAATTATTTTAAAAAAGAACTTTTTATTTATGAAAATTATTTATTAAGGAAAATTTATATACCCTTGACTTATTAAAATGTTTGAAATAAATCATTCTAATTTTTTCTGAAAGGTTCATTTTTGATTTTCTTTACAGAAAGTAAAAATGAGCGTTTCTTTTTCACGTATATGAATTTAAGGAATTTTTCCACCAACATAACTTTTTTAAAATATTTAACTTCTTATTTAATTTTTAAATATTTTTACAAGAAAATTATTCTCTAAAAATTTATTTTATATCTTTTCCTTCCATTTTATTATATTCTCTAAAAGACTTGATTTTACTTCAAAATCTAATTTTATAATGAATTGATGGTTATATTTTATCTCTTATTAATCTTGTGGTCATTTAGTTCCTCTTAAAACATTCAATTTTTTTGTGATCATTTTTCATTAGAAATTAAATTTCTATTAAATATACATATTATTTATATCATGTATAAGATTATTTCCTAAACTATATACCATTTTTACATATGGTTTTTTATTATTAATGTTATTTAATTGATTAAATAAATATTAATATTCCTTATTATTTACTAAATATGGATATTTTATGGTAAGGCATGTTGTTTATTAATTAAATTGATCATTAAATATATTAGGGATATATTGTACATGCAGTTATGGGTGGGGTCTGATTATAGATATCACTTCGATGAGTCGACATGTCTCATGAGTGAAACAAGTTGGAAAAACTTATTAAATGAGTTTATGGTGTATACCTACCAATAGATTAAAATATATTGGCATAAGGACTTGATGGTAAGTTATTTTTATATTGGAAATAATTATATCCATCATTAATCATTTCCATAATTGAGAATTAAGTTATTATTATCCATGAAATTACTATATTGATATTATCCATGTATACATTTCATGCTCAAGTTATTAATTAAATGACATGTGTTTTTAGTTATTTAACTTGACATATTGATTATGTATTATTTATTCATGATATATTCCACTATATTTAACCCTTTCTGAGCATCTGATCTCACCCTTTATTTTTTTTATTTCCCCAGATTTGAAGGACATTATGAATAATATCAAGGACACAAGAATGTTTCTTATGCTATATTTTTTTATATTTCTAATTTAATATGTGAATCATGTATGTATATGGTTATTAAAGACTAATAAACTAGTCAATACTAAGTTATGTGATCTATTGTATCTTATTCCAATGTAAAAATGTAGATATTGGATTTGGATTACTGGATTTAGGGTTGTTCCTTATCAAGCTCATTTTTTAATAAAATTGGTTAGGAAAATAATGTTTAAGCCTATTATACCTAATAAATATTACTTATATAATTCAATTATCCTTATTCTTGGCTTATAAACGATGAAAAATATGTAGACCACTACACATATCACAAAAAATAACTTTTATGTCATGGGTTATACACTCTTGTTTTCTAAATCTATCATTGCTCAAGTAGACTTAGAGTTGATTAATTGATAAGTTAAAAAATTAAAATTAGATTTTATATTTATTTTCAATAAGGGGAAAGAAAGAAAAAAGTGGTTGAGACTATATTTATTTACATTTTCTTCATAGGAATTGAAAAAAATATAAAGGGGGATGTTGTTGGTACTATTAGATAATAATATGTTGTATTTTTTTGTCAATAAGAAATAATGACAATATGTGTTGAGGTGAGAGTATTTATAAGGTCCCAAACCCGAAACTAGGTTTCAGCCCTTAAAAATGTTGTGTACTTTAAAAAAAAAATAAACATGATTAAATACACAGTGTTAAAAACTACAGAAGACCATTTCCAGTCTAGGTTTTGGAAAATTAGATACATAAATTACATTACAAAAAAAATATACAAATGGAAAACAATGATTATTCAGTGTGTTACTTTCACAACAGAGTTTCAACGTAGCAAGTATGCTAAACCTGAAAAGTTTTTATAATTCGTAGGGTGAGCATAAAATGCCCAGTAAGGGGTTTCAAAACAAACGATAAATTTATTAAAGCATCCCTTGAAATAAATATAAACATTTAAAACAGATTTTCACAAATACTTGAATATATATAGGAAAACGGTATTTCACAAAATAATTATGTTTGAAAGCTATTGGGAATTATCATTTAAAATTATTATGTTTCTGTGGGTCGTTAATAATACTTGGCAGACCATTATTAAAATCCATACATATGGCCACTATTCTTTACTAAGACTTATGGGTTCACTCCCCATAATGTCATGAAACCCACTAGTGCCAATTTTGAAAACATTTTCCCATAGACATGCCTTTCTTATTTCTTACCCAAAAACATTTCCAAAATACCTATATAATATTATTTTCTTTGAAAGAAAAAAATATTCCTTAAGTCATAACCATTTCATCAAAAGGTTTTAAAATCATTTTAGGGAGAATCCCATACTTGGAAAAAAACACACTTTTATTTGAAAACTATAATTTCATGAAACATGGGTTTAAGTGCATGCAAGATTGCATAATGCTTGAAATGCATCACATGAGCTAGATGATGGCCATACCTATTCATGCATGACATTCTAAGAGATGCAGATGCGAGTTCACTCATGAAATAATAAATTGAACCATAACTACACATAATATAATAACAATCATCACATGAAATTATGTAAACATGGTGAATATAGGAAATTATTCATACATAAATCTTTAAACACTAGTTTTGTGGTTGATAAATACCATTTATAACTTCTAAGTAAATGAGAAAAAAACAACTCCACTTAATGTGTTCATATTTTTATGCATGTATATGTATATATATATATATATATATATATATAGACACACACACACACACAAATGTATGTATATAGTTTAAAAACATAAAACCCTTTAAACCATTAAAATTTAGGGGAAAGATCATTTAAAACAAGCAGACTTATCATATATATAAATTGGATTAAAAATATATGGTTTTACACACACACAAATATATATATATATATATAAAACAATATATATATATATATGTTCACAAAAAAAATGAAAAATAATAAAATCCCTTAAAAATTATAGTTGATAAAAAAATCCCTTACTTGGCACTGGAAAACCGAAGAGGGAAGACAACTCCTTCCTGCTGGAAGAACTTGAACCAAAGGATTCATTTTTCTCAGGTCTTCCATTCATGGTGAAAGGGTTCTCCTGGAGTCTTGTATGTTTATATAAAAAAATGTCATAAGATTCTTTTAGAAGATTAGTTTTTTTAGCATGTTGGACCCCTCCCATTTAAATCCATTTTATCTTATGTGTTTTTTTGTATCCAATTTAGTTTTTTTATCTCTCTGCATGTCACAAGTTTTCCCCATTTGAGATTCTTTACCTTAAATTTATCAATGAAATCTTCATTATTAATATTATATATTTTTATCATATTTTATTTGTATCTTTTTATTCATTTTTTAAACCCGTTTCACCCCTTTTTTTAATCATAAAATATCATTTTTTTAAAAGACATGAAACATTTTTTTATTATATAAATTCGTTTATATATATATATATATATTATTCTAGAGTTTTTAATATATGAAAATATATACTTATTTTTTTAAGTAACTAAAATCATAACTTTTTAAACACATGTATATGATTTCCATTATTTATAACAAAATAATTATACACATTTATAATTTATAAATTTTATAATACAAAAACATAATATAACTTAAAATATTTTTAAAATATATTAACATAAAAATAATAATTTCTTAAAAACATGATTTTCATTTATTATTGTTATCTTTAAATATTTTATTCATTTTTTATTCAATCACGTCAAAACATCATACCCATTTTTTTATACATTTATTCACATCATTTTTTTCTACATTGATTATTACTCCTTTTTTATATTTATAATAATTTCTCAATTTTAGCTTCCCAACACCCCATGTTTGGACTTTTGTGTTTTTCATGCAATTATTAAAATTTTATATTAACTTTTTTCCATCCCATGTTATCATTACCAATATTATATTATCATATTTTTTTATATTAATTAATCATTATATTAACAATTCACCCCTTTTTTATGTTTTAATTTTTTATTACATTATTATTTATTACATTGTTTTAATAAAGTAATGTTATATATATATATTTGTTTTTTTATAACTAACTCCAAGAATTTTTTTTTCTTTCTTTAAAAAATAAAAATTAATTAACAAATAATAAAATAAAATTTATATATATATAACAAAATAATAAAAATGATAATTATGTATTTTTATAAAACAAAGATATATATATATATATTGAATCACATTTTTATATATTAAATAACTATATCTATTTATAAAACATTTAATTTATATTTTCAATTCATATTTGTATTTTTAAAACATTTAACATTTTTTCCAATTTTTTTTATTCTTTTAAATTTGTTTTTATATATTTATATATAATTTATAATTTTAAAATTTTATAAAGAAAAAAATATAATATAAATTCATATATTTATGAAATGTGTTAACTTAAAAATATTAATAGTTTCTATAAAAAAATGTTTTACTCTTAAATATAAAAAATTATATTTTTTTAGATTTTATTTACGTCAAGATACACTTTTAAATAGATTAATAACACATTAAAAAAATATTGTTTATAATAATATATTCAAAACATTAAATATTAAAATCATACTTATAAATAAAGTATATATTTTAACTTATTAAAAAAATATTTATTTAATGAAAATAATATTTCATGAAAAGTAATATTTTATAATCTTGAATAGTTTCTTTTTATTACAAAAATAATTTAGTTACCTAAAAATTCAGAATTAAAAATCCTTCAAAAAAATATTTAATTAAAATATAAGTATTATTGGAAATTAATGGGGTGTTACAATATCCCCTCTCAAAAGAATTGTGTCCTCGCAATTCATTTGTATTCACAGGGAAAATAAATATAACATAGAAGTTTTAATTTTCCAAAATTATCTAAACCATTCCTTTGATACCAATTATAAGGTCCCAACCCCGAAACCATGTTTCAGCCCTTACAAATGTTGTGTAATTTTTTTTAAAAAAAGAAACATGATTAAATACATAAAATTAAATACAACAGAGGACCTTTTTTGGTCTAGGTTTTAGAAAATTAGAAATATAAATTACATTACAGCAAAAATATACAAATTAAAAACAATGATTCTTCAACATATTGCTTCCACAATAATGTTTCAACGCAACAAGTATGCTAAAACTGAACAATGTTTATAATTCATAGGGTAAGCATAAAATTCCTAGTAAAATATTTCAAAACAACTAATAAATTTCTTAAAGTATCCCTTGAAATAAATATAAATATTTAAAACATATTTTCACAAATACTTGAATATATATAGGAAAACGGTATTTCACAAAATAATTATGTTTGAAAGCTGTTGGGAATTCTCCTTTGAAATTATTATGTTTCTGTGGGTTGTTAATAATACTCGGAAGACCATTATTAAAATATATAGATACGACCACTAGTCTTCACTAAGACTTATGGGTTCACTCCCCATAACGTCATGAAACCCACCAGTGCCAATTTTGAAAACATTTTCCCATGGAAATTCCTTTCTTATTTCTTACCCAAAATCATTTCCAAAATACCTATATAATATGATTTTCTTCGAAAAAAACAACTTCATCATGTCATCACCATTTCCTCAAAAGGTTTTAAAATCATTTTAGGGAGAATCCCATACTTGAAAAAAACACACTTTTATTTAAAAACCGTAATTTCATGAAACATGGGTTTAAGTGCGTGCAAGATTGCATAATGCTTGAAATGCTTCACATGAGCTAGATGATGGCCATACCTATTCATGCATGACATGATAAGTGATACAGATGCGATTTCACTCATGAAATAACAAATTTACCCATAACTACACATAAAATAATAACAATTATCATATGAAATTATGTAAACATGGTGAATATAAGAAATTATTCATACATAAATCTTTAAACACTAGTTTTGTGGTTGATAAATACCATTTATAACTTCTAAGTAAATGAGAAAAAATAACTCCAATTAATGTGTTTATATTTTTATGCATGTATATGTGTACATATATATTTATATATAAATATATATATATATATACACATGTATGTATGTAGTTTGAAAACATGAAACCCTTTCAACCATTAAAATTAAGGGGAAAGATCATTTAAAACAAGAAGAATTATCATATATATATATTGGATTAAAAAGATATGGTTTTACACACACACACACACATATATATATAACAATATATATATATATATATATATATATATATGTTCACAAAACAAATGAAAAATAATAAAATCCCTTAAAAATTATAGTTGATAAAAAAATCCCTTACTTGGCATTGGAAAACCGAAGAGGGAAGACAACTCCTGCCTACTGGAAGAACTTGAACCAAAGTATTCATTTTGCTCAGGTCTTCCATTTATGGGGAAAGGGTTATCCTTGAGTCTTGTATGTTTATATAAAAAAATCTTTCATAAGCTTATTTGAGAAGCTTAGGTTTTTTTAGCATGTTGGACCCCTCCCATTTAAATCCATTTTATCTTATGTGTTTTTTTGTATTCAATTTAGTTTTTTTATCTCCCTGCATGTCACGGATTTTCCCCATTTGGGATTCTTACCTTAAATTTATCAACGAAATCATCATTATTAATATTATATATTTTTATTATATTTTATTTGAATCATTTTACTCACTTTTTTAAACCCGTTTCACCCTTTTTTTATTCATAAAATATTTTTTTTAAAAAGACATTAAACTTTTTATTATTATATAAATTCGTTTATACATATATATTATTTTAGCGTTTTTAATATATGAAAATATATACTTATTTTTTTAAGTAACTAAAATCATAATTTTTTAAACACATGTATATGATTTCCATTATTTATAACAAAATAATGATACACCTTTATAATTTATAAATTTTATAATACAAAAACATAATATATTTTAAAATATTTTTAAAATATATTAATATAAAAATAATAATTTCTTAAAAATGTGATTTTCATTTATTATTGTTATCTTTAAATATTTTATTCATTTTTTATTCAATCACGTCAAAACTTCATACCCATTTTTTAATACATTTATTCACAACGTTTTTTTGTCTACATTGATTATTACTCCTTTTTTATATTCATACTAATTTCTCCATTTTATCTTCGCAACACCCCATGTTTGGACTTTTGTGTTTGTCATGCAATTATTAAAATTTTATATTATCTTTTTGTCGACCCATGTTATCATTACCAATATTATATTATCATATTTTTTTATATTAATTAATCATTATATTAACAATTTACCCCTTTTTTATGTTTTAACTTTTTATTACATTATTATTTATTACATTGTTTTAATAAAGTAATGTTATATATATATATAAATAAATAAATATAAATTCTTTTTTTATAACTAACTCCAAGAAAAACATTTTTCTTTCTTTAAAAAAACATAAATCAATTCACAAATAATAAAATAAAATTTATATATATAATTAAATAATAAAAATTATAATTATGTATTTTTATAAAACATATATATATATATTAAATCACATTTTTATATATTAAATAACTATATCTATTTATAAAACATTTAATTTATATTTTCAATTCATATATGTATTTTGAAAACATATATCATTTTTTAGAACTTTTTTTATTCTTTTAAATTCGTTTTTATATGTTTATATATACTTTATAATTTTAAAAAATTATAAAGAAAAAAAATATAAATTCATATATTTATGAAATGTGTTAACTTAAAAATATTAATATTTTCGATAAAAAATCGTTTTAACCTTAAATATAAAAAATTATAATTTTTTTAGATTTTATTTATGTCAAGATACACTTTTAAATAGATTAATAACACATTAAAAAATATTGTTTATAATAATATATTCGAAACATTAAATATTAAAATCATACTTATAAATAAAGAATATATTTTTACTTATTAAAAAACATTTATTTAATGAAAATAATATTTCATGAAAAGTAATATTTTATAATCTTGAATAATTTTTTTTATTATAGAAAATAATTTAGTTACAAAAAAAGTCTTAATTAAAAATCCTTCAAAAAAAATATTTAGTAAAAATATAAGTACTATTATAAATTCTTGGGGTGTTACAGTATTAGAATACAATTGAAGTTCCCTTGAAAGAATAATAATATGTATTGAGGGAAAATGGAATATATTTGAGATACAACTTAAAATTCCCATAGATCATATGTATTTTTTCAACAATTTATATACTAAAAAAGATCTATTCATATATTGAAAAGGAAGATTGAGATAAGAAGAATTAATTCCCGCCATTATCAAGCTTGGTAAAGTAGGTGAGGAGGTTTCTTATAATTGGAGGTAAAAGTGAAAAATCTATGTTACTGGATGATTAAGATCAAGATGATATGACGATTTCCATAGAGAATGGATAATGTTAGATATTATATCCCCACAATGATAATGATGAGCTATCTATAGAATAATAAAAACTAGTTGTGTATTTTTGGTAAAGATCTATTATAGTGTTATCAGGAATGAAGTATTGATGCACTTAAATTATTATTAAAAGAATTTTAGTTGATATTGGTTCTAGATTAATTAATAAATAAGTTTAGCTCTATGAATAATATAATTAAATTGAATAAGAGTTGAAGTAATCCAGGTAATTGAATACATATTGAAATAATTGTTTTTATTTTATTTAATATTAAAGAATTATTTATTAAATGATAAAAGTTTTTTGGGATCAATTTTGGTTGGATGAAGAGATGGCTATAAAGTTTGAAAATGAGTTTTGAAGATGTTTTGAGTTAATATGAAAAGGTTAGATTTTATAAATGCTTCAAGTGTTTTGGAAATCATGTTGATTTTTTTTGAAAAGGATTGATAATTTTTTGAAGTATTTTGTGATGAGTTGAAGTGGATAAGGTTTATTTGAGTGAAGTTGAGAAGGATGGAGAAGTTTTTGATTTGTATATTTTTAAAAAATTTGTAGTCTTTTCTCTGTAAGAGTAAACTGATATTGAGTAAAAGTAAATTAGAGATCTTATAGGCTAAATAAGAGTAATTATGAAGTTTCATGAGTGTAACTATTACTTGTGTAAGGATATATGATGAAAAAAATGAAATTATGTAATAATAATATGGAGTTGTGTAATAATAATCTTATGCCCGCTGAGGTGCATAAAATAAATAAATGTTTTTAAATAGTACATAAGTGTAAATCAAAATTTATATGAGAATAACATAGAAGTTTCAAATGATATGTAAGTTCTATTTAAAGGTATTTAATATTTATTAGTGGTTTAATAGGTTGTATAAGAATAAATAGAATATTATGAAGGTTACAATAAGTAACTCCAGAGATCTAAATGCTATCTAAGAGAACCCTATCTCCCTCATAAGATTAAATAGAGTTTTCAATACTCAAATAAGATCAAATTTTTCTTGTGTAAGAATAATTTGGGGCTTATAATGTTATGTGTAAGAATAAATATTTCTTATGGAAGAATAACCTATTTGAAAAATGAATGTTTTTAGGTTCATTTTAATGCTGAGATTTCAATAGGTGGTTTAATACCAGAAAATGATTTGATGTTCTTCATATTTTAGATATAATAATGATTTTGATTAATCCATGGTTTAATCAAATATTTGTGTTGAAATTTTAATAATATTATTACATTATGAGATGAATATTTACTTCTCAAAGTTATTATTTCATGTGAGATTTCATTCATGGGAAATAATATATAAATATCACAGAGGATTTAAATGATGAAATTTAAGTGAAGAATTAAATGAGAACATGATGAGGAATATCATTGGGATATTTTAGTATCCTTGTTCTATTTTGATAGATATTTAATTAATGATCACTACTATAATAATTTTATGAATACTATTTGACCCGTAGAAAAAATGAGAATTAAATGAGAAGTTTTAAGAATATTTTTTCATGATATTTCTAGATATTTAAATATAAATATTTGGAACACATTTATGAAGATAATTGTGAGGATTTCTAGGAGGATAATTTTAATGATAGAAAATAAGAAATAATTTGAATAAATATCATGATGCTTAGATTAAAAAGAATTTCTATAAATATTTGGAACACATTTACCTTAAATTCTTGTAAAAATCTAATAGAGTGTTTGTACAAGTAGTGAAAAAATCAAACTAAATAATTTAAAAAACATTAAAAATAATGTTTTTAGGATGAATTATGGTTAAAAAATAATTTTATATTTAATAAAAATGTATTATTTATAATTAAAATTATTATATTCTAGTTAAATCATTATCTTGATGTCTTTAAATTCAAATTATGTGAATAGTTCTTAAAATGACTTTAATTGTATTTTACTTTAAATAATATTTTATTAAATTATTTAAAAATCATAAAAATATTGAAATAGAAAAATTAGGATTATAATTGATCTAAAATTTCATTCATTTTCTATTAATGATCAAATTTTTACCTTATAAGTAAAATTACAACCCTTTTTGATTGAAAATTTTGTTATCATGGTAATGGTTAAAACTGTTTAATAAAAGTGTAAAACCAAAAGATAAATTTTAAAATACCACTTAAACTTATCAAAATTCAT
Source organism: Viscum album (assembly GCA_963277665.1). Classification (NCBI taxonomy): domain Eukaryota; kingdom Viridiplantae; phylum Streptophyta; class Magnoliopsida; order Santalales; family Viscaceae; genus Viscum; species Viscum album. The sequence goes on from OY728159.1 coordinate 188,021,618, forward strand.
TTAAGGTATTTAAACCAAAATATATATTATATTAAAAGTTTTATCCACATGGTTCCACTTTCAAATAAAAATTACTTTATTGTATTTAAATCTTTTTATTAATTTTATTTGTGTCCTTTCATTCACTATAAAAAGGCACCACCAATCCTCTATTCTATGCACCACACAGATCCACATAGCTCAACCAAACCATAAAAAAACCTATTCTAAACAACCTTATACATGTTCTAGATTCACTAGTACTCTCAAAATACAAACCTTGAGTCTCTTAAGAGGAGATCTAAAGAAGCTCTTTCGAAGAAGAGATAATCATCTTCATGAAGCATTTTCATTTTTATTCTTATTTCACCACCTTAAATTATGTACTAAACATTAAATATAATAAAAAAATATATCCCATATACTTGGATTTTATTATGTTTATGGAATAATATTTATCCATCTTATTCTCGATCAAATGGGGAATAAAACCGTCGATCGTGTGTATGACGGACTACCACCTCACGAATCGATATAATTTGTTTTCCATTATCACCTCACATGTATTGTCATAATGACAGAAATAATAAATATATATGATATTTTTTTCATAATAATAATTCTTTAATTATAATATATCATCTAATTCCTTACCCTTCCACCCATTAAAAAAAGATAATGTCGCTTGTGGGTACCTACGAACTACCGTCTCTACAAAGCGACGTGATTCATTTTTCAAGTATATTTATCATGGATGATTTTGAATATGTATATATTAAATATTTATGATATTTCTATCATTATTAAAATTATTTATATGATATAACCATGTTCAAGATATAAGGACCACAACTGCCGAATAAAAACATACATGAAAAAGAAAGAAGTTAACACCTAAAACAATAATAATAACAATATAATGTTAACAAACGGGTGATAAGATGTTATAAATAGTTCATATATGATATTATAAATATTTATATAGTTAAAATATTTAATAATAATAAATATAAATTTATTATATAAGAGGTTAAAATCACTTACAAGGAAAGTCGAACTTAAGGTAAGAGATTTAGTATCAATTTCCACTCTATAGAGACATATTTGGTATTATACACCAATTTACTTTTATGTGGTATATATTATGACCCTTTGGTGTATTTAACATGAATATATATTTATTCATTATTATTAATGTTTTAATTCTACCTTACAGTTTCAAGGGGTCTAAATTTAAATGTTACGAATGAGGTTCGAATTTAGTTTATAATATCATTTTTTTTCGGGATTATTTATATTTTCAATGAAGGAATATTATAATGAATCCTTTATAAAATCCCTATATTTTATTATACTATGAATACTTTAGGATCTCCCATATTTTATTACAACTTTTACTCTCTTTTTAAATTGAATCAACTGAAGAAATGTTTAAAAGAAAACCCGATCTTATTTATCTTTTGACCAAGTATATATTTTTTTTCATATCTATATTTTTCTAAATTATTTTAAAAAAGAAATTTTTATTTATGAAAATTATTTATTAAGGAAATTTTATATAACCTTGACTTATTAAAATGTTTGAAATGAATCATTCTAATTTTTTCTCAAAGGTTTATTTTTGAATTTCTTTACAGAAAGTGAAAATGATTGTTTATTTTTCACGTATATAACTTTAATGGATTTTACCCCCACCATAACTATTTTACATTATTTAACTTATTCATTAATTTTTCAATAGTTTTACAAGAAAATTATTCACTAAAAATTTATTTTATATGTTTTCCTTCTATTTTATTCTATTCTCTTAAAGACTTGATTTTACTACAAAATCTACTTTTCTAATGAATTGATGGTTATATTTTATCTCTTATTAATTTTGTGGTCATTTATTTTCTCTTAAACCATTCAATTTTTTGTGATCATTTTTCATTAGACATTAAATTTCTATTAAATATAAATATTATTTATATCATTTATAGGATTATTTCCTAAACTATATACCATTTTTACATATGTTTTTTACTATTAATGTTATTTAATTGATTAGGGAAGTCTTAATATTCCATATTATTTACTAAATATGGATATTTTATGATAAGCTATGTTTTTTGTGAATTAAATTGATCATTAAATATATTAGGGATGCATTGTACATGCAATGATGGGTGGGGTCTGATTATAGATATCCCCTCGATACATCGACATGTATCATGAGTGAAACAAGTTGGGAAAACTTATTAAATGAGTTTTTGGTGTATACCTACCAATAGATTAAAATATATTGGAATAATGACTTGATGGTAAGTTATCATTATATTGGAAATAATGATATCCACTATTAATCATTTCCATAATTGAGAATTAAGTTATTATTATCCATGAAATTACTACATTGATATTATCCATGTATGCATTTCATGCTCAAGTTATTAATTAAATGACATGTTTTTTAGTTATTTACCATGAAATATTGATTACTAATTATTTATTCATGATAGATTCCAATATATTAAACCCTTACCGAGTATCTGAGATCACCCTTTATTTTTTTCCTTTCCCCAGATATGAAGGACATTATGAATAATATCAAGGACACGAGAATGTTTCTTATGATATATTTTTTTATATTTCCAATTTCATATGAGAATCATGTATGTATATGCTTATTCAAGACTAATAAAATGGTCAATACTTTGTTATGTGATATCTTGTATCTTATGCCAATGTAAAAATGTAGATACTGGATTTGGCTTACTGGAGTTGGTGTTGTTCCTTTCTAAGCTCATTTTTTAATCAAATTGGTTATAAAAATAATGTTTGAGCCTATTATACCTAATGAATATTACTTTTACCATTCAATTATCCTTAGTATTGGATTCTAAATGATGAAAAATATTTATACCACTACAAATATCACATAAAATAACTTTTTATGTCTTGGGTTGTGCCACTTGATTATCAATGGCTATCAATGCTTCTATTTTCTTTGATATAGTCTTCATTTGGGATTCCAAACTTATGGTCTCCTCTGATTTATGTATACCTCATTTGAGTGGGCCTATTTCTCCTTTACATTATGACACATTATGTTACATATCATCCAAGATCACTTGTGACTTGTTTAGCATTTGATTTATGAGTCTTCCTTTTGCTATCGAATCTACTATCACTTAATAAATAGGTTATAAAACAAAGAAAAATATTTTTAGATATATCTAAAGAGACACTCTAGGGAATGTTAACCTTTTTAATATATCATTAAAGTTATCCCATTATTCATAGTTGGAATCACAATCTTATTGAGATTTTTTTGAATATCTCTTAAATGCTTCTCCATTTTCACTGGTGGGAAACATTTCTCTAAGAATTTTCAGGATTGATCATCCCATGTTCTGATCACACTATTCGATAGGAACTTAAACCAGTATTTTGAATAATTAATTAGTTAAAAAACAAATCATCTCAATATAATCCTATCATTGGAATCCCCATTGTTCTTTAAAGTGTATAAAATCTCAATATAGTTGGATAGGTTTCCATAAAGGTCTTCACTTTGTAATATACTAAACTAGAACATATTATAAATCATTTATCTCACACTTAAAATTAATTAGAAAATTTTGGCATAAATTAGTGGCCTCAATATGATCATATTTACACCAAAAATAGATAGAAATCTATATTCTATCAAATTCATCTCATGGGGTGCTAGTTGGGCTCTGATGAGGAGGTTCACCGACTCTTAATTCACTACATAGGGTAACCAATCTTATATAATTGATTTATAATTCCTAAAATGTTATTTTTCAGTCTTGGAATTAATTTATAGTGGTTTAAAACAATAAAAAATATTTTATTGAGTGTAAGGGGTATGGATCATAAACCTATAACCAGTAAAGACAAAAATTGAAACACCCATGCATGTAAAAGAGAATAAAAATGGAAAATAAAAAAATAAGAGAAGAACTTTTCAACCATGAAATAAATAATAATATTTGAAAAATGTATTAAAGAAAATTTTCCTTATAAATTTTGAAGAAACTTTGACACACTTTTGAGCTTCATCTCCTCTCAAGTGTGGTGAGTCAAAGTTTAGAATTAAAATTTACAACCACTTATCATTAAAATGACTAAAGTGGTAGTATAAAAATATATATTCTGAGGTAAAACCACATGGAATGGACCAAACATCCTACCCTAGTGTTTATTTATTAATTATTTGTTCATGAATTCAGAATGAAAGAGAATTGGAAAATATTTCAAAAATAAAAGTAAAAATAAAGCACTCAATAATGATAATTTTCTATTAAAAGTAGATACATTAAAACGATATTAGAGGATGTATTTTCCTAAAAACTAAAAAATCAATAAATTATTGAATGGAATTATTTTTTTAATTTTGATATTCCCTAAAGGAAACTAATATCCATGTGTTCAATTTTTATTAGTACTACCATAATTATTTCAATCAATTATGGTCAAAATAAAATAATGAAATAATAATAAATTATAAACCAATCTCAATTAAAAAAGAGAAATAAATACCACTCTCATAGTACCATCCTATTCTATCAAAATGGATATCCCAAATTAATTTCTACTTCTCTCAAATCATAAGTAATAAATGAAAGAATAATTTAAAAAATACTATACTAATGAAAAACATTAATTTCATAAGAATAAACAATAATTTACATTCAATCACCATCCTCTTACTCATGATTCACCGTCCTTTAATAGAATAATCACTCATGATATAATATAAATCCATAATGATTGAAGTTGTAATCCTATGAAATGATGGAGACATACACTTAAAAGAGAAATAAAAGTAATCATGTAATATAGGTATGGAAAATTTACTATAATAAAATATTTTAATTCCAAAATCTATATCAATAATAACTTCATAAAATATCTATCTAGAATATTTTAAATCATAAAAGTGCCTAAGATTAAAAATAAATTAAGAAACAAAAATAATTATAAACCAAAACCAGGTCATAGTGCAACATGTTGCATTGCAGTGTAATAGTAAAAAAATACTATTTTTCATCTTTAATTCAATACCCTCATAGTGAAAATATAATGGATATTATGTGATATAAATATTCTCCTACTAAAATATCTGACTACTAAATATCTAAACATGACCTTAAAATTATTCACTCATGGTTTGAATTTCCTATAATCTTCACTCATCCAGGTCATGGTTCAATGGGGTCTTGTCTATGTCATGAGATTATGGTTCTCTTATAGTTATTATTACTCCCTTGATTGTGACATGAGGTAATGCATCATGAAATAATCTCCAACTTGGAAATTTTTTTATACTTTACTCATTCAAAACTTCATGGCATGTTGAAATTACAATGACCCCGACCCTAGTGACTAGGAGTCAGTGTTTTTTTATTACATTGGCATAAGATACAAAGGATATCACCTCAAAAAGACTGATCAGTTTAGTAGTTTTAGAGAACCATATAAATATATGATAACCATTTTATACTGGTAATTGAAAATAAAATATAATGAATTTAATTTCTCAACATCCTTGAAACTCATTCAAACGATTCATCTTTATAATCGGTAGAAAGTAAACAAAATAAGGGGTGAGTTAAAATGCTCAGTAAGGGTAAGCGTATAACAGAAGCTATCATAAAATAATAATAATTATCAATATGAAAAGGTAAATAACTAAAACACATGAAATTTAATAAATAAAATGAGAATAATATCGAACAAAGAAATGATGATAAAATAAAGCCATATAAATAATCATATAATCTTGAAACTTATCCATGGATATTATAACTGACCAAATAGCCACATGGGAATCAATATCTGATCTAATAATGAGGTAATTCATAATATCATACATTATAGACTATAAATATATATCCTCAATATAGTTACTATAAAGATCCATCCTTAAGAAAGTTTAAATATGTTGGTAGAAACCCATCTATTTTGGCCAAATAATTTGTCTCATGAGACCTATCGATGCATCGAGGGGATATAAAGGGCCCTCCCTTCACATACTAAGTCTAGTGAATTACTCATATGAAATGGGTGAAACATAATTGACATAAACATGCATATTTAAGCTAATATATATAATGTTAATACTTACCCCAATCAAATAAACATAATCATAAATATCAAAAATAATACAGTGAATGGTAGTAGAATTGCACATTCTCAGTCAAACTGATCATAAACCATCTAAAGAAAGAATAAGGATGATATCAATACCATATATCCCCAATGGATCATAATTAAAATAAAGGTATAATGTTTTTTATGAATATAAATACCATAAATATTTCATTAAAAAATTTTAGAGGAAAATAACATTTTTTAAAAAATCACCATTTTTATTTTAAGATTAGAAAATTCAAAAAATATTATAAAAATCCTTTTCATTGAAAATAAATTTTTAAATCTAATTATTTCTATAATATTTGGAAAAAATATATTTAAAAATAAACTTTTATAATTTCAAGATAATCTTAAAATAAATGACTCTCATGATGGTGGGTAATCACATACATGTTTTATAATTTAAAATAAATATTTATTTCACATTTTCAGTAAAATCCAAATATTCATTGTTTTGAAAATGACAAGATGATTTCATTGAAAACATTTTTTAAAAATACAAAATCAGTAAAAATTTCCTTGATAAATCATTTTGAAAATGGTTAAAAAATTTTTGAATTTTTTTTTAGAAATCATGGTTTTGGAAGAAAACAGATTTCCGATCGATGTGAGAAATAAAGTTAGATTAAAAAAAACATTTTCTCAATAATTTTAAGCACCATAGAGTGAAAAAAATGGTACTATTTAGTAAAAATTTCATGAATAACTATAGAATAATAAAATATATTGATTTCATGATACAAATATTAAATAAATACCCCAAGGGAGATGGAAACATAAATAGTCGTGAATAATGATGAGATTGTGAAATAAAACTATATCACTTTGGTGACTTATGAATCGTAAGCTCCAGGAAAGATATAACTTTAAATGAAACTTAAAATACCATGAAAATAAATTAATTCATGATATAACATAAAAATGGGAAGTATATACACCACACTAAAGAAATAAGGGGTGAATATGGTTTATGTCTCATGAAAGTAAAAGTGAGATGAGAACCCTTAACTCACACTTTCCTTTAGTTAAGATCTAGTTACACTCATGTATAGTGGTTTTAAAAAATTTTAATAACTTATACCATGACCATATTAATATTTTTAATATCATATATGTCATGAACCAACTCGGGTCGGCCCTGAACCAGTCACCCGAGCCGGCCCACGGCATGACCTAAGGGGCGTTCCCGATCCCTGTGGGCTGGAAACTAGTGTCGGGCATCAAAACTAAACAGGTGGGAACAATTTGGACCATAAAAGGAAGACAAATAGATTAATGAGGACTAAACAAAGAGAAATAAAACTAGCATCGGCAAGAAAACAAGACTGCACATACCTCCATGTGACCTCTTGGTCACCTCCAATAACTAACAGTCTTCTTCGCACGAGCAGACGAAACAAGAACCTGAACCAAACAGCTAAACCTGCATCTGAAAAGGTAAGATAGGCATGAGCATTAAAATGATCAGTAGGAAATCCCAAACCATCTATTCTCATATGCATTTCCTTTAAATAAAAGATCATTAATTTCAAGTTTGAAATATAATGTATAGAACTAGTTTTTTACACATTATCTTCTTTAAAAGCAAATCACGATCCATTGCCCTTCATATTTTAAACTAAGTTCTTTTTCCAAGGATGAATCTTTAACTTTTTTAGATAAAGAGGGATAGTGAAGTGTAAAATATTTTAAAAACCTTTTTTCCACACACTTTTGAAGATCACTTTTATCCATTTTAACAAAGAGATTCATCATACGTGAAGGAAAAAGCAATAAACACACAAGGGAAATGGAAAAAATAACAAGCAAGAGGAATCAACCAAACAAAGAACCTCAATCATACGCCATAGATATCTAAGTGCCAATATACATGGGAAAACCTAGGAAATCATGAATATTCTAGAATGTACTATACACGTGACTCATCCCGAAGGCATTCCTACTCTTGATGATGTCATAACGCCCTAATGCCCAGAGTTTCCCTACATGGCCTAACTGAGGGGCCCAATCCCCTAGCAGAGTGTCATCCATACTAGGGGCCACTAGCCAGTGCGTAGTCTAAACTAGTGCAGCAATCGTTCACTGAAAATTCACTCACTATGCTAGGTTCCCATGTTCAGACTAAAATGGGGGTGAGCCAACAATTTCAAACAAGTATCCAGTCATAAGAATATACCTCACACATAGTCAACACACACAACAAAGTCACCCCCGATTCACCCCAAGGAGTACGTCCCTCTCCTTTCAACCATTCGATCATAGGAAAGTCCTTCCTGGAGAACCTTCCATAACATATAACTCAACCAAAGTAAGGGGGCCACATCCAAGGAGAGTTTTCTTAAGATAACTAGTTTTACAAAAGTGCCAACCGGGCCTCACATAATTTTCGCATACCAAACCATTTCTTAAGGAATCACACACACACCAATTTGAAAACAAAAAAAAAACACTTTGAAACCCATTTAAGAAACTTAAACTAGAATTTTAAATATAAAACACATTCACAAGGGCCAAAGGGGAATTTCATCAGGAGATTGATGTGGAAACATAATCAACCACTCCAATTCAAGACAAAAATTTTTACTAACAATTCTATATCAATAATTAATATTAAAACTAGGTGCGAAATTCAAGAAATAAATGATTCTTAAATTTAAAGGTTAATACATAGAGATCCTACCTCGGAGAGGGAAGCGGACCAAGCTGAGACACTTCGGCTCTTGGGGCTTCCAACAAAAGATGCTCACACTAGCACACACATAAATTCTCACACACACATATATACCCTTAATCCATTGAACATATTCCCCGTGCCATGAGGGAATATGTGCAAGGAAGATATATATATACATGTTCACATACTTACCTATGTATGTGTGTGCGCACCACCAAGAAGCCACCCAAGCTCTAATTAGTCAACCTAGAGGAACCAACATTATTTAGAAACCAACGGAACATTAAAGAAATCAAGATCTAAAGAAACACTAATTTAAAGTAAGTAGTTTCATACAAACCTTTACGTTTTGCACACCAAAAATACATTTACCAAACACACTTCAAAACCCATTTTCCATAGACAAACCACTTTAAATTTCACAAACACCAAAAACAAATTTTAAATGAATTTACCATTCCTTAATCAATTTATTAAACCCCTTTGTAAAAACCCACTATCAATGAATTCACATCTCAAGTGTCTTTGAAAAGACATTTCGCACACTTTGCATAAACAATTCCGAGAAGTACCATAATGAAGAACACATGAAAACATAACCATATTATTTAGAGGCTCCTTTTTCACCATATACTCATGTCAAGACACTTCCGAAAAAAAAATTCGCACCACATAAAACATCAAATTTCACTATTAAAATCCAAAGGACATTTAAACAAACACAATTGGAAAAAACAATTATAGACATAAAAAAAATAACTTCAAAAGTCATATTTAGAAAATTCAACTATCGCAAAAACACCAACACCCCACCAGATAATTAATATGCACCTTAAAACAATTAAGGAACCTAATTTAGACTATGTGAAACAAATCAATAGGATTTAAACCTCACCTCGGATAGCGGCGACCAACCGAGACAAGCCGAACCGCTCCACCATTGGAGGCGGTTACCGGAACACGGATCCAAGGGTCCCAAGAGACCAATCACACACCCCTGAAACATAAGAAAAACCAACCGAACATGACTCAATCCATTAGGATTGGTTCAAAAATGAAAACCCCAAATAGGAATCACAAAAACAGATTAAAACTAGCTGGTAGGAAAAATAGGGGAGGTCGAACACGCCGCAGCGAGGAGGGGCGGCTATTGGATGAATTGTGTGCTGAAGAGGAGTCTGGATGGGGAGGTTTTTGCTGGCGAGGGCGGCGTCGGACAAAGGGGGTGCTGGGTGGGGGGTTGGCTAGAGTTGTGCGTCGGAGGAGATGTTGCCGGATGGGGTCGCACTGGTAGGGTAGGCACCATCGGACGAGGCTGACTGGGATCCGTGAGAGGAGGCGAGGCCGACGGAGCTGGCGAAAGGGCTGGGTGAACGCGGAGGGCGGCGCTGGAGGCTGGCCGCGCACTAGGGGTGACGCGTAGGAGGCCAAGGGGGGGGGGGGAGGGTGCAGCGAGTTAGGGTTCTCCCAAAAAAAAATATATTTTATTAATATAATCTCAATAATAATAATAATAATGATAGTAATAGTCTTAATAATTATAATAATAATATCAATAATCTCAATATTATTAATAATAATAATTAAAACAACCAAAATATTATTATTATTATTATTAAAACTATAATATTATTATTGTTTTATGCTTAAACATTCTTTTATAAAACTCTATTTTATTAAATTATTATTTTATATCATTTCATTTCACTTGACCTTTAATTTATTTACTTATTTCGGATGTCAAGAAACCACACAGCTCGTGTGCCGTCAAGTGCATCGTTGAGCGAGCTGCGTTCAAACCGTGCCACCCGGCACTAACCCCCTACAAAGTCAAACTATGTGTTGATGCATAATTTTATAAGTCGTGTGCCAGTCACGCGTCAAACCCAGTCGGGGTGTGACAATTCTCCCCACTACAGAAACTTTTTTCCCCCAGAAAGTCACCAAGTCAAAAGATATCCAAAGCTTGAAATTGTTCCCGAATAGAGCCAAAAAAAAAGTCAAGAGCTTTGGATTGACGATTCACTCCACAAGTCACACTCGACCGGTCACTGAGAAACCATGACATAAAATGAGGGGAGAATGTGAGGGGGTTCTCCCCACCACAAGAACTCGACTAACACGAAAACTATAAAACCCACGCACACCAACTTGGGGAGGGGCTAACGCGGGAACTCCCAACCTGAACTTACCAACTTCTCCACTTGAGTTGAGCAGGACCACTGAGACTTAAACGGAACACCACTACAAGGCCACCTGACATATCGGGGAACTAAAATAATGAACTCCCTATAACAACACTTCTAGAACTAAGAATTCCCCAAACCGATTTAAAACTCCCAACACATCCAACTCCCTTAGTATGAGCGAGACAACACTTACACTAAAACCCAAAACTCTCCGAAGAAGACAAAAACCCCCAACACTCACATCTCCAAATGATCACTAATGAAATAAAGACCAACCCACACAAGGGCCAAGTACACTTTTAAGAAAAACAACAATTTTAGAGGCCAAATTCAGAAGAACACATCTACTACGATCATGAAAGAGTAAATTCATCACAGTATCACCACAAAGGATGAACTTAAAATAGAAGGAAAGCAAGAACAAGGAAAAATGAATATATATATTCCAAGATGAAAGATAAAGAACCAGGAAAAGGTCTCACATGCCTCTAACAACTTGACTGCGCACGAACTTCACCCCGAGACCTGAGGCTGGGGATCTGATGGCTGAAGCATCTTATGCCTCATAGTCAGACAAGAACATCCCCCCGATCAGGACTCCTTTGAATGACACTTATTTCAAAACCTTTCCCAGTGACCCGAATGATCACACAATAGCAAGACTTCGGAGGGATGATACCATATGGATTAAGATGCTTGAACTGGAAATACAGATGGCACATTAGTAAGTAGTATGACGAACCAGAATTCGACACCAACAAAAAGATATTTCTTCAGAAGCAGGTTCACATCCTACACCCTGCTAGCAAAATGGGGAATCCTTACTGATAATGAAAGGCATTGGATTTTCTAGGCACTTGAGCTCCAGATGCTGACTCCTTAAAGCGGCCAACACAAGCCTTCACCAACCACTGGCCTTGTTAACTTCGAACGAGCTCTCACCTATTTCTGCTTTCAAATCCTCAGGTATGATTCATTGGATGAAGACAAACTTTAACACCTCCCACATCATCCCAACTCCAAGTATGATGAGACATCCACCTCCATTGGTCCAAGGTTAGACCATCCACTAAACCCAAGACAATACGAACTCTAACAAACTTGGGAGTTCCCAACCACCCAAATGCATGCTCTACTCCCATCAAACTGCTTCAATGCCCTTAAAGATCCCCGAATGCCTCGAAAGACAAGAAAAACTCTATAGAAACCAGAATTGGGCACAACTCATTAACAACTTTTGAGGAAATTTCTTGGTGGCATATTCAGAACAACATTAAAAACAAAATCGCAACTGGAATCAAGACAAAAATCAATCAAAAGAAACACCCCGAGCCAAGACAACTGGCCTGGAATCTTGAACAAGATTAAACAAAACCAAAGCAACACCAAAATCCAATGGTAACAGATTCATAAATCAAACATATACAAGTATAGGTAAAATTAACTTTTCAAAATACTAAACCTACTTTTAAAGAAAAACGAAGTCCCAAAATCATCTTTTTTCATTCAAGTCCATTTTGGAAAAATAAATCCAACCTTAAATTCCAAAACCCCACCCATGGCATCCTATGAACCGCCGCACAAGACTTCATCCCTTTCCACTCAAATCACCTGTACATATGTGTCGATGTGCACTTCATGTATCTACCCACACATATGCGGGCGATCCTAAGGAATACCAAGGGTTGAATTTTCCGTTCCATTACCAAATCCAAACATAAGCCAAAATGTTCTAGATCAAAAAACTCACTCTTTTAAAATGTGCTTCACCAATTTCAAAACAACTTGAAAAAAAATCCCCTTTTTACCAGTTTTAAAACCATTAAAGAAAGACCCTTTTCAATTAAAAACCACCTACATTTCCCAAAACACACTAAAACCAACCAAAATAAAGACAAAGAACAACCTACAATGGACAACCAGAATAAGGAACTAGTGCTTATACCCAACCCGGTGACATGGTAGTGAGCCACGCCCCAAGTAAGACATAACACTAGAGGACCTTGAATCGGGCACCTGGGCTCCACATGGGTCACTAATCTATATGGGGCCACAGTGTGACATCGAGTCACCTCTATTGTCATCCATCAATCCAAAACAAAGACAAAAGACTCAAAATATAGACTAACTCTGTTAGCTCAGGTCTCGTCACGAGCGGTGGTGATTATGCACCAACCCGCAACCTACTTCCTAAGCCCCAAAAATCCTAATCTCCATCTACCGGACACCCCAAATAACAAGGGACAACCTCCTATGATACCATTTGTCACGAACTAACCCAGGCCAGCCCTGAACCGGTCACCCAAGCCAGCCCGCGGCATGACCCGAGGGGCGTTCCCAATCCCCCTGGGCTGGAAACTAGTGTTGGGCATCAAAACTAAATAGGTGGGAATGATTTGATCCATAAAAGGAAGAAAAATAAAATAATGAGCACTAAACAAAGAGAAAGAAAACTAGTAGCGGCAAGAAAACAAGACTGCACATACCTCCATGTGACCTCTTGGTCACCTCTACTAACTAACAGTCTGCTTCGCACGGGCAGACGAAACAAGAACTTGAACCAAACAGTTAAACCTGCATATGAAAAGGTAAGATAGGCGTGAGCATTAAAATACTCAGTAGTAAAGCCCAAACCATATATTCTTGTATACATTTCCTTTAAATAAAATATAATTAATTTCAATTTTGAAATAAAATGTATAGAACTAGGTTTTTTACACATTTTCTTCTTTAAAAGAAAATCATGATCCATTGACCTTCATATTTTAAACTAAGTTCTTTTTCCAGGGATGAAGCTTTAACTTTTTTAGAGAAAGAGGGATAGTGAAGTGTAAAAAATTTTAAAAACCTTTTTTCCACACAATTTTGAAGATCACTTTTATCCATTTTAACAAAGAGTTTCATCATACACGAAGGCAAAAGAAATAACTACACAAGGGCAATGGAAAAAATAACAAGCAAGAGGAATCAACCAAAAAAAGCACCTCAATCATCTGACGCAGATAACTAAGTGCCAATATACATGGGAAAACCTAGGAGCTCATGAATAATCTAGAACGAACTATACATGTGACTCATCCCGAAGGAATGCCTACTCTCGATGATGTCATAATTCCCTAACGCTCGGTGTTTCCCTACATGGCCTAACCGAGGGGCCCAATCCCCTAGCAGAGTGTCATCCGTACTAGGGGCCACTAGCTAGTGCATAGTCTAAACTAGTGCAACAATCGTTCACTGAAAACTCACTTTCTATGCTTGGTTCCCATGTTTAGACTAAAATGGGGGTGACCCAAAAATTTCATACAAGTATCCAGTCATAAGAATATTCCTCACACATAGTCAACACACACAACAAAGTCACCCCCGAGTCACCCCAAGGAGTACGACCCTCGCCTTTCAACCATTCAATCATAGGAAAGTCCTACCCAGCGAACCTTCCATAACGTATAACTCAACCAAAGCAAGGGGGGCCACATCCAAGGAGAGTTTTCTTAAGATAACTAGTTTTAAAAAAGTGCCAACTGGGCCTCACATAATTTTTGCATGCCAAACCATTTCTTAAGGAATCACACACATGCCAATTTGAAAACAAAAAAATACACTTTGAAACCCATTTAAGAAACTTAAACCAACATTTTAAATATAAAACACATTCACAAGGGCCATAGGGGCATTTCATCAGGCGATTGATGTGGAAACATAATCAAACCACTCCAATTCAAGACAGAAAATTTTACCAACAATTCTATATCAATAATTAATATTAAAACTAGGTGTGAAATGCAAGAAATAAATGATTCTTAAATTTAAAGGTTAATGCATAGAGATCCTACCTCGGAGAAGGAAGCAGACCAAGCCGAGACACTTCAGCTCTTGGGGCTTCCGACGAAAGATGCTCACACTAGCACACACATACATTCTCACACACATATATATACCCTTAATCCATTGAACATATTCCTCATTCCATGAGGGAATATGTGCAAGGAACACATATATATATATATACATGCGCACATAGTTACCTATGTATGTGTGTGCACACCACCAAGAAGCCACCCAAGCTCTAATTAGTCAACCTAGAGAAACCAACATTATTTAGAAACCAATTGACCATTCAAGAAATCAAGATCTAAAGAAACACTAATTTAAAGTAAGCAGTTTCAAACAAACCTTTATGTTTTTCACACCAAAAATACATTTACCAAACACACTTCAAAACCCATTTTCCATAGACAAACCACTTTCAATTTCACAAAAGCCAAAAACCAATTTTAAATTTATTTACCATTACTTAATCAATTTATGAAACCCCTTTGTAAAAACCCACTATCAATGAATTCGCATCTCAAGTGTCTTTGAAAAGACATTTCACACACTTTGCATAAACAATTCAGAGAAGTACCCTAATGAAGCACACATGAAAACATAACCATATTATTTAGAGGCTCCTTTTTCACCATATACTCATGTCAAGACACTTCCAAAAAAAAATATTTTGCACCACATAAAACATCAAATATAACTATTAAAATCCAAAGGACATTTAACCAAACACAATTGGAAAAAACAATTATATAAATAAACAAAAACAACTTCAAAAGTCATATTTAGAAAATTCGACTATCGAAAAAACACCAACACCCTGCCAAATAATTAATATGCACCTTAAAACAATTAAGGAACCTAATTTAGACCGTGAGAAACCAAGCAAGAGGATTTAAACCTCACCTCGGATAGCGGCGACCAACCGAGACAAGCCGAACCGCTTCGCCTTTGGTGGCGGTTGCCGAAACATGGATCCAAGGGTCCCAAGAGACCAATCGCACACCCCTGGAATGTAAGAAAAACCAACCAAACATGACTCAATCCATTAGGATTAGTTCAAAAATGAAAACCCCAATTAGGCATCACAAAAACAGATTAAAACTAGCCAGTAGGAAAAATAGGGCAGGTAGAACATGCCGCAGCAAGGATTGGAGGATATAGGATGAATTGTGTGCCGAATAGGAGTCCGGTCGGGGAGGTTTTTGCTAGTGAGGGAGGCGTCAGACAAAAAGGTGGGGGGGTTCGGCCAGAGCTGCGCGCCGGAGGGGATGTCGCCGGATGGGGTCGCGCCGGCAGGGGAGGCACCATCGAACGAGGCCGACTGGGATCCGCGGGAGGAGGCAAGGCCGGCGGAGCTGAAGACAGGGCTGGGCGAACGTGGATGGCAGTGCTGGAGGCTGCTCACGCACCCGGGGCGATGCGCAGGAGGCCAAGGGGGGCATCGGGTTAGGGTTCTCCAATTTTTTTTATTAATATAATCTCAATAATAAGAATAATAATGATAGTAATAGTCTTAATAATTATAATAATAATCTCAATAATATTAATATTAATAATAATAATAATAATTAAAACAACCAAAATAATAATAATATTATTATTAAAACTATAATATTATTATTGTTTTATGCATAAACATTATTCTCTAAAACTCTATTTTATTAAATTCTTATTTTACTTCATTTCATTTCACTTGACCTTTAATTAAGTTATTTAATTATTTCATATGTCGAGCAACCACACGGCTCGCGTGCCATTAAGTGTGTCGTTGAGCGAGCTGCGTTCGAACCGTGCCACCCGACACTAACCACCTACAAAGTCAAACTGCGTGTTGACGCATAATTTTATAAGTCGCGCGCCAGTCATGCGTCAAAACCGGTCGGGGTGTGACAATATAAGATTATATTATAATATATCATTATCCATTTGTTTATAATTTTTCATTATTACCCTTGTTTTGGGTGTCAAATGCCTTGTTTTCTCATGCATTTTTGGCCTGAAAGTTCAGACTATTGAGCATAGTATGTAGTTACATAATATCCTGAATAATATTAATGTTTAAAATAACATATTTAATCATTATATACATTATTATAACCATTCATGAATGTTTTCAATGGAAAATGAATCTCAACGATATGTGGAGATGGTAAGCTATACGTACGGATGAACAACGATATGATTTCTTAATAGATGAAATGGAAAGTAAGTTAATGACATATAAATTTTAAATAATTTATATAATGTCATATTTATTAAATTTATTGAATAAACTTATCCTTTATTACCATCCCATTCAAAGCATTAGCAAAAATTAATCACATCACTTCATGCGGTGGTAGTCTGCCGTACACACAAACAACATTATATTATTCTCTATGGAATTAAATGTAAGAAATTATATTTTATATTATCACTAAATAACTATATTTATATCATAAATATTATATATATACATTAAATCCATTATCATACCCAACCTTGTGAGGTTTTGATGAAAAGAGTGTCACATCGGTTCGTGAGTCGATAGTCCACCGTACACACGAGCAATGTTATCATTTCCCATTTGAGGGAATATGGGATGGATTTAGACCATGAAATTAATATAATAACATCCAATTATATTTTATATACTGGTGTTATTATATAATCATGGTTAAATAATAATTTAATGTGGTTTATAAAGAAACAAAATAAAAATGCTCGTTGAAGAACACTACCTCTTCCTTGGGGAACTGGTTTTAGTTTACACCAAAGGCCTCCCTTGGTTGGATTTATGAAAAAAGGGTTATAGGATTATAGGAGTGAATTTGGTAAGTTATTTTTTAAAGTAATGTTCGATCTAAATTGATTTTTATGTGTGAATTGCGGAGAATAGGGGATGACCTATTATAAGTGAAGTGAGGTGCACACTTTCAATTTTTTGAAAAGGGTTAGGTGTACCCACATTTTTACCTACCAATGGGAAAAAATAATAGACCCATATATATAATAGGAGATTAATTTTGAAATATATACATCCAATGGGTGTTGGAAAAGTCCTAAGGTCATTTTACCCTTAAGTTTAAAGTTTTTTTCCCTTAGTAAACTCTTTTTTCCCTTAATCATGGTGATTATTTTGAACTGTTTTCACTAATAATTATGTTAAAAAATTAAGTTTAACATATTTGATAATATAAAGTATTATTATCCAAAAAATTTAATCCATTTTTCAAAATTCTATTCATATAAGTATAAAATTTTAATTTAAAAATAATCCTATAGATGCGAAGATAAAACATGCTTTCAAAGTTAAAATGTTTAAAAGTTTTAAAAGTTTTTAAATAAAAATTAATAAAAAAATGATTCAAATTATTTAAATTTTTTTAATATATATATTATTTAACTAATTTTACTTTAAAAAATTTTATAATATAATTTATCTTTTTAAACAATTTAAATGAAAAGACGGTTTTCAATGAAAAGCAGTATTTTTCACTATTCATCGAAAAATTAAACTTTTCAGAAAAATACAAAAAAATCACCCTAATATAATTTTTATATGATGATTTAATAAATTATGTTCATTTTATAAAATTTATTATCTAAAAGTGAAAAAACTTTATTTTAAATACATGTGCACAATGTGACAAAACTGCTTTTTAGAAAAATACTCTTTTAAGAATAAAATTGGATTTGTTCTTATATTATGCCTATCAAACCTGTTGGATGAATGAAAAAAATTTCATTGAATATATAATATATAATTGTTTTTTAAAATTTTTCACTAATAGTGATTAATTTAACATATCAAGATAAAATGTATTTGTATGCATAATAATAGTTTTTTTATAAAAATATTTCCTTTATATAAAATTAGTTTTTATTTTAATTTATAATAAATTGATAACAAATAATTTCAGTTTATGTATGTAAACAAAATAATTTTCCTAATTTTATTCATTATTATTCATACCATCCAACTTAACGACTAGTTTATAGAGTATCGTGACTTGTTTAAACTCGGTGTTGTGTGTGTCGCAAGCTATCAAATTTGAACCTATTGTTGAATGCATCACAAGATATCAAATTATTTAAAGAGGAATATATTATAAAATCATAAGGTGTTACATTCTACCCGACTTAAATAAATTGTGGCCTCAAAATTTCATCTTGATCATTAATGGTTCTACATTTGTTGAAAACCAACATCACATAGAGGGATAATAAAACTACCCGTTAAAAGGAAAAGTTGGAAACATAAGGGTTACCTGATGTAAAACATAACTAGGCTTCTACATAGGTAATAAATTGTTGGGAATTTAAAATATTAATATATTTAAAAAGCATAAATAATTATGGACAACGATAGAGAATATGGTTAAGATAAAGTAAATGACATCAAAACTATAAATCTGTGATGATTTAAAAGACTATCAGATTTATCATATTTGAAGATACTAGGATAAATTTTTTATTTCAAGATCTATTTCTAAAAGTTGAGGGGTTATTTTTATATATAGATAATGTACGTGATAAAATATACTTACTTGATTTAATTTCGTTTTGTAATAACAATCTCATCCTTTGGTTGCACCTGGATCAATTTTCACTTCACCTCTTACTGTAAGATATTAAGATGAATTTCTCATGACATAAGCACTAGAATTAACTTTCAAATTTTTTTAAGATCCATGAGTTATTCCTTCTAACTAAAAATATTTACCAAATACAAGATGGTTTGAAATATCACCCAAAGTTTATATTAATCCATTTATTAAGTATTTATCCATCAATAGTTTAGGTAAAAATGATGTCATATTATCCAGGAATTCACATTAGTCAGGGGTAGGTGCTAAAACCTTATCATCATTTGGTTGTGGGTTCAATCCCCATGACCTTGTTGGATGTGATGGGTTTTCACCCAATATTTGGGTTATCCTTTTTCCAAAACATATATAATATAATTCCTATAACTTTACCCATAAATATTTCAACATCAAAGATTATATAAATATTAAAGTTCACAAAATACTATAATATTTACTTTATCATAATCAAAATTCTCTTTATGTAATTAATATCTCAACAACATGAACATACTAAGGGTTAACCTTCCCTTAATCATGTTTTCTCCAAAAAAATCACCTTACCACTAAATCAAATTTTCTTGGTTATCAGTAACATTTAAAATATTCTCTCAAATCCTTTATGAAATAGTACTACAGTACAATCCTTATATATTTCATGGTTCTTATAACCAGATTATGAATGATTAAATACTCATATAATGTAACTCTTGAATCCAAATACAGAATTTGTATAATCATTCCACTTATTCTGTGGTAATAGAATATGCTTGACCATGATTCCCTTAGCTTCTTTTGAGGTATATCACTTTAATGATTGAGACATTTATTTTCATAGAGCCCCATCTCCCTACAGTTGAATCATTATACAATGAAAACTTTTTTCTTTCCCTTACAATCACAAGTATAGTGGAATTTATCTCTACACTTATATCAAACTACCATTCCTTTTTGCAAGTGCCAGAGTGTTTCTTTACATAATTATCTCATATAAGAAAACCCTTATTTCCCTTCTTCCCTTTATCCATATTTTATCAACCATATTCTTCTTCTCTTTCTTCACTTAAAATCCATAATACTTAGGGAATTATTTCTATATATTTTCAGCACATGATACTATGTCTTTATATGATGAAAATTTATAGGAGACTTGTTCCCTTTGAAAGATTGTCTTAATCCCATCAAAGAAACGGCCATTCATACTCTTCAGATTACATGAATTGAGGTGGTTTCCATTCCTTATGCTATGTTCTATTTCTAAATGAGGGTATACACTAGATTATCTTATAATATTATGAATCATGTGTTAATAAAGTGTTGTTTTCAACAATACTCTATTTTATTAGGGGGAGATTATTGAGAACAATACTCTATCATTTTATGATGATTTTGATGCTCACAAATACCCTTGTTTGTTATTATAATGATTTTATCATAAGTGTATTTTTGGAAATTAATACTTTTTATTTATCTATTTTGGAATAATATTAAAAGTGTTTAAATCTATGAGGAATATTTGAAAAAGTGTTTGGAAATCATTTTAACACATTAGCGTATTCTGGAAACACTATTTATACTCTACGTGTTCATAAATCACTTTAGAATGTTCTAGAAATACTGTTCATACCCTATGTTGAGGAGTATAGCATAAGGATGGAATCTATCATTTACTTTATGGGATATCAGAAAAGTATTGTTAAATAAACATACATTATCAAAAAAGTATGGAAAAATAACCCTACATTTGGAAGGAACCTTACGTTCGGGATATTAGAAAAGTATGGAAGAAGAACCCTATGTTAGTATCAAATGTTATGTTTGTTTCTCAAAAGTATGGTTCATCAACCTTACTTTTATAATGAACCTTATGTTTTATCAAAAAGTATGGATCATGTATCTTACGTTTTTCTAAAAAGGAAAGTATGGATAATATACCATACGTTTTAAAGTTGAAGAGAAAAGTATGGATGATCAACCTTACATTTGAGATCAACCCTACGTTTGAAAATAGATCATCAAACTTAATTTCCAGATCAACCTTATGTTGTTAACATTATATTTTGAGAAATAATGCTATGTAGTTCAACCCTATGTTTGGCATCAGAAATTTAAATTACAACTTTATTGAGCAATGACATTTATACAGATTATTAGGCTGATTTTAAGCTAGGTTAAAAGCCCAAATTTAAAGCATGTCTTTGATTGATTCAAATCTGTTTATTTGTGATTCAAAGGAAAAATTTAAGAGGACCTTTTTCATGGTGAATATTTAGGGGAGTTACAGCTGCTCTGTTATTCAAACATTTTAATATTTTGATTCTAAAGGCAACATTTGTGGATCTAAATTTGAAAGGAAAATGCTCGTTGTTATTCTATATATATCTATGATATTTTCTATTAAAAAAATAAGAAGTGAATCATCGAAAAGAAGAAAAATATAACAACCTCTTGAGTTTTTCACGACTACAGTTTATAGAGCCATTCCAGATCTACAGATATACTGTTATAAGGTACGATCAAACTCTGTTTTCTAAAGAAGATGAAACACATTAAAGATTCACTATTTCTACATTGAAGATCTATCATGAATCCATTATTGTTGGATATGATAAATTTATTTCTATATCTATTACAACTGGATCGACTCAGAATTTCCCTTATCTGAAGAACATCTTTTCTAAAGATGATGATCTATCTACTGTTAGTTACGTGCTGCTGCAACTGTGAAGAACAACTGGAAAGTATTTCAAGACAAATACTCTTTTTATTTTGAGTAACCAGATTCTCATGCTAAACTGTATATTCAATTCTTTGTATGAACCAGAAGACTCTCTTTTTAGCCTTAACTTGTAAAGGTGTCAACTTCCTACCCTCAGTTGTGGGCAGTCTGTTGATAAGAGGACCAAATAGTGAAAATCACCAAGCTCGTGGAATAGAGCGTTGGTGGAGTGGACTAGGAGCTTCTATTCCCCGAACCACTACATATCCTTGCGTTCTTTAACTATTTATTTTACACTACATAAACAACTTGATAAAGATAAAAGGAAAGAATCTTCCATTATCACAATTTGTGAAAAATTTGTAAAAGACACAATTCACCCCCTCTTGTGTATATTTGGTATAACCTGATCCAATAATTGGTATCACAGGAGGAGATTTTGTCAAATCTATAAGAAGCTAAAAGTTTTTGGATTATACAGAGAACAATGGCTGATACCCAAGAGGATATGTCAATGGTTCGATCTCCCTACTTCAATGATGAAAATTATGGATTCTGGAAATCAAGGATGATCATTTACTTAAAGAACCTTGGACACAGAGTCTACTTGAAAATTCTAACTCCCTATGTGATTCCAGAGAAACCTGAAACATGGAGTGCTGATACAGAAGCAGAGTACGACATAAACTCAAAAGATATGGATGCTATCATCTATGTTCTTGGACCAGATGAATTCGATAGAGTATCTCAGTGCCCAACTGCTTATGAAATATGGTAGACAAATGCAGTTGCCTATGAAGGAACTGAAATTGTTAGACAGATGAGGTATTCCACTACTAAATTTAAATTCAACACATTCAAAATTTTTGATGGAGAAAGAATTACCCAAATGAATGGAAGACTTACAAAAATTGTTAACAATATCATTGCCTTGGGAGATCCTATCAAACAAGAAGATAAATCCCTAAAAGTACTGAGAGTAATACTACCTAGATGGAATGGGATATCAACGACTATTAGGAAATCATCACCAGTCAAAGATTTAACTATGAGAGAATTAATTTAAACCCTCATGATGTATGAAGCTGAGATGAAATATGAAGAAAATGAGCATAAAGTCTTGATCATAGAGAAAATACTACTTTGAAAGTAACATTCCAAAATAAAAGTAGAAAGATAAAGAATGAAATCAAAATGAAATCAGAGAGTTTTGATTCATCTAATTCAGATGTGGAACTAGATCAACTAGCCAGAAAGTTCAGTAAATTCTATAGAAAGAAGAAGGGATTCAGAAAATCCTTTAGAAAAGATGAAAAAGAACAAAAGGAAGTCAGATACTATGAATGCAAAATGATGGGTCACATTGGACATGACTGTCCTCAATTAAAAGGAGAAAAGAAAAAGAAATTTCTCAAAAACAATGATTATGAGCAGAATGAAAAAAGAGAAATGAAAAATACTTGGAGTGTTTCGGAAGACTCCAACATCTCATAAAAGTTTGACTCAGAGAAAAAAAAGAATCAAATATGAAAGCAAACATGTGCTTTATAGTAGAAGCTATTGAGGTACAATCTTATTACTCATTTAATTCTGATTCTGATTATAGTTCTAGTTGTTAAAATAATAAACTTACAGCCTACTGCATTATACTAGAAGAGAAATATGATTATTTATTTAAGAAATATAAGTCAATGAAAAATATTCACACTACTATTTTAGGAGAAAGAAACACTCTTCTAAAATGACATCAAGTGTTAATTGAAAAATATAACTCATTAAACACAAACTATATAGATAATAAAACTAAAATAAAAACACTGCAAATAGAAGTAGAAACGTACAAAAGTGTACCTATTGTTTTTACAAAATGAGACAATACATTAAATGAAATTCTTGGAAATAATTTGATTAAAAAGGAAAGATATGGAATATGAGGTAAAGGTGAGAAACCCAAACTATATTAGAAATATTTTGTTCCAAGTACAAAAGGTAAAATTTTCAACTACTGTGGAACAAAAGGTCTTATATCTAAAAACTATTATTTAAGGAAACAAAAAATAAGTGGGATTAAGAAATCCTTTTTTTCAAGCATTTTATAAGATTCTATTAATTATAGAAAAATAAATCAAGTTGGGATTCCTAGGTATTTTCTGGCTAACATTATTGGACCCAACAGAATATGGGTTCCAAAACAAACCTTTGTTTAAATAACTTTGTAGGAAGAAGGTCATAGAAGCCAAACTAAAATATGGTATATGGACAATGGATTCTTAGGAATATGAGTGGAAATTAATTGAACTTTAAAACATTAAATCAAAAGAATGGATGATTAGTCACATCTGGTGACAATGCCAAAGGTAAAATTATTGGAATTCGAACTGTTGGAGATCTATAAGCTATCTCAATTAATAAAGTACTCTATGTACAAGGATTGAAACACAACCTGATAAGTATCTCTAAACTCTCTAATTATGGTTATTTTTTTCATTTTTCTAACAACTACTGTTCTATTTTTAAAGATAAATTTCTTAAATTTAGAGATGTTTATACCCTGGACTTAAATTCCTTGTGTAAACAAAAAGTAATCTGCTTAACTGCTAAGATAAATGAATCTTGGATCTCGCATAGAAGACGTGGACATTGAAATATATATACTTTACATAAGTTATCTAAGAAAAAATTAGTTTCTAATTTTCCTAGTCTCAAATTTGAAAGTGATAGATTCTGTGATGCATGTCAACTTGGAAAGCAGTACAAATCATGCTTCAAATCTGTTAAAAAAATTACCACATCTAAACCTCTTGAACTTATCCATATGGATTTGTTTTTACCTTCAAGAATATAAATATTGGCTGGTAAATTATATGTATATGTTTTAGTTGATGACTATTCTAGATTTACTTGGATTTATTTTCTAAAATATAAAAATGAAGATTTTACTATATTTGAAAGTTTTTGCAAAGCAATCCAAAATAAAAAAAGGTTTTAAAATAATTTCATTAATAATTTATCATGGTGGATAATTTGAGAATATATAATTTAATTCCTTTTTCTTAAATAGGGGTATTAATAAAACCTTCTCTGCACCAAGAACACCTCAATAAAATGGAATTATTGAAAGAAGAAATAGGACTATTCAAGAAAAGTCTAGGACTATGCTAAATGAATAGAGTCTTCCTACCTATTTCTGGGTAGAAGATGTAAGCATAGAATATTATATAATGAATAGAGTTTTAATCAGACCAATTTTTAAAAAGAAAACCTATGAAATCTGAAATAACAGAAAACCTAAAGTAAATTACTTTAAAGTTTTGGGATGTAAGGTTTACAGCTTAAACACCAAGGAAAATCTTGTTAAGTTTGATCCAAAATCTGATGAAGGAATTTTCTTAGGATATTCTGCTACTTCGAAAGATTATAGAGTTTTTAATAAAAAGTCAAGGATTGTTGAAGAATCAGTTCATGTGAAATTTGATGAATCTGATCCCTTTGAGAAAAGGAAATACCAAATTGATGAATCTGATTCTAATGATAACATGAGACTTGATAACTTAAAAGATGCCTTTGAAAAAGATATAAATGAAATTCAGTCCAGTTCAGAAGAACATGACATTGAATAACTTAATAGTGTACTACCTAGATAGTCTAAAACCCTAAATAATCACCCTTTAGAAACTATTATAGGAGACCTAGACAATGGAATAAAAACTAGAAGAAATTTAGGAAATATTGTTGAATTATCTACCTTTCTATCCCAATTAGAACCTAAGACATTAAAAGAAGACTTAGTTGATGAAAGTTGGACGATAGCAATGCAAGAAGAACTAAACCAGTTCAAGAGAAATAAAGTTTTGAATTTAGTTGAAAGATCTCAGAACTATCCAGTAATAGGAACTAAATGTGTAATTATAAATAAACAAGATGATCAGGCAATAATAACTAGAAATAATGTAAGACAAGTCACCAAAGGATATAATCAGGAAGAAGTTTTAGATTATTATGAGACCTTTTCACCAATAGGTATATTTGAAGCTATTAGAATCCTTTTAACCTCTGCATCTCATATGAACTTTAAATTATTTCATATGGATGTTAATTATGCCTTTTTTAAATGGTTACTTATTGGAGGAAGTTTATGTTGAGCAAGCTCCTAGTTTTAAAAATTCACAAAAACCAGACTCTATTTTAAAACTTACTAAATCTCTTTATGTCCTTAAACAAGCACCTAAAGCTTGGTATGAAATATTAAGTTCTTCTCTTTTGAAAAATGATTTTACTGTTGGGATGACAGATCCAACATTTTTTAAGAAAACTGTTAACTATAATATTTTATTGGTTCAAATTTATGTTGATGATATAATTTTTGGTTCAACAAACAAAAAACTTCGTCATGAGTTTTAAAATATAATGAAAAAAGAATTTGAAATAAGTATGATGGGAGTATTGAATTTCTTTTTAGGACTTCAAATTTATCAAAAAGATTTTGTAAATGTTTTAAATCAAAGAAAATACATTACTATTTTACTAAAGAAATTTAGACTTGAAAACATCAAGACTTATACAACTCCTATGTGTACTAATATAAAACTTGATTTGGATGAAACAGGAAAATCAGTTGACCACAAGTTATATAGAGGTATGATTGGAAGTTTTTTATATCTTACTGTTAGCAGGATAGATATAATGTACTTAGTATGTCTTTCTGCAATATTTCAATATGATCCTAAAGAATCTCACCTTAGTGTTGTCAATTGAATTTTTAAATATTTAAAATGAACTATTTTTTTTAATCTCTTATCTATCCAAAAACTTATAATTTTAATTTAATTTAATATTCGGATGTTGAATTTATAACTTATAGATTAGATAAAAAATCACCTCAGGGACTTGTCACTTTTTAGGAAAATATTTAGTGTCATGGTCTAGTAAGAAACAACACTCAGTTGCCCTGTCAAAAGCCGAGGCATAATATGTATCTGTAGGCAGTTGATTTGCACAAGTTTTGTGGATGAAAAACACTCTTATAGACTTTGGAATAAATATTAATAACACAACTATTTTATGTGATAATAAAAGTATAATAAATATTTCAAAAAACCCTATTAATTATTCTAGGACTAAGTATATTGATATCAGACATCACTTTCTAAGAGATCATGTTCTTAAAAAGGATATATTCTTAGTATTTGTAAGTAATGGAATTCAATTAGATGATGTTTTTACTAAACCACTTCCCACTACAAGGTTTTATTTTATTAAGGGGGGAGTTAGGTTTATTTATTTTTAAATAAAATTTTAATTTTATTATTATTATTATTATTTTATTATTTTATTTTATTTACTTGTTTTTAGAATAATTTACAATTTCATCTGTACTACTTTAAATTTTTTCCACGCACGTTTTTGAAATAATGTAATAATTACTATATTCATAATGACATGGGAATCAAGGTTGTTAGAAACTGTTTCAAATTCTAAACCCGTTAGTTTTCCCAAAACCTTTCGAAACACCAAGTAAAACCCATACCGCATTCGTCTACCTTTGACTAAACCTTCAAAACCCTAATCCTTCAAGACTTCAGAACTTTGAAACAGAAATGGCCAAGTCACAGAGAATCGAGGAAGGAGAAGCTAGTAATTCCAACCGTCAGCGCATGGTAGGAAGAAAGATTCTATAGGGAAAAGTAATAGAACTGGAATGGATGTATCAAATGTATCTCTTGCTACGATAGGCTCTCTCTTTTCAGAATCTTAAGCAAAATTTCAGTGTCGAAAATACAGAGTTTCTATATGAGGTAGAGCTTCATCACTTTTTCTAAAATCTATTCAGTTTAGTCTTGGAGATACCGAGGACCCCATATTTTCAAAAATTGAAGATTGTGATTTTTCAATTTCATCTGTGGAAATAGATAGAATCTTAAACTGCCTTCATGAGGGAGTTTATCATTTCGGCTTAAAGAATATTGGAGATAATGTACATAATTATAAGGACATTTTGTCATTTTTATTTGGTTCTACTAGTATAAGAATAATGTTAGTGAGGGATCTGGAACCTGATTAGAAGATTCTTATTAAGTTTGTGCAAATAGGGATTTCACATAGGATGTTAGAGATGGAGAAAAGTTTGTTTCCTGACATGTACATAATATTTTTTCTTATGAGTGATATCAAGTTGAATTTTCGGAGATATATGGTAAGATATCTCAACTATTTCTATTAACCAGAGACTAGAATGAACTTCTATACCTATGGAAGGTTGATTTCAAAATTACTATTTAAATTTGATATAGTGATATTAATAGATTCCATGGTAAGATTCCATCACAAAAATATTTTCAATGCTGGAACTCTATGGAAGATTGGCTTCTTCTGGAGTATTGTGAAAGGAATGATTATGCATGTTGGAGCTGAGGAAGACTAGGACTCAGCTCAGGGGGAGCTACCTGATAAATCTAAGGAAGTCATGGTAGAATCTAGAGCAATTGGAACCTCAAGAATATTAATATTTGAAGTAGTCGATCCACCTTCCGATGAGGGAAGTCAAGAGGGACTTCAAAGGAAAAGACATCGAGTGGCTCAAACTAGTGAGGAGCCTATTCAAGCAACTACTGATGCTACTAAACCTCTTCTGAGTTACATATTTATTATAGAATCTCCAGTACATGAAATTGAACAACCAATAGTTTCTCAGATTGAAGTGACTCCTTAAGTGCAAAAAGAAATTGTGCCTCAAACTATTAAAAATCCTGGAGAAGTTGAAGTGGCTAGATCTGAATCTGTTAAAACTGTACTACCTACTAAGATTGTTCAAAAGAAATTAGCTCAAGAAGAACCCATATTATAGGATCCAGTCTTGGAGGAAATCAATGAAAAGGATGCTCAGGAGGAGCAATAACCTATTAATATGAATCAAGCAGATAACCTTTCTAAAATTAACACTAAAATTATTAATGAATATTTTTCTGTGGATGAGTCAGGAAAATACTCAAAGGAAGAATTAGTAAAGAAGCTAGTATAGAGTGAGGATGAAGAGAAATCAGATGTTGAATCCCTACCTTTAGTTATGATACATCCAGTGGAAGCTCAGACTGAGAATCAAGCACAAGGCACCTCTAATTCTGTGAATGCATAAGTTGAGGAGTGTTATAGAAAGTTAACTAGAGTTGAACCAGAAAATGCTACTTTAAGAAGAGCATTGGAAAAGGAAAACCATAGATTTTAGAAATTGAAATCCAGTTCTATTTCAAAACAAGAAGTTGAAGTTTTTAAGAAGGAAATGTTAGCAGAAGTTGGAAAACTGAAATCTGAAATTGTACTGAAATCAAATTTGGAAGAATTAAAACTTTTCATGGAGCAACATTTTTCAACTATCTGGTACAATCAAGAAAATACCTCAGGTACTTCACCTGATATGATAAAGATATTTCAGGACATTGCAGCAGTTATGAGAAATATGAATGACAGATTGCAGGACTTACAGTGTAACACTGTTCCATTATCTGTTTTGCTGGATAATCAAAAGCATCTTGTTGACCAACTTACATCAGATGAACCAAGAATCATCATTTTTTTTAACATATTCACAGAGAAATCAGTTTATAGAGAAGGTAGAGAGGTTACATGAGTTTTTTAGAGTCAATTTGATTGAAGATATCCATATGACTTAGGAAGTAAGGGATCTTATAGTTTAGTTAGGCGATGGACTAATGAAAAGGTTGCGACTGCAGATGTCAGAGCTCAAGGAAGTCCTTCATAGGTGCTGAAAGCTATTTTCTAAACCTTTTTAGACCAAACATGATTCATGTTCTCATTTTTTTACTTGTACTTATATTTTAAATAAAATATATTTGCATCCCATGTTTATGTGTTATTAGTTTGTTTTACTATACTATCTATGTTAGAATTCCAGTAATCTAGCTTCACATATTGATAAATAGTTTATCACAACATTTACTTAAGTTTAGTGCTACATTAAATAATGTTATATTACTTATTCTATCATTTTTTTGATATCACAAAAAATGGGGAGAAATTTGGATAAACACAAACATTTTATTTTAATCTTTTTTACTTAGGGAGAGAAAAGAAATTTTATTTATAAGGAGGGAGAAAATTTAAAAATTAAGAAATAATTTTGTTAAAATTAAATATTGTTTTTATCTTTTCAAAATTCTAAACTATATGCAATTAATTTTTTAAGATAATTTCATTGATTATTTCATGGGATTTGTGATCATGAAAATGGGAGAGATTGTTAAGAAAGCGTTGTTTTCAAAAATAATCTATTTTATTAGGGGGAGATTTTTGAGAACAATACTCTATATTTTTATGATGATTTTGATGAACACAAATACCCTTGTCTATTATTCTAATGATTTTATCTTAAGTGTATTTCAAGAAATTAATACTCTTCATTTCTCTATTTTGGAATAATATTAAAAGCATTTAAATCCATGTGCAATATTTGAAAAAGTGTTCCGAAATCGTTTTAGCACATTAGCATATTTTGGAAACACTGTTCATTCTCTATGTGTTTGGAAATCACTTTAGCGTGTTCTGGAAATACTATTCATACCCTACATTGTGGAGCATAGAGTAAGGATGGAATCCATCGTTTACTTTATGAGATATTAGAAAAGTATGGTTATGCAACCATACCTTATCATAAAAGTATGGAAGAAGAACCCTATATTTGGAAGGAACCTTATGTTTGGGATATTAGAAACGTAAAGAAGAAGAACCCTACGTTAGTGTGGAACATTATGTTTGTTTCTCAAAAGTATGGTTCATCAACCTTACTTTTATAATGAACCTTACATTTTATCAAAAAGTATGGATCATGTATCTTATGTTTTGCTAAAAAGGAAAGTATGGATAATGTACTATACATTTGAAAGTTGAAGAGAAAAGTATGGATGATCAACCTTACGTTTGAAAATGGATTATCAACCTTACTTTCCTGATCAACCTTACATTGTCAACCTTACATTCTGAGAAATAATACTATGTAGTTTAACCCTATGTTTGGTGTCAGAAATTAAAATTATGACTTTATTGAGCAACAACCTTTATACAGATTATTAGGATGATTTTAAGCCAGATTAAAAGATCGAATTTAAAGCACGTATTTGACTGATTCAAAGCTGTCTATTTGTGATTCAAAGGAACAATTTAAGAGGATATTTTCATGGAGAATATTCAGGGGAGTTACAACTGCTCTGTTATTAAAAAATTTGAATATTTTGATTCTAAATGCGATATTTTGGATCTAAATTTGAAAGGAAAACACTCATTGTTATTATTATATATATATGTGATATTTTGTATTAAAAAAAAGAAGAAGCGAATCATCGAAAAGAAGAAAAATATAAAAAGCTCTTGAGTTTTAAACGACTATTGTTTACAGAGACATTCAAGATATACAGATCTGATTTTACAAGGTATGATCAAACTCTGTTTTCTAAAGAAGAAGAAACATGTTGAAGGTTCACTGTTTCTATATTGAAGATATTTCATGAATCCACTATTGTTGGAGTTACAAAATTTATTTCAATATCTATTGTAACTAGATCGACTCAAAACTACCCTTATATGAAGAACATCTTTTCTAAATACGATGTTCTATCTACTGTTAGTTGTGTGTTGTTGCAACTGTGAAGAACAAATGGAAATTATTTCAAGAAAAATACTCTTTTTATTTTGAGTAACCAAGTTCTCATACATGGCTGTATATTCAGTTCTATGTATGAACCAGAAATCTTTGTTTTTAGCCTTAACCTATAAAATTTCCAACTTCCTTCACTCAGTTGTGGATGGTCTGTTAATAAGAGGACCAGATAGTGAAAATCACCAAGCTTGTAGAATAGAGCATTAGTGGAGTGGACTAGGGGATTTCTATTCCCCAAACCACTATACATCCTTGCATTCTTTACCTGTTTATTTTCTGCTACATAAACAACCTGATAAAGATAAAAGGACAGACTCATCCATCATCACAATTCGTGATGAATTTTTAAAAGACACAATCCCCCCCTCTTGTGCATATTTGGTATAACCCGATCCAACAATTGGTATCAAAGGAGGAGATTTTGTCAAATCTAAAAGAAGTTGAAAGTTTTTGGATTATACAGATCCCAATGACTAATACATGAGAGGGTATGTCAATGGTTTTAGCTCCCTACTTCAATAGTGAAAATTATGGATGCTGGAAATCAAGGATGATCATTTACTTAAAGAACCTTGGATACAGAGTCTACTAAAAAAATTCCAACTCCCTATGTGATTCCAAAGAAACCTGAAACATGGAGTGTTGATATAGAAGTAGAGTATGACATAAACTCGAAAGATATGAATTCTATCAAATATGGTCTTGGACCAGATGAATTCAACATAGTTTTTTAGTGCCCAACTACTTATGAATTGTGGTAGACAATTGCAGTTGCCTATGAAGGAACTAACAATGTCAGACAGATGAGGTATTCCACTTCTAAATTGAAATTTGACACATTCATAATGTTTGAAGGAGAAAGCATCACCCAGATGAATAGAATACTTACAGAATTTTTTAATAATATCTCTGCCTTGGGAGATCTTATCAAACAAGTAGGTCAAGCCCTGAAAGTACTGAGAGTACTACCACCTAGATGGAATGGGTATCAACGGCTATTAGGAAATCATCACCAGTCAAAGATCTAACTATGAGATAATTAATTGGAACCCTCATGATGTATGAAGCTAAGATGAAAGATGAAGCAAATGAGCATAAAGTCTTGATCAAGAGAGAAAATACTATTTTGAAAGTAACATCCCAAAAGAAAAGCAAAAAGATGAAGAATGAAATCAAAATGAAATTAGAGAGTTTTGATTCATCTAATTCAGATGTGGAACTGTCTCAGCTAGGCAGAAAGTTCAGTAAATTCTACAGAAAGAAGAAGGGATTTAGAAAATCATTCAAAAAATATAAAAAATAACCAAAGTAAGGTAGATACTATGAATTAAAAAAGATGGGTCACATTAGACCTGACTGTCCTCAATTAAAAGGAGAAAATAAATAGAAATTTCTCAAAAACAATGATTAAGAGCAGAATGACAAAAGAGTAATGAAATATACTTGGAGTGTTTCTGAAGACTCCATCAACTCATAAAATCATGACTCAAAAAAATAAGAATAAAATATAAAAGCAAACATGTGCTTTATGGCAGAGTCTGTTGAGGTACAATCTTATTACTCATCTGATTCTGATTCTGATTCTAGTTCTAGCTGTTCAAATAATAAACTTATATCCTACTACAATATGCATAACGAGAAATATGATTATTTATTTAAGAAACATAAATCACTGAAAAATATTCACACTGCTGTTTTAGGAGAATGAGACACTCTATGAAAACAACATCAAGAGTTAATTTAAAAGTATAACTCATCAAACAAAAACTGTACAGATAATGAAACTAAAATAAAAACACTGAAAATAGAAGTAGAAACATACAAAAGTGCAGCTCTTGTTTTTAAAAAAGGAGAGAATACATTAAATTAAATTCTTAGAAATAATGTGATTAAAAAGGAAAGATATGGAATAGGTAGTGAAGGTGAGAAACCCAAACTATATAAGAACTATTTTGTTCCAAGTACAAAAGGTAAAATTTACAACTATTGTGGAAAAAAGGCAATATATCTAAAAAATATTATTTAAGGCAACCAAAAATAAGTGGGATTAAGAAAGCCTTTGTTTCAAGCAGTTTATTTGATTCTATTTATTATAGAAAAACAAAGCAAGTCTGGATTCCCAGGTCTTTTCTAGCTACCACTGCTGGACCCAACATAATATGGGTATAAAAACAAACCTTTATTTAAATAACTTTGCAGGAAGAAGGTCATAGAAACCAAAATAAAATATGGTATATGGATAGTGGATACTCTAGGAATATGATTGGAAATTCATTGAACTTTAAAACATTAAATAAAAAGGATGGGGGATTAGTCACATTTGATGACAATGCCAAAGGTAAAATTATTGGCATTAGAACTGTTGGAGATCCAGAAGTTGTCTCAATTAATAAAGTACTCTATGTACAAGGATTGAAACAAAACCTGATAAGTATCTCTCAACTCTATGATGATGGTTATTTTGTTGATTTTTATATCTGTTGTTCTATTTTTAAAGATAAATTGATTAAATTTAGAGCACCCAGAACTGATATTGTTAATACCCTGGACTTAAATTCCTTGTGTAAACAAAAAGTAAACTGCTTAACTTCTAAGATAAATGAATCTTAGATCTAACATAGAAGACTTGTACATTTCAATATATATGCTTTACATAAGTTATCTAAGAAACAATTAGTTTCTGATTTTCTTAGTCTAAAATTTGAAAGTGATAGATTCTGTGATGCATGCCAACTTGGAAATCAACAAAAATCATCCTTCAAATCTATTAAAAAAATTGCTACATCTAAACCTCTAGAACTTATCCATATGGATTTGTTTGGACCTTCAAGAATAGAAATCTTTGCAATTAAATTATATGTATATGTTTTAGTTGATGACTATTCTAGATTTACTTGTATTTATTTTTTGAAATGTAAAAATGAAGCTTTTACTATATTTAAAAGTTTTTGCAAAGCTGTCCAAAATAGAAAAAGTTTTAAAATAATTTCATTAAGAAGTGATCATGGTGGAGAATTTGAGAATATAGAATTTAATTCCTTTTTCTTAAATATGGGTATTAAAGATACCTTATCTGCACCAAGAACACCTCAAAAAAATTTAATTTTTGAAAGAAGAAATAAGACTATTCAAGAAATGGATAGTACTATGCTAAATGAATACAATCTTCCTACCTATTTCTAGGCAGTAGCTGTAAGCACAACCTGTTATATAATGAATAGAGTTTTAATCAGAAATTTTTTAAAAAGACACCCTATGAACTCTAGAATAATAGAAAACCTAAAGTAAATTACTTTAAAGTTTTTGGATGCAAGGTTTACACCTTAAACACCAAGGAAAATCTTGGTAAGTTTGATCCAAAATATGATGAAGGCATTTTCTTAGGATATTCTGCTACTTTCGAATATTATAAATTTTTTAATAAAAAGACAAGGATTGTTGAAGAATCAGTTCATGTGGAATTTGATGAATCTGATCCCTTTGAGAAAAGAAAAGACCAAATTGATGAATCTGACTCTAATGATAACATGATACTTGATAACTTATTTGAAAAAGATATAAATGAAATTCAGTCCATTTTAGAAGAACATGACATTGAAGAACCTAATAGTGTACTACCTAGATAGTCTAGAACCCTAAAGAAGCACCCTTTAGAAACTATTATAGGATACCTATACACTGGAATAAAAACTAGAAGAAATATAGGAGATCTTGTTTAGTTCTATGCCTTTCTATCCCAATTAGAGCCTAAGACATCAGAAGAAACCTTAGTTGATGAAAGTTGGATTATAGAAATTCAAGAAGAACTAAACCAATTTAAGAGAAATGAAGTTTGGAATTTAGTTGAAAGACCTCAGAATTATCCAATAATAGGAACTAAATGGGTCTTTAGAAATAAAAAAGATGATCAAGGAATAATAACTAGAAATAATATAAGACTAGTATCCAAAGGATATAATCAAGATGAAGGTATAGATTTTGATGAGACCTTTTCACCCATAGCTAGATTAGAAGCTATTAGAATCCTTTTAGCATATGTATCTCATATAAAATTTAAATTATTTCAGATGGATGTTAAGTCTTCATTTTTAAATGGTTACTTATTGGAGGAAGTTTATGTTGAGAAACCTCATGGTTTTGAAAATTCACAAAAACCAGACTCCTTTTTTAAACTTACTAAAGCTCTTTATGGACTTAAACAAGCACCTAGAACTTGGTGTGAAAGAATAAGTTCTTTTCTTCTTAAAAATTAGTTTACTGTTGGGATGGAAGATCCAAAATTGTTTAAGAAAACTGTTAACTCTAATATTTTATTAGTTCAAATTTATGTTGATGATGTAATTTTTGGTTCAACAAACAAATTTTTTTTCATGAGTTTTCAAATCTAATGCAAAAATAATTTGAAATGAATATAATGGGAGAATTGAATTTCTTTTAAGGATTTCAAATTTATCAAAAATATTTTGGAAATTTTTTAAATCAAATCAAATACATTACTGATTTACTAAATAAATTTAGACTTGAAAATAGCAAGACCTATACAAATCCTATGTGTACTAATGTAAAATTTGATTTGGATGAAACTGGAAAATTAGTTGACAAAAAGTTATATAGAGGTATGATTGGAAGTTTATTATATATTACCTCTAGTAGGATATATATAATGTACTTAGTATATCTTTTTACAAGATTTCAATCTGATTCTAAAGAATCTCAATTATGTCTTATCAAAAGAATATTTAGATATTTTAAAGGAACTGTTTTTCAATATCTTCTCTATCAACAAACTTATGATTTTAATTTAATTTCATATTTGGATTATGGATTTAGAAGTTTTATATTAGATATAAATTTCACCTAAGGGACTTTTCACTTTTTAGGAAAATATTCAGTGTCATGGTCTAGTAAGAAACAACACTCTGTTGCCCTGTCAACAGCCGATGAAGACTATGTATCTGCAGGCAGTTGCTGTGCACAAGTTTTGTGGAAAAAAACACTCTTATGGACTTTGGAATAAATTTTAATAACACACCTATTTTATGTGATAATAAAAGTGCAATAAATATTTTAAAAAACCCTATTAATCATTCTAGGAAAAAGAATATTTATATCAAACATCACTTTCTTAGAGATCATGTTCTTAAAAAGAATATATTATTAGAATTTGTAAGTAATGGAATTCATTTAGATGATATTTTTACTAAAACACTTCCCACTGTAAGGTTTTATTTTATTAAGAGGGTTCTAGGTTTATTTATTTTTAAATGAAATTTTAATTTATTATTATTATTTTTTATTTTTTATTTTATTTTATTTACTTGGTTTTAGAATAATTTACAATTTCGTCTATACTGCTTTAAATTTTTTCCACGTACGTTTTTGTTTTTAAATAATATAATAATTACTATATACGTAATGACATGGGAATCAAGGATGTCATAAACCATTTCAAATTCCAAACCTGTTCGTTTTCCCAAAACCTTTTGAAACACAAAAAAACCCTTACCGCCTTTGTCTAACTTTGAATAAACCTTTAAAACCCTAATACTTAAAGCCTTCAAAACTTTGAAACAGAAATGGCCAAGACATAGAGAATCGAGGAAGGAGAAGCTAGTAATTCCAAGAGTCAGTGCATGATAGAAAGAAAGATTCTATAGGGAAAAGTAATAGACCTGGAATGGATGTATCAAACGGATCTCATGCTACGAAAAGCTCTCACTTTTTATAATCTTGAGAACACTTTTAGTGGAGAAAATAAAGAGTTTCTATGTGAGATAGAGCTTCATCACTTTTTCAAATCTATTCAGTTCAGTCTTGGAGACACAGAGGGCACCATATTTGAAAAAATTGAAGATCAAAATTTTTCAATTTCATATGTGGAAATAGATAGAATCTTAAACTACCCTCAAGAGCGAGTTTATCATTTCGACTTAAAGAATATTAGAGATAATATACCTCAGTCCAAGGACATTATTTCATTTTTATTTGGTTCTATTAGTATAAGAAAATGTTAGTGAAGGATCTAGAACCTGATCAAAAGATTCTTGTTAAGTTTATGCAAATAGGGATTTTACCTAGAATGTCAGAGATGGAGAAAATTTTATTTCCTGAAATGTACATAATGTTTTTGCTTATGAGTGATATCAAGTTGAATTTTCCAAGATATATGGTAAGATTTCTCAACTACTGCTATCAACCAGAGGCTAGAATGAACTTCTATCCCTATGGAAGGTTTATTTCAAAATTACTTTTTAAATCTGATATGGTGAGATTAATAGATGCCAAAGTAAGATGCCATCACAACAATATTTTCAATGCTGGAACTCTATGGAAGATTTTTCTTATTCTAGAGTATTGTGAAAGGCAAGATTATGCCTATTCTAGATGAGGAAGACCAGGAATCAGCTCAGGGGGAGCTACCTACTAAATCTAAGGAAGGCATGGCAGAATCTAGAGCAAGTTGAACCTCAAGAAGATTAAGATTTGAAGTAGTAGATCCACCTGCTGATGAGGGATTTCAAGAGGGAATTTAGAAGAAAATACATCAAGTGGCTCAAACAGGTGGGGATCCTTTTCAAGAAAATTATGATGCTACTGAACTTCATCTAAACTACATATTTATTAGAGAATCTGCAGTACATGAAATTGAATAACCAATAATTTCTCAGATTAAAGTGACTCCTGAAGTGGAAAAAGAAATTGCACCACAAACTGTTGAAAATCCTGGAGAAGTTGAAGTGTCTAGATTTAAATCTGTTAAAACAATACAACCTACTGAGATTGTTCAAAAGGAATTAGCTCAAGAAGAACCTGTATTAGAGGATCTAGTCTAGGAGGAAATGAATGAAGAAGATGCTCAGGAGGAGCAATAACCTGTTAATATGAATCAAGTAGAGAACCTTTCTAAAATTAACACTAAAATTATAAATGAATATTTTTGTGTGTGGATGAGTCAGGAAAGGACTACAAGGAATAATTAGTAGAGAAGCCAGTAGAGAGTGAGGATGAAGAGAAATCAGATTCTGAATCCCTACCTTTAGTTCTGATACATCATGTGGAAGCTCAGATTTAGAATCAAGCACAAGGTGCCTCTGATTCTGTGAATGCAAAAGTTGAGTAGTTGTATAGAAAGTTAACCAGAGTTGAATAAAAAAATGATACTTTGAGAAGATCATTAGAAAAGAAAAATTAGAGATTTCATAAATTGAAATCCAGTTCTATTTCTAAACAATAATTTGAAGTTTTTAAGAAGGACATGTTATCTAAAGTTGGAAATCTGAAATATGAAATTGTACTGAAATCAGATTTGGAAGAATTCAAACTTTTCATGGAGCAATAGTTTGCAACTGTCAGGGATAGTCAAGCAAGTACCTCAGGTACTTCATCAGATATGATAAAGAGATTTCAGGCCATTCCAAAAGTAATGATCAATATGAGTGACAGATTGCAGGACTTATAGTGTAATAGTGCTCCATTATCTGTTCTACTGGATAATCAAAAGCATCTTATTGATCAGCTTACATTAGATGAACTAGGGGTTAGATTTTTTTTGAACAAATTCATAGAGAAGATAAATCAGTTTATAGAGAAGGAAGAGAGGTTACATGAGTTTTTCAGAGTCAATTTGATTGAAGATATCCATCTGAATCAGGTAGGGAGAGATCTCATAGTTCAGTTAGGTGATGGACTGATAAAAAGGTTTAAACTATAGATGTTAGAGCTCAAGGAAGTCCTTTAGAGGCATTGAAACCTATTTCCCAAACCTTTTTTTCCAAACCATGATTCTTATTATCATTTCTTTACTTATACTTATATTTTTAATAAAATATATTTGCATCCCATGTTTATGTGTTATTAGTTTGTTTTACTGTACTGTCTATGTTAGAATGCTAGTAATCCAGCTTCACATATTGATAAATAGTTTATCACATCATTTATTTAAGTTCAGTGCTACATTAACTAATGTTATATTACTTATTCTATCATTCTTTTTAATATCACAAAAGGGGGAGAAATTTGGATAAACACAAACATTTTATTTTAAGATTTTTTACTTAGGGGGAGAGAATACATTTTATTTTTAAGGAGGGAGAAAATGTAAAAATTAAGAAATAATTTTGATAAAATTAAATATATTTTTTATCTTTTCAAAATTCTAAACTATATGAAGTTAATTTTGTAAAATAATTTAATTGATAATTTCATGGGTTTTGTGATCATAAAAAAGGGGGATATTGTTAAGAAAGTGTTGTTTTCAACAATACTCTATTTTATTAGGGGGAGATTGTTGAGAAAAATACTCTATCTTTTTATGATGATTTTGATACTCACAAATACCCTTATTTTTTATTTTAATAATTTTATCTTAAGTGTATTTTAAGAAATTAATACTCTATTTCTCTATTTTGGAATAATATTAAAATCATTTAAATCCGTGTGGAATATTTGAAAAAGTGTTTGGAAATCATTTTAGTGCATTAGCATATTATGGAAACACTATCCATGCTCTACTTGTTTGGAATTCACTTTAGCGTGTTCTAGAAATATTGTTCATACCCTACGTTGAGGAGCGTATCGTACGGATGGAATCTGTTGTTTACTTTATGGGATATCAGAAAAGTATGGTTAAGTAACCATACATTATCATAAAAGTATGAAAGAATAACCCTACGTTTGGAAGGAACCTTACGTTTGGGATATTTGAAAAATATGGAAGAATAACCCTTCATTAGTATAGAACGTTATGTTTGTTTCCCAAAAGTATGGTTCATCAACCTTACTTTTATAATGAACCTTACGTTTTATAAAAAAGCATGGATCATGTATCTTATTTTTTCTAAAAAGGAAAGTATGGATAATATACCATATGTTTGAAAGTTGAATAGAAAAGTATGGATGATGAACCTTACATTTGAGATCAACCTTACATTTGAAAATATATTTTCAACCTTACTTTCTTGATCAACCTTATGTTGTCAACCTTACATTTTGAGAAAGAATGCTATGTAGTTCATATAACAACCCTCCTCTTTATTACATACTTAAACCTGATTTATTACATAAAACATTCACTTGATAAAACATATAAGATTGAGAGGTCTAGTGACTTTGTGGATTATAATCATTACATAACAACTTAAAACATTAAATACAATATATTTATTGAAAACTTCCTTTACATGACCACTACATTCCCTCGTACTTAACATTGCATGGGATAACCTGATGACATGCATAAGAAAAGGGTGAGCTATAAAGCCCAGTAAGAGAATAAACATGGAATAAAA
Organism: Viscum album; assembly: GCA_963277665.1. Classification (NCBI taxonomy): domain Eukaryota; kingdom Viridiplantae; phylum Streptophyta; class Magnoliopsida; order Santalales; family Viscaceae; genus Viscum; species Viscum album. The sequence goes on from OY728159.1 coordinate 188,062,694, forward strand.
TGAGGAATACAATACATGTTAGACAATAGGAATACCAATAGAGCATAAGAGAAACATGAACATAAAGGCATGATAAATCTTGATAATCATAACATGGAAATGTGGAAACAACACTTAACATGGAATTAGCATGAGCCAAGGCTCATTGCACATGAAGTATGAGTAAACCCTCATTGAACATGAAGAAGGAGTAAAACCTCATTTCACTTGAATTAGCATGAGTCAACACCCATTTCACATGACATATCATAATAATATACTTTACCCAATGCATTAGAGCTCTATCAGGGCACACCCTTCTTAAACATTTTATTTCAAGAATAAGTGTGCAACATGGATCATATAACTTGGAATCAATCAACATAATAAGTTATTATATGATTAATTAATGTGTAATAAATACATGAAAGTAACATTAAATATGTATATGTTCATAAATGTGAATACCCTTGATAGAGACATGAGTATGGTATTCACTACACAATGATCTTGGCTTGGAAAAACGTGGTGCAATTTCAGCAGCATAACGGTGTGACATAAGGATTCATGAAAATGGTTTATGAGAGAGAAAAGGGTGTTTCATCATATGTACATGAAATGGACAATAAGGGAGTCATATAGATACATTTCTCAAAAAACATAATGGAATTTAGATGCATAATACAAAATAATTACTTGGATGTAAAAGAGGAGAGAGAAATCCCTCACAGAATTTCGGCATGGTAATAGGTGTACATGGGAGGAGTTAATGTCAGATAAAGGGGTATACCATCATCCAAACAAAAATAGGGAAGTATGGGGAAGGTGAAAAATCATACCCCAACATTTTTAATTGAACATAAAATGGCATAATAATATTAAAAAACTTGGATAAAAAGAGAAAGGTAGAAATCCCTTACTTGGAAGTGTGATCCCAAAGGCTTGGGAGAGGCTTGAGAGAGGGTTCCTGGGATCTTGGGGCACCTTGTGAGGATTATAAATAGAGGAGGATATAGGTTTTTAAAACTAAAAAGGCTTTGAGTGAAGAGGAAGTGGTAGCTTGAGTGGGTTTATATATGAAATGAGAGGGAATTCTTTATTATTTAGGTTTGGGACACCTCACATTAAACTAATCAAAACCACAAACCATACCAAGGTTTTTACACATGGTTTTTGCCAAAGGGGAGTGGAAAACAATATTTTATATGTCCAATGGAAAAAATTCTTAAAATAGTAGGGTTTCTTATGTGGAGGTGAGTCACACTTTCAAGGAAAACAATTTAAAAAGACAAAATGTTTCATACGTCTTGGAGGGTCCACTAAAGATTTGTAAAATAAATCAAACAAATCCAAAATCGCATTATTTTAATTCTAAAACATATATTGGAAGAAAATAATGTTTATAGTATTTTATTACATCACTATTGGGTCATTATGATGTCATAAAACACATTATATATTTAAACGGTATTTAATTTTTACCCAAAAATTTGACTGTCTCAGAAAATTATGAAATATTCACCATTGGATAATTTCAATGTCATGATTCCAAAAAAAATATTCATTTTATCTAAATAATTTTATAAATATGTGAATTTAAAATAAAAACTGACATTTACTGAAATTTCATGGGTTTTAACAAAAAAAGTTTTCAAACCTTAATAAAAAACACAATTGCATTCATAAAATTATATGATCATTTATATTTAATAAAAATTAATTTAATAATAATATTTTATTAAAATATTATTTAATTCAAAAATCCATTAATTTATCAAAATATATTTCTTAGTTGAATATTAACTAAAAATACTATTTGTGATTTAAAAACTATTTACAAAGTAACAATAATAAAATGAATGCACATTTTTTATACAAAAAATAATGTACATAGTCATAGTGCTAAGGCCTTGTTACCTAACCCCTTATAACACCCGCATAAGAACAAAGGGTAAGGTGTGCGATGGTGAAATACTCTTGGGGTGTCTCAGATAACATCACTCGGGTGGTAATATCTATTAACTTCCACTTCTCCTGTAGTTGGTTCCACTCAAGCTTAACATGTTCAAGCTCAGCTTGAGATTGGTCAAGAGTGAAGCCCAATGACACCACCTCCTTTCTGAGCTCTAACAAATGGGCTTTATATGGGGAAAGTTCACTAGATGAGGCCATCACTTCCTTTTTCTGAGTAAATTGGATTTGTTAAAGCCCTATATTTATACTAATCATGTGATCACTGTTCAACAACTATATTAGCAATGGTCACAATTAATAACGGTATTTTAAAATCCATAAACATAAAACCAATGAATTTTACATTTTATATAACCATAATAAGACATTTAATTATATCAAGAATAGTTTTCATTAATGAAAGTTTGGGTCGTTACAATCTTCTCCCCTTAAGAAATTTCACCCTTGAAATTGCATTTTCCCACTCTAAAAAAATGTGGGTAAATTTGCTTCATAACTTCCTCCGATTCCCATGCCACTTCTTCAAACTTGTGGTTTTTCCACAAAACATTAATGAGGGGAATTGTCTTATTTCATAGAACTTTTTTTCTACAATCTAAGATCTTCACTGGTTGCTCCTTATAAGAAAGATCATCCTCTAGTTGTACTACCTCTGAAGAGAGTACATGTGAAGGGTCTAGTATCTACTTCCTTAAGAGGGATACAAGAAAGACATCATATACTTTGGCCATGGTAGGTGGAAGTGCTAGTCGATAGGCCACAACCCCAACACGATCAAGAATCTTAATGGGGCCGATGTACCTAAGACTTAACTTCCATTTCTTTACAATCCTCATGACCTTATTCCATGGAGATATGCATAGAAATACCATGTCTCCAACTTTAAACTCAAGGTCTCATCAATGGTTATCTTCTTAACTCTTCTATCGACTCTGGGCTACCTTGATATGCTGATGAATGGTTTTCACCTTATCTACCATTTCTTCGACCATTTATGGTCCGAACAGCTTATGCTCACTAACTCCATCCCAATATGCCGGTGTTCTGCACCTCTTCACATATAGGGCTTCATAAGGTGACATTTGGATTCTAAATTGGAAAATGTTATTGTAGGAGAATTCAACTAGTGGAAGATGTTGGTCCCACCCTCCTTTGAAGTCCATAGAACATGCTATCAACAAGTCCTCAAGTGTTTGCATAGTCCACTCGGATTAGCCATCAGTTTGAGGATGATAAGCCGTACTGAAGTTTAGCTCAGTATCTAGAGCATGTTGAAGACTCTTCCAAAACTTAGAGGTGAATCTTGGATCTTGATTGGATACAATAGATAGTGGTACTCCATACAACATTACCAATTCCCTGATATATATATGTGCCAACTGATCCAATGAGAAATCCTCCCAAATTGCAATGAAGTGTTCAGACCTTGTAAGACGATCCACAAAAACCCAAATTGCATTTTTTCCTTTGGATGTCTTCAGAAGTCTAGTGACAAAGTCCATAGTGATGTTCTCTCATTTCCACGATGGTATGAGAAATGGTTGCATCATCCCCTTAGACTTCTGCCTCTCTGCCTTCACCTACTGACACACCAGAAACTTTGATGTATACTCAGTGATCTCCTTATTCATATTATCCCACCAATAATACTCTTGGAGATCTTGATAAATCTGTGTGTTTCTTGGGTGAATAGAGAAATTTGAACTATGCGCATCATCCAAAAGTTCCTTTTTTATCTCCGGACTTGATAGAACACATAGTCTTTTCCAAAATCTCACAATTACTTCTTCATTAACATTGAAATCCAAGGATTTCCCTTTTTTGATAGCTTCCACTCTCTTCTGAATTCTCACATCATCCTTTTGAGCATCCTTTAACCTTTCGAAGAGACATGATTGAACAATCATTTGTGAAAGGATTGATGATGTTCCCTTCTTTCTGATTCCCATGTCCATCTTCATCAAATCTAAGAAGAATGGATCCTTCTCAATTCTCATCAATGATAGAATTGATGGGTCCTTTCTACTTAGAGCATCTTCCACCTTTTTCACTTTCCCAGGGTGGTATTGGATTGAGTAGTCATAGTCCTTGATCAGCTCTAACCATCTTCATTTGTGCATGTTCAACTCTTTCTGTGTGAATATATACTTGAGGATTTTTTAGTCCGTATATATTTCACACTTCTCCCCAAAGAGATAATGCCACCAAAATTTTAAAGCGAAGATCACCACAACCAACTACAAATCATGTATTGGATAATTCTGCTCATGAAATTTCAATTACCTTGAAGCATAGGCAATGACCGTGTCATTTTGAATCAACACACAGCCCATGCCCTTCTTCGAAGCATCACTAAATACCACAAAAATTACTCCACTTGTGGGTAAAGTGAGCACATGAATAGTTATAAGATTCCTTTTTAACTCCTTAAATCTTTCTTCGTATTCATCACTCCAAGAAAACTTTAATCCCTTCCGAGTTAGCTTGGTAAGAGGGTTGGACAATCATGAGAAATTTCTCACAAATCGTCGATAATATCTAGATAACCCAAAGAAGCTACAAATATCTGTTACCAATGTTGGCCTCATCCATCCCTCAATTGCATCTGTTTTGGAGGGATCCATAGATATACCCTTGCTTGTGATGATATGGCCCAATAATGAGACCTCCTTCAACCAGAACTCACACTTTATATACTTTTCATAGAGATTATCCCTCCACAAGGTCTATAGTATAGTTCTTAGATTCTCCTCATGATCCTCCTTGGTTTTGAATTATATCAGAATATCATCCATAGGGACTACCACAAATTTGTTGAGGTAATACCTAAGGACTATATTCATCAAGTCCATGAAGTTTTCTGGAGAATTAGTGAGTCCAAAAGGAATTAATATGAATTCATAGTGCCCGTATCTTGTACGAAAAGCAGTCTTGGGGATGTCTTCCTTCTTCACCCTTACTTGATAATATCCTGACCAAAAATCCACCTTGGAGAAGTATTGTGCTCCACGAAGCTAATCGAACAAGTCATCAATTCATGGGATATGATACTTGTTCTTTATCGTGATTTTGTTAGCTCATGATAATTGATGCAAAGATACATTAACCCATCATTCTTCTTGGCAAAGAGGACTGGTGCACCCCATGGTGAAGCACTTGGGCGTATAAACCCTTTATCCAGATTCTCCTGTAGTTGTTTCTTCAACTCCACAAGCTCCATAATAGCCATTCTATATGAAGTATTAGATATTGGAAATGCCCCAAGTATAAGATCAATTGAGAATTCAACATCCCTTCTAGGAGGAAGACCAGACAATTCCTCATAAAACACTTCAACAAATTCTCTCACAATAGACATGTCTTCAAGGATGGTTGCCTCCTTAGAATCAATCATCTGATCCAGATATGCGTGCTGATAGTGTAGTAATATCCATGCTTGAGATGATGGAGCTAAAGAATATTAATCTTCCTCCTTGCACTTGTATATAACCAGGGGTCGATTCTCCACATGGAGAGTGATTTCCCTCTCATGGTAATTTATGTTGGATCTATATAAGGAAATCCAATCCATGTCAACAATTTCATCAAATTCCACCAGAGGGAGTATGATGAAGTTTTCTAGGAAATTCAATCCATAGATTATGACAGGGGAGTAGTTGTATTCATGGGATGAAATGATTGCTCCATTTTTCATACACACCAACATCTTTACTTCCATGATTTGTGGTGGTGATGAGATTGTTCTACTAAACTTTTGGGATATAAAATAATGCGTAGAACCTTAATCAAAAAGTACATTTGATATTCTTGAATGAATAACTAACATACCTGTCACCACTTCATTATCAGGGTACACTTCGACAGTAGTGATGGAAAAAGATCTCCCTTGCTGCCTTGGAGGTAGTTGGTTTCCCCCCAAAACCCTTGGTTTAGGGCATTGATTTGCAAGATTCTCTGATTCTTTGCAGTTGTATCAATGAACAACACATTGAGGTTCGAATGAAGTATTCCTATCCTCTATTGCAGCCGTAGTTTTTTCTTGTCTGTAGTTAATAGTTAGGTGCCCTTCTCTTCCACACTTAAATCATTTCCTCATCCTCTTCAGGCAATTTTTAGGGTGCTTCTTTCCGCACCTTTGGCAAGTGGGGTTCTAGATCTTCTTAGCACCATTGGATTTATCCATCGGACTACCAGCATTGAGGTCCACATTACGCTTATTATCCCCACGGTACCCCTAAGATTATTTGATCTCCATTTCAACCTTGAGGGCATATCAGACAATTTCCTCAAAGTTGTCTAAGTCACGGATCACCAGTGCATTCCGCAGGCTAGGTTTTAGCCCACCAAAGAAGTGGCCCGCCTTGTATTTAGGGGTAATGACAAAGCTGAAGGAGTATCATGAAATCATTGTGAAGCTTTCCTTATAAGATCCTACAGATTCATTGTCTTTTTTTCTTGAGGTTAAGTAAGTCCCTTTCCATCTTAAGTTAGAGGGTTCATGGAAAATATTTATCGAAAAACATCTTCCGGAAATCCTTCCATTCCAACACCTCGATATCCTCCTCAGGCTTTGTATTTTTGATCAAAGTCTACCATTGATTAGAATCACCCTCCATATTATAATAAGCCAAGGGAACCTTCTATTGTTCATAACATTGAATGATGGAGAAGATCTTTTCAATGGAGTTGATCCATTGTTCGTTGATTGAGGGATCAGACGATCCATTAAAAGTAGGAGGCCTTTTTCTCATGAAGCTCTCGATAGAGACTTGTTATTTATTGGGGGGGGGGGGGTTGAACGTTCCTCTTGACCCATGTTTTTATTCAAATCTTAAGTTAATTGATAGAGAAGCATGAAAAAGTTTTCAATTTCTGCTCCTATTGGATTGGGCATCTCATTAGCACAGTCATCACATTGATCTTCACATCGGTTGTTAGCCCGAGTCCTCTTATTACCAACCATTGGCTAGAATAAAAGTAAAGTTAGGGGCAACACATAAAGGATAATACAATGACAAAACTGATGACTTATAAATAACTTTTATCTCCTTAACTTATGAATCCATAGGCTTCAATATATTCTATTCATGATCTACTTTCTAACATATATTCTTAGGGGCATTTTTTAATTCCCTTAATAAGGGTTAATACTAAGCTTGTGAATTTAAAAAATCATATCCCCCGAAAGTGTCATAACCAAGAGTGCATCAAGGCCCATTATAGTGCACTAGTTCCCGTTCGAGTCTAGCTCAAAGCAGTGTTTTTGGGTTTTACCCCTAGGATACATCTGTGCCAGAGCTTCCTCTACCAGATCATATCTAGATAGAGATATATTTTCTTGATAAACCACTTAATCAATAATCACCAATACTTAGGGGATGTTTTTATTATACTTATTCTTGTCTCAAAGTCTTCACTAGGGTTTTCTAATCCTAATCCCAAAAATAACTAAACCTATCCTCTGATACCAACTATAACAACCCTTCTCTTTATAACATACTTAAACATGATTTATTACATAAAACCTTCACTTGATAAAACATAGAAGATAGAGCGGTCTAGTGTCTTTGGGGCTTAGGATCATTACATAACAACTTAAAACATGAAATAAAACATCTTTATTGAAAACTTCCTTTACATGACCACTACATTCCCTCTTTCTTAGCATTGCATGAGATAACCTGAGGACATACATATGAAAAGGGTGAGATATAAATCCCAGTAAGGGAATAAACATGGAATATCATGAGTAATACAATACATGTTAGAAAATAGGAATATCAATGGATTACAAGAGAAATATTAACATAAAGGCATGAAAAATCATGATAATCCTAACATGGAAATGTGGCAACAACACTTAACATGAAATTAGCATGAGCCAAGGCTCATTGCACATGGAGCATGAGTAAACCCTCATTAAACATGAAGCATGAATAAAAACTCGTTTCAATTGAATTATAATGAGTCAACACCCATTACAAATGATTTATCATGATACTATACTTTACCCAATGCATTAGAGAGCTATCAGGGCACACCCTTCTTAAACATTTCATTTCATGCATAAGTGTGCCACATGGATCATATAACTTGGAATCAATCAACATCATAAGTTATTCCACGATTAAGTAATGTGTAATAAATACATGAAATTACCATTCAATATTTATATGTTCATAAAGGTGAATACCCTTTATAGAGACATGGATATGGTATTCACTACACAATGATCTTGGCTTGGAAAAACGCAATGCAATTTCAGCAACATAACGACGTGACATAATGATTCATGAAAATGGTTGATGAGAGAGAAAATGGTGTCTCATCATATGTACATGAAATGGACAGTAAGGTAGTTATATAGATACATCTCCCAACAAACATAATGGAATTTAGATGCACAATACAAAATAATTACTTGGATGTAAAAGAGGAGAGATAAATCCCTCCCGGAATTTCAGCATGGTAGCGGGTGTACATGGGAGGAATTAATGAGAGAGAAATGAGTCTCACATCATCCAAAAATAAAGAGGGAAGTATGAGGAAGGTTAGAAATCATACCCCAACATTTTTAATTGAAAATAAAAGGTCATAACAATATTAAGAAACTTGGATAAAAAGAGAAAGGTAGAAATCCCTTACTTGGAAGTGTAATCCCAAATGCTTGGGAGAGGCTTGAGAGAGGCTTCTTGAGAGCTTGGGGAACCTTGGGAGGATTATATAGAGAGGAGGGAAGGGGTTTTTTGAACTCAAAAGGATTTGAGTGAAGAGGAATTGGGATATTGGGTGGGTTTATATAGGAAAAGAGAGGGAATTCTTTATTATTTAGGTTTGGGACACCTCAAATTAAACTAATCAAAACCACAAACCAGACCATGGTTTTTACCCATGGATTTTGAAAAAGGGGATTGGAAAACAATATTTTATAAGGACAATGTCCGAACTTCTTAAAACAATAGGGTTGCTTATGTGGAGGTGATTCACACTCTCAAGGAAAACAATTTAAAAAGACAAAATGTTTTATAAGTCTTGGAGGGTCCCTTAAAGCTTTGTAAAATAAATCAAACAAATAAAAAATCAAATTATTTTAATGATAAAACATATATTGTCCGAACATAATGTTTATAGTATTTTATTACATCACTATTTGGTCATTATGATGTCATAAAACACATTATATATTTAAACGGTATTTAATTTTTACCCAAAAATTCAACTATCTTAGAAAATTATGAAAAATTAACCATTGGATAATTTTTAAGTCCTGATTCCAAAAATTATATTCATTTTATCTAAATAATTTTATAAATATTTGAAATTTTACTTTTAAAATAAAAACTGACATTTACTGAAAATTCATGGGTTTTGACAAAAAAAGTTTTCAAACCTTAATAAAAATTACAATTACATTCATAAAATTATATTATCATTTATATTTAATAAAAATTAATTTAATAATAATATTTTATTAAAATAATATTTAATTAATAAATCCATTAATTCATCAAAATATATTTCTTCATTGAATATTAACTAAAAATATTATTTGTGCTTTAAAAACTATTTTCAAAGTAACAATAATGAAATGAATGCACATTATTTATACTAAAAATAATGTACATAGTATAGTGGTAGGATATTGTTACATAACCCCTTATAACACCCTCATAAGACTGAAGGGTAAGGTATGCGATAGTGACACTCTTAGGGTGGCTCAAATAACATCGCTCGGGTGGTAATCTCTATTGACTTCCACTTCTCCTGTAGTCGGTTCTACTCAAACTTAACGTGTTCAAGCTCAGCTTGGGATTGGTCAAGAGAAAATCCCAATGAAGGCACCATCTTTCTAAGCTTTGAGAAATGGACTTTGTATGAGGTAAGTCTACTGGATGAGGCCATCGCTTCCTTTGTCTGAGTAAATTGGATTTGTTAAAACCCTATATTTATACTAATCATGTGATCACTGTTCAATTACTATATTAGCAACGATCACAATTCATAATGGTATTTTAAAATCCAAAAACATAAAACCAATGAAGTTCACATTTTATATAACCATAATAAGACATTTAATTAGATCAATAAAAATTTTCATTAATGAAAGTTTGGGTCGTTACAGTTCAACCCTACGTTTGGTGTTGGAAATTTAAATTATGAATTTTTTGAGAAAAGAACTTTATACAGATTATTAGGATGATTTTAAACCAGATTAAAAGATCGAATTTAAGTATCATATTTAGCTAATTCAAATCTATTTATTTTTTATTTAAAGGAACAATTTAAGAGGAGCTTTTGATGGAGAATATTTAGGGGATTTACGACTGCTGTGTTATTCAAACATTTGAATATTATGATTATAAAGGTGACATTTGTGGATGTAAATTTGAAAGGAAAATTATTTTTGTTATTCTATATATATTTGTGATATTTTTTATTAAAAAAAAGAAGAAGCGAATCATCGAAAATAAGAAAAATATAACAAGCTCTTGAGTTTTTCACGACTACAGTTTACAGAGACATTCGAGATCTACAGATCTATTGTTACAAGGTATTATCAATATTTTTTTTATGAAGAATAAGAAAAAATTTGAAGATTAACCATTTCTACATCGAAGATATTTCATGAATCCATTGTTATTGGAGTTTCTGAATTTATATCTATATCTATTGCAACTAGATCGACTCAGAACTGCCCTTATCTGAAGAACATCTTTTATAAAGATGACGTTCTATCTACTGTTAGTTATGTGCTACTGCAACTGTGAATAATAAATGGAAATTATTTCAAGACAAATAATCTTTTTATTTTGAGTAATCGGATTCTCATGCTAAGCTATATATTCAGTTCTGTGTATGAACCAGAAGGCTCTGTTTTTATCCTTAACTTATAAAGGTGTCAACTGCCTGCACTTAGTTGTGGACAGTCTGTTGATAAGAGGACCAGATAGTGAAAATCACTAAGCTTGTGGAATAGAGCATTGGTGGAGTGGACTAGGGGATTTCTATTCCCCAAAACACTATGTATCCTTGCATTATTTATCTGTTTATTTTCCACTACATAAACAACCTGATAAGGATAAAAGAGCAGGCTCGTCCATCATCATGATTCATGAAGAATTTGTAAAAGACAAAATTCACCACCCTCTTGTGCATATTTGGTATAACCCGATCCAAAATCATAATGTATAATACTAAAACTAGTGAAAAAGTTAACATAAATTAAAAAATTTATTCATAACTAATCTTAGAGTCATAAAATGGTTTCTTTGGGGATATTTTTAAAGTCTTCATAATGGTTTGTAAAGAAAATTTGAATTATCCTAAGCATATCCCCATGGAGTTTCAAAATAGGTGCATAGTAAGGCCCGCTTTCATGCCTCGGTTCTAGATCGAGTCTAGATCAATATGGTTTTTTTGGGGATGTTATCTCTAGGTATATCTATTCAAGAACCACATCCACTTGTAGTTTGCATATGGGGAATTATTTCTCAAAAGACCAAACAATTTCCACTTTACCAAAACATCAATATTTTATCCTATACTTATAATTATCTAAAAAATCAGTCATAGAGTTATATTTTATAATCTATTTTCTCCTAAATCTAGTTCCCAACATTTATACTAAAATTCATTTGACACTAACTATAATGAACTTTCCCCCAGTGACCTATAATCAATTTATATTCTATTAAATTGGCATAATATTCAAAGGATATATCCTTAAAGTAATGATATGTTTAGTAGTTTTGGATAACCACATACATACATGATAACCATTTTACATTACGAATAGAAAATAAAACATAAAAAAAAAGAAAGTTCTCAGCATCATTAAAACTCATTCAAAGGATTCATCTTTATAACCTAGGAAAAGGAAACAAAATAATAGGTGATATAAAATGCCCAATAAGGATATGAGTATAGAAGAAGCTATCATAAATAAATAATCATTATCAATATTGAATGGTAAATAAATGAAACACATTCCATTTAATCAATAAAGTGAGCATAATATGGAAGAAATAAATAATGATCATATAAATCCATATAAACAATCATATAGGATTGAAACTTATCCACAGATATTCTAACTGATTGAATAACCACATTGAAATCAATATCTAATCTCATAATGAGGTCATGCATAATAATGGAAATTATAAACTCTCAAGATGTCTCCTCAAGGAAGTTGCTTTCATGACATATCCTCAGAACACTTTAAATATTTGGGTAGAAAACCATATTTTTTAGCCAACTAATTTGTCTCATGAGACTCATCGATGCAGCAAGGGGCTATAAAGGGCCCTATTCTTCACATAATAAGTCCATTTCATTCATCATATGAAAGGGGAGAAATATAATAAACATATAAATTCTTATTAAAACTAATTTATTAAATGTTACTACTTACCCTAATAAAATAAACACAATCATAACCATGCATAATAATATGGTTAATGGTAATAAAATTTCACATTCCCATTCAAACTAATCATAAACCATCCAAGGAAAGAATAAAGATGATATAAATATAACATATCTCTAGTGGATCATAAGAAAAATAATGTTTTGATGTGGTTGATGAATAAAAATACCATAGATATTTCATTAAAACATTCTGGAGGAAAATTACATTTTTTTGAATATCACATTTTTTATTTTAAAACTAGAAAATTCATAAAATATTTTAAATATACTGTTCTTTGAAAATTAATTTTAAATAATAAGAATTTAAAAAATATTAGTGAAAAAATTTGTATTTAAAAATAAACTCTTATAATTTTAAGGTAATCTTCAAATAAATGATGGCCATGAGAGTGAGTAATTCTATACAAGCTGTATAAGATAAAACAGATATTTCTTTCATGTTTTCGATAAAAGCCAAACATGAATTATTTTGAAAATGACATGATTATTACTATATTTTTTCTAAGAAAAATTGAAAATGGAAGAATATGTATTTGATAAATCATTTTTAAAATCATTAAAAAAAATTTGAAGACATTTTTAGAAATAATGGGTTTGGATGAAAATAGATTTCTGAGAAAATATAGAAATAAAGTCAAATTAAAAAAACATTTTCTCAATCATTTAAAAATAAAAGAGTGGAAAATGGTACTATTTATTAAAAATTTCTTGAATAAACATAGTAGAATAATATATATATATATATATTTATTGATATAAATATAAAATAAATTTCCCATGGGATAGAGAAACATAAATAATGCCAAATAATGACAAGATTGTGAAATAAACCCTTATCACTTTGGTAACTTATGAATCATAAGCCCCATGAAAAATATAACTTTAAATTAAACTTTAAATACCATAAATATAAATAAATTCATGATATAATATAAAAAATTGGTAGTATATATAACCCAAAAAAGAAATAAGTGGTGAATATGGTGTATGTCTCACGAAAGTAAAAGTGAGATGGGGAACCCTTATATTATGCTTCCCTTTAGTTGATATCTCATTAACCTTATAAGGCCCTGACCTTAAACATCACTTAATATTGAATTAAATGAATAATTCCCATTGAGGATCTTTTTAGGTTTATAGTTTTAGAGAATTAGATCATAACTATTACATCTCAAAAGATTACAAAGTAGACACTTCTACTAAGTTTCCATAAAATAAAAACTCTTAAAAAGAAACATGTCTAGTTCCATGTTTTAGATAGCATGACTTTCTCTTGATCCCATCCTTGACCCTATTCCACATTAAGTCCTATGAAAAACATTTCAAAAAAACTTGGGGTGAGCATAAAAAGCTCAGTAAGGGATACACAAAGAATGAAAAATGTTAGTTTTTAAAACAACAAGTAAACCATGTATACTTTATCGAAGTAATACCTTCACCTTTATGAATTAGTAAAAACTATTCATTGAATAAAATATCATTACTTACCCTTTTGTAACCAAAATATTACCATAAAACCCATATAAAGAACACATAACATATAAAGGTTACTTGGGACATAAACATACTTAAGTGGAATAACCATACGATCGACTTCCACACATATCACTTAATGGAATATCCATTCGGACAACTTCCATACATACTTAATGGAATAGCCATACTTCCGACTTCCATACCCAATGCATTGGAGGTTATAATGTAACCACCCATCCTGGTATTCACGGTACCACCCGTCATATGGTTTATTACGTAACCACTTGTCAAATGTCCAAGTACCATTATAAAATTATAACACATAAAACCAATATAAAGGAATGATAACATTTCCACATTTCAATCACAATATATCATTTAAATATATTGACATAATATAATCCTTTATCAAAACCATTTTCAATACAAAAATACATAAAAGAGTATATGGTATTTATTTTATTTTAAAAACATTACGGCTTGTTGAGGAAGCCAAAGATCAAATAATACTCGCGGTGGCGGAAAAGGTCGTTGTCACCACGTATGTTAAAAGAAACATTCATTTTTGTCGTTTAGTAAAACGCTTCATAGAAAAAGATTCCTTTTGTATAAAAGCAAAAGTCAAAGGGGTTTATACATCGTATAAAAGAAATTTTTGTATAAAATGAAATATGCCTCAATGAAAGGAGATTGAGACGAAGTCCCTTACCTCGGGTCCGACTTGACTCGATCGTTATTTAACCTCCTGAATAATAAACTTGAGTTAATTTCTACTTGCTTAAGAACCTTTTTCAAGTTAATTATTAATTTGATATCACTTATTACCATTTTATAAACATTATTTAATCATTTAAGTTAATAATGTTTGTTTTGTCGATATTTGGTTCTTAAGTCGAAAGTGGACTTCTTACAATTACATGTTGTACGTGTGGTCAAAGGTTCATTATATCCAGAATGATATTTATGATTTGGATATCATATATATCATATATATACAGCATATACATGTATTTATAATATTACATAATCATTTAGAGGTAAGAAATGAAATGCGTCGTTCATGGAGACGGTAAGTCGTATGTACGCATGAACGCTACTTTCATTTCTATGTCATATTAATGGAATTAAAACTAAATGAGAGAGATATATATTTTAATTCCAGAATTATATTAATCATTTAGATGTAACATACATCATATATATACATTATATATATGTACTTATAATAGTACATTACATTTGGGGATAAGAAATGAAATGCACCGTTCATGGAGACGGTAAGCCGTACGTACGCATGAACGCTACTTTCATTTCTATCTCATACTTTAATGGAAAGAAAATAATAATGATATAAAGTTATATTATAATTCCAGTATAACATCATATATAATAACTTTAAATCCATCATTTATACGTCCCTCATATGGCATTAACGAATCAAATCACTTTGAGGGGGCGGTAGTCCGCACTTCCTAAAATGAAGATATCGCGTTTACTCATAATGGAAACCATAAAGGTATACCATAAATGAAAAATACAGAAGCTTAAGTAAAACATAAACAAATTATATATCATATATAAATGTAGTGACATCTTAATGGCCACCTTTGGAGGTGTTATATGAGTGTTGAACAATCATCGTTTCGTGAGGCATAAATTCGCCATCCACAGAAACAATATGTTCTTTGACCATTATATGAAGGTGTGTGTATGTGTAGATAGAATACTTATTATAACTACATCTTAGTATATTTAATATACTGGATTTGTTACAAAATAAATGAATAAAAAGAGTTTAGGGGGTTGGAGAAGCAAAATAAAACATGAGAACACAAGAGAAGACACTACCTTTAAATCTGGTAACTCCTTTTGATTTGAGCTCAAAGGCTTCCTTGGGAAGACTTATTCCCAATGTGAGGCTTCTAGGAGTAATAGAGGGATGTGTAGAGACAAAAGGGGCAGGGTTTGGCTGATCCAAAGGCTTGAGAGGTGTGGGTAAGGAGGTAGAGGTGGGGGCCTTTTATAAGAGGAGAGGAGGGGTACTCTTGGAAATTAAAGAAAATGTTACTTTATTTTAGAATGAGTTTCGGATTTTAATGGTCCCAAATTGATGTGTTTCGAGGATAAGGTGATAAGGGTTCTAAATTCACCCATACAATAGGTTTTGGACATGTGTAGGTCTTATATTTTACATTATCTTTCCATTTTATTTAAATCGTTAAATAATGAGGTAATCACTGCATCATCATGGTGTCATAAATAATTTAATTTAGTTAATGTCTAAAAGTTATAAAAAAAATACTATGATGTAGGAAATCTTTTTATATTTCCAATGAATATTTATATTCAAAAATCTGACTTGTATAACCCCATGTAAAAATTGTTTTAGTAAAACAACTCATGTTTGTGACATTTTTATTTTAACATTAAATAAAAAGATATTAATGTCATTTTCCTAACAAAGTGGATCCATGGGGTCCCCAAGTTGACCCATGGATTTTCTTGGTCGGCCATGACATATCCAATAAGGGTAGGACATGTGTAAAGTTCATTTCATATTATTAAAACAATATTTTTACCTTAAACTACACTAATTACCTCTAATCGCGATTAAAAACTTAAAAGTTACTATTCACCAAAAAATTATTTTAATCCAATTGAACCGCATTTTACTTATTAATTACAACCATGTATGTAGGATTTTTTAAATTCAAAACAAAAAGGTGGTAAAATTTCATTTAAATGAAAAATCAGTTTTTTTAGTACCACTTAGTGGTTTCACTATTCATCAAAAATTGAAGCTTTTCAGAAAAATACCAAAAATTTACCCTAATCTATATTTGATATTCTGAATTAAAAAATGATGTCTATTTTACAAAATTAAAAACATATAAGTTGAATTAATTAATTTAATAATTAATTCCCACTGTTAAAACAAAAAGCGTGTTTTTATGAAACAAAAAGTATCAAAAGATTGACACTAGTTCAAGTCCGATTTCAAAGTGAAATTAATTCCAGCGACCACTATTAGATTAAATGGTAAAAATATATTCTAATTTCACTTTAAAACCAATTAAAAAGATAATCTAATCATATAAATAAATTAGATTAAAAAGAGGTTTTGAATTAAAATACAACATTTTTCACTATTCATTAAAAAATGAACTTTATCAGAAAAATACCAAAAATTTACACAAAGTAAATTTTGATGTCAAAATTCTAAAGAAGAATTTTATTTGGTCCAATATAATGTATAAGAGTGACCAAAACTATATTTATAGATGGTTCTCCATCAAAAGGCGATAAGTCGACCTTTTGTGAATGTTAGAGTATATATGCCTAAAATTGAATTCTTTTCATATTTTAAGCCTTCATCTTTTATTGGATAAATGTAGAAAAATTTAAAAAAACATATATAATCATATTTTAGTTATTTATATTCATTCCCGCCAATACAACGACTATGTGTTAACTACCATTTAAAATAATATTATTTTATTACTAGTGTGCAACATAAGATTTCAAAGAAACTCTTTGTTGCATATCGGGTACGCTATCGAACATAGCAACCCATTCAAAGTAAAATTAATATTTAATTCATAAATATTAATAAATATGAAAATGTATTATTCTTTATTTACCTAGGATGTTACATCCTTCCCCCCTTTTGGGAATTGCGTCCTCACAATTTTATTCACTTATCAAAATAAGTGGCGGTATTTATCCCTCATAACATTTTCAGATTCCCACGTTGCCTCTTCAACCATATGGTTTTTCCACAATACCTTTACCTGGTGAATTACCTTATTTCAGAACACTTGCTCTCTTTGGTCAAGAATCTGGACTGGTTGTTCTTCATAAGAGAGATTATCTTCCAACTGAACTACCTCTGGGCTCAAAACATGACATGGATCTGGCATATACTTTCTCAACATTGAAACATGAAAAACATTGTGTACCTGAGATAAACTCAGAGGTAAAGCCACTCGATAAGAAACTGATCCAACTTTCTCCAGAATTTCATTTGGTCCAATGAACCTTGGACTCAACTTTCCTTTATTACCAAATTGCATCACACTTTTCCATGGTGAAACTTTAAGAAAAACAAGATCACCTACCTCGAAAGATAGATCCTTACTCTGGTTATCCGCATAACTCTTCTGTCTGCTCTAAGATGTTTTCATGTGTTTCTGAATCAACTGAACTTTTTCTGCCATCTCTTCTACCAATTTTGGTCCCATCAGCTTCCTTTCACCCACTTCATCCCAAAAAGCTGGAGTTCGACACCATTTACCATATAATGCTTCAAACGGAGCCATCTGTATACTGGAATGAAAACTGTTATTATATGAAAACTCAACCAAATAAATATGTTGGTCCCAACTTCCCTGATAATCCAAAGAGTAGGCATGTAGCATATCCTCCAAAGTCTAAATTGTTCGTTCTGACTGCCCATCTGATTGAGGATGAAAAGCTGTACTAAAATTTAATTCAGTACCCAACGACTTCTGAAGGCATTTCCAAAAGTTAGAAGTAAACCTGGGATCATGATCAGATACAATGGAGAGAGGAACTCCATGTAACATGAATATCTCTTTAAGATACAAATGAGAAAGTTGATCTAGAGAGAAAGTATCTCGAATAGGAAGGAAATGAGCAGATTTAGTCAATCGATCAACAATAACCCAGATTGTATTATTACCTCTAGATGTCTTTGGTAATCCCACAACAAAGTCCATGGATATATTTTCCCATTTCCACTTTGGAATTGGTAAAGGCTGAAGCATCCCTTTTGGTAACTGCCGCTCTTCTTTAACCTGCTGACAAGTCAAACACTTCACAGTAAAATCAACAATATCCCTTTTCATTCCGTCCCACCAGTAATACTCCCGAAGATCTCTATACATCTTAGTACTGCCTGGATGAACTGAAAACGGAGAACTATGAGATTCACATAACAACTCTCTCTTCAACTGTGAATCACAAGGCACACATAATCTATTCCCAAATCTCAAAACAAAATAATTATCAATGTTAAATTCAGGCAACTTACCCCTCTGAACCAGCTCTACCTTTTTCTGCAAATCACTATCTTGCTTCTGTGCTTGCTTGATTCTATCTGATAGAGAAGATTTCACTGATACCTGAAACAAAACAGAAGGACATCCTGCACCAACAACTTCTATTCCAATGTTCATCGAATCCTTAACCAAGGGATCACGTTCCAAACACAACATTGTTAAAGAATCATTACTTTTTCGACTCAAAGCATCAACCACTTTATTTTCTTTTCCCGGATGGTAATGAATTGTACAATCATAATCTTTGATTAATTCTAGCCATCTACTCTGTCTCATGTTCAATTATTTCTGAGTGAATATATACTTTAAACTTTTGTGATTAGTATATATTTCACACTTTACTCCATACAAATGATGCCTCCAAAATTTTAGAGCAAAAACAATAGTAGCTAATTCCAAATCACGTGTTGGGTAGTTTACCTCATGAGTTTTCAACTATCATGAAGCATATGCAATTACCTGATCATTCTGTATAAGGACACAACCAAGTCCCTTCAACGAAGCATCACTGTAGATAAAAAACTCACTATTCCTGGAAGGAAGTTCCAAAACTGGAGCATTCACCAATCTTCTTTTCAACTCTTGAAAACAATCATCACATTCTTTTTTCCAGATAAACTTAACACCCTTCTGAGTTAGCTTAGTCATTGGACTAGATAACTATGAAAAAATTTCAACAAACCTTCGGTAGTAACCTTCCAAACCAAGAAAACAATGGATCTCGGTTACATTTGTGGGTCTTGGCCACTCTTCAACAACTTTTGTTTTTTCAGGATCAACAATTATTCCATATTTGGAAACAATGTGATCAAGGAAATAAATTTGTTGTAACCAAAACTCACACTTGCTGAATTTTCCATACAATTTCTTTTCTTTCAAGGTTTGCAAAATAACCCTTAAATTTATTTCATGCTCCTCTTTACTTTTAGAAAACACCAAAATATCATCAATAAAAACAAACAACATTTATCACCTTACTCAACTGATCCATCACTGCAGCAAACTTTTCAATTCTGATTCCGACCATCTCAGGTTGCTAATTTGGAAGGTCATTTACCTCTGTATGCCTTCCCAGAAAAGATGTTCTGTTTCCTCTATGAAAAACCATTCTTAACAAAAAAATATCTTAGGCGAAGCAACATGGTAATCTGTAAATGCTATATCATTTCAATCATACCATAAATTAATTTATAATTTAACACTTTTCTAACTCCTAAAGTTGTCTAAACCGACCTCTGATACCAACTATAAGGCCCCGACCTTAAATATCACTTAATATTGAATTAAATTAATAATTCCCATTGAGGATCTTTTTAGGTTTAGTGTTTTAGAGAATTAGATCATAACTATTACATCTCAAAAGATTACAAAGTAGACACTTCTACTAAGTTTCCATAAAATAAAAACTCTTAAAAAGAAACCTGTCTAGTTCCATGTTTTAGATAGCATGACTTTCCCTTGATCCCATCCTTGACCCTATTCCACATTAAATCCAGTGAAAAACATTTCAAAAAAACTTGGGGTGAGCATAAAAAGCTCAGTAAGGGATACAAAAAGAATGAAAACTGTTATTTTTTAAAACAACAAGTAAACCATGTATACTTTATCAAAGTAATACCTTCACCTTTATGAAGTAGTAAAAACTCTTCACTGAATAAAATATCATTAATTACCCTTTTGTAACCAAAATATTACCATAAAACCCATATAAAGAACACATAACATATAAAGTTAACTTGGGACATAAACATACTTAAGTGGATTAACCATACGGTTGACTTCTACACATATCACTTAATGGAATAGCCATTCGGCCAACTTCCATACATACTTAATGAAATAGCCATACGACTGACTTCCATACCCAATGCATTAGAGGTTATAACGTAACCACTCGTCTTGGTATTCACGAAACCACCCGTCATATGGTTTATCACGTAACCACCCATCAAATGTCCAAGTACCATTATAAAATTATAACACATAAAACCAATATAAAGGAATGATAACATTTCCACATTTCAATCACAATATATCATTTAAATATATTTACATAATAGAATCCTTTATCAAAACCATTTTCAATACCAAAATACATAAAAGAGTATATGGTATTTATTTTATTTTAAAAACATTATGGCTTGTTGAGGAAGCCAAAGATCAAATAATACTCGCGGCGGCGGAAAATGTCGTTGTCACCGCGTACGTTAAAAGAAACATTCCTTTTTGTCGTTTACTAAAACGCTTCAGAGAAAAAGATTCCTTTTGTATAAAAGTAAAATTCAAATGGGTTTATACACCATATAAAATAAAGTTGTGTATAAAATGAAATATGCCTCAATGAAAGGAGATTGAGATGAAGTCTCTTACCTCGGGTCTGACTTGACTCGATCGTTCTTTAACCTCCTGAATAATAAACTTGAGTTAATTTCTACTTGCTTAAGAAAATTTTTGAAGTTCATTATTACTTTTATATCACTTATTACCATTTTATAAACATTATGTAATCATTTAAGTTAATAATGTTTGTTTGTCGATATTTGGTTCTTAAGTCGAAAGTGGACTTCTTACAATTACATGTTGTACGTGTGGTCAAAGGTTCATTATAGACAGAATGATATTCATGATTTGGATATCATATATATCATATATATCCAGCATATACATGTATTTATAGTATTACAGAATCATTTATAGGTAAGAAATGAAATGCACCATTCATGGAGACGGTAAGCCGTACGTACGCATGAACGCTACTTTCATTTCTATGTCATATTAATGGAATTAAAACTAAATGAGAGATATGTATATTTTAATTCCAGAATTATATTAATAATTTAGATGTAACATACATCATATATATCCATTATATATATGTACTTATAATAGTACATTACATTTGGGGATAAGAAATGAAATGCACCGTTCATGGAGACGGTAAGCCGTACGTACGCATGAACGCTACTTTCATTTCTATCTCATACTTTAATGGAAAGAAAATAATAATTATATAAAGGTATATTATAATTCCATTATAACATCATATATAATAACTTTAAATCCATCCTTTATATGTCCCTCATATGGCATTAACGAATCAAATCACTTTGAGGGGGCGGTAGTCCGCACTTCCTAAAATGAAGATATCGCGTTTACCCATAATGGAAACCATAAAGGTATACCATAAATGAAAAATACAGAAGCTTAAGTAAAACATAAACATATTATATATCATATATAAATATAGTGACATCTTAATGGCCACCTTTGAAGGTGTTGTGTTGAACAATCATCGTTTTGTGAGGCAGAAATTCGCCATCCACAGAAACAGTATGTTCTTTAACAATTAGATGGAGGTGTGTGTATGTGTAGCTCGAATCCTTATTATAAAAACATCCTAGTATATTGAATATACTTTAGTTGTTACAAAAGAAAGGAATAAAAAGAGTTTAGGGGGTTGGAGAAGAAAAATAAAACATGAGAACACAAGAGAAGACACTACCTTTAAATCGTGTAACTCCTTTTGATTTGAGCTCAAAGGCTTCCTTGGGAAGACTTCTACCCAAAGTGAGGCTTCTAGGAGTAAGAGAGGGATGTGGAGAGACAAAATGGGTAGGGGTTGGCCGAGCCAAAGGCTTGAGAGGTGTGGGTAAGGAGGTAGAGGTGGGGGCCTTTTATAAGAGGAGAAGAGGGGCACTCTTGGAAAGTAAAGAAAATGTTACTTTATTTTAGAATGATCTTCGGATTTTAATGGTCCCACATTGATGTGTTTCGAGGATAAGGTGATAAGGGTTTTAAATCCACCCATCCAATAGGTTTTTGACATGTTTAGGTCTTATATTTTAAATTATATTTCCATTTTATTTTAATCATTAAATAATGAGGTAATCACTGCATCATCATGGTGTCATAAATAATTCAATTTAGTTAATGTCTAAAAATTATAAAAAAATACTGTGATGTAGGAAATCGTTTTAGATTTCCAATGAATATTTATTGTCAAAAATATGACTTGTATAACCCCATGTAAAAATTGTTTTAGTAAAACAACTCATGTTTGTGACATTTTTATTTTAACATTAAATAAAAAGATATTAATGTCATTTTCCTACCAAAGTGGCTCCATGGGGTCCCCAAGTTGACCCATGGATTTTCTTGGTCGTCCATGACACATCCAATAAGGGCAAGACATGTGTAAAGTTCATTTCATATTATTAAAACTTTATTTTTACCTTAAACTACACTAATTACCTCTAATCGCGATTAAAAACTTAAAAGTTACTATTCACTAAAAATTATTTTAATCCAATTGAACCACATTTTAATTCTTAATGAAAACCATGTATGTCATAATTTTTAAATTCAAAACACAAAGGTGGTAAAATTTCATTTAAATGAAAAATCAGTTTTTTAAGTACCACTTAGTGGTTTCACTATTCATCAAAAATTGAAGTTTTTCAGAAAAATACCAAAAATTTACCCTAAGCTATATTTGATATTCCGAATTCAAAAATGATGTCTATTTTAAAAAATTAAAAAACATATAAGTTGAATTAATTAATTTAATAATTAATTCCCACTGTTAAAACAAAAAGCATGTTTTTATGAAACAAAAAGTATCAAAAGATTGACACTAGTTCAAGTCTGATTTCAAAGTGAAATTAATTCCAACAACCACTATTGGATTAAATGGTAAAAATATATTCTAATTTCACTTTAAAACCAATTAAAAAGATAATCTAGTCATATAAATAAATTATATTAAAAATTGTTTTTGAATTAAAATACAACCTTTTTCACTATTCATTAAAAATGAACTTTATCGAAAAAATACCAAAAATTTGCACAAAGTATATTTTGATGTCCCGATTCTAAAGAAGAATTTTATTTGGTACAATATAATGTATAAGAGTGACCAAAACTATATTTATAGACGGTTCACCATCAAAAGGTGATAAGTCGACCTTTTGTGAATTTTAGAGTATATATGCCTAAAATTGATTTCTTTTCATATTTTAAGCCTTCATATTTTATTGGATAAATGTAGAAACATTTAAAAAAACATATATAATCATATTTTAGTTATTTATATTCATTCCCGACAATACAACAGCTACATGTTAACTACAATTTAAAATAATATTATTTTATTACTAGTGTGCAATGTAAGATTTCAAAGAAACTCTATTGCGTATCGGGTATGCTATCGATCATAGCAACCCATTAAAAGTAAAATTAATATTTAATTCACAAATATTAATAAATATGAAAATGTATTATTATTTATTTACCTGGAATTTTACAAACATAATGTATAGTGGTTTAAAAACATTTTAATAACTTATAAAATAACCATATTAATATTTATAATATCATATATTTTTCTCTTATAACATCTCATTATCCTTTTGTTAATAATATTTCATTATTGCCCTTGTTTTGGGTGTTAACTGCCTTGTTTTCTCATGCATGTTTTGGCCTTAAAGTTCAAGTTCTTGAGAATATTATATAGTTACATCATATAAATAATGTTATTAATGTGTTAAATATCATAGTTTCTCCTTATATACATTATTATATCCACTCTTTAATGATGGGCATGGAAAGTGAATCACATGGCTTCGTAGAGACGGTAGGCCATGCGTACATACACGCGACAATATCATTTCTTAATTCGTGAAATAGTAAGGAAGTTTATGATATATTAATTATAAATAATTTATATCATGTCATATATATCACATATATTCAATAAATTTATCCTTTATTACCTTCTATGCAAAGTGTTTGTGAAAACAAATCACATCACTTCACAAGGTGATAGTCCGCCGTACACACGAGTGACATTATCATATTATCGAAGGAAAAAAGATAAGAAATTATATGTGATATTATCATTATATAAGTATATTTATATCATAAATATTATATATAAACATCAAATACATCATCATACCCAAACATGTGAGGTTTTGATGAAAATGTGTCACATCCGTTCGCACGGCGGTAGTCCACCGTACACAAAAGCGACGTTATCATTTCCCATTTTAGGGTAGATAATATAGATTTAGTTCATTAAAATTAACATAAAAACATCTAAATATTTTTTATATATATATTTTTATATAATAATATTTAAATAATAATTTTAGGGGTAGATAAAAAACAAAATAAAAACACACGTTGAAGAACGTTACCTCTTCCTCAGGGAACTCATTTTGGTTTACCCCAAAGGACATAATTGGTTGGAATTATGACAAAAAAATGCTTCTAGTATGATGGAAGGGAAGTTTTGAAGTGTTTTTTAGGTATTTTTTAAGAAAAATTGATTTTGAAGTGTGATGTTTATAGAAGAGGAGGTGGATTTTTATAAGTGAGGTGAGTGGCACACTTGTAATTTTTTGAAAAGAGTTAGGTGTACCGAAGTTTTTACCAACCACCACGCCCAAATAATGGACCAAACTAGATAATAGGAAGAATAAGTTCTAAATATGTCCATAAAATGGATTTTGGACATGTTTATAAGTCATTTTATCCCTTATTTTTAAATTTTATTCCCTCAGTAAACTCGTTTTTCTCTTAATCGCGGGGATAAATTTTTACAATTTTCACTAATCATTATGGTAAAAAATTAAGTTGAACTTATCAGTAAATATAAATTATTATTATTCCAAATATATAATTAATTTTTCCAAATTCCATTCACATAATTAGTAAATTTTAATATAAAATCAATGTCATAGACACGATGAGAAAGAGGGTTTTCAAAGTTAAAATGTTCAAAAGTTTAAAAGGTTTTTATATGAAAAATAAATATGAAAATGGATTAAATGAACTAAATTTTATTAAAATATATATAATTTAACTAATTTTAATTTAAAACTAGTTTATAATATAATTTATAATTTTAAATAATTTAAACTAAAATGTATTTTTCAAAAAAAAAAACAGTATTTTTCACTATTCATAAAAAAAACATTTCAGAAAAATACAAAAAAATTAACCACAAGATAATTTTATATGAAAATTTAAAAAACAATGTTCATTTTATGAAAATAATTTTCTAAAAGTGGCAAAAATTAATTGGACTGCATTTTTGAAAAATACGGGTTTTAAGTATAAAATTGGATTTATTATTATTTTATGCCTCCCAAACCTATTGGATGAATGTAAAAGAATTTTATTCAATATATAATATATATATTTTATCAAAATCATTCACCAATATTAATTAATTTAACTTATCAATATAAAACACCTTTGTGTGCCTAAAAACAGTTTTTTACAACAAAATTTCCTTTATATTCCATTAATTTTTATTTTCATTTATAATTAATTGTTAAATAATTAATTTATTATATATATATATAAACCATATATATTTTATATTTTATTTATTACTATTCATACTCACCAACTTAATGGCTAGGTTATAAAGTATTGTGACTTGTTTAAACTTAGTGTTATGTGTGTCACAAACTATTTTATTTGAACCCAGTATTGAATGCGTTGAATGATTTTGAATTATTTAAAGAGGAAAATGTTTTAAAATTTTGGTGTGTTATAGGAAGAATCACAAAAAAACATATTATCAAATCCTCCAAGTTATTATTATATAGGGATATCGTGATGTGGTGCTCCTTTGCATGATACAAAGGGTAATTCAATTTCTCCATGTTATTCATATGTAACTTTATTATGGAATGAGGTATATGGTTATGACATGATTTATTTTTCAGTTATTTTTATGAAAATATAATTGAACTCTGTCATACCATAATGACACTAGCTATGTAATGAATTTGTCTTTAATTTTTTGAATTTCACTAAAATTTCTACAAAGTGATCCAACATATCCTTTTACCATAAATCATTGAAAACAAAGGAAATTAAGAATTATTTATTCCATTTGAGTGAAAAAATCACGGAATAATGTTATACGTTTTTTTGTTTTATCATTGAAACTCTATGTGTTATACTTATTGGGCCATCCAATAAACAAAAATCTTATTATATCCCATGAGGTAATTAAAAATATCTATATGGAAGCCAAATCAGGTTAATATTCACATGTCATCATAATATCAAATAATCAACGATGACCATAAATTAGGGATAACTCAAAGTCAAACATTGAGAGGATAATTTTTATTTCAATTTATATAATATTTTTTACAAACATGAAAGGATAATAAAAGATATGTGCCTTTTGTATAACATGATACATTACATATATTCTTGAACTACTTTAAGAATATTAACAAAACTATACAAAAGAAATAATATAATTATATCTTATAAGACAAACCAGCAAAGATACTTTATGTTTAATGCATTTTAATGTTTTGATAGAGTCATAATATCATTGTGTAATTTATTCTAAAACTATATGTCACCTTATAATAAATCCTTCCATTGACCTCCTTTAATTAGTTAACATATATGATGAAATCATGTTTTAATAATGGTGATATTAGGATTTATAATCCTTATGTTGAACTCTTTTGACATAATATTCAATCTTTCACATTTACAATATGTAATTTTATGATGTTAATAACTTATATTATTTAAATACAAATAAATAATTTAAATATTTATACTTATATCATTTTAGAACATTTCCATTAAATATTTTCTTTGAGATTATTTGGTAAAACATTTAAATGTAACTCTTTACATGAAGATCAATTATACCAATATATTCTAAAATATTTTAGGATATAAAGTGAAATTAACATTGAATTAAACTGGTACAATCTTTTATTTTTTACATTTTTAACTTCTCTAAGGTCAAAAATACCCCCATTAGGCTATTATACATTATTTTATTTGACATATACTTCTAATATATAATCTATTTTATGTTAGGAAATATATCTAATTCAATTTATAAAAATATTTAATAAATAAACTATTAATAACCACATCTCATTTGAAATTTTATGTATTTAAAGTAATATAATAGAAAATAAAATCCTTATTCATTAAAATATATCACTGAGGGGTGGAGGGAACACCACCTCATATTTTTAAAAATAACTAGGATAAAACACTTTTAACTTTTACAAATATTATTTTATCCCTTCTTTTCAAAAAATGTTATTAAGTTGGATGAATCATAAACCATATGAATTAAAATTAACTAACTTTTTTTTATTAAGAACAACAATTTTCTAATTAAAAATATCAAGAGAAAGAAATTGAGATTCAATATAAATCCTTTATTATTTTATCTTTGAATTAATACAATTCATCTAATTCCTTAATGTAATAATCATTTTCTTTATCAACTTAATTCATAATTGAAAATATAATAATCAAGTCTTCTCCATTTTTTAAGTCTCATATATATTCATTTTTAATACATAGTTGGTATTATATAACCTTTAAAATAAAATAATTGTTTTTATAATAGTAATACATGACATGGACTCTCTAAAAAGTTTCTTACAACCCTTTAGGTATCTTGGATAATTTTTTCTCAAATGAAAATTTTTACTATAGTGGAAACATCTTTGTTCCTTGTAATCTACATTTTTTAACTTCAAATAAGCTAGTGTGGTCTCTCTAGGGACACTAAACTGTTATTTTTAGTCAAAATATCTACCCTTTGATTCCAGTAGAATCATCATGACATTTGAGCTTGAACCATCTATGTACTGCTCAACCACCCTCATCATATTGAGAATATTAGGAATTTTTTTGAACTCCTTAATATTATGGGTCATAATATACATTAAAAACGATTTCAATAGTGAATACAAAATGAAGTACATGGCCAGATCAAGCTTGAGTGGATCCAAGACTCTCAATGTCAGTTATATACCTAATCTTACTAATCAAATGAGTTAACACTAAAGTTCCCTCCACCATCATACACTAAAAAAGTGATTTAGAAACTTCATATCTCACATATGTATCTAGTTATTTATAGATTATATTTAGGTTTTCGATCATCATAAAACTATCAACATTTTCATGTTTCTTTTCAATCTTGGGATCCATGGGAACAACCATCAATTTAGATACATCATGAGAATGTTATTATAGAAACTATAAACATATTTATCTTCTATAAAAGATTCAATAGTAGGTTATTTATTACAAAGTGTTTTCTCTAACACATATAGTTTTCCTTCTTGATTTAGAACTATTCTCAGTATTCTATATCATTCTAGGAAGACTTTTTCCCTAATATCATCTTTTTATGAATAAAAATTAAAATAAAAGTTGATATTTTTGTATTTTTTATCTATAATAGATGTTTTTATTAGATGAGTATCAGATTTTACATTAATTTATCAAGTAATTTTGTATGAATTCTCACCTTATTAAATGATAATACCTATTTTATATCTATTTATTAGGTAATATGAATATTTCATCATGACATAACCCATCTAATCTAACTTCTTAATCCATGAATATATCTATAAAACAATATTTTCAATCATATATTATAAGAATATTAGATAATTTAGTGGTTAAATCCATTACCAATCCAACATATATATTATCTCAATGCCATTCCTTCAATATCCTAACCATTAGGGTTTTACAACTAATTGTAACCAAAATCCTATTCCTTGAATGGGAACCTAACCATTAGGATAACCTATATCTTTATAATATAACAAAAGAAAATATATGGAAAACTAATTGTTAGGGTCACCTATTTTGAACAAATGAGGTATTTTTGAGTGTTTTATTTAAAAGGAATAAAAAAACTTAGTATTTTAAGAGGTTTTAACATCTCTCCATATTATCTTATGTATAACCTTCTTCTATGAAAGTTTGTTAGGTTTTAGTTTTTGTATCATATACCATTAACCAAATTAATATGTTTTAAAAATACTAAAATATAACACTTTATAAAACTGATGATTTATGCTACCTTAACATAACTAAAATCTAATTATATTCACACATATTCAAATTCATACCATGAAATAGGTATATAAAATGTATTCATGAAAAGTTTTAGAGTCATATAAAACCAAAATCTAAATAAGAGAAAGTATGGAATGACAAGTAGAAAAACCCCAATTTTCTAGATAGAGAATAAGACCTCAGGCCTATGAGAATTATAACCTAAATCACTACTACCCATAAGTAAATATTCAATAAAGACATTAATTCTAATATAATAATGACACCTAACATCCATAAATAATAACACACCTGTACAATCAAAATTTTAACACACAAAAAATCATAGTCATGATTAAACAAAACTAAATATCATGTCATACCTAATATATGAACATTTATATTTAGGATATGAAAATTGTAATAATCAGTTTAAAAAATCCAAACTAAAACACATATCCATTTAGAATATAAATCATTTATATCCATGAATTAAATAAAATAGGGACTAACTATATGAATAAACAATAAAAAAATTCATACATGAGTTAATAATTTATGAACATTTGATAAATATTTTTAAAAAATATTTTTTTAATTTAGACAAGATTTATGAACACTCTATAAATAAATTAACATTAACAATTCATATTTATTTTAGTAAGAACCCTTTTATATTAACATTTTATATGGTATTTCATACGAACTCTTTATTTCAAATATATGATATTTTTGAAAATATAAACCTTTTATTTTCTATATAAACATTTCATATTTTATGTAAACGTTTTATAAAAATTCAATATATATTTTTTATTTAAACCTTGATCAAATCAACTAAAATTCATTTCAGTATAGTTTAGATAAATTTATTAATAAGGCTTTTTAATATAAAAATTTCATATTATTATTTATGAATATATCATAAATTTACATAAAATACTATATATTTAGCATTATTTTTCAATTTAAAAAAACTTTATAAATTAACCAACCATGTTAATTCAAGTAATTAAACATATATCCCATCCACTAAAATAATAATGGTATGATATAAATCCTTCGATCCTGTGCTAGTGATTTTTTAGGATAACTTTTTTTAAAAATATATTTCTTTATATATCATAAAACCATGTCAGGTTTTACTATAAACCAAGTTGTTATTTTTCTTTTATGATAACCATTTCCAAAATAACCATTCTATTTTTATTTGAGTGATTTTTTTTTCAGATAAAGACATAAAAATACAAACTTTTTAACCATGACTTGGGTTTGTTCTACTATGATTTTATTTTCAT
Organism: Viscum album; assembly: GCA_963277665.1. NCBI lineage: Eukaryota > Viridiplantae > Streptophyta > Magnoliopsida > Santalales > Viscaceae > Viscum > Viscum album. Next base: position 188,093,805 of record OY728159.1, read on the forward strand.
TATAAATATCTAATTTCTATATAAAAATTGATTATTTTTTCTAAGAAACCATAATGTGAAAATCATAATCTTATGGTTATATATTTTTATAAACTATTTTCATGACCAATTTTCTTAAACCATAACTAGTGTTTATAATTTTTATAATCCATACATATTTTACTTAAAATCTTTCCATGGTTATTAAAATATTCATGAACCAAGATCCTTTTTATAAAAAACATTTTTTTTATGAAAAAATTAATTTTTTTAGATTCTTCTTCTATTCAAACTTCAATAAAAATTTAATGGAAGTGGATATGATACCACTATTGGGATAGGACCATATCCCTCATATGAAAAATTCTAACATGACACCCATATAAACTTATAAGAGAATTACTTTTTCCAAACTCTCAGAGTTATAAAACTCTTTTAATTAACAATTAAGCTACTAGGAAGATTGAAAAAATTCATTATACATTCATTCATGATAGTTCCTTGGAATATATTAGCAATTTAACCCTTTCTTGGATATTAGTAGTTTATTTTTTGGAAACAAACCTTGTCAAAAAATAGTGAGAAATAACCAAAAAAACTATTTCTAGTAATGTCCAGCCACTCATTTGAATTGAATAAAACATAAATGAAGAACATACATATTTCTCTATCAAATAGTTACCTCAACACAAGTCAGATAAAAATCACCAAGATAAAAAATATCCCTCCTCCAAGGGTAATCCACATGTTACATCATGAGAAATGACCCACAAGGACCGCAAATGGGTTAGTTTCAAGCTTAATGTGCCAATCAAAGACCACATTTAATAGGTTTGGAGGTGGAGTATAGCACTAATAAGACATAACATACATGAATAAAATTATAAAATAATGACATGAAATTGAAATTAATTTCTAATACACAATATTACAATCAATAGCTAGATATATATATATATAACTAAACTATATAAAAAATCCATGTAAAAGATAATAATTATCCAGTATAGTGCCATCTGGAAAACCGTTAAAAATTACCATCTATAAAGGGAAAACACCAATGAGAATTTTGAATAAATTATAAGTAGAAAACACCTCATCGCTGCAAGAAATCTTCAGAAGAGTACACCACCACCAATAACCACCAACTAGAACCACTAATCACTACTAATATTAAACTCCATATATTCCTCACCAAATCCACATCTACTAATATCATCACAAAACTATGAATCATTAGAAAAGACAATACATATGGGCATGAGTATCAAGTAAGGGTGAGTATAAAAATACCCATTACGAGGACCCAACAACACAAAGTAAAGATAAGAAACTAATAAGATAAAAATTACAAATGACATGAGAAACTAGAAGATAAAACCATATATTATCAATAGATAGGAAACATAAGTCCATAGAGAATCCATGATCATCATAGCTCAAATTTAAACTCATTACTATGCTCCACCAAGGATGGCTCCTTATATGCAACCAAATATGATCAGAATTTTATAATACCCATAGAATATATTGTAAAAAATTTAGATATATGTCAAATATTTACAGAAACCAAGGGAAAATGAAGAATCATAATTTACAACACCCTGAGTATACAATTTTTTCAAGAATAAGGGAATTTGAGAATATTATATAACCTGTGATGTAAAAAATACATATTAACCCCTAACTCCCATATCACCTCTCTAAAATTGTTATGTGGAACTCTACCTCATCAAGAAAATGTGTATCAATTTGAAGATCCTAATGGATTATGGTTGTATTTGTTGCTAATAAGAATATTATTATATGTGTTGGGTGATGAAGGAATATCCTAATAATAGTGGAAGATGATTCAATTATAAGGGATTGTAAATAAGAAAGGAGTATAGTTTCAACTATCTTGGTTGGCCATATTCATGGAAGAAAATGTATTCTAAATCAGATGATTATAGAGATAGTTTATAAATTCAAAAAGGTGAGTGCCATGAGCTATATATATAATATTATAAATTTGAGAAGTAGTGTTTTTGTCTATTGAACAACTTAAAATCTATGATTAAAAAATAATTTAGTTGGTTTATTTGAGAAACCATTTAAAAATTTTTTATCATGAAGGATGTTGAATACAATAAATAATATCACTTGGATAAAGGTTTTGAGAGAATGAGGTTGAATCTAGAGTATTTAGGTAGTGTTGATATATGGAAAAACTAAAAATTAAGTATTTAAATGCTGTAAAAGACTTTATAATTATGTTGAAATAGTTTATAGATATTATATAATTTCATAAGTCATTTAAATTAAATTTAGTTGATTTTAAGAGGACTTAGGTAGATTTGATCAAGTCTATTTTCGAACATATATTTTTCTCAGAATCACAAATTTGGATAAGGAATTTTATACATAATATATTCATTTGACTTAGTATTGTTAAATTGGTAAATTCATGGGAGTTTCCTATATATGTATGGTTTTTGTGTTAAAATATGGATAATCCATTAGATTTATAATATAATTCTAAAAAGTAGAAATTTAGTAAAGTCCTGATGCTACCCTATGATATATAGGGTTTTTGATATGTATAAGAGGAAAAAAATTTAAAAGGAAGTGATATATATGATATTTTATTTCATGTGTAGGTTTTTTAAATGAATAAATTTGAAAATAGAAAAGGCAGGAGATCATAGTTCATACATAGTATATTTTCTAAAGAATTTTGATGAAATTTGGCGAAGGAACAAACATACAATGTGGTGTGTGATATTATCTAATGAATACATATGATATTTTATCATAGTTCATATATAAATATAATAAATCCATTGAAATACTATGATTTGTAATATCTATGAAGCATGAATAAGTTTTTTTATGGAATATCATTGTTGAGAATTTTTTAATTCAAAAACCTTATAAATGGATAAAAAAAATTAAATCTTACATAATGCTATTTATTGGGGAAATGACAAAAGTTAAAAACTTCACACTAATGTATATGTATTTAAATACCATACATAATATTTTTGACCTCACACTTTGGTATATAATTTTTTTTAAAAACTTATATAAGTTTCTATGCTTAGAAATGTGGGATTTCTAAATACAGATAAATTCTGAAATAAATATTTTTGGAAATGATATTAGGTGATGTTACTACTAGTATAAGTTGAAACAAACATCAAAAATTTGATTTTGATTTAATAAAAATAATGAAAAAAATGATCTTTACATTTCTAAGTAGAATACTAGGAAATAAAACTATGAGAATAATATTAAATTTGAAAATTATTTTTTATTTTCAGTAACTGTTGCACTATAAGAGAAATTGTCACACCACAATAATATTTTTGAGGAATTTTTATCACAAATTGGTTAATATTTTTTGAGTGAAATTTTTGTGGAATTATTTAGAGAAGGAGAATACCAAGTCTGATGGAAGAAGTTAAATGGAGATTTATTTTTACCATGATTAAAATATATTAAATTAGAAGGAGTTTATTCTTGAAATACCATAGGAGACAAGTAGTTATGTGAATGGACTATTCTATGATTATGGGAGCAATCCCACATGAGATAGTTTTGAATTATTGAAGATAATAATCATGCTTGGAAAGAGAATTATTTTATATATTATAAATATATAAAATATTTTATTTGTGTTTCTGGTACAAAAAATTAGGAAGAATGTAATACCTTGATAATTTAGTAATAATTTTCATTTAAAATAAATACTGTGTTTAATATCTTGCATCACACACAATATCAAACTAAAATAAGACCATGATACATTGAATGAAAATTATTAAATTTGACTATAATAATATATCCATAAAATTTTTAGGTATAAATAGAAGTAACCACATTATAAAATCTAAAATTAATGGCATCAAATAGTTGTAATCTTATTTATGAAACTCATTTGTCCATGCTTGGAATGCAGGTACCTTCTCTAGGGTTTTCCCTATATCAAGACCAAATTGTACTCTAAAAAGTGCATTTTGAGTGAAATAATATATAGGATAAGTTTATGCTCATAGAAATCACTATGAGATCTATGTTTGCAGAATTAATAACCATGATTTCCACCTATGAGTATCTTGTACCTAGGTATTATATAGAAACCTTGAGGAGTTAAGTAAGTAGAAATTAGGGAGACAAAAACACATAGTTATTAATGTAATAAGTAATTTATATATCACATATATTTTATACAATTCACATATCTAATTTTAGATAAAAATAAATTACATTTTTAATACTAATTTATTTATAAAATTCAATTAATATAGCTAAATAACTAATAAAATCATTTTATTCATAAAAATATATTTTAAAAAAAAATTCATTTTTATGCACTATGTAGTTTTTTATTTTAAGAAACTAAATATATAATGTTAAAATGATTAAAAAATATATTATTTATAAAAATAATATATAAACACTAATTTAATTATAAATTTATTAGAAATAAGAATAATAATTTTTAATGTTTGAAAAAAATCATTTTTCTACAAAATAATATTTTTCAATAACTTATGTTTTAATTTAAATGTACTTTTTCTCATATTTAGAAATTTTATTAGTTTAAATTAATTCTAAATTAATAATTTTCATGTTAATTTTTTAATATTGGCCATCTTATATTTTTAGAAAAATATAATTATTGTGGTTAATTTTCAATCAAGGTTAATATGGGTAAAAATGAGGGGCTCAAATTTTACTATGTGAACTTGATAAAAACAACTTTAAGATGAATTTTTTTAGGTTTTTAATTCATAAATACATGTATCACAAATATTTACTCAGATAAATCAACCAAAGTTAACAAAATTTCATTTTTACCCTTGACCAAACATTCATTTCCAAGGAAAAGTACCCTTTTTCACCTATAAAAGGAGCTCACTTACGCCCAATTCAAGATACAAATACCATTTTAATTACTCTTGAATATATTCCCATTTTACCTTTCCTATAATCTTATTACATTCTTGGAATCCACTATTTCCAATAATAATCCCTCAATCCTCCTTTTCCAAGAGGTCCTCAAAGAGAATGTTCAATTTATCAATGTGAGTAATATCCACTTTTGACCTTTTTTTTTCTCTATATTATTCCTCAAAAAATATTCTAACCATTATAATATAATGAAATTATTATAATTAGTATACTTAAAATTTATTATATCAATGTAAAAACTATTAGCTACCTTCTTTCCATCTCTTTAGAAAAATGAAAATGTCGTCTTTGCGTACGTGCAGACAACCGCCTCTATGGATGACATGTTTTATTTTTCATCAACACCTTGAATGTATACTTATAAAAGTGTATTTAATAAATAAATATAATTTTCATAACAACTTTAATATTATTATATAACAAACCATTTTTACATTCTTTCCATTCTATGAAAAATGAAAATGTCTTTCATTTGTACGTGCAGACTACTGCCTCCATGGAACAACATATTTCATTTTTCATAAGAATTTAACTTGGATGATTTTAAGAATGTATTTAATGAATTAAAATAATGTTTATTAAATTATAACATCTCTTGAAATGTTATATTAGTATTAAAATCATTATTAATATACCAACTTTTGTTGGTAAAAAATTATCGAAACATACTCATCACTGATTCCATCTTCATGAATCATGAATAAAATTCTCATGGAATGAAATTATAACTTTATAAATCATTATAAATCATCTATTAAATTACTTTAGATGTTAGTATTGATATGAGATTAATTATCCTAAAAGGGGGGTGAATCTTGGTGTGGATACTTTTCAATATCTTTCCACCCTAGTGGATCCTGACCTCTTAATTTTAATGGTTACATTGATTTTCTTTTGTTTATCTAATTACCTTTTACTTAAACCACCTTTATATATTAATTTTATTCTTGATTATCTTCAAGATTTTTTTGATGAAGATTCATGGGAAGTAAATAAAATAGGACAATGACACATAGGGTTTTACTTGGTTCACAATAATAGGCTAGTCTAAGAAGCATGCTACTAAAATTGTGTTGGTGCACCAAAATCACTAAACTCACTTATTTTTTTCTTTAATAAAGTTCAATCCTTCTAAGGATCACTATATGTTTCTTTATTATATGTCAATCCTATCAAGTCTCACTAATTTCCAATGGTTTTGGGTAGATACACTATCTTCCCTAGATTACTTCTCTCACTACCCCCTTTCCACTCACTACTTTAAAGGGAAAAAATATTGGATCACATGCCAAGAACAATGTCACATTTTTATTTTATATAGAACAACGGTAAGAAGGGTTCCTTTGAATCTTCATTTTCTCCTTCACATGTTTGTTGTGAATATCACCTCGAGAATCTTATTTCCCGGAGTGGTCATGGAAACTCCTTCTCCTTTGATAATATCTTTAGAAGATGCAAGTCTTCTTATTTCCAGAATAATTCTGGAACTCCCTTCTAGAATAATACTAGAATGGATTCAATTTAATAGATGAAACAAATCCTCCCTCTCACTTCACTTTATTTTCATGCAACAAATATTCTTATTCTATAATTCAGTTATTTCAATGGAATTATCTCTCTATCCTTCTTCTATAAATGTTTCAAATGGTTCATATTAACCTTTTTATTTTTAAGATATCTCAATGAAATATCTAATATATTTTTCTTCGATAGATATATCTCTCATAAGATACAAGTATTATACTCTTATACCGTCATTATCAAATGTGCTATAATTACAATTTTAAGAGTCATAAATGACTATTAAATTTTCTGTGTCTTGGGTTTGATATTATCACATGGGAAGGATGTGAATTACAATGATAACTACCCCCAATAATTTTTTCATCTTACAGTACAAACATCATTATATTTAAATATAGGAAAATTTTATCTATATAGAACCACTATCACAGCCTTAAACCTTTAATTATTTATGGACAACATTTATAAAAAACTTCATCTAATGTGATTGGACCTCTATTTATGAATAACCACACACTATCACACATTATATTATAATTAGGGACTCTCATGATTCTATCCTTTTATTACACATAAACACTACTTTGTGGACCATAATTTCATAGTGTAAGATCCTATGGTGTATCCATTACTTCCATGGTGAAATATCTTCCAAGTCTAAAAAACCAAAGTGATACATCATCATAGATTCTTATATATGGAATGGACATGTCTCAAATGGTATAACACTAAAATATGATCCCTATATATCTTTATTCAATAAGTATAGGTTCCACAGTGTAAAATTATTTTTTCTATGATGTGGTTATTTCTTTATGGTTCATCCATCACTATAATTATAGGAAACATCTTATATAGAATAAGAATTGTCTTTTCTACATGCATGAACTCTTAGTATCTCGACTTCATAAGGACTACATCATGGTATGTTCCACTATACTATAGACAAAAATTATTTAGCTTTACTATGATTTAATATCCTATACTATGATATAGACCACTAGATCCAAGAATTATTCACTTATGGTAAATATAAACCTTCCATGAAGTAGAGAGAATCTGTGGTATAGACACATTTATTTCCAAGAGACTACAGTGAGGCGATAACCCACAAGATGTATCGTGCATGCATTAGCCCTAGAGTTAGAGTTTTAAGATGATTATTGAAGTATATCAGAAGAATCTAGTTTATTTGAGCAGACATACACAGTCTTATACATATGTTTTTAAATAGGTGAATAATAACCGCTTCTCCTGATTCTAACATTGAACTTACACTTATCATTTTAGTGATTGATATACATTTTCACTTCCCTAATTTTACAATTGAAAGTAAAAGGGTATATTCCTATCCTTATCCATGCTTGTTCTCTATGACATAGACCCCTACTGCCATGTACATGCTGACCCATGTGTTGGATCACCTGTGAATTCCCATGTTCACTCTACCTCACATATTATTTCCAACCTAGTGCTTCCATGGATGTATGGAATCTCTGGTTCCCCTATGAGGTCGATCATTCTCCCACATATATAGGCTTGAGATAGTTTTGTTAGGTATGGGTGACCTAATTTTTAAAAATTCCTTTTCATTTTTCTTTTCTAAAAAATATAAATCCATAATTCCACCAAACTAAACTTAAGGAAGTACCTCCAAAAATATATATTTTTATTCTTAGAGAACATCAACCATAATTTCTATAAATATTCAATCATGTATTTTAAATAATTCAATGATCACATATTGATTTTCAAAAAACCATGTTACCTTTAAAGCCACTATAAACTTCCATGTTCATATATTGTTAATAAATCTATTACAAAATCATAGGGGTTAAACATTCTCCTACTTGAATTTAGTTGACAATATACCATTGAAACCAATATCCATTCTTACTCCTTTACTTTATTATAAATAAAATATAGGGATCCTTCCAATCTTTCCCCCATCATATCAAGGTATGAACCATTATTCCTTCTCCCCCTTATTAGAGGGAACACCAACTTCACATCAACCCCCCTTTTTATTCTACTTCCATGAGGTATTCCTCATGGTATTTAGATCCCCCTATAAGGATAGGGAGGAATTCCTCATCAAATGTATTCTCCCACTATTTAAACATCCTCTGGAATCAATCCCATGTTAATTAACCAACTCCTTTAAAACCACATGCTAGAGAATCTAGTCTCCTTACCAACTGTATTTACATAAGAGATTCATATAGTGAATTTACCACTTGGAACTTTGGATTTCAATAAATCCTATAAGCCTACTAAGCATGATATCATTTTAGGAAATAATAGTTTTTATAAATAGTAACAAGTATTTCCATGTCACTCCTAAATATAATAAAAAACTCATAACAACTATGGATTTTTCATCACTCAAAAGATAGTCTGTGATCTTTAACACACTTCATACCAAACCATTTGTAAATAAAATTAAAGTAATTGTTTGTGAGGATTATAAAATATGACGAAGTAATTGATATGACTTGTTAAAAATTTGACACCATTAGTTGCAAGAGTGGTTCAACCTAAACAAATAATTCCACATGAACTCCTTACTTTTTAGTCCTCTATAGTCTTAAAAAACATCTGATTTAGGCTTAATTTCCATTGATTTTCATCACCACTCCCATTGAGACTATGGTTCAAGTCTCCAATTTATGTAGAAAAATTTTAGGATACCACTTTTTGGGAAAAAATCCTCCATATTAGTAACTCTTAGATAACTTGAAATAATCAAATGATAATAAAAACCAACAAACTTATTAAATAAACTAATATATGAATATGAAATTCATTTTTTTACCTGTTGTTGTTCCCTATTTCATCTTCTTTAGGTGCCCTGTAACCCCTTGGTTTATGGGATAAAAAAATATTCATTTCAACTCCCATTTCATGTGATTTATTATCACAATAACCCATTGAATTATTTACCCCGATAAAATTACACCTCTTCAAAAATAATTATAAATAATACAGTATACAGGGAGTGGGATAACTAAAAGTTCCTCAAGTTTAGGAATAGTTATGATCAAGATAAACCAACCCATAACATTCCATATTTGATTTTACCTTTTTCATATTTCAATAAAGGAATGAATCCATCTCTTCAAACTCTTCATCACCACTTTTAGTCTGAAAAAATTACCTCATGCCAAATGAAATCCTTTGTGTGATACAAATTACCTAATTCTCTTTATGGATGTGATCATTTTTATCCTTTATTGGATTGAGACTTTATATAATTTTTGAATATATCACACTATAAAAATTTTATTCTTGAGTTGTATAAGTAGTGGATCTCACCTCTAGTAGTATTCTCTATTTATTCTTCATCTTTTTCCTCTTAGTGGTTTGTGTAGGACTATTTTGGAAATTGTTTTATATGATTCCCATGAGTTCAATCTTGGAGTACATATTACTTAGTAAAGTCTACGTCATATTCTCTTCCATCATCTTCACAGCTACAATAACCTATTTCTCTTGCTTCCATATTTTTCTTTTCTCCTTATAAGAGAATTGTTTTGAGTACTCATATCTTGGTGCTTGATAAAAAATTTATTGAGGCTCATATTTATTCTCCAAAACATTGAACCCAATTTCTAGATTAATAGAACTTTTTCTTGGACTCATAGTATTTGAGTGTCTCTATATGTATTCTTTACCCTTCAATGTATTTATCCAATTACAACTCATTTCCATATGACTGAGGTTAGAAAAAATTAAACATTTACTATAATAATCATACCTTATTTGGATTCTCCTTAAATGAGATATTTGAATCAATAAAGATCTTCAGACATACTTAGACTCATTAAATTAAGGAAATTTTATCATAATGTTTGAAATTCTTCCACAAAATTGGAATTTATATTCCTCCATCATTTATGGAATACCTCTTCCAGGATTTTAATAGAACCACAATTTTCATCTAGAATTCAGATATATATTTATCTTTATTTATAGTAAAGTTAAGATAGATTTTGGAGAAGTATTCATATTCAATTTTTATATCTTCATCCTCTTATAAAGGTCTCTAATTTTATTATATTTGCCTTCCAATTTTGTAGAAAAACTTTTCAACTATGAACCAAAATATATCAATGCCTATTTTCTTTCATCAAATTGTGTTCTTATTGGAATAAAACTTGCCTTTAATTAGTTTTTTATGGTCATTTAATTTATGATATCTCAAGAAATTTCTTTAAGTGACATACTTTTCTCTTTAAATTAAGAATTAATTTGATAAATATAATATTTAAGGAATATATTCTCTGGTCGTAGATTTTTCTCCTTCTCAACTAGTTCTGAAAGGTGAGTATTAAGATCATAATTATTGTATTTAAAACTTTTGACCTATTTTGAGTCCATTCTCTTCTCCTTGAAATCATTTTAGAGTTTTTACACCATTATAGACATGTCCTCTAACTCTTCAGCTTGGGAGTTATTCTTTTCTCTTAAGTTAGTGTAAACTTCAACAAGCCTTGTATTTAGGATTTTTAATTTATCCACCTCAATTATAATCATATTATTTTGGTTTTATTGATAATAATTTTCATCTTTTATCTTTAGATTAATATGTTTTAACTTCTGATACAATTACTTTGACAGGTGGAAAACATCCACTTTTAATCTTATTGGGACTTCCTCAACATCAGCAGTTCAAACTTCACTTGGTTTATTAGTCTCCTCATTCATTCTCGAAGCATAATTTAATGAGTGAATGGATTCACAACCTGAATTTTCCATACCTCTCTTTTCCACATTATTGAACTCATATAACTAGATCTCACTCTTCCCAAAAATAGTTCCACACAAAGGGATTCTACCTAAATGGTGCTTCTTCTTTGAGGTTATTACTTTTTTCCACGACACAACAAAATATAAGGGAAAACCAAAACGTCAAATTCAACAGTCATATTAAAAAAATTAGATAAAAAATTCCAATAATGAAACTCACCCTCTTATACCGATTGTCAGTTCTGATAAGGTCTTAGGTGCATTGGGGGAGGGGATCAGGGTATAAATACTCTTTCAATATCTTCCTACCCTAGTAGATCTTATAATCCTAATTTTAAGGGTCACATTTATTTTCTCTTATTGATCTAGTTAAAATTTACATTACCAAACTTTATATATCAAATTTCCTTTTGATTATCTTTATCAATTTTTTGATGAAGATTCATGGGAAGTAAAGAAAAAAAGAACAAGGAAACATGGGTTTTTACTTGGTTCACCATAATGAGATAGTCCAAGGAGAATACTACAAACATTTTTTTGGTACACCAAAATTTCTAATCTCACTGCATGTTTATTTAGGCTAGGTTACTCCTATCAAGGCTCAATTCCTATTTCATTTGGATAGTTCTTTCCTACCGAGGCCCACTACCTTAAAATGGTTTGGTGTAGATACACCATCTCCCTTGGATTAGTTCCTTAAAAACCACAATTTACACTCACAACTTTAAAGGGAAAAAATATCATATCATATTCCAAGAATAATGTCACATTGTTATTATTGATGCAAAAATTGTAATATGGGTGCCTTTGAATCTCCAACTAATCCTTCAAATGGTTTCTGTGAATATAATATCAAGTGTATTATTCCCATGAGAGGGCATGGAAAATAATTCTCATTTGGTAATATATTTTGGATATGTAAGTATTATTCTTTCTATAATAATTCTGGAACTTCATTACAAAATAATACCATAATGAATTTACTATATTTGATGTATGAACTCCTCCCTTTCACTTCACTTTGTTACAGTCCACCAAAACTTTTTATTCTATAATTAATACATTTTAATGGAATTAAATCCCTCTAATTATTCTATAGATGTTTCAAATCGTGAAAATCCTTATTTTTTTCAAATATCTCAAATAAAGATCTCCCCTATTTTTCTTTTATAGAGAGATCTCTCATATGATACAGATATTCTACTATTATATAGGCATTATCACATATTATGCAACTAACATTTTAAGAGTCATAAATATCTCTTAAATTATTCATGTATATTGGGTTGGGTATTATCACATGGGAAAGATATTAATGATAACCTAACCTAAGATTTTTTGTATCTTCCAGAATGAACTTCCATATATGCAAATATGGAAAACTATATTTTCATAACACCATGATCATGATATTTAGCCTTTAATTATTTATGAGACATGATCATAAAATTATCCATATCATGTGGTTTAAAATCCATTTATTAATAACCACACAATATCTTGAATTTTATAATATTTAGGGACTCTCATGATTATCTCATTCAATTATTCTTGCACACTGAAACCTGGATAGTAATTACATTGTGTAATCTCCTACAATGTATCCACTATTTCCATGGTGAAGTATATTATAGGTACACAAAAAAAATTGATGATATGAAATTTATTATTCTTAATTTATTAGACACCTATCAAATAAAAAAATACCAAAATATGATCCACACATACCTCTACAGTGCAGGCATAGGTTCCATGGTTCAAACCCATTTTTTTAGAAACGTGGTTATTTCTTTATAGTGTATTCATCACAATAATTCCAACTAAAAATCTTCAATGGTGAAAGCTATGTCTTTGAGGAATGCGTGAACTCTCTATATCTCAACATTATAAGGACTACATCATGGTAAGTTCCACTGCTCCATAGCTAAAACATATTCAGCTTTATTGTAGTGTAATATCCTATACTACAACATAACCCACTAGATCCTTGAATTATTATATTTCAGTAAATGATGACCTTACATGATGTAGGGTAATGATACGACATGAGAATCTCAATTTATATGAGATTATATCAAGGTGACCATCCCTATAGTGGAACATGCATACATGAAGCCTAGAGTAAGAGGTTGAAGATGATATATAGAGCATATTATATGGATCTGATTCATTTTATCAAATAGTCACATTATTATACGTATGTTTTTAAATAGGTAAAAAATACCCACTTATCTTGAGTCCATCATAAAATTTTATCTTATCCTTTCTATGATTAATAAACATTTTTCTTCCCCAACTCTCTAGTTTCAAGTAACAGGGTCTTCTCTTTGTCTCCTCCATGCTACCACCCTGTGGTGTAGACCATTACTTATGTGAACACATAGAATGACATGCACGCTCACCAATTAATGCCCTTTAACACTATAAATCACCTATTATTTACACCTTGGTGCCTTCCTAGCTAGATGACCTTATTGGTTCCCCTATGTGGGTGAGATTTATCCAATATTTGCAGGGTTGAGCTGGCTTTGTTAAGAAGCTATGGTTGGCCTAATTCTTGTCAAGTCCTCAACTTATTACATTGAAACAAATACCACATAATTAATAAAAACCAAACATAAATAAGTACCTACAAATATATATATTTTTATTCTTAGATAACATATACTAGAATTCCTCTAAAAAATCCAATTGTGTATCTATGATCACATATTGATTACCAACAAATCATATTTTCAACAAATCCACTCTAAAATTCCATGATAATATATTATAAAAAAATTAATTTCAAACTCATAGGTGTTTAAAATTATATAATATAGGAATTATAAACTTGGTATCAAATATGGGGATCAATATAAATATTTTAATGCATGCACAGAATAATCAAAATTGCTATCATCCAATGATGAAAATAAACTGTAATTAACTAATAAATATAAAATACATTATTATAATTGAAGATTATATAAGGTAATAGATATGAATAAGGTTATGAAATAATTTATAAAGAATTTTATGCTTATTATAAATTATGTTAAAGTGACATCATTGAATTCAAGAGAAAAGGTAAGGGTTTTGTTATCTCAATTTCTCTTCATTGATATATGATTTGTATTCACCACTTATTATATTTTTATGGTGAATATAACACCCATGTATGTATTTTTATAATAATTTTTATTTAATTGAAGGTATTTAAAAATACATCTCATTTTTTAACTATCATGGATTTTTTGATTCGATAGATAATGAGTTTGTAAGGGTTTTTCTTAACACAACTTTTTTACTCGAGTCATAATTATTCCTCTTTTATGGTATTTTTACAAGATTGTTTTATTCAATTATCTGATGATATTATATTTCCTTTCCTTATTATTTTCTAGGTATTTACATTATCACATAAAAATATATTCTTTTATAGAATACTTTATTCTTAAAATTTTATGATGTTAAGAATAATTCTCATCCTCTACCAAATAAGGTCATTCTATCTTATGATATTATTAACCATTCCTTTCATTTTTCTACTTTATTATTTTGAAATACAAATAAGAAATATTTTTGGTTATATTTAAATTTCTATTTATGTCTTTTCAAATGAAATATTTATCACTATTTTTATGATGTGGATTTTAATAAGTTATTTTTAAAATGTTGAAAAGGTTTGTCCCTTCCTAATTGTATATTTTATCATCAACTCCAAATTTCATATGGATAAATTTTATGAATTTCCAAGGATCTATTTTTGATATTAATTTATAAATAATATTTTTATTTTTTTCATATTAGTTATTCAAAAAAGATATTTTCAAAAGTGACTTAAAAATTATTCACTTTATGTCAACGATGATAAATATTTTTAAAGACTCTTTTTTATTTCACATCCATTTTAATCTTTAACTTTAAAAAATATTATACCTATAGAGTTATGTTTTGAGAATCTCCCCCTAAATTACTTTATGAAATACTCATTTTGGGTGATTTAATTTTTAGTCTCAACTAATCTATTTTTGATACCATTCTGAAATGACATGAAACACATTTTATTTCATTGGGTTTTCATGATATAATGTATGATTGATATCTTATAAAACACATATATATTGATGATGATATGTGTGGTCATATATATCCATCCAATTCATTTATTAAATATAATATCTTGTGATATAATTAATATTTTTTGCAGACATTACCACATTTATTTTTGTTCATAAGATTGTGTGAAGGCATGACTACTTTTAGATTTGTTCAAAAGATTGTGTGCAGAAAAGATTGAATCTAGCTTTGTTCATAGGATTATGCATGGAAATGATTGTGTTTAAATTTGTTCACAATATTGGGTGTGGACATGATTGGATTTATATTTTTTCACAAGATTGTGTATGGACATGATTACATTTAGCTTTGTTCACAAGATTGTGTGTGGACATGATTGTGTCTTGCTTTGTCCACAAGATTTTGAATGAAAATTATTGAATTTATCCTTGTTCACATTTTTGTGTGTGGACATGATTAAAATTATATTTTCTCAAAATTTTATGATTTCCTATGCTTATTATTTTTCCATATTTCTAATTTATTCCTTATGCCTATGTTATGCCTCTTAACTCATGATTATTGTATCTTGTTTCTACACACTTACACCATGTTACATATTTAATCATTTTTAGGTTATATGTTCTTTATTAATGTATTTTGGAAACTATCATTGTCTAATAATATATCATGATCATGTTTTAAAATGTGTTTATAATCTAACTCCTTTATGAATCATGAATAGGTTTCTTTCCCTTTTGATCATTTCAGCTCACCCCTTATTATGTTTTCTATTCACTAGGTTATGAAGAAGATTATATTATATGAGTTGTCTATAAGGGAGTATTTTATGGAGGAATTATAGATAAATATTAATAAGTATTTTAAAATAAGTTGATTAAGTATATAGTCCTCAAAGACACAAAACCTTAAGTTCTTTGGATTATGAGATTATTTTTGAAATAAAATGTTTAACTTATGGAAACGATGAAAAATAAAGATATTTTTATCTTGGGTCAACTCATTTTTTATTAAATATGGTATGTAAAGTATATGTTTTTAGAACTAGACTTGGGAGTGCAAGTTTGTGACACATCAGTTTGTATCAGATTAAGGTTTCATTATTTTGTGGATAAATTTAGTTATTTTTTTGGATTAGGATGAGATATATTTAGTAAAAACCATAGTTATAAGTCTATGTATAGGATACAATCCTAATATTTTAGTAAATTATAGAGTTTGTGGTTCTCTAGTGATGAAATACTTATCTGGATAAAAATAAGCAGATACATTCTTTGGAGCAGATACATTCTTTGGAACAGATGTACCTAGTGATAATAACCCTGAACTGATTTTTTGGGTATTAACTTGATTTTCACCTATTTCCTAACAGGGAGGCCTAACTATACACCTAGTTTTACACTCCTAATGGATATTATTTTGTTATTAATATACTATTTATGAACTATTATGAAGGATTTCAATCCATTTTTATAGTATGGATATAGAATATAATAGAAAATAAACAATGAATAACAAAGATTGAATCCTTGAATTTTATAAGTTAGGGTAATTATATCATTTATGATTTATTCAAGTTTTAATTTTTATTATATTATCAAATTAATTATTCTTATCTTTAATTTTTATTTATTTATTAATGGATGGATCTCAGAGAAACCATGTTAACAAGGGATATAATGTATAATTCAATGTTTTTATTTATGAGAAACCATATGGGATGAAAGCTGGTGTTAAAAATATTGTGGTTATGCTCACTTATCTATCATCAGTCATGATTAACAAACCAATCCTTAACAAACTAATAGAACCACCAAAGAAGATTAGGTGGAGTTTCATTTAAGCTTAGGTGCAAATGACACTGGAAGAAAGAAGATTCAATTTACCATGTGTCAAAAATGTGGTAATAAGTACCCAAGGGAATGTCTCAAAGGAATAAAAAATGTTTCTAGTGTGGAAGGATTGTCCACAGAGTATGTTATTTTCAAATAGATATAAAGATATTGACTAATACAATGGAATGTATAAAAGTACGAACTAATACACCGTCCATATTTATATTCTTTAAATTCAAGGAGTTTGGTCATTATCCAAATCAATTACCTAATCATGGAATACTGAGGATAATCAACTTCAACAAAATATTAAAACAAGGAAACTAGTAAGATCCTATTTAATGACTAACACTAAAGTGGATTGTGATAATTAAGATACAATTATTCTATACTCGAGATCTATGTATGTCTTATTAGAGTTAGATTATAGGAAATCTAGTATATCTAAGAAGCTTTCTAAGAGCATTAAATCTGCAACCCAATGATTTTATTATCAATAAATATTTCTCGTTGTATTATTATTTTATCCAAAGGTAATGTTTATGATAATGTTATTTTTGTAAATATTTTTATCCTTACTTTGGAAGAATTTTATGTGAATTTGGAACTAGATTAGAATCCATATTATTTACCAAAATAGGGATATGATATTTCATTTTCCAAATAAACCTGTTATCTTCTATAACTGCAAGGATGACTATGATATCTCTAAGAAAATTAATTAAATTATATGGGTTTTAATACTTAATATAGAGGGATATTCATCTAAAAATATTATATAGAAACTTAATACTAGGGATATTCCCATTATGAGGGAAAAGATGTGTTTCCTATTCTTACCTAAGATGATAAGGTATACATATCACTAATAAATTATATCTTGAGTCATTATGATATTTTATAAAACCTTATCTATTTTTATTAGAAAATTATAATTAAAATTTTGAGGACAAAATTTATTTAGCCCTGTAAGATTTTAGAGTTAATTTCCCTTTAAAATAAATACTATGTTTAATAGTTTTATTCACATGCAACACAAAACTAAAACAAAACCGTAATACTTTGAAATAAAATTATAAAATTTTACCATTATAATATAGATATTAAATTAGTAGGTATGTATACATGTAACCACAATATGGAATATAAAATAAATTTCATTAATTTTTAGAATTCCTTCTTTTGAAGCTCATTTAGTTGTTCTTGGAAGGGAAGTTTCTACTTTAGGGTTTTCCCTAGACCAAACCCAGAAAAACTTCAATTAGTAAAGTTTAATAGAAATCATATGAAGGAGAAGTTAATGTTTATAGAAATCACTATGAGATACATTCTAGAAGAATCAACACATGCAACTTCAACCATAGGTTGTATTACACTAAGGTCTTACATGAAGATATTGAGAGGTCATGTAAGTATAAATTAGGATGATATAAACAAGTAATTATTAATGTAATAATTTATTTATATATCAAATGTAGTTTATAAATTTATCATTTTGAATTTTAAAGTAAAATTAAGTTCATTTTTAATACTTATTTATTGATAAAATTCAATTAAAATAGCTAAATAACTAATAAAATAATTTAATTCATAAAAATATATTTTACAAAAAAATTGTATTTTTATGTGATATGAATTTTTTATTTTAAGAAACTAAATATTTCATGGGGATAAAATATATTTTTTATATAAATAATATATTAACAAAAATTTTACTATTTATTTATAGGAAATATGAATAAGAACCATTAATATTTGGAAAATTCATTTTTATACAAAAATAGTTTTTTTATATATCTTATGTTTTAATTTAAAATTCAATTTTCTAATATTTAGAATTTAAATTTAACCAAAAAAAGACCAAATTTTGAATCATCATATTAAAATTTGGTAATATTGTACATATTATATTTTTTAGTAAAAAAATAATTACCACAATTAATTTTTAATCATGGTTAAAAGGGTAAAAATGAGTGGCTAGAATTTAAGTGTGTGAACTTAACAAAAAAACATTCCAAAATAACTTTTTTAGTTTTTAAAGTCATACCTACATGTCTCACCAAAATTTCCTCTCCCAAATCACCTATCTCTCATGTAATTTCATTCTTAGACCTTACCTAATATTCACTTCCAAGGAAAATTTCCTCTTTTTCACCTATAAAAGGATCTCACTTCCACCAACTTCAAGATACACTTACCCATATAATTACTCTTGAAACACTACCCAATTTACCTCTACTATAAACCTATTACATGTTTTGAAGGAACTTTTTCTAATAATAATCCCTAAATCTTCCTTTTCTATGATTCCCTTTTAAAGAAGGTTCAATTTCTCAACGTGAGCACTATCCACTCCTTAAATTTTATTTTATCTATATTAATCCTATAAAAATATTATAAAAATTATAATATAATGAACTAAATATCATTATTATACTTAAATTTTATTATATTAATGCAACAACCATTATATAAATTCCTCTCATCTCCTTAGAAAAATAAAAACATCTTCTACCCATACATGAAAACTACCACCGACATGAATAACATGTTTTATTTTTCATCACCACTAAACATGGATGGTTCAAAAATTATATTTAATAAATAAAGATTAAATTCATAACATGTTTAATATTATTAAAAAATAAACCATTTTCTACTTTATTTTAGTTCTATGGAAGATGAAAATGTTTGTGTGTATGTGCAAACTACCACCTCCATGGAATGGTGTATTTTACTTTTCATCACCATATTAATCAGATGATTATCAAAATTTATTTATTTAATTAAAATAATGTTTATAAAATGATTAATGTTATTTAATATTTATATTAACATTTAACTCATTATTAACATACCAACATTTGTTCATAAAAAATTATCGAAATAAGCTCATCACTAATTACATATTCATGAATAATGAATAAATTATCATGAAATTAAATTATAACTTTATAAGTCATTATAAATTATATATTAAAGTACATCATATAATCTAGTAATGTTGAATTTGGTATCAAATTATGGGAATCAACATTGATATTTTAAAGCATGCACAAAATAATCAAAATTGTTAATATCCAATGATGAAAAAAATTATTAATAACTGATAAATTTATAATAAATTGTTATAAGTTAAGAGTATATAAGGTAATATATATTAATAAGGTTATGAAATAATTTATTTAGAATTTTATATTCATTATATTGGATGTTAAAGTTCCTTTGGGGAAGTTTAGAGAAAAGGTAAGGGCTTCCTCATCTAAATTTTGCTTTATTGAGATATACTTTGTATTAAACGCTTATTATTATTTTTATAATGATTATATTGAACAAGGATTTATTTTTATCATAATTTTATTAAAATTAAAGGGATTTACAAATCTATCTTAGGTTCAACCTTTCATGGATTTTTTGATTTAGAAGACAATGATGTTGATCATGGTTTTGTTGACTAAAATTCTTTTCTTGAGTCATAATTAGTCCTATATGACTATGGTTTTACAAAATTGTATTATTAATAAGATGATATTTTTTTAATTTTTTAAAATTTCCAAGGAATTATTGTATCACATAAAAAACACCTTCTTTTATGTATTCTTATCTTCTTAAAATTTGATAATGTTAAGAATAATTCCTACCCTCTCCCAAATAATCTCTTTAACTTCCTTGTCTAAATTTACTCTTCCTTACAATGTTCTAATTTATTATTTTAAAATAAAAAATTTATTATTTCTATTGAACTAAAAATTTCTCTTTAATTGTCATAAAAAGAAGGATTTATCACTCTTTTTATGATGTGTGTTTTAGTAAAGGCATTTTTGAAATGTTGAAAATGTTTTCCTTCCTGATTTTACATTTTAACTTTGACTCCACTTTTAATTTTGATAAACTTTATGACTTTTTACGGATAAATCATTGAAATTTATTTTCACATAATGTTTTTAAAAATTATTCATTTTAATTTTTTAACAATAATATTTCCAAAGTGACTCAAAAATTATTCTCTTTATATCAATGTTGAGAAATGTTTTCAAAAGAATATTTAAAGTTTCCCTTAAATTTTTCTATTTAAATCTAAAATATCTAACTAATATATAGTAAGTTTTTATGAATAACCCTGTAAATAAGTTTATGAAATAATAATTTTGGGTGATTACATTTTTGGTATCAACCAATCTACTTTTGATACCATTTTAAAATGATATAGAACCCATTTTTTCCATGGATTTTTATGATACGATGAATGATTTATATCTTATAGAACAAATATGTTTGTATAATGATGTGTGGGGTCTTATATATCCCTTCAATTAATCTGTTAAAGATTAATATCACATGATACAATGAATTTTTTTTGTGGACATGGTCAAGTTAATCTTTTTTCAAAATAATGACTGTGGACATGATTACTTTTAGCTTTATTCACAAGATTATGCATGGACATGATTGCATCGATATTTTTTCACAATATTTTATATGCACATTATTCATTTTATCTTTGTTCACAATATTGTTCATAGACATGATTTTATATATATTTATTCAAAATATTGTGTGTGGACAAGATTGCATTTAGATTTGTTCACAAGATTGTGTGTGGTCCTAATTGCATCTTTATTTTCTCACAATATTGTTCATGTATAATATTTCATTTAACAATGTTCATAAGGTTTTTCATGGAAATTATTACATTTCAGTTTTCTCACAATGTTATTATTTCCTGTGCTTATAGTAATGTCACATTTCAAAGTTATTCCATATTGTAAAGTTATGCCTTATTTTAATGTTATGACCATGAATCATGATTATTATCTCTTATTTGAAAACTATTAATAAATATTATGTGATTGATAATTTTGAGGTTATATGTTATTTTATCATGCATTATATAAACACTTATTTTCCAATAAGATATCCTGTTTATGCTTTCACATGTGCTTATAATTTAACTCCTTTATGACTCATCAATAGGTTTTCTTACCTTGATAAGTTCTTGAAATCTCCACTTCTTATGTTTTCTATTCATTAAGTTATGAATATGAGTATATATTTTGAGGCATTTAGATAGGGGTATAATATGGTGCAATTATAGAGAAATATCTAAAATTATTTTGAAATAAGTTGTTTAGGTAGATAGTCCTCAAAGACAGTAAAACTTAGGTTCTTATTATTATGAGATTATTTAAAAAAATTATTATTTAAATTATAGAAATTATTCTTAATAAAGATATGTTTATCTTAGTTTTTCTTAATTAATATCAAATACAACATGTAAAGTATGTGTTTTTAGCATCAGACTCAGGCATGTGGGTATGTGGAACCTCAAAGAAGAAATAGAAAGAGGTATTTAATATAATATTATAAACCTAATACTACTATGAGGTGGAAGAACTCACTATGTGTTAATGAAGAATAATCATAAGGAACTAATGATAATATAAGATCCAATTTAGTTTGTCTAAGTGTGAAGAAGAAGAAGAAAGAGACATGGGTTCTGTAACTTATTCCTATGATACCTAATATTATAGGAGTCAATGATAAAAGGAGGAATATGGTCAATGCACTTGTAGTGTAATGAAATACATACTAGTAGTTATGTTCCTTATAGAATGAGTTGTGAGAAGTTAGGGATCCAATTCTTTGAAAAGATCTGAGATATTAGATATTTACAGAGACTTAGATTCTTGTTTTTTTTTGAAAAATATACACTAAAAGTTAAATAATTTTTTGAGTTAGGATATATGATTAGTATATGTATAAACCTATCAAGTAGATTAGATGTATCAGAACAACCTATATTAACCTATAATATTATCTAAATATTCTTTCCATAAGGCCTGAAGCGCATTCTCTATTACCACGGGTTGGCGAAAAGGACTAGGATATCATAAAAATAAACATGGGAATTATTTCACCCTTAATATATATATGATAAAATATAAAAAAATATACTAGTATAGAATATATCAAAGATAAAACATATTTCATAAGAAACTAAACTAGAAAGTTACATCCAACACACTAGATAACAAGGCTGAGACAAACAAATAAATATAAAAAATAGAACTTAAATAATTCCCATGGGACCATACCCACATGACCATAATTTTCCTACATCATAACCCATTGGAAGGAAACACATTCTAAGAGAACTTTCATCAGGATGAAACCGTTCCCTTTAACTGTATACTATAGGTCTCAGACTAAAAATGGATAAAGGTAAAAGTAGGGTACGGGTACTAAAATCAGAATGATACCACCAAAGAATCTATAAAATGAATATCCACATGAATCCATTAGTTCTTGTATAAAAAATATTATGAAACATTTCAAAAGATATAAATTTATATATAAAATCAACCTTTGATTTTATTTTTAGAAAAATTCCATATTCAAATAAACAATGAAATATGATATAATATTTATCCCTGAGACATACGAAGATGAATTAAACAAGTTTCAGGAATAAATATCCATATCAAGTGATAAAATTGTAATATCCAATAAAAAATCATGAAATGTATTCTTAAAGAACCAATGGGATACTCATAACACAAGGGTGTACACAACTTAGACAAATATGATCCATAACCAGCATAAGTGACTCCCAATGTACGAGAACCTTGGTCACCTAGAAAGGAAAACCACTATAAATCCATGGAATTATGGAAACATCCCTTAGTCACAGCTAAATTTACTAGTCATCACATACATCTATTTTCCCCTTATACCCAAGGTATTCTCGATATGATAATACATCATTACCCCATTGAAAAAACCAAGTTCGGGTTTCATAAAACATTTTCCAAGGAAAATTCAATTTCATTTCCATGACTATATTTCCATAAAACATTTTATATAAATATTTCATATCAGTTTAATTCTTGATAAATAATTTGCATTTCAAAACCACCTTTGAGGCATTTTATGAAACACATCATGTGTATCAAAATGGTTTCCCTCAAAACACCCCTTTTTAGAAAATATTTCCATAGACATTAAAGTTAAAATATAACTCTCATGGATTTCAAATAATCATTTTAAAAAATTAAAATTAAAGGTAATCCAAAGAATATAAGTCATGATAATGGATGAACCATATGATAGGGACATCTACCTCAATAATGATGAAATTTTCATTTCCTTCTAGACCGGTAATGGGGGAGTAAGAGATTAGATTCTAAAGAACCAAGATATGATGGAAACAAAAAAAATTCTCCCTCTCCATGAATGATTTAGTGATATAGTCTGATAAGACATCTAACACATGTAGAATAAGAGAAGAAAATGAATTGTAAAAGATAAACTTACTAGATTATACCCAATAGAGATCCAAAATTGTAATAGGCATGAAGAACTATTAGAAGAAAGTGGGAGAGGACTAAAACTGTTACCAAGGAGCCTCCAAACCAAGAGAAATTTAATTAGGGTTGAGGAAGGAGGTTTATAAGGGATAATTAATTATTTCATGCTAAAACGACATTTTAAACATTACTAATTTGTATTCATAGCTGCAACACTAGCTGGATAGTTGTCCACCAGTTGGTCGATAATGGCCCACTGACCAATTGCTGGGTATAAGAAGATGGAATGTACCTTTATACCTCCACTGGTGAGCTGGTGGGAGTCAACGGGCTGGCCAGTGGCCTCTACAAACCTACAGAGGTTCTATCCACCTCTACCTACTAGACGATGGCCTCTTGCTTCCATTAACAACCTAAATACCATGCCATCACATACAAATGTCTGAAAAACCTAAAATAAAATAACAAAAGTGTCTCCTCACCTAATTTCACATACCATGGTGTGACAATTCTCCCGACCATAAAATATTTCTATCTCTAGAAAGGCTTAGGATCACAAACCCAAGAAAATATAATTCCATTATTGTATCCTCAAGGCCTTTCAGTCCAATGTCTCATGCCTGTCCCTACCACACTAACATATCACTCAAACAAATGGGATTGTATTTCCATGTAGAACTTGATGATATCGGTCTACTATATAAACAACCTTTTCAATCCTTGAGGTGTTAGGTTCAATCTCTATATTCTTCCACTCAATCACATGGGACAAATCCGAATAATACTTTTTCAGTTGGGAAACAAGAAACATATCATGGATAGATGTCAAACAAGTAGTTAAGTCCAAATTATAGGATACCTTCCTAATTCACTTCACAATATTAAATGGGATAACCTAAAAAGGTGATAGTTTACCACACTTCTCCAAAATTCTATGTCCCAACCAAGATGAAACTATGAGGGAAACCAGATAACCTAACTTAAACTCTAACCGATGATGATGCTAATCAACATAGTATTTTTGTTGAATCTGAGCTGAATATAACCTCTTGATGATCAATTTCAATATAAGAATCGTCTCATGGATAATTCTAGGTCCAACTAAAGACCATTCGTCTAACTCTTTCCATCAAATATTCAGTCTTCAAGGCCTCACATACAACTCCTCAAATGGAATCATTCTAATTATATCTTGGTAACTATTTTTCGAGGAAAATTCAACCATGAGAAGATTTATCATAAGATCCACCAAAGTTAAGAACCAATGATTGAAGTGTGTCTTCAAGATTCTAGACAACTCACTCAGATTGACCATCCATACGTGGACTATATTTCATGCTAAACTTCAACTGAGAACTCATAATTACCTATAATTCACTCCAAAAATTAGGAGGTGATGTGAGCATTACTATCCAAACTGATAGCTGATGGAACAACATAAAGACTAGGAACATCCTACAAATACAAGTTCCAAACATCGTCTACCTTTATTAACTTCTTTATAGGTAGGAAATGCACTGATTTAATGAGTTGATCAATAATCACCAACATCACATCCTGAAAATTAGAAGTTTGAGGCAGTAAAATAAAGAAGTCCATGAATATCTCATCCCATTTCCATAATATAATAGGAAAATTTGCAGAAAACTAGTAGACCTTTGATGCCCCTCTTTGATTTTCTGACACGTAAGGTGTCGAGACAAAACATTCATAATCAATCATCTTATACCACTACAAAAAATAGCATATTAGCGTAGGTTATTTAAAAGGATATATACACAACCCCCTCTAAATTCATTTTCTATATAAATCAAAGGGGGTTCACAAACCCCTATAAATTTTTATCATTTTTTTAAATATTTGGTTGGATTTTGGAGGTAGTTATGCCAAAAATGCTGCTAATTTAATAATTAGTGGTGCTATATGTTCCATTAGATTTTAGAGGTGATATATATATATATATGTATATATATTATATTCAATTGGGATTTAGAGGTTATATATATATATTATGAATTGTTTTTAAAATAAAATAGAGGGAATTCATAACCTACTCTAATCTACAAGATTAGAGGGGGTTCATAACTGCCGTTAATCATTGATATTAAAAATAGTTCACAACCCCCTTTAATTTAAGAGATTATAGGGGTTTAAAACCACCTATAATGTAAGAGCATAGAGGAGGTTGTGAACCCCCACTATTTTCTTTAAAAAAATCCATATTATATATATATATAATTAACACACAATATATAAATGTATTTAAATATATTATATAAACATATTATATAAATATATTTATATAAATAATATATATGACTGAATTTAATCATATTTATATGTACACGTAAATATAATTATATAATGTGTACATTAATATATATATTTTTATAAAATTACATTTCATATAATATTAATTATAATATGGAAGAATAAATATATTATATAAATATATACATAATATAACTTAATTAAAAAATATATCATATAAAAACCTTCATTGTTTATATAATAATAATAATAATAATAATAATAATAATAATAGATTATATGGATACTTATACATACATGAATATAAATAAACATAAATGCATTGTATAAATAATGAATTTGATTGTATTTATATTATATATATATTTGTCTATATAATATAAATTCATTTAATTTTAAACATAAATATGTTATATATTGTATACAAACATACATATATATTAATATATTAATATATTTAATATATATTTATATATATTTATTGAAATACATTTTATAAATACATTTTAAAGGCATTATAACAATATGATAAATAAATACTTATATATATATATATTATATAAATAAACATGTACATAATTTATAAATATGTATTTAAGTATATAATTAATTTAAATAAATACATTTATAAAAATATAAATTTATGTGTATATACATAACATAAATAGAATTATATATATATATAATATTTACTCAAAATTATGTAAAAACACATAAATATATAGTTTATATAAATGCATAAACTTAATAAAATATAAATGTATTATAATATAAATACACAAATATATAAATATATAAATATATAAATACATAAATACATAAATACATAAATACATAAATACATAAATACATAAATACATAAGTATAGAAGTACATAAATACCCAAATACAAAAATACAAAAATACACAAATACACAAATACACAAATACACAAATACACAAATACATAAATACACAAATACACAAATACACAAATACACAAATACACAAATACACAAATACACAAATACACAAATACACAAATACACAAATACATAAATACATAAATACATAAATACATAAATACATAAATACATAAATACATAAATACATAAATACATAAATACATAAATACATAAATACATAAATACATATATACATAAATACATAAATACATAAATACAAAAATACAAAAATACATAAATACATAAATACATAAATACATAAATACATAAATACATAAATACATAAATACATAAATACATAAATACATAAATACATAAATACATAAATACATAAATACATAAATACATAAATACATAAATACATAAATACATAAATACATAAATACATAAATACATAAATACATAAATACATAAATACATAAATACATAAATACATAAATACATAAATACATAAATACATAAATACATAAATACATAAATACATAAATACATAAATACATAAATACATAAATACATAAATACATAAATACATAAATACATAAATACATAAATACATAAATACATAAATACATAAATACATAAATACATAAATACATAAATACATAAATACATAAATACATAAATACATAAATACATAAATACATAAATACATAAATACATAAATACATAAATACATAAATATATAAACACATAAAGACATAAATACATAAATACACAAAAACAGAAATACATAAATACGTAAATACATAAATACATAAATACATAAATACATAAATACATAAATTAATACGTAAATACATAAATATATAAATACATAATATAAACATGAATATATTAATTTATATAAATATATATAGGTTATATATTTAAATGTATTTAAATATATTATGAAAATAATATTTATTTGAATAATCATCCAAATATATATAAATAGAAACATGTGTATATAATAAATAAAAGGCTTGATTAGTAAAGTGGCAGAGGCACTTCCTCCGTACATAGGAGGCCACAGTTCAACACCCACTAGGGGAGATTTTACACCTCATGCGAATAGAGGACAAGCATATATGCAATGGGGGATTTCATGGAGGCATACAGGGGACAAGGTGAACCATTAGGGGTGGTTTCCAAAAATACCCCTAATTTGTGTTTAAAACTAAATTATGGGAAGTTTCCAACTACCTCAAAAATGGTAAATGAATTAGTGATGATTGTAAAAAACACCTAAAATATATGTATATGTAAATTTTGTGGCGATATTAGAGGGGTTTTAAACCCCCCTATAATTTAACTGCCACTAATTTTCACCTCATCTTACCAACGCTTCATGAAAAATCCCTCTAATAAGATGAGGCAGTCACAATAGTGGCAGTTTCTCATAACCATCACTAATGTATTTAAGGGGGTTCTAACCCCCTCTAAAAAATACCCCCTCTAAAAGAAACATTTTTTCTAGTGTACCCAACCACTAGTAATGATATCCTAGGTCATGATAGATTTTAGTAGCTCCAGGGTACATGAACCATTTAAATCTGTGTCCATTATCCATCAATTCTTATCTCAAATTCATTAAAACTTTCATCCTACCTTATAAGTACAACATACCATTGGGAAATGAAGACCACTCACCCAAGGTCTCCCCACCATAAATATTCCTATTAAATCATTGAAACTCTTCATCCACCACTTCTCATAGTTAGATATAATCATACATAAGTGATCCAACCCAATCATAAGATAGGAATAACTGTCTATCATCCCTTTCTTCATCCAAGTGCATCTCAGTAAAGAATCTCATAAAGCACCACTCTTCCACTAATTCCTTCACTTATTGGGTTGAGAATTTTCTTCTTAAAGTCTCTTCGATCATGTTTTCATTTTTGGGGGTTGATGAAATATCAACATTAAAGGCTTGAAGGTAATCCAACAAAATTATTTTTCTAAATTTTAGATCCCTCTAGGTTAAAATAAACTTTATACTCTTATGGTTTGAATACACCCTAAAACACCCCTAAAAGAGGTAGTAGTGCCAATTATTATGAGTGTGCATCACTTTTGCCAACTCAAGATCATGAATGAGATAGTTCTTCTCATGAGAGTGTAACTAAAGAGAGGAATATTCTACCACCTATCTCCCCTACATTAGAACACAACCCAAATACATACCTAAGGTGTCATAATATACATCATAACTGGCACCTAGCTCAGGAATAATCAAGACTAGAGAAGAATTAAATATCAATTTGAAATCTTCAAAAAATCCCAATTACTGATCACTCTAAACAAACATCACACCCTTATGGGTTAACTCAGTCATTGGGGATACAAGATTATAGAAGCCCTGAAAAAATAACCTATAGTAAACAACTAAACTAAAGAAACTATGGATCTCAAATACATTTATGGGACACTCCCTCTACATCCTTCCTAAATATTTTTAGGATCTACTCACACACCATTCTCATAAATAATATGGCCCATAAATTTCACCACTTGAATGCATTAATGATATTTGGATAACTTTCCAAATAGATGATGATCTTTTAAGATTCCAAGGATTATATTCAAATTCTCAACTGGATCCTTTTCTAATATGGAATAAAAAAGGATATAATCCACAAAACAACCAAAAAATAATCCAAAAAATGGATTTAATATTTTATTTATTAAATCTATATACATCACAGGAGTGTTAGTAAGGACAAATAGTAAAACCAGATACTCATAATTCCCAATACTATCTCCTCAATTCAATATTAGTAATATATTTATCTTGGACATTCAGTTGATGGTACCCCAATCTCAGAATAATTTTTGAAAACTACAAACCTCCCATGAGCTAATAAAAAAGGACATCAATCCTAAGAAAGAGATATGTGTTCTTAAATTGTCACAAGGTTGAGTTTCTGGTAATCGAAAAAAGGCCAAATAATCCCATCAGTCTTCTTTACAAGGAGAATTGGTGATTCCCTAGGTAAAACACTATGATAAATAAGACCCTTAGAATAAATATCCTCAAGTTAAACCTTTAATTATCTCAATTCAGTGGGTTATATATGGTATGAATGTAAGGAAATGGACCCCATCCCCGAAACAAATCTTATAGAAAACATGACTTCTCTATAGGGTGGAAACCCTGAGAAATCATTTTTAATAATGTTGACATACTCACTCACCACCACTGGAAGAGGGATTCTGGGACTTGGAATAACAACAACATGAAATATCTCTAAAAACTAGATTTAGATCATCTCAATAATAAGAGTAGTGGGACCAACTCTCCCAGACCTTGGATCCCACTCACCCCAGAAGACATGAGTGACTCCATCAAAAAAAATAAACTATACCCAAAGATAATATAAATAGATATTGTATTTTTAGATAATCATATAATACATACCAAAGATAAGATCAAATATGTAAATATCAAGATCAAGATCAAGAAAATATCATTTGGTTTTATGGTTCAAAATCACCACCCGACGCTTAGGATATTTAAAACCCCGCTCTGTCTTTTTTCCAAAGGAGTGGAAAGTGTCATCATTAAAGGGATAAACTCTAATTGTATGACCAATAAATCGATATGATTTGATTATATAAAATAATGAGTTACACTCGTATTAAAAAATTCCATAACCATAAAATGTTCAATATCCACCGTACATCTCATGCTCAACGGTCTAGCCTCTGACTACTTCAGTGCACACTCCACTGCATACATATGTCTAACCTTATCTTAGCCTTTATACACAACTTGAGAATCACCCTTTAAAAAAGGTTGAGATTCCACCCTGGCCACCCCTCTTCCTCTTCTATCTAGAAAATGAACTTTGGATACCACCAACTATCATCAGTGCTTCGATGAGTCCTGTCATCCTAGATATATCCACCTCATCCCTAACATACATATCCAAAACCTCAATGAAGGTGAGCAGACACATAATAATTAACATATACCAAATATAAACCCTCAAGCATGTCTAAAACCTCCAAACCCTGATATATTCATTGGAAAAAATATTTGGAGAAAGGTTCACCAACCAAAAATGTCAAGTATCATAATCCATGATAAACAATCTCCCAACTCCAAAGAAATGAAATCCCATTCCTTCGTTTCTCTCAATGTATTAGGATAGAACTGTTGATTGAATGATTTCTTGAAAGTGGTCCAGGTAATATCTTCATGTAACTTAGATTGAAAAATAGATTTCCACCACTTCCAACCTGACCATTCAAGCATATAAGTGGAGAAACCAACCTTGGAGTCTTTTGGAGTTCTATAGATGTGGTAAATCTTTTAAATCCTATTGATACATTATTATGATTCATAGGGTCCATTTTCTGCATGAAATTTCTGTGGATGGATCTCAGTGAATTTTGTAACATGGTCCAACCTCCATTCTAGTTCAACATTGGTGACTTGGACCATGTACTAGATCATTTAGAATGAAGGTTTTATTCTAGAAGGATCCATAATACATCAAACAAGAGGATAAAAAAAATTTAAATAAAATTTAAATCTAGTATCATAAGTTGAATTTAGAATACTAAAGCCCCAAATGGAAAAAACTACAGACTGGGATGGTAGAAAACCCAAGACTTCCCATGATAACTTAAGGATTGTCATGAAAATGAGATGGCCATGGAAACTTCCACACTATATATTGAGTTATAACTACCCTATTTCTAGTTTATCAAAAATCCCAAAAAAAATAAGGTGATACACAAGAAATATCATACCATTTAATGATAATCTAACTCTTTGATAAAAATTTGTAACATGCAATCCTACGTCAACCCATAAAGTCACTTTATATTAGCCTACCACTAGACTTGAATTGCATTTTGGATATCTATGGGATATAGATAAGAACTAGGGTATTGTAAAAAGAATAATGAAAATGATTTCAACCTCTATAGACATATTATAAGACAGAAAAAAATAAATTATCATAGAAGATATCAAAGATACATCACATGTGATAAAAAAACAAACTAAAAGGTACATCTAATAGATAGGATAATAAGGTTCAGATGAAAAACTGAAGACTAAAAAAATGAAACTTGAAGAAATACCTTAGGTACATCTCCACATGACTATAATTCACCTCCATCCCAACCCACTAGAAGGAAACACCATCTAGGATAACCATACATTTCATGATTCTTTTCACATTAACTATATCTTGGATGAATAAGTATATAAAATCCCAAAAGAAAAATTAGTGTGGAAACACTAATTCTTAGCAGGATACAACATGAGAACCTATAAAATTTCGATCCACATGCATCAGTTAGTTATTTTAAAAAATAGATTTTGAAACATTTTAAAAGATATCAATTTCTATATAAAACCATCCTTCGATTTTCTTTTAAAAAATATTCTATATTCAAATAATTAAGTCAATATAACATAAAATTTATACATGAGGAACAAGTAGATGAATTAAAATGGTTCATGCATAAATATCCATATCATGTGAGTAAATGGGAATATTTAATAAAAAAACAGAAAATTTATTTTTAAGCAACTAAAGGGACAATCACAACATAAGGCTGTACAAACGTTAGACAAACATAACCACTAGCTTACATAAGTGACTCATAATATAGAAGAACCTTGGTCCCCTAAAAATGATACCCACTATAAATCCATTGCATCATAGAAACCCCATATAAATTTCTAGATACACTAGGGCTCACATTAGTATGTTTTTACCCTATACCCAAGGTATTCATTATGTGATAATACATTTCCATTCTGTCAAGAAACCAAGTCCGTGTTTTATAAAACAATTTCCTAGGAAAAATTAATTTCATTTCCCAGACCATATTTTCCTATAACATTATATAGTGATATCATACAACTTTCAAGATTTATAAATCATTTGAATTTCAAAACCACCTTTGAAAATTTTTATCAAACACATCATGTGACTTAAAATGGTTTTCATAAAAAACCCCATTTTAGAATACATTTCCATAACCATCAAACTTCAAACATACTAGTCATGGATTTCAAATTATTATTTTCAAAAATTAAAACCAAATCAAATAAAAAATAATATATAGAATTCCAATTGATAAACCATAATATAATTTCACCTAACTCAATAATGACGAAAACCTATTCCCTTCTTGATTGGTGATGGGAGTGGACTAGATTAGATTCTCAAGAACTTAGATACAATGGAAACTATGTTAATTCTCCATGTCTACACTTGATCTAGTGATATAATCTCATAAGAAATCAAGATAATAGAGAATAAGAGAATAAAACAAATTAGAAAGGATCTGCTTAACTAATTACACCCAATAGAGATCAAAACTTCTAACTGGTATAAATAATAATCAACATAAAGTGTGAGAGATCCAAAACTATCACCAATGAGACTCTAAACAAAGATAAATATAATTAGTATTGAGGGAGGAGTATTAGAGTGGTTTATTAATTATTTTAGGTTTAAAAGTCATTTTATCACTAATTAATTAACTAACCCAGTGGTGTTACCAACTAATTGATGTCCCAAACTAGCTGGCTAGTGGAAGTCTATCGACTTGTTGGTGGCCTCGATAGTCCTACTGAGGTTCTATAAATCTTCATCAGCTAGCCACTTTCCACATGACACCACTAATAAGAAAAATACCTAGTCCCTATATGAAATCACCTCAAAAACCTAAAAATAATAATTAGGGAGGCCCTATACCTGATTTTTCATACTAGGGTTTAACATTGTATATTTACTTAAAAAGGTTTAGAGAAGTTTTGTAAATTGGAAAATTTAATTTAGAAATTACTACTAGTAGTTTATAACACCTTTCAAGAGATAAAAGAGAATTTACGAAATTTATATAAGGATAGGGATGATACCTCTCCACATCACTTGTAAATATTTGTTGATTATATTATATAATATTAGTCTCAAATGATTTTGAACACAACAAAGATACAATCACCCACATCGATGGAGGAGCTTGTAAAAATACAATGTTCTATTTTTTACTTTATTTTTATGTATTTAATAAGGTATTTGTGTGTTTATTAAATAGAAAAAGATAAAATATTAACCTAATAGAGAATAGGGGTTCAAATATTTAGAGGGGATAAATTTTAAAGGAAAAACGAATTTGGTTAAATTGGCCTTCTTGATTCACCCCTCCCACCACTCAGGTGATTTCACAGTCCATTGGGAATATCAAGATCAAAGGCATACCATTACTAGTGGTGAACCATTACTTGACACATGGGAAATTACTAAATTCACTTATTAATATTTTAACCTTCAATGAAATCTAACATTAACTACAATTAGAGATTCATATCTTGATAAGGTGTTCACATCAGTCGATGGGGGAATTGGAACTTATAGAGGACCTTCACCTTATTGTGCATAACATGAATATGTTTAGGGGATTACCTATTATGTATGTATAGGACTCACACCTTGGTGTAAATGTGTCATTTTCCCCCTATGCATTCATGCCCACATTTTTATTTGGTTATAGGGACACTTTCCAATGGTGGTGAGTCATTGGATGAGAAAAACATTTATTTGAACTATGAATTTAGTAAGAGAGTATGGGAGGTTAGATCATACCATGAAGGGTCTTATTTCATACTTCAGGGCTCTCTAATAAATTTAAGATACATTCAAGAAATATTTCCCAATAAAAATATAGATAACCCTGGTTGTGGATGTTATTGATCAGTGACATGAATCAATATGAACATATGTATGTATTAAATGTTCTATATATATATATGAGAGGTTCTACATCATTCCTCTCATTGGTTGGTTATCTTATAGTTGAAAAAAATATAACTATACAACCTAAAACATATCACTCTCTAGGGTTATTGTGGGTGTGGAGGAGTTAATATCGTGCCCATGAAAAGAGATACCTATGTCTC
Source organism: Viscum album (assembly GCA_963277665.1). Classification (NCBI taxonomy): domain Eukaryota; kingdom Viridiplantae; phylum Streptophyta; class Magnoliopsida; order Santalales; family Viscaceae; genus Viscum; species Viscum album. The sequence continues at coordinate 188,129,344 of OY728159.1, forward strand.
CCTATAAATTGAATCAAGAACCATATATTTTAGTTCATTTTAATTAAAAAATCCATAAATTTTAAGGTCTTATGGAAAGGAACATTTTGGATAATTTTAAGGTCTTGAAACCATGACCAAATAAGTTCCTTTTAAGGTCATGATTCCAAGACCATTGTGGTTCCTTTTATGCTTATGGAACCATAACCAAATGATATGACTTTTAAGGATTTGCATCTATTACCAAATGAAGTTTCTTTTAATTCTTGTGAATCTAGGACCATATAAGATCCCTTTAAGGTCATGTGTACATGTATATAGAAGTGTCTTTTTTAGGTCTTATGTCCAATACAATCATACATTGTAGTTTAAGGTCATATGAATATGACCTATTAAAAGTATTTTAAAGTCACATGGAATGGATTACTAGGTGAAAGGGACCTATAAATGGTTTTTTTAGGAATTACACATGGATGTACCTTTTTAGTTTGACCTGAAATATGATTCAAGTAAAGGAAGATTTGGTTTTATATGTAGTGAAAGGGCCATTAATTCTCAAATATCATTGATTAGATTAGGTTGGTTTATTAAATGATAAATTGATAACTTGAGGTAAATGTTTCTATTTTTGAATAAAAAAAATTAGGTATGGTGGGTGGTTTGATCTAGAGAAGTTTCCATGGATCCTACCAAAGTGAAAGTCCCCATTATCTAGGGAATAAATTATTTACTATATCCTTAGGGTCATATTGGTCAGGGAGGTAGACTGGAGTCAATATCTTATAGGATGAATGATTCCCATTATTAAAATAATATATGATAAAAGGAAAGTACAATATTGTTTGTAACCCTATTTTTTAATTTAGGAGGACAAGGTGGAGGCATAAGTGGGCAAGGCTCTTTAAAGATATAACCATGGAATAAGAGTGTTGGTAGGATATTTTGGAAAGACAATTAAACCCATGTGACTACCTTGGGTGAATGAGGAATCGATTTATACATCATATTGGATGGATGTGGAATTACAATATATGAAAATTTATAGATTATGTTTAATGTAAATTGGATGTTGGGTGTGACCCATGGTAGGTTACTTGGGTGAAGGCACACCCAATTAGAAGAATTGGTTGATTGGTCACCCAATTGGGTGAGTTCGGCGCATGGATTCCCCATTAGATAAAATGGATGGGATCTAATGAAAAATATGTAAGATCTATGTTGAGGAGACCATGGAGGAAAATATTACTCCTAGATATGATACCTAAGAGAATGAGTGACCAGTTATAACCTCTAAGGGCTGGGTTCAGATCTATTTAAGGATAGATTAGCTGCCTTGAGGCCGAACCTTATTTATATGGAATGCCTATTTTGATAATGGTCCTTCTCTGAGGTCCTAGTGATGACTTGGGTAAAGCAGTCTCATAAATTATCATAATAATAAATTAATACAAACACATTTAATTCCATTATCCCCCTTGGTTTTTATTTGAAAATCACATGATGTAGAGTTTAGAAGTCTCGGGTTTGAAAACAGGTCACTTCATACACTAAAATGTTGCTATAATTTCTACTCTTACACTTTGGTGTTCAAATGGAATACTGGGGTTGTTATATAGGAAAGGGGATATGGGAACATATATAATTGTTTTAGACAACCATTTACTTTGATAATAGGATGCATGGTGAATGCATGAGGAGATAAAGGAATGTGATGTGTGAGAAAAGAGAATTGGGTACATGACACGAGAACTAGAAAGTAGGGCATATGATATAGAATTTATGAATTGGTAAAGTCATAGTGGGTATCCAATTATTATTTATCCTTTTAAAAAAATATTGTAATCCCTCTTTAGTTTTTCTTTGAAGTTCCTCCTTTAATGAAATTCAAGTGCCAATAATTGCCTCCAACCATAATTGTATATGATCATAATGAAGAGGATCAAATATTGATGTAAATATGACTTGGGAATGAACTTGGATGCATGTATCTACCTATGTTTAATAGGATGGAACACGTAAGTGGAAAAGTAGGAGCACACATAGGAGTAGATGGCGTCACATGACCCACTTGACCTCAAGCTCTGATGTGGGGTACCAAGTGTATATGGTATCCTTTTATAAATAATAGAATAATACCTATTTAACCAACCCTAATGACCTTAGAAAATACTATAGATATATCTCCCTCATTCCCCCTTGTTTAACACTTTGTACTCGTAAGCCTTGGTGCCTTGTCACTTAGCACTGGGTGGAGTTTACTAAGTATGGACAGAAAGGAATGTGATGACTTGGTGTATGATAATGAGTGTAAGCTACCAAGACACACATAACTAGGTGCTAGAACCTAGGAAATACTTACTAGGAATGAGAACCTTGGTGTATTCTACTTGGTGTGCACTATTGGGTACATGATGATCTTGGTAAAAAGTTCATCTGTTTGAAATTTTTTCTTATTGAATTTAATGTACCATTTCATGGCCTTGATCAAAAATTATTTTTTTCCTTCACTAATATTCCACAAATTTACCTAATCATTTGATCAAAGTTTCTTTATAGGGAAATGGTCAGGTCCTTGAACATTGTTCCTGACATGGAATATTCTATATGCATCAACCAATTGATCAATTAATTGGTCAAGAATATGTCAAACAACGATCTTTTTATTATATCTTGCATAGATTTTATTTATGAATTAATATAAGTATCCAATGTTAGAGTTATTTCCTTTTTTATATCCATATATATTAACTGATGTGGTGATCCCTTAACCAGAATAAAATTTTCTAGAATCTTGGATCACCTTCTTTAAGAAATAGGAAGTAATTAACATATCCTTAAGAGGAAACTACATTGAGGAGGCATATGTTGATCTATATTACATTATATGGTATGTTAAATAAACTATATAAAAGTTTTAGTATAATATTTAACCTTAAAAACATTACAATGAATCTATTTACCAACAAGAATTCATCAAAAAACTATAAGGTTGGAATAAAAACTTGGATTTATACCTTGGTGGTGGGTTAAATATAGAATAGATGTGAGAATACATGGAAATATGTGTTAAAAAACTGTTGTTTTCAACAACACATAATATTTTTATTAAAAAGGGGGAGATTGTTGAGAACAATACTCTATCTCTTTATGATGATTTTGATGCTCACAAATAACGTTAATTGTTTTCTAATTATTTTACTTTAATTATATTTTAGGAATTAAATATTTTAAATATTCTTATTTTTGGAAGAGTATTCAAGTATTTATACAGCGTGAAACAAGTGTTAAAGAGTTCAAAAATCAATTCAAAGTATTCTGGAAACACTATTCATATCCTTTGTTTGGGAGCATAGCGTAAAGAAAGGAACCCACTGTTTACTTTAGAAGTTATCAAAAAAGTATGGTTAAACAACCCTACGTTATTAGAAAAGTATGGAAGAAGAACCCTATGTTAGGAAGGAACCCTACATTTGGGTTATTGGAAAAGTATGGAAGAAGAACCGTACGTAAGTTTTAGACGTTACTTTTGTTTCTCAAAAGTATGGTTCATCAACCTTAATTTTGTGAACAACCTTACGTTTCATACAAAAGTATGGATCATGTACCTTACTTTTGGAAGCTTATAAAATTATGGATCATTTATCATATGCTTGAATGTTGAAAAGAAAAGTACGGATGATCAACCCTAACCTTAAGTTTGAAGGATGCCTCATCAACCCTATGTTTTTATTCAACCTTAAGTTTGAAGGATGCATCATCAACCCTATGTTTGTATTCAACCTAACGTTTGAAGGATGAAACTTCAAACTTATGTTTGTGATCTACCTTACGTTCAGAAGATTCATGCTATATAGTTCAACATTACATTTGGCATCGAAGAATTAAAGATGATATTATTATGCAACGGTCTACAAGTGAATTATTAGGATGATTTAAAACCAGATTAAAAGATGATTTTAAAGAGAGTCTTTGACGAGTTCATAGACACTTATTTATGAATCAAAGGATCTAAATTAAAGGAGTTTTTTCATGGTGAATTTCAAGGGGAGTTACGAATGCTAAGTTAATTCAAATGTTTGAATATTGTGAGTCAGAAGGTGACTTTTGTGGATCTGACTTTGTAGAGAAAGCACTCAACATATCTATGCTATTTTGAAATTCAATATAACACACAATGTACAAGTTTTGGAACAAGAAAATGAGAGCATATACACTTATGATATACAATATCTACTGCACAACAACATTGATACATAAGAGATAAATAGAGACAAATAAAGATCTACAGATCTACTAATTACGAAGAGAGACAAAGATCTATTTATTGAAGAAGAAGAAACATGACAGAATATTCAACCATTCGACATCAAAGATCTATTGTTAATCTACTACTACTAAAGATGGTAATTATATTTCTATATCTACTACAACAGGATCGACTTAGAACAACTCTTACTTGAAGAAAATTATTTCTGAAGATGACGATCCATCTACTATCAATTGCATTCTGTTGCAATTGTGAAGAACAATTGGGATAGTATTTTAAATGATCAAATAATCTTTTATCTTGAATGATCATATTTTTGTACTAAGCTGTATATTAGGTTCTGTGTTTGAACCAAAAGTCTCTATTTTTCCTTAGATTGTAATGGTGTCAACTACCTGTACTTAGTTGTGGAATAGTTTGTTGATAAGAGGAGCAGATAGTAAAAATCACCAAGCTCATGGAGTAGAACATTCGTGGAGTGGACTAGGGGACTTTTGTTCCCCGAACCACTATACATCGTGCGTACTATGTTAGTTATTTTCCACTGCTAAATCTTTGATATAAAGATAAAAGGACAAGATCACGATTATTCGAATAAATTATAAAAGACATAATTCACCCCCCTCTTGTGTATATTTAGTATGACCAGATCCAATAATTGGTATCAGAGGAAGATCTTTCTGATAAAGTATTAACAAGATGAAAGTGATTAAGGATTATACACAGAGAAATATGACTAATACAAGAGAGGGAATGTCTATGATCAGAGTACCATACTTCAATGGAGAAAATTATGGATACTGGAAATCGAGAATGATAATTTATCTAAAAAAACTTGGATATAGAGTATATTCTAAGATTCTGACTCCATATGAAATACTAGAGAAACCTAAAACATGGAGTGCAGATATAAAAGCTATGTATGACATGAATTCAAAGGCAATGAATGCAATTATATGTGTTCTAGGACCTGATGAATTCAACATAGTATCTCAATGCCTGACAGCATATGAGATTTGGAAAACTATTGCTGTTGCTTATGAAGGAACTGACAATGTCAAGAAAATGAGATATGCTACTGCTAAGATTAAATTTGATACATTCAGAATGTTTGAAGGTGAAAGGATTACTCAAACGAATGAAATATTTACATAAATTGTCAACAATATAACTGCTTTGGGAGAACCAATCAAACAAGCAGATCAAGATTTAAAAGTACTGAGAGTACTGCCTACTAAATGGAATGGAATCTATGCTACAATCAGATAGTCAACACTTGTCAAATACTTAACCATGATAGAGATGATTGGAACACTTATGACGTATGAATACAAGATGCAATATGGAGAAAATGAGCATAAGGTTTTTATCAATAAAGATGACACTGCCTTAAAAGTGTCATAAAAAAGTAAAAACAGAAAGATAAATAAAAATAAAGTAAGGATGAAATCAGAAAGCTCTGATTCATCAAATTCTGATGTATAACTAGCTCAGCTAGCCAGAAAGTTTAGTAAATTATATAGAAAGAAGAAAGGATTTAGAAAAAATTTCAAAAAGGATGAAAAGGAAGTTAGATACTATAAGTGCAAGAAGATGGGTCATATCAGACCTGACTGTCCTCAATTGAAGTAAGATAAGAAGAAGAAGTTCTTCAAAAGGAATGATTATGAGAAAAAAAGACAATAAAGCAATTAAAGCTACATGGAGTGTATCTGAAGACTCCAGTATCTCATCAAAGTTTGATTCAGAAAAGGAGGAATCAAATTTGAAAGCAAATATGTGCTTTATGGAAGAAACTAATGAGGTACAATCCTATTACTCTACTGATTCTAATTATGAATCAAGCTATACAAATAATAAACTAAAATCTTACTGAAATATTCTTGAAAATAAATATGATTCTTTATTTAAGAAACACAAGTATTTAAAGAATATTTATAATACTCTTTTAGGAGAAAGAGATACTCTACAAAAACTACATCAGGAATTACTGGAAAAATATAATTTGATAGATACAAACAATACTGATCATGAAGCTAAAATAAAAACATTGAAAACAAAAGTAGAAACATATAAAAGTGCAGTTCTTATTTTTACAAAAGGATAAAATACACTAAATGGAATTCTTGGAAAGAATGTGATTAAAAAGGGAAGATATGGAATAGGCAGTAAAGGGGAAAAGACTAAACTATACAAAAATTACTTTTTACCAAGTACTAGAAAGGTAATCTATAACTATTGTGGTGCAAAAGGACCTATGTTTAAGAATTGTTACTTAAGGAAACCCCAGATAAGTCGAATAAAGAAAGCCTTTATCTCAAACAATTTATATGATTCTGTTGATTTTAGAAAAACAAAGCAAGTCTGTATTCCTAGATCTTTGCTGGCTAACACAACTAGACCCAATAGAATATGGGTACCAAAACAATATATTTAAAAGCTTTTGCAAGAAACAGGTCACAGGAGAAAAAAGACCATATGGTATATAGCCAGTGGCTACTCCCATCATATGAGTCTAAACTCATCAAATTTCAGAACTCTAACTCAAAAGTATGGTGGTCTAGTCACATTCGGTGACAATGCCAAAGGCAAGATAATTGGCATTAGAATAGTTAGAGATCTAGAAGCTGTCTCAATGAATAAAGTACTCTATGTACAAGGATTTAAACAAAACCTAATAAGTATATCTCAACTCTATGATGATGGTTATGCTATTGATTTTTCTAACAATTGCTATTCTGTTTTCAAAAATAAATTGCTTAAATTTAGAGCACCTAGAACTAATAATGCGCACACCCTGGATTTAAATTCCTTGTGTAAAAAAAAGTAAATTACTTAACTTCTAAGATAAATGAATCCTGGATCTAGCATATAAGACTTGGACATTGCAATATATATGTTTTAAATAAGTTATCTAAGAAATATCTAGTTTTTGATTTTCCTAGTCTCAAGTTTGAAAGTGATAGATTTTGTGATGTATGTCAACTTGGAAAGTAGCACAAATCATTCTTCAAATCAATTAACAAAATTGTAACATATAAAACTCTAGAACTTATCTATATGGATCTATTTGGACCCTCAAGGGTAGTGATCTTGGCTAGTAAATTATTTGTATATGTTTTAGTTGATGACTATTCCAAAATTACATGGATTTTATTTTTAAAATTTAAAAATGAAGTTTTTACATTATTTGAAATTTTTTGCAAAGATGTTCAAAATGAAAAAGGTTTAAAAATAATTTCATTAAGAAGTGATCATGGTGGAGAATTTGAGAATCTGGAATTCAATTCCTTTTGTAAAAATATGGGTATTAAACACACCTTCTCTGCACCAAGAACAGCTCAACAAAATGGAATTGTTGAAAGAAGAAATAGGAAAATTCAAGAAATGGCTAGGACTATGCTAAATTAATACAGTCTTCCTACCCATTTTTGGGTAGAAGCTGTAAGTACAACCTACTATATAATGAATAAAGTTTTAATTAGACATATTTTCAAAAAGACATCCTATAAACTCTGGAATAACAGAAAACCTAAAGTAAATTACTTTAATGTTTTTAGATACAAGGTTTACACCTTAAACACCAAGGATAATCTTGGTAAGTTTGATCCAAAATCTGATGAAGGCATTTTCTTAGGATATTCTACTACTTCCAAAGATGATAGAGTTTTTAATAAAAATTCAAGGATTATTGAAGAATCAGTTCTTGTGAAATTTGATGAATCTGATCCCTTTGAGAAAAGGACAGATCAAATAGATTAACTTGATTCTAATGATAACTTGAAACTTGAGAACCTGAAAGATGATTTTGAAAAAGATATAAGTGAAATTCAGTCCAGTCCAGAATAACATGATACTGAAGAACTTATAAGTGTACTACCTAGACAGTCATGAAACCTAAAGAATCACCCTTTAGAAACTTTAATAGGAGAATTAGAAATAAGAATAAAAACTAGATGGAACATATGAAATCTTATTGAGTTTTCTGCCTTTCTACCCCAATTAGAACCAAAGTCTATAGAAGAAGCCTTAGTTTTTGAAAGTTGGATGATAGAAATGCAAGAAGAACTAAACCAGTTCAAAAGAAATGAAATTTGGAACTTAGTTGAAAGACCTTATAACTATCCAGTTATAGCAATGAAATGGGTCTTTAGAAATAAACAAGACGATCAAGAAATAATAACTAGGAATAAAGAAAGACTAGTAGATAAACGATATAATCACGAAGAAGGTATAGATTATGATGAGACCTTTTCACCTGTAGCTAGATTAGAAGCCATTAGAATCCTCTTAGAATATGCATCTCATATGAATTTTAAATTATTTTAGATGGATGTTAAGTCTGCCTTTTTAAATGGTTATTCAATGGAGGAAGTTTATGTTGAGCAACCTCCTAGTTTTGAAAATTCCCAAAAACTAGATTTTGTTTTTAAACTTACTAAAGCTCTTTATGGCCTTAAACAAGAACCTAGATCTTAGTATGAAATATTAAGCTCCTTTCTTCTGAAAAATTATTTTACTATTGGAATGGCAGATCCAACACTATTTAAAAAAACTGTAAAGTCTAATATTTTATTGGTTCAAATTTATATTGATGATGTAATTTTTGGATCAACTAATAAATCTATTTTTCATGAGTTTTAAAATCTAATACAAAAAGAATTTGAAATGAGTATGATGGGAGAATTAAATTTCTTTTTAGGACTTCAAATTTATCAAAAAGAATTTTGAAATGTTTTAAATAAAAGAAAATACATTATTGATTTACTAAAGAAATTTGGAATTGAAAACAACAAGACATATACAACTCCTATGTGTACTAATATAAAACATGATTTGGATGAAACTGAGAAATTAGTTGACAACAAGTTATATAGAGGTATGATTGGTAGCTTTTTATATCTTACTGCTAACAGGCCAGATATAATGTACTCAATATATCTTTGTGCAAGATTTCAATAAAATCCTAAAGAATCCCATTTAACTATTGTTAAAATAATTTTTAGATATTTAAATGGAACTGTTTTTAAATCTCTTATCTATCGAAAAACATCTGATTTTAATTTAATTTCATATTCAGATGCAGATTTTGGGAGTTATAGATTAAATAGATAAATCACCTCAGGAACTTGTCACTTTTTAGGAAAATCCTTAGTGTCATGGTCATGTAAGAAACAAAATTCAGTTTCCCTATCAACAACCGAGACAGAATATGTGTCTGCTGGCATTTGCTGTGCACAAGTGTTGTGGATGAAAAATACTCTTATGGACTTTGGACTAAATTTTAATAATGCACATATTTTATTTGATAATAAAAGTGCTATAAATATTTTAAAAAATCATATTAATCATTCTAGGACTAAGCATATTGATATCAAACATCATTTTCTAAGAGACCATGTTCTTAAAAAGCATATATTCTTATAATTTTTAAGTATTGAAGTTCAATTAGCTGATATTTCTACTAAACCACTTCCCACTGCAAGGTTTGATTTTATTAAGGGGAGCTAGGTTTATTTAATTTTAAATATAGTTTTAGTTTAATCATTTGATTATGCTATTAATTTCTTTTTTGTTTAAAATAAATTAGTTATTTGTTTTTTAAATAGAATATTTTTTATTTTTATTAGATTTATTTTTATATGCACGTGTACAATTTTATTTGTTTTTAAAATTTATGTACTGATTATTGATGACACAAGAATCTAGGCTTTCAGAGCCCTTTCGAATTCTGAATCATTTCATTTCTACCAAAAACCCTTTTGAACCCACGAAGCATTACCACTCTTTGTCAATCCTAATCCGAACATTTGAAACCCTAATCTTTGAAGCTTCAGAGATCTTCACAGCAATGGTCAAAACTAAGAGGACCGATGAGGCTGAGACCAGTACTACCAAGAGGCAGCACTTGGCAGGAAGGAAAATTTTTCAAGGAAAGGATATAGATTTGGAATGGTTATATCAGAAAAACCTATTAGTGAATAAAGGCATTTCTTTTAAAAACCTCGAACAAACTTTTAATGGTGAGAAAATTTAGTTTTTATATGAGGTGGAGCTTTGTTATTTCTTCAAATCTATTCAATTTATTCTGGGGGAAGATGAAGATTCCATGATAGAGAAAATAGAATACATAGCTATTTCTATCTCTTCTGTAGAGATAGCTCAGATTCTAAACTACCCTCACGAGGGTGTTTTCCATTTTGACTTAAAGGATATTAGAGATTCAGAACATAAATTTGAAGATATTATGTCGTTTTTGTTTGGTTAAACAAATATTCGAAAAATGATAGTGAAATATTTGGAGCCTGATTAGAAGATTCTTGTAAAATTTTTGCAAACTGGGATTGCACCAAGGATGTTAGAAATTGAAAAGACTATATATCCAGATATATATGTTATGTTTCTTCTGATGAGCGATATCAAGTTAAATTTTCCTAGGTACAAGGTAAGATACCTACATTACTGTTGTAAAATAGAAGCCAGAATTAATTTTTATCACTTTGGTAGATTTATTTCAAAGATACTATTACAAAAGGATATGGTGAGACTAGTGGATGCTAGAGATAGATGACACCGCATCAATACATTTGGAGCTGGTACCCTAAAAAAAATAAGATATTTCTCGAGCATGGTCGAAGGAAAATTGCTACTAGTTAGTGTTGAGGAAGAGGAAGAAGAAAGTAATCAGGATCAGCCTGCTAATTCTAAGGAAGGCCAAGATGAATCAAGGATGAGCTCTATATCTAGAGGAATTATATTTGAAACTGAGGATGTGCAAGAAGAAGGAAGTCAAGAAGGATTTTAGATAAGGAAGAAAAAATATGCAAGAGCTATTGAGGAGTTTGCATCCTCACATGATTTAACTTTTGGAGACCTGTTGAGTTACAAATTTGTGAGGGAAGTTATTGTTAAAAAATCACAACCAGAAGTTGCTGATTAAGTTGAGGTGACAGCTCAAGTACAAGTTGAGACTCAAGTGGAAGCAGGAGCAGAGGCTTAGGATGAGGTATTAGTTGCAGCTGATGTTGAAACTGTTTTAGAGGATGGAGTAGAAACTGAAGTTGAAAAAGAAAATGAGGCCATGCCTGGTGAAGTAGAAGTGGCCAATCCTAATATAATTCAATAAGAAATTGTTTTCGACAACCCAATGGAGGAGATGGCTATTGAGGATGCTCATAAAGAGAAACCTTCATCAAATGTTTAAATTCAAGGTGAAAATGTTTCTGAAGTACATATAGAGGTGCTGAGTGAGGATTTTTCTATGGAAGAGTCTGGGAAAGTCTCTAAAGAAAAGACTATGGAAAAACCTTCTCAGGAGGAAGATAAGGAAAAATATAATGCAGATTCATTACCTATAGTGCTGCTGCATCAAGTACAAACTAAGGATGAGAATCAAGTATAGAGTGCCTCTAAGTTAGTAAATAAGGAAGTAGAAGAGCTGTACAAGAAGCTGTAAAGTTTGGAACCTGAAAAAGATGCTCTGAGGATAGCCTTTGAGAAAGAATAGTTGAAATTTTAGAGGCTGAAAGCTAGTTCAATTTCAAAACAGGAAGTTGAAAATTTTAAGAAAGACATGCTTAATGAAGTTGAAAAGTTGAAATCAAAAATGATTCTGAAGTATGATTTAATGGAGTTTAAATCTTTCATGGAGCAACAATTGGTATCTATAAGACCCAGTGAGGCCAGTACATCAGGTAATTCACCTAATTTAATCAGAAGATTTCAGGCTATTACATAAGAAATGAGCAGTATGAATGATAGATTGCAGGACCCTCAATTCAATAGTACCCCTTTTTAAGTTTTGTTAGATAATCAAAAGTTTCTGGTTGACCAGTTGACCTCAAGAGAACTAAGTATTAGAAATGTGCTGAATCAGTTCACAGAGAAGTTGACTCTGTTTATGGAGAAGGAAGAAAGGCTGGATGAATTTTTCAGAGTAAATTTGATAGAAGATATTCATATGTCTCAGGATACTAGAGATCTTATTATCAAGTTGGGAGATGGCATGATGAGAAGGTTGAGGGAGTAGTTGACAGAAATCATGGCAGTAGTTCAGAGGAGATAGACCATATCTCATACCCTTACCACACCTTGATTCCTATGTTCATCATGATTGTAACTATTACATATTTTCAATGAAATTTTTCTTCATTCTATATTTTTGAGTTTCTATTAGTTTTAGTGTCTTTTTTTAGATATTCCAATAATCCAGATTCACTTATTGACAAATAATTAATAATAGCATTTACTTAATTTTAGTGCTACATTAAAATGTGTTCTATTCCATATTCTATTAATCCTTTTTATATCAAGGGGGGGATTTGGAAAAACACAAAATTTTATTTTATCTATTTCAGATTGTACTTTAAATGTTCTAAATCTTTATTTTAAATTTATTGGAGATTTTTTTTAACTATAATTTTTTTAAAAACTCTTTTTATTGGGGGAGAAATTTGGATAAACATATTTGTTTTATTTTAAAATTTTATTTATAAGACTTTAAATATTTTAACTCTAAAAGAAGAAAAGAATTTGTTTTAAGGGGAGATATTTTTATTTTTCACTTTAGAAAAAGGGGGATAAATTTATTTTTTATGATTATGGATAATACATTTTTTTAAAAATAATCTTGTTAAAATTAAATATTGTTTTATCTAAGAAAAATTCTAAACTATATGTAATTAATTTTTGAAGTTAAGTACATTTATTATTTTATGGGTTTTGTGATCATCAAAAAGGGAGATATTGTTAAGAAAGTGTTGTTTTCAATAATACATAATATTTTTATTAAAAAGGGGTAGATTGTTGAGAACAATACTCTATCACTTTATAATGATTTTGATGCTCCCAAATACCCTTAATTATTTTCTAATGATTTTATTTTAAGTATATTTCAGGAATTAAATATTTTATATATTCTTATTTTTTGAAGAGTATTAAAGTATTTATACAATATGAAACAAGTGTTAAAGTGTTCGGAAATCAATTCAAATTATTCTGAAAACACTGTTAATATCCTACGTTTGGGAGCGTAGTGTAAAGAAAGGAACCCATTGTTTACTTTACAAGTTATCATAAAAGTATAGTTAAACAACCATACGTTATCTGAAAAGTATAGAAGAAGAACCCTATGTTAGGAAGGAACCCTATGTTTGGGTTATTGGAAAAGTATGGAAGAAGAACCGTACGAAAGTTTTAAATGCTACATTTGTTTCTCAAAAGTATGGTTTATCAACCTTACTTTTGTGAACAATGTTACATTTTATATAAAAGTATGGATCATGTACCTTATATTTGGAAGCTTATAAAAGTATGGATCATTTATCATACGTTTGAATTTTGAAAAGAAAATTATGGATGATCAACCCTACATTTGTATTCAACCTTACGTTTGAAGGATGCATTATCAACCCTATGTTTGTATTCAACCTTACGTTTGAAGGATGTGTCATCAACCCTACGTTTGTATTCAACCTTACATTTGAAGGATGTGACATTAACCTTACATTTGTGATCTACCTTATGTTTAGAAGATGCATGCTATACAGTTCAACCTTACGTTTGGCGTCGAAGAATTAAAGATGATATTATTATGCAACGGTCTACAAGAGAATTATTAGGCTAATTTCAAACCGGATTAAAAGATGATTTTAAAGTGTGTATTTGATGAGTTCACAACTACTTATTTATGATTAAAAGGATCAAAATTAAAGGATATTTTCATGAAGAATTTTAAGGGGAGTTACGACTGCTCTGTTAATTCAAATGTTTGAATATCATGAGTCAGAAGGCAACTTTTGTGGATATGACTTTGCAGAGAAAACACTCAATATATCTGTGCTATTTTGAAATTCAATATAACACACAATGTACAAGGTCTGAAACAAGAACATGAGAGAAGATAGAATTACGATATACAAGGTCTGTTGCACAAAAACGTTGATACATAAGAGATAAACATAGACAAATCAAGATCTATAGATCTACTGATTATGAAGAGCGACAAAGCTCTGTTTATTGAAGAATAAAAAATATGACAGAAGATTCACCCATTCGACATCAAAGATCTATTGTGAATCTACTACTGTGGAAGTTAAAATTATATTTCTATATCTACTGGAACTAGATCGACTTAGAATGACTCTTACTTGAAGATCATTTTTTCTGAAGATGATGATCCATCTACTATCAATTGCATTCTATTGTAATTGTAAAGAACAACTGGGAAAGTATTTTCAATGATCAAATAATCTTATATCTTGAGTGATCGACTTCTCGTACTAAGCTATGTATTAGGTTCTACAATTAAACCAGAAGGCTCTATCTTTCCTTAGATTGTAAAGGTTTCAATTGGCTATACTCAGTTGTGGAACAATATATTGATAAGAGGACTAGATAGTGAAAATTATCAAGCTTGTGGAGTAGAGAATTGGTGGAGTGGACTAGGGGCCTTCTGTTCCCCGAACCACTATACATTGTGCATCCTGTTTTATTTATTTTCTTCTGCTAAATCTTTGATATAAAGATAAAAGGACAAGATCACAATTATGAAAATAAGTTGTAAAAGACACAATTCACCCCCCTCTTGCATATATTTGGTATGACCCGATCCAACAATATGGGTGTCAAAAACATATGTATACAAGAATTTACAATTCATCTCTAAGTTTCCAAGTCATTGGAGTCTTTAGGATGACATATCCCCTTTATCATATAGAGAGGTAGTGATAAGACTGTGGGACGTAAACAAGATCTTTGAGCCATCGATACTTAGAGTGATGTATGATGAGTTTCTTTCCCCAAATGTTGTCTAGAGAAATTCTTGAAAAACACCTCCAGATTCTTATAAACCATTAAGGGAATATATAAATGATATGGGTAAGGAGTCTCTAATATTTAAAGATATTAACTTCGACACTAGGATGGATATTTTCTTGGTTAAACATGGTGAGGGTCCCAAATCACAATAACCAATGACATGCCCAATAATGCAGAATAATAAAACCATATAAATTTATTGGCTTAAACCAAAAAAAATCCAATTTGAAGGATGGGGCTATTATGTTAGAATCATAATATATTCTTAGAATCACCATACATTCTTTCTTATAATGAGTCTTAGAAATTAAATGATGTCTATTCTTGACTAGAACATGGGGATAATTCCAAGAAGGATTGTGATGGAAGCTAGGATGGAATAGGGAAGGACCGTTGAGTTAGTAATGCTAAGGATAACTAGGATTTATCAGTTCCTATAATTATATATAATTTAAAATCTCTATTGCACATTTTAGTGTTATTCCAAGTGCTGCATGGGTGGGTAACAGTGCACATCAAGTCTTATAAACTCCATAGCCCTGTCGAGATTCTGATGTGAAGGTTCTGGCCATTATTAGAGGTATTTTTAGTCATTCGTACCCTCTAAATGAAAGATGTAAAGTCTATAGAAAATTTATTCTCATACACATATTATTAAATTATTTTAATATAAAATTTCATAAAAAAAACAAATAAATCCCTTGTTATAGTGACATTGGGAGATTAGATACATAATATATCAACTTAAATATAATATACATAATCGTTATTTAAAACTTCATAATGTGCTCCTAAATCACATTGATCTTCCAATACAATATAGCATACCCTAGTTAAATACATAAAGAAAATGGGTGATCTATAAAACAATGTAAGGGATTAATTAGAGTAAATCATGGTGAATAAATAATACATATGAGACAAGATATATATCATGATATCATAAAAAATAAGGATCATATATTATCACATGGGAGAAAAGAATAAATAGGATGATATCATAAGATCATGGAATCATATGATTGTTGAAAAATATGAAACATGAAATCATAATCATAAGTTAAAGATGAAACCCATGACAACATAACAATGTGTGTTAGGCGAACTGACCATACACCATACATGGTATCTCATGAGATGAAAACATTACCTAATGCATTAGTGGGTTATATAATTCTAGTCCCACCCATCACCTCATAATATGTACGCGAATATATATTCCACAAAATAAAATCTAATATAAGGAATTACTATAAGAAAAACACATAGAAATTAAATGTATTACATAATATAGTATCAAAGAATAACTAAAGGAAATATCATAATGATTCAAAAGAGAAAAAGGAATTAAATCATTTTTTATGTTCATATTTTATTAAAAATAATTTCTCATTAATATGGAGTTCATTTAAGGAAAAATTAAAAACAAAGTTGGGAAGAAATATGTATAAAAATGACCCCCTAAAACATTTCTTTAAGAACCGAGAAAAGAATCTTTAAATAAGATAAACACAGATTGTTTTACTTAAAAATATAATTTAATTATAAGGTAATTACTAAAAATAGATATTATTTTTATAAATCATATAATATAAAATATATAAAATATCCACACATGAAAATGAATAATGAATAGAAAAGTTCCCTTTAGATGGGTTTTTTATAGAGGGAGATTGAGAAGGGAACATAAAAACATGTATAAACCCTAAAAATGAAAGGTAAAGTAAAATATGTATATATTTATGTGTAATATATATAAAATATATAATAATTAACTAAGAAAAATATATTAATAATGTGAGGTTGAGAGAGATAAAGCATAACCCAAAATAAAAGAGGGTAGTTTGAAAATTCCCTTACCCTAAACTAAAACTCACTTATTATGCGAACCCAACTTCGGGAATAATAAAATTAAGTTTACTAAATACCTTATTAAGAATATTTTCATCTATATTTTATTTTTTAATGTTTATTTGTTATTCCATTAATTTTTTATATTGTTTTTTCTTACATCGACCACTTGAGGTTGTTCGGTCAGTTTCTCCAATACTTCTTTAGGGTGATTAAAATGGTCAAATGTGTTTTCAGATAGTTTCATAATCTCTATAATTATAGATGTATATGTTATTTATAATTATATTAGCATAAAATTTATACATTTCATTTGGTTTTCCAAAATAGAATCTAATTAAAAAATCTGTCTTAGTATACTCATTTTTGGTAGATAAATTCACTATGAATAATTATTATTAATATAATTAATAGAATTCCAAATTTATCTTTGAAAATATTAATAATGTCATAAGTATAATGTTTATTCATTAAATTCCTTTTAAAGCTAGGAATTTAAGGTGGTAATTTAAAACTAAACACATCTTCCATGAAGGTGGTAAACTTTCCATAATAGAGGTGATGATTTCATTTCATAATTAAAGAGAGGCAGAGAATGTGATAATTGACATTAAATTGATATAATAATATTTTCGTATTAATATGATACTTATTTCATTATATTATTATGGTTTGAAGATATTTAGAGTAGGTATAATTTGAAATAAACATAAAAGAACTTGGTTAATACAATTACCTCCTCCCAGGATATCCTTATATAGACTGCTCCAAAGGACTTCTTAGATTGGTATTTTGAGGAGAACATAACCTATAAGATATGGGAAATAGAGTTGATTATAGATTTAGATAAATTATAGGGGGATATCGGAGGATTATAATGTTTATAGAAATGTGGTGTTGAAGGGTGATATATATATTGAAAGGAGAGGGGTGTTTTAGAATAAAATATTAGAATAAAATATTATATCTTCAAATAATGACCCATATTGTGACTCAATAGTAAGAGGGATGTGAATGAATAGTATAGTGGTTAATAAAATATTCCTCTAACTTATATAATACTTAAAAATTTATTCATATATACTTTTACAAAGTATGGTTCTTATACATTACTTATATGGTATTTACTATTCATCTACATATTTTATGTTTTATGATAAATAAAAAAATATTATAATAATGAAATTTCAATGTTTTGATTCCAAAAATAGTATCCATTTTATCAAAATAATTTTATAAACATTATATATTAAGATTTTAAAATAAAACTCTTAATTATTGTAAAATACCAATTTTTATGGAACAATCAAATTTAGACCCTTAAAAAATTACTTATGACTTCATAAAATTATGCTATCATTTTTATAAAAAAATATTGTTTTTAACCATTATATTAAAAATAAATTTTATTGATTATTTTTATATTTATCATGACAATATATTTTCATGAATATAAAACATGTATGTTGAACCAAAAATACATTTTGGATTTATTTGTGTCAAACATTTGTTTAATCGTATTTGACACTTTCATTTCATATAAATTCGGTTTATTTTTATTACTATAACTAAATATGTAATCCATTTTATCAAATTTATCATTTAATTATTCACATTAAAAAATTTCATTGGAGTAAACTTCATTTAATTTTTAAGAGAATCTACACTTTAATAATACTTAACCCCAAAATATATAACCCATTTCAGACAAATATAAGTTATAAGTGTAAGGTGTGAAATGATGGTACTTTTAGGGGGGGGGGGGGTAGTCCAACATTGATCTTTTTGTGATTTTGACAAACTTGAATTTATCTCATAGATTATTCTTCTTGAGCCATATTATTTAATTTTTTATTGGGTTTGGTTAAGCGAGAAACGAAATGATACTCCATACATTGCAATATATGCCAAATGGACTTTATAAGGGATGCTACTTCTAGTATAGTCCATAGTTTCTCCCTTATAAATCAATTATCACTCATCATTAACCTTAATATACAAAAATTTAAATATCCACTTTATAATGTCTATATCACCAATGGTCATAATGGCCAAATATTATAATTCCCAACTATCATCTTGTGGACATATTTACTCTTACTATAAATTTATATAACTATATCCCCAAAATAATACCTATCATTTCTTGTTATTTTAATATGTTGATTCCAAGGATTGTATTATTTTTATTTTAAAACATTCTTATTAAATTTGTGATGTTTATTAAGGAATTTGAGTTAGGAGATATCTATATTATACTATCATCAGTTATTTTTGTTTATATTCCATTATAAGTTGTATCAGTCTTAATTAATTTGAATTATTAATGTAATTTGTTATAAAACATACTTATTCATTACTAAAATTTTCTAAATCATTGTTTCTTTTTATTATATGGTACTTGTATTTTATAATATACTATATAAAAAATATGACACATATATTTATTCAAAAGGAAAATTCTATATATGAAAGTCTGGGTTATTACATTCTTCCCATTTTATAAATTTCATCCTTTCATTTCATACACTATGGTTAAAAAAATAAGGGTACTTCAATTTCATTTATTCTTCAAGTTCCCATGTAACCTATTTAAACTTATAGTATCACCAAATCATTTTGACATGGTGATTTGTCTTGTTAGGTATAATTTTTTTTCTATAGTCCAAGATTTTCACTGACTAGTCATCATAAGTGAGGTCGTGGTTCAACTGTACCACCTTTGGATTTAGTACATGTAAGGGATCTTATAATGAACCGGCCTGGGCTTCCATCTTACAAGCACCTGACCTGGTCCACTATAAGGCTTTAAGGGAATTCTTGATCCCCACGAGCTAGATACTAGTGCTTGTGATTGGGAATGATTTCTCCCAAACTAGGGATGAATAGCAATAGAATAAATAAATAACAAAGAAAAAACAAATAAAAAAGGAAAAAAATGTCTCAACCATTTATCATGTTCCATCCCATTGAAATATAAATAACATTATACATAAGATACAATAGGAAATAAATACAAAACTAACCAAAAAAATAAAATAACCACCAACTCACACAAGGAGAGCCTGAATCTCCTCTATGCAACCTTTGGTTACTCACCACCACCTAACTCACCCCATGTCAGTCGTTATGAGAAAGATATAATCCAACTGGGAACCTTGAACATGAAAGATATAGGAATGAGCTAAAAATAATAGTAATTCACCATAATATGCTAGAGTGATGTAATATTTTTCATAAGGTAATTCATGAATTTTTTTAAAAATAAATCTAGAAAGTAATATTTACAATTACACATGTATCTCATGAAAAAAAAACAATTTCATAAACATTTCTCAATCATTACTATTTTTTTCTTCCAAAAATCAACACATATGTTTTGAAAAACAAATCCATATGTCTAAGACATTTTTAAACCACACACCAATTTTATATTCCTCAAAACAACAAATTTTTTATTTAAATGAAAATGGTTTCCTTAAAACATTCAACCATCCCAAGCCATCCTTTAAGACAAACACTCATTTTGAAACCCACATTAAATCATCCACAAAAGAGTATTTAAATTCAAAAATAGGTTTTATAACATCTTTAAAAACACATTTTACAATGTAAACGACCTAACACACATAAAGGTCAAGCATAACAAAGTAGGAACTATATATTATAACAAATTCAACCAAAATAAAAAAAGAATGATGCCATAATAATGAAAGTAGGGTAAATTATGCCAAAAAACTCTAGATCAAACTTCTATCAATCAAAAACTAACCATGAAATCTAGTGTTTCATGGGATCTACCTAGGGTCCCTAACATTTGATGAATATGGTCGTATAAGGGTATATCCAACTGAACCAAATACCAGTATGCACTGAAGTCCAAACACCAGTCGTCCAATTAGTTCACACAAGCCTCATTATGATGAAAAACCACAAACTATCCCTTATTCCTAGAACTAATAGTGGTAAACTAGTGGAACATGGACCAACTATATGAACAAGCTAGACTTTCCACTTAGTACCTAGTTTCCCATGATAAATAGAAAGAAGTGAGGCATAGTGAAAACAAGCCAAGTCTAATGCATAAGGAATTACCATAACTACCCTCACCCCTAACACCCAATGATAGAAATCCCCAAATGTTACATTCATCCATGAAATACACAAAATAATCCCACATAATGGTAGAAAAAAGCATCACATTGTGTTTAGGAACCCATATAAGGGATAAAAAAGAAATGGATAGTTAATGGGGTGTCTATCAAAACCACCATTTAAAAACTAAATTGCTAACTGATGATTTAACAATAAATCATGGCTTTAAATTCTAAGAACTTTCACATGTAATAAAACACCACTTTAGGCATTTATCTCAAAATGGTGGAAATCATACCCACATTTCAAAAACATTTCAAATCCACCCTCAACATGGGTCCCCTTTATTTGATATCCAAAAACAATGCCAATAGCCAAAATTTTCATCAAAATATTTAAATAGGGACACTATGGAATTATTATGAGGGTTAAATCACACAAAAATTTCAAATAAATATTTAAATTGCACTAAATATCCCCTTTATAAATTTCTTTTAGGTCAAAACCTCACTTTAAAATGGAATTCCATTTTTAAAATATAGTTTTCACATATTGAAAACTAAATCTAGATTTAAAATAAAATGCATAATATGAAAACAATTTCAAAATCTATATGATAATTCCATAGAATCTTATCACCCTTAAACATTCCATTTTAAACATAAAAACATTGAATTCACATGAAAAACCATTTATTCCAAGCTCAAAATACAACTAAATGGTTTCATGACATCAAAAGTCTTTCAAATATAGTCATAATTTCAATAAAAATGAATTTAGAAATCACAATAAGACTTTTCATTCCAAAATGAGACAATTTCATAGTAACATTGACCTAAAAGAGAATAAAATCAATCCTAAAGGCTTAAAAACATGTATCCTTCAATGACTTCCACTCCCACAAGGGTAGTAACGAAATATACTAACCCTAAACACCAAAACACCCATAATTAGATCCACATGAAACCTGAAAATAAAGAAAAATGGATATAGGGTTCATGGGGGAAGTAAAAACCAAGATAAATTAGAGAGTTAAGAATATAAGAAAGAAATAGAGGAAGAAATACCACAAAATCTCTTAGAAATCACCAATGAAGGGAAATAATCCAAGGTGGAGGAGGTTGGAACTCATCCTTGAGATCCCAAGGGTAGGATGATGTAATATAAGATAAATGGGTGTTACAACACTTTAAAATGAAGAGGTATTTTTTTTTTAAATTCCAATTTTTAAACACTTGGATAGACTGTACAGTTTGGCCACATGATTTTCCAAACTGTATGCTGGCCACTGCCTAAGCTAGGTTCCCCTCTCAAGGTTCCCCTTTAGAGGCATCACTATAACACCCCAATACTTTATAATATATTTCTTTTTAATTAATTAAATTTATTTTATAAACTTTTTTACATTCTAAAACAAGTTTCTTTGATAGTGTGCATGATACACAAGATAATGTTTAACTTGCGTTACATGCAAGACTATGTTTTACCGAACAACAATATATTATTAATATTGTTATATAATATGATAGTTATCACCCAAACATTAGAATGGTATGAATGAATAGGATTAACTAAATTATGTAAATATATTATTTACAAATATATTTATAATTAAATTCATTTATTATTAATTAATTATAAATAAAAATAAAAACCTATTGATTATAAAGGGGATGTTTTTTTATAAAAAACTATTTTTGTGCTCATGAAGGTGTTTTATATTAATAATTTAAAATAATAAATATTATTTAATGAGATTAATTAAATATATATTATATATTCAATGATTATTTTGACATTAATCCAATAGGTTTGATAGGCAAAATATAAGAACAAATCTAATTTCGTGCTTAAAAACTATATTTTTCCAAAAAAACGGTTTTGTCTCATTTTACACACTTATTTAAAAATTAATTTTTATTAAATTTTTTAGAAAATAAAATTAATTTTTTAAATGATCATGTTGAAATTATCTTAGGGTGAATTTTTTGGAATTTCTAAAACGTTTCATTTTTTGATAAATAGTGAAAAATACTATTTTTTATCGAAAACTTCCTTTTCATTTAAAAAATTTACAAAGATAAATTATATTTTAAATTGGTTTAATAGTAAAATTAGTTCAATAATTTTTCTATTAATCTAATTTTTGATATTTTAATCTATGATATATTGAATATTTAAATTGAAACTTTCTTATCTTTTAAATATTTTCTCTTTGAAAATCCATTTCTTCGTTGCGTCTGCATGATTAATTGTAAATCAAATTATTCCACTTCAATGAATTGAATTTGAAAAAATGGATTATATATTTGGAATCATATTAATTTATATTTTCTAATAATATTAAATTAATTTTTTACCATAATGAATAGTAAAAAAGTTAAAATTATTTACCATGGTCAAGTTAAAAATGGTTTTACCAGGAGGTTAAACTTAAAAGATAAGAGGTAAAAATGACCCAAAACATGTCCAAAACAAATTGGATGGAAATATTTATATTTAATAACTTATATTATCTATAATATTACAATATTTGATCCTTTTTTACTTGAAAAAACATGGGTAAAATTCAATCTTTTCAAAAAAATTATAATTGTGCCCCTCACATCACTTATAAAGGCCACCAATATCCTCACCTATTCACCCATAGAAAGTAAATTGGATTAGATAATACCTTATAAAATAACTTTAAATCATCTATAAACTTATCCTAGGATCCTTGGTTTGGATATAAAGCTAACCAAGGAAGATCTTTAGTCCAAACTAAAAGAAGTTCCCCGAAGGAGAGGTAACGTTCTTAAACAAGTGTTTTCATTTTTTTTTCTTTCTCCAGCTCCTTAAATAATTATTTAACCTTTATTATATAATAAAAAAATTATAAACCATATATTATATTTTATTATGTTATGTTAATAACCTAAATCTAGATCCTCTTACCTTAAATGTGAAATGATAATGTCGATCGTGTGTACAACGGACTATCGCCACACAAACTGATTTAACACATTTTTCATCAACTCCTATGATAGTTATATATGATTATTGATTTAATATATATAATATTTATGATATAATTATACTTATTTAATTATAATATCATATATAATTTCTTTGTTTCCATTTCATTTAAGATACGATAACGTCGCTCGTGTGTATGGCTGAATACCGCCTCGTAAAATGATGTGTTTCATTTTTACTAACGCTTTGCATGGAAGGTAGTAAAGGATAAATTTATTGAATAATTGTTATATATATTTAATGATATAAATTATTTTAAATTAATATATCATAAAATTCCTTAACCATTCCACCCATTAATAAATTATATCGTCGCTCGTGCATACGTATGACCTTCCGTCTCTAGAAATTGATGTGAATCATTTTATTTTTTTCCCTTTTCATGAATGGTTATAAATATGTATCTAATGAAAAAAATATATTTAAAACATTAATATAATAATTTATATTATTTAAATTTATAAAATTCTCAAGAATCAGAACTTTTATGCCAAAACATGCATGAAAAAACAAGGAAGTTAACACCTGAAACAAGGGTAATAATGAAATATTAATAAAAAATGTGTAATAAGATGTTATAAGAGGATAATATATGATATTATAAATATTAATATGTTTCCATTATAAGTTAATAACATTTTTATAACCACTATACATGAATTTTGAACACATACAAGGAGGTCAGGCCAGAGGTAAGGGTTTTCTTGTCTCACTTTTACCTCCCAGAGTCATACGACATATACACCACTTATTAATTTGAGTGGTTTATATAAATCCAATTTTATATGTAATATCATGAATCTATTTATAATAATGGTATTCAATGTTTCATTTTATGATCATTAATTTTTTGGGGCTTACGATTCAGAAGTTACCAAAGTGGTAAGGGTTTATTTCATAATCTCATCATTATTTAGGACTGTCTTTATTTAAGTATCCCCTAGGGGAATTATTTAATATTTCTATATTAAAATCAAAAAAATTTCTCATACGATGGTTATTAAAGAAAATTTCAATAAATATTACTATTTTTAGTTTAATGAAAATTTGACTTTATTTCTCTTCAGTTGAAAACCATTTTTCATCAAAAACTATGTTTTATAAAAAAGTTTTCAATTTTTTTAATCCTTTTCAAAATTATTTTCCAAGTTAATTTTTACCTATTTTTTTTAATTTTATTTTCCAAAAAATTACCATTTGACTGTTACTAAAAATGTGAAATGAATCTTTATTTTAAAGTGTACGACAAGAAAAAAATTTTCTACCTTCATGAACACTCAATGATTTTAAATTTATTTTTGAAGATTTAATAGTTATTTTCAAGGAAAAGTATTTTAAAAAATGTTTTGTTATTTTTTAAAAAATAATATAATTTTCAAAATAAAATGGTTATTTTCCATAAAAATGTTTGAAGAATATTTTTATAGTATTTCTATTCATCAATGACTTAAAACCTTTATTACAATGATTATTCAATGACATATGTTGTATTTATATCATCCTTATTCTTTCTTTGGATGGTTTGTGATCAGTTTGACTGTGGATGTGCTATTTTTATTCCATTCTTCATATTACTTTGGATGGTTTATGATTATGTTTATTTATTGGGTAAAGCATTCCCATTTCATATTCTAGATTTTCAATATTAATTTTTATATTTTTTATGTTTCTACCCTTTTATACGAGGAATGAAAAAGACTTAGTATGTGATGGGTGGGGCCTTATAAATCCCTACAATGCATTGATAAGCCTCATGATAAAAATCATTTGGCCAAATCAGACGGGTCTCTATCCATAGATTTAAATTTTCTTAAAGATATATCTTAATAGTAAATGTAATGAGGATAAATCATGACAGTTTAGATGTTTGGTATTATACGTTCCGTTATATTGAGATCACATATTTATGTCCATTTGATTATTCAATTCATTATATTATACATGGATATGTTTCAAGATTATGTGTTTATTTATATGGATTTAATTGATATCTATTTATTTCTCCATATTATGAGCAATTTATTGATAAAATGGAACGTGTTTTAGTTATTTATCTTTATATGTTTATTATTGTTATTATTATCAATTTATGATAGCTACCACCTTACTCTTACCCATAATAATCATTTGAGATTAGCCTTATTTTTTTCCCTTTCACTAGGAATCCAATAAGTACACTATTAATGATATACAAAGATTTTCTAGAGAGGATAATTATATTCTGGAAAAAAATTATGTTGAATTTTCTGTATTAAAATTTAATACAGGAATCATGTATGCATATAGTTTACCAAGAATACTAAACTATATGGTCCTTATAGGGGATATCCTATGAGTTTATGCCAATATTATACAATAGAAACTGACTCCAGGTTACTAGGGTATGTGTCTTTACAGTTAGAATCATGGAAAGTTTAGTAGAAACATTGGTAACTAGATTTAAGAGAACATACATCAGGGAATATAACCTTATAAATTATTTTAAGGATAAGTATAAGTATAGAATAAAATCATATTGTTTTGGTAAGGTAGATATTATGCGATTTTATTAATAATACAACCTTTTCTGGATACTATAAGTGGACGTGGTTATGACAAAAATGTATGTAGGAGTAATAAATCTAAAAAAGGAACGTCAGGTTTGACTCAGGAATTACCTGGTACATGAAAATAGGTCTTACTACACACATTTTTTGACACTAAATTGGGATATTATTAGGATAATTCACATTTTCTTTACATACTATTACTTAGGATTTTAAAATAAAGATATCCCCAAAGAAACCATGTTTATGATTATGAGATTATGAATGCATAAATGTTTTCAATTTATGTTACGTGTTTCACTAGTTTTGGGATTATACATTATGTTTTATAATGTTATGATCTAATATAGTGTATTACATCATTTATAAATGGTTTCTAGAATAAGGAATAGAAACCGTATCAATTCATGTAATATAAATAGAAAGTGTGATCAATTATTTGATGAGATTAAGCTAATTTTTCGAAGGGAACTAGTCTCCCAAAGTTTCTAATCATAAGAGAACATAATATCATGTTATAGAAAGAAAAATATATAATTCTATAAGTATTATTTCATCAAGGGAAAGAAGGAGAAGAAGAGGATGTCAAAGTAAAAGACAGATAAAAGGAATACAAGAAAGAAGGACATTCCCACATGTGATAATTGAGGAAAGAAAAACCCTAGTAATTTTTTAAAAGGAATATGATTTCTATATAAGTGTAGAGAGAAAATCCACCATTCTTATGAATGAAAGGGAAAGAAGAAAATTCTCCAATGTATAATTCCTCAATTTTAAGGAGAGGGGGCACTATGAAAATCAATGTATTAAACATTAATGGTAATATACCTTAGAATAAGCTAATGGATAAAAGTAAAGTTTATTATAATAATACCTAAAAAGTGGAATAATTAATTTACATGTGTTCAGATTCAAGAATTATGCCATTTTAGTATTTTTTTCAATTATATTCTAGATATAATAATTATGAAATGTATAAGTATTGTACTGTAATAATTTTTCATTAAAGAATTTAGAGCATATGTTAAATGGTACTGATGAACAAGAAAAGTGATATAGTGACAAGTTAAACCTCATAAAAAACACATGATTCAGGGAGGATAAACCTTAATATTTTTCCAATGATGATATAATAACTAGATAAAGAAAAGTTTGGTTATGATAAAGTAAATAAGATAGTATTGGAAACCTTTAAGGTTTATTTCATCTTTGATGTTAAAATAATTAGGGGGAATATTATAATAATTATACTAATATAGTATTATAAAAATGATAACCCGAAGGATGTGGGGATTAAACCCACAATCGAAAGATGACATGGTTGAAGCACCTAACAATGGCCTATGTGATGTCCTGTATAATATGAAATCATTTTTACTTAAATGATTTGATGAATAAATTCTTATTGAATGGATTAAGATGATCTTTGGGTGTTATTTCTTACCATCGTGGTTTTGGTAAATATGTAGAGTAAGAAGGAATGAATCATGGATCTTATGTTTCATTAAAATTTAATTTTAGTGCTTCATACATAAAAAAATCATCTCCCTTTATTAGAGTAAGAAATAAAGTGAAAATTTATCAAAGCATAACCAAAGGTTGTGATTGGGATTGTGAAATGGAAAGAAACTAAGAATATATATTTTATGAAATACTTTATCTAGATAGTAAAATAAAACCTCAACTTTAGGAAAAGGGTATTGAAATAAAATGTTATCCAAATAATAACATTTTTTATTATATTAATGAACCTTTTTAGATCTGTCTGTTTTATGGGTTTTTGGTTGTTAACCTTATCTGGATCACCCAATTTCTTGTGATCAGTGATCTATATCGCTCTCTATAAATATTTATTCTTCTCATCCATATATATATTTTAATTTCACACCCATGTTTTCCCTATGTGGAAACCTAGTTATGTGTTACTTTAAGTAACCCTTGTGTTTCCAACATTTACTTTTTAATGGATATTTTATTACCCCCTATACGATGTCTATTTTTAATAAAGGTTGAACTTTGAATATCAAGATGAAATTGTGAGGTGAAAATTTATTTATGGGGGGGGGGGTAGAATATAAAACCTGAAAATTTTAGAATATAATTATATTTAAATAATTCAATTTATTTGATATATTTCATTATGTACCATGAAAAGTTTCATCAACAGTGTTCTTGAAATGCAACACAATATTTATCTTGCATTACACACAAGGAAAAGTTATACCGAACAACAATATATTTTTAATAATATTATTTAATATGATATTTATCACATAGACATTAGAATGGTGAGAATGAATAGGATTAAATAAATTATTTAATTATTTTTTTTACAAAAATATGTATATATAAATTATTTTATTATCAATTAATTATAATTGAAAATAAAAACCTACTGAATATAAATAGAATGTTTTTATAAAAAAATATTTTTATGTTCACAAAGGAGTTCAATATTAAAAATTCATACTAGTAACTATTAATAAATGATATTAATGAAATATATATAATATATATTCAATCAATTTTTTGGACATTAATCCAATAGGTTTGGTAGGTATAAGATAAGAATAAATCTAACATCACACTTAAATTTTTTTTCTAAGCATCAGTTTTGTATCATTTTCCAAAATTATTTTAAAATTATTTTTCATAAATTTTATAATATTAATTTGGGAAAAATAAAATTTATTTTTTGAATAATGATGTAAAAATTATCTTAGTGTTAATTTTTAGTATTTTTCTGAAAGGTTTCTTTTTTTGATGGATAGTGAAAATACTGATTTTTAAACAAAACTGCATTTTAATTGAAATTATTTACAATGATCAATCACATTTAAAATTCTTTTTAGAGTAAAATTAGTTCAATTATATATCTAATAATAAAATTTAGATCATTGGAATCAATTTTTATATGGATTTTCTATATTAAAACTTTCTTAAGATTTAAACATCTTCTCTTTGAAAACCCACTTCTTTATAACGTTTATGGGATTAATTCTAAGTTAAATCCTGAAACTTTTGTGAATTAAATTTAAAAAAATTTAATAAATATTTATAATAATCATAATTTATATTTAGTAATAATTTTATCTTAATTTATGACCCTAATTAATTGTAAAAATTGTAAAAATTATTTACCACGGTTATGGTAAAAATGGTTTTACCAAGGTGTTAAGCTTAAAATTTAAGGGTTAAAAATGACCAAACACTGGTCCAAATCCCATTTTTTGGACATATTTAAACCTTATAAATTATATTATCTATATTTTCTATTATTTTATCCTTTTTAAATGAAAAAACCAAGGGTATAATGCTCTCTTTTCAAAAAAATTACAAGGGTACCACTCACCTCACTTATAAAAGGCCACCCCTATTATCCACTCTTCACCCTTCCAAATTAATTTTACAGAGAAAATATATACCAAAATAACTTCTGAAATGATCTCCCATGATTATAGAATCAGTTTTTGGCTATAAATTCAACCAAGGATGGCCTATGGTGGAAACCAAAAGAAGTTCCCTGAAGAAGACATACCATTCTTAAACAAGTGTTTTCATTTTATTTCTTTATCCACCACATCAAATTATTATTTACCCATGATTATATAATAAAAAATTATCTTCCATATAATTGGATGTTATTATGTTAATTTCATTCAATAAATATATATCCTCTTCCCTAAAATGGGAAATGATAATGTTACTCGTGAGTATAGAAAACTATCACATCAAGAACCGATGCGGCACATTTTTCATCAACACCTATTATGGTTGTGTATGATGTTGTATTTAATGTATATATATATATATATTTATGATATAATTATAATTTTTTAATTATAATATCAAATATACTTTCTTACTTTCCATTTTTTTAAGATATGATAACATCGCTCGTGTGTACGACAAACTATCACCCCATGAAATGATTTGATTCGTTTCCACCAACACTTTGCATGGAAGGTAATAAAGGGTAAATTTATTGAATACATGTGATATATATGTTATAATATCAATTATATAATATTAATATATCATAAAATTATTTACCAATCCACCCATTAATAAATGACATCGTCACTCATGCATACGTACGACCCACCATCTCAACAAAGCGATGTGATTCATTTTCTATGTCCACTTTTAAAGAATGGATATAAAGATATATCTAATGAAAAAATGATATTTAAAACATTAATATCATTATGGATATTATGGAACTAAATAATATTCTCAAGAACCATAACTTCCATGCTAAATAAAGCATGAGAAAATAAGGTAGTAAACACCCGAAATAAGGGTAATAATGAAATATTATTTATAGAAGGTCTTGAGAGAACCTATCCCAAAAGAATCGCTAAAAATTTCTCAAACTCAAATCCAACAACCAAAATACTCAAAAAAATAAAACTAATCAACCATGAGGTTCCAAATACCTCCAAGACCAATCCAAAAAATAACCTCAATGATGAATTCCTACTAAGCTTGAGAGACCTTATATTTTCTCCCTACCATTTAGAGTTCCTCTAAAATGGTCTCCCCGCCATTTAGAGATCCTAAAACATGGTAAAATTGAATAGAACTATTAGAACCACACCCTCAAACAACCAAAAAACCACAATAAAAACACCCCCTCAACTCAAAAGCACTTCCAAACCCAAAGGAAGGAAAAATAACCACCAAAAACCTCAAAAAGAACAACATGATCCCTCACCTTAGGTCACGACACAAATAGAAAATATAGGGCCAAAAATTGGATCACCCTCAAAAATGCATCCCAAATAAAAAAATGTACACCAACTAGTATAAAAAAATCATTTGGTACATCACACACCCTAGTTACCCAATCATTTACCCAAGGCCTCTCTCACATCCAAATAAATAACACCTCAAGGATTAATACAAGAATAGGCACAACCAAACTTCTTAAGAAAGGTTCACCGAAACAAAAATTCAAAAAAATATAACTCATAACTAGCTACAATAGACACCTAATAGGATGGGAGGGGAGAGAAATTCCAAAAATAAAAAGACATTCCATAATAATATTCAAACCATCCATCAAAACATTACAAAAGGGAATCATTCACAACAAAATAAAAGAAGACATCAGAAACAAAATATAACCACCAATGGAAGGGTCCCAAAACCCCAAAACCCATTCTTAAGGATCAAAAATAATACCACTTCTGAAATACAAACTTTAAAAAATTATAAAGATGACCCAAATGGAGACAACATTGGAAAAATTAGGGATACTTCAAGTAGTGGGGATTATAATTCCCCAAATCCCCACACCGAAAATACCCAAGGGATATTATTTTCCCATAAGGAAGACCCTTATCTTCAAGATCTAGATAATAATTATTTTTCTCCTCACCTACTGGCTGATCCGATCAACCATCAAATGCGACTAAGGGATCACCCACCACTAAAAGATGAGACTGGTTGGATTCTACCTGAATGGACCCACTAAAAACATCCTAAAAAGATATCAATCTCATTTAAATTATATCTAAACTCAGTTATAGGTTAAGGCCACCACCATTGAAATGAAATTTATCAAGATTACTGACCATCAACTTTAGAGAAAAGAAAACCAACCTAGAAAAGTGATCACCATACTCGCTCACTAATCAATCACCCTAATAGAGGCTTACCAGATCAGGATCCTTCTCCACTTTCACAACCTCAGGGATAAAACACTAGAAAAATTCTATCCTAAAGATCTACCATTATATACCTTAATTTATTTGAGAAGGTACCATCAACTCCCACCAAACTTGGTACATATAACAAGAAATATCTCCATGTCTCTCACCTATGAATCATTTAGTGTCCCAATAGAGTTGAGGATCACCTAAATCTCTTGAAAAAACCTAACTACTTACACTAAACCTTAATCACCCCTAAATGAGGGAAATTGTTGATTTAAAAATTATAGGATAGGTTTTGAGAACAAAAAAGGTTCCATGTCCACTACTCCACTCAGATTCTAGGTAGGATTTGAAACTGAAAAAATACTTTCAAACATCCTTGGATGCACAAAAAAAGACCTGAACCCATCAATCCATGCCTCAAAGAAAAATACAAGTGATTCATTCACAATCAAGAACTAAAAAAGAATAACACGTCCTCAAATAAAGAACAAAAATCCCATACCAAAATAAATTTTCTTTTGAAACCACCATTTCACTAAAGAATTTTTAAATCGTCCACATCTAAGGTGCAGGCTAAAAATACAATCCAATCCTAAACATTAAAAAAAACCTTGGTGGAAAAAATATTCACTTCCCTAATAAGTAAAATAAAAAAACATTATTTCTAAAACCCCATTTCATTTTGAAAAAACTATTAATAAATAAAGAAACCAATTTTCCCTTTTTTAAAATAACCTCTACAAAGGAGAAGGACCCTTTTGTAAAATATTCCATAAAAAAGTTTTAAAATATGAATTTTGAAAAAATCTCTCATTTTTTTAAAATAAGGTTTTAAAAAGCAAGTACACATAATAATCTACACAAAAAATCAAATAAGGCTCACATGAACCACATCCTGAAAGGGAAAAAATACTCCTCAATCCACCTCCAATAAGAAAATGTTTCTTTTAGATAAATATAGAATCATGATGACTCAAATAGTATAACCAGGGGATAAATAGTGTTGTACATGGTTTGGATATATGGTTGGTATTCCATGTTACAATCATGCCACACACTCTATTAAAGAGATAAACTTGACTACACGACCACCACATGGTTTCGCAATACATATGTTCCAACCAGGTATCTCAATTTATCCTACCTTTCCACCTCAAACCAAGGAGAAACCCCCAATATCATATATATAATCAAAGGATAGAAAAAAATAACCATATAAAAAACATCAAAAACATTAAAAAAAATAGAATCCATTATTCAAAACCCAAATTTCCCTAGTATTTTGAGGATCAGGATAAGAAAGAGTTAGCTAGACTCTCCCCACCCTTACCTCTCAAGCTCCGACAAACTTAATATCCTTCTACCTAGACATCCCCAAATAATATGGGAAACTAAGAAGATTTGGTTCCCAATAAAGGAATAACAAATCTCTCATTCCATTTTGTAATTAAATGGCCATGGCTACCATCTAACCCGACACCAGATCTAATCCTCCACAATGCCCGAAGGGCATTTATGATCCCCATGGGATAGAAACTAGTTCCTAGGCATCAGAATAATCTGTTTGGGAATGATTTTTCCTAAATCAATGATAAAATAAAATAAAATAAATAAATAACATATCCAATATAAATAAACAAGACAAAATTTCACAACCAACTATCATGTTCCAACCCATTTTCATATACATAATATTAATAGGATGATAAAATTTAAAATAGATATAACTATGACTAGAAAAATAAAACAACTACCAACCAACTTGATCTGAGTCCTAACAACCTCCATGCAACCTCTAGTTTCTCACCACCACCCTACTCAACCCACTTTGTCCATGACAAGAAAAAAAAATCCAACTGGGAATCTAGAACCTGGAATATATATTTGTGAGATAAAAATCCAAGAAGGTCACCAAAACCTTCAAAAAATATGAAATATGTTTCATAAGGAAATTCATTGATGATAGTTTTAAAATAAATATCAAAATTAATGCTTACATATATACACATATCTTATTTAAAACCAACCAATTTCATAAACATTTCTCAACCATTCCTCTTTGTTTTCCAATAAAAAACACTTATGTTTTGAAAACAACGACATCAACCAAATCTATTTTCAGACCAAAAACATGTTTTTCATTCCTTAAAATAGCTCACTTATTTTATTTAAATGAAAATAGTTACCTTTAAACATTCAACCCTCCCAATGCATCATTTAAGTTAAACATCCATTTTAAAACCCACTTTAAAGAACCCATACAAGTGTCTCTAAATTCAAAACATATTTTAGAACTCATTATACAAGGGAAACTGCCTAACACACATGAAGGTCAATTAACAAAGAAGGCACCATATATCACAAGGCATCTAAAATGAATAAATAAATAATGATTTTATAAAAATTAAAGCAAGGGAGATGATATAAAAAATCTAAAGATCAAACTCCCATCAATCAACAACTAACCATGCAATTGAGTGTGTCATTGGCTCTACCTAAGGTCTCTAATGTGTGAAACATCTCACTATATAAGTGTATATCCACCAAAACTAGCTACCAAAATATGCTAAAGTCCATACACTAGTTATCCAATTATCCCACTCAAGCCTCATTGTTATGAAAAACCCCCACCTAAATTTGTTTCTAACACAACTAGTGGGAAACTAGCTGTATGTGAAACAAATGGAGGCATAAACTTGACCTTCAACATAGTACCTGACTTCCCATTACCAATAGAAGGAAGTAAATCTTAGTGAAAACCAGCCAAATATAATGCACAAGTCATAACTATAACTACCCTCACCCCTAACAACCAATGATATTAACATCCACATATAATAAGAACCCACAACATATACAAGAACATTACCACACAAGGGGAGAAAACAAGAATCACATAGTGATCAAGATCCCACACAAGGAGCACACAACAAAGGGGTAGTCAATGATTGTATATCACAAACACCATTTAAAACAAAAGTAACAATCAAACCTTTAACACTAAATCAAGTCTCATAATTACATTCCCTTTCACATTTCATTAAACACCACTTTAGTAATTTATCTCAGAATGGTGGAAATCACACCCACATTTCTAAGGAACCCTCAACATGGGTCTCCTTTTTTTGAAATCAAAAAACAAGGAAAAAGAAAACATTTCCATAAAACCATTTTAAAATATCCACTATGGAATTCACACAAAGGGTAAATTGAAAAACATTTCAAATCATTGTTTGAAATATACTAAAGAACAACTTTATAAATTCCTTTTAGGTCAACACCCCACTTTAAAACTAAATTACCTTCTGAAAACATTGTTTTCATAGATTTCAAACTAATGCTTGATTAAACATTCAATTAACAATATGAAAACCATTTTATAATCCATATGGGAATTTCACAAAATCTTACCACCTTTAAACATTCAGTTTAAAATATAAAAACATGGAATTCACATGAAAAACAATTTATTCCAAGCTCAGAACACAACTAAATGGTTTCATAACAACACAAGGATATCACATATAGTCATATATTAAATAAAAAATAATTTATAAAGCACAATAACACTTTTTAATGCAAAAAAGAAACAATTTCATAGTATCTCCTACCTCAATGAATAGAAAACCAAGCTGAAATGACTTAGAACGTGTTACCATCAACAATGACCACACCCATGATGTTTGAAATGGAATCCACTAAGCATAGAAACCAAAAATCCATAATTATATCAACTAGGATCCATAAAATCATGAACAAGTGATCTAGGGTTCGTGGGGGAAGTCAAAACCAAGAGAAAACAGAGGGGGAAGAAGGGAAGAGAGAAAGAGAGGAATACATACTTTAAATTAACTTAGAAATCACAAATGGGATGAAAATAATACAATATGAAGGAGGTTTGAACTCCTCTTTGAGTTACAAAGGGCTAGTAAATATAGGAGGGGAGAAATTTGGGTGAAACCCTTAAACTGAAGAGGGTAATTTTGGGAAATTCCTAATTTATAAACACCTAGACTGGACGCACAGTTTAGCCATATAATTTCCCAAACCATGTTCCAACCATGTGATGACCACTTCCTAGAATAGGAAACCCTTGAAAAATATTCCTTAAGTGGCTTCATAGTTTGGAAAAATAGTGCACCTCACCTTAGCCACACTTCAGACCTTTCATGGCCTCCTAGGGTTCCCCACATAGTTTGACAAACTATGCAGGATCCTTACAAAAAACATTGTCACCAACTTCACAGGTACCATGTGGTTAGTAGTAACTATATTAAATAACTATTATCCTCAAAAAATCCTCCAATAATGTGAATTTATGGACCAAAACCAATTGAAACTCAAAACCACTCATGAAAGATAAAACTACATAAAATAAACAACACCGTGACATGGGGGTGACACAAATCTTGTGTTTACTTCTTCAGGAGGGATATATAGAACACATCATTCAATTGATATAGGTTTGATGGAAGTGGTAGTCAATAGTCCATGTATATGATGCAATAAATAATCCTAAAGGGGTCAATTTATCAAGGAATTTTCTTTCCCTTCTTCCCAAAACTCATGAATCTCTTCCATAAAGATATATGAAGGAACCCATTTTCTCTAACCTCAAACTCTATGTATCATCAATGATTGTCAATATAGATATTTTATTAACTCTATGCTACTCTGATGTGTTTTTAAATGGAATTGACCATATCTTCCATTTCATCCACCGATTTGGGTTTTAATAGCTTATGTTCTCCCACTTTATCCCAAAATGTTGGGGTATTGCATTTCTTTCCATAAATCAGTTGATAAGGATTCATGTGGATACTTGAGGGAAATGTATTTTTGTATGAGAAATTATCTAGTGAATTATATTTATTATATCAACCTTTAAAATTCATATAGAAATCTCTCAACATATCATTAAGTATCTGGATATGTTTTTCAGATTAGCAATCAGTGTGTGGGTGATAGGCCATATCAAAGCTCAACTATCTGTTCATGTCATATTGAATAGTTTTATAGAACTTTTAGGTGAGCATCATATATTATTTATAATGCAATTAATAGTGGTTTTCCATGAAGCCTCATTAATTCTCTAATGTATAACATTGTGCATTGATTGAATGTGAATTCCTCTTAAAATGAGAATGAATTGAGCATTATTTATTTTTAGAGTTGGTGTTCTAGAATAAAATATTTGTACTTTGGATTACATGTATATTTGAAGTTTTGAATATTAATAAAACATATTATTTCTTATTTTTCAATGCTTTACATGAATTTGATGTAATAATTTCCTATGGTATCTTTATCATTGATAAGTACATAAAAATCTTCCCCCATAATGATAACCTTGAAGTTTGATGGTGATATTCTTAAATATAGTTATATGGTTAGATAACATACTATGATAGGGAACATAATATATAGAGTATCAGGTACGAGTACTTGTAAATAGATGAGGCTTCTTTTTATGAAGTTTTTACTTGGTAATATATAAGATGATAGATTATGATAACATACCCGCCGTTAGGAATTCTTCATGTTTTGGTGTCATCATATATTCCAATATATGAGCCTGTTTAATGGTCCTTAGACATTAATATTTTTATTGAAACATGTCATTACTTGTGAATTTATATTTACTACCAAAACCATCATTCCATATATTGGTGGAAAGTAGGGTAAATTAGGTGTGTCATGGATGACATGTTATTAATTTATAAGTTGAGGGAGGATTAGTTCCTTCCATCTTGGTGGAAACTGACATCTCATCCCTTTAATTGAAATAGAACTATTGAATTTAATTCCATGGCCATTGTGTAATGACACATTTTTTTTCCTGATATTTAAAGAAATACATATCAAGCACATAGGTTGATGACAAGGTTTTGAAATCTTCTTGATGAGATATGTTGTTAAAGGGATTATATTATATAAAGAGTGTTTGTATGTGGTTATAGTCATTGCGACATTAAGTTATTTCTCTTGGGTACCTTGATCTATTATAAGACATTAATCTTGGACTTTAGGCAGACCTTACTAATTCCAATGAGAAAGAATCATAGAGGGTCACACACTATGTGTTTCCATTGATCTTGATTGTATTATATTAAAATTTAACTAATGGAATAAATATTATTCTCAAGACTGAGAGAAAATTTTATTCAATTTTTATTGACTGTATAAATCAAATAAATATTTTTTCATGTGATTTTGAGTAAAATATATTTATTTTATTTATTTAATATTTAGTAAATATTTCTTCCATGGACTGTGGATAAAATATTTATTTATTAATAAAATATTTATTCTAATTCTCAATAAATACCAAGGAATTCGAGCGCACCAAGATGGTTTCCAGTGATAAATATTAATTTACAAGCTGATAAAATAATATTTATCATTAATCCAGTTAGTTCATTCAATAAGATAATAATAATAATAATAATATTAATGTAATGAGGTTTTATAAATATTATTATATTATTTAAGGGGTCATTTGAAATGTCAGTTGTGTAGGTAAATTGTTAATCATGAAATTGAGAATTGAGAATCATTGCTCACAATAGACTTCTCTCTAGAATTCCCCATCCTTTGTTTGTTTCAATAATGATAAGTGATAGAGAGGTTCCGTCAAGCTTGAAGGAACTATAAGTGATCAAGATGAAAAACTTCAGATGATTGATTCTTCGTTCTAGCAAAAAAAAATCAACCGGTGTTAGTCGAAGATCGAAGGATCATGTGTGGATCACTACTAGAGGGATTATACACTTGGATCCCTAAGTAACATCCAAGGTAATTTGGAAAAGTGTTTTTAGAAAATCAACATCTACACCGAAGAGAAATCATAATATGAGGTAATCATTTCTTTCGATTATAAATAAATTAATTATAAATTTTACATGTAAATATCTGATATGGGTACTGGGTTTTCCTCTATGTCAATATCAAGTGGAAAAATTTCATTATTTATGAAATTCAGGTAATATATATTGTTGTAAATTATTCATAAGATTGGAAAAGCATTTATGGTTTATTGACCACTAAGGCACTTTTGTTTTGTTCAAAACCTATAGGTTATTTCAAAGGGGAACCATTTCAAATTTATAATTATTTATTTTATTATTGATCTATATGTGAAATAGTGGTTAAATATTTCATTTATAGATTATTCAATCTTTAATATGATTTTAATTATAATGTTTTTGATATATTAATCATCACCATTCAGAGTTTAATTGTTAGGTCCACAAGGATGAATACCCTGAGAGTGGGGGTGAATCAGGGTATGACTAATTTAAAATTAATGCCTGCTCTGATCTTGTTTCACTATTAAGAAAAAAAATCTTCTCTATCTTTCCCATTGCACAATATAAACAAAAAGTAAAGCATGCATAGGAAACAAAAATTTTTACTTGGTTCACCCTCACTGGGCTACGTCCAAGGAGTATACACCGGCAATGTGCCGATGTACCAAATCTACTAAAAGCGCACTACTGTTTACAAGGTTTGGGATAGATCACTTCTATTCCCAGGCTCACTGCCTTTACAAAGTTTAGGGTCAGCTCACTTCTTTCCCAAGGGTCACTCCCTATATCTCTCTCTCTCTCTCTGTCTCACTACCGATGGAGAGGATAAAATTATTCCTCTTCCTTTTCTCTCTGCTCTGGAAAGAATCCACTCACAGTTTATAGACCTGTAGGTCTCTTCATTATCACTAATGAATGCATCCTCTATTGTATGTAGATGCTCTGTTGAAGTCCAACTTTCACCTATAGATGAAACTCACTTTGCACCGAAGATATCGTGCAATCTTCTAGCTTCCCCACAGCCCTGAATCACTGTCAGGAATCAAACTTACTTGGTGCCCTTCTCTAAGCTGGCGTGCAAGTCTCAACGTGCAAGTCAAAACCGGCACGCAAGTCCACCTCAACCACTTGCACGACACAAGATTCTACTACTCCAAACTTGCTCTATGCGCAACCTTTTACTCCTAATCCAATTTTGGCGCTCAACCAAAAACTTTAACACTTCTTCAAAATCTGGTGCACAAGTGTCACCAAACCACTTGCGCGACACTTCCTTCTTCAGCTCGAAACCTATGCAACTCTCTTTCTTCCTCACCCAAACCACCCTGGGTGTGCAACTATCACCTAGCGCACAACCTCTAATTGCACGACCACACACCACTTGCACGACCACCACACCTGCATGACGTGAGATATTATTTTTATAAGTGTTGAACTCACCATAGAATGAGGAGGGGTTAACCTGTATTTATAGGAATTTGGACACCCTGTGTGACGGTGTGCAATTCTCCCTTCGGTGTGCAAGTTTCGGCATGCAAGTATCCTGCTACGCAAATCACTTGCGCGACCAACTCGAAAACTTGCACGACCCTTATCCATTTTCCATAATTTTATGCTTTGATCTTAAAAAACATATGGCGTGCAAGTTTAATCTCCTTCATGTACATAGAACGCAAGTCCCTTTTCAAAAAACCACTTTTCTTCATTTGTAAATTTTCAGGCCCAAAAATTTGGAAAACACTGGAAAATGGCGCCACCTTGTATCTGTTCTTTTTGAACTGCCTCTAGATCATCCATTCCTTTTTTGACATTCTTGAATCAAATATAGATTATTAAGCACAACCCTTGAACTCAACATGCCACCATGAAATCCCCCTTGTCAACAAATTTGTATGTCATGGTTTGCTTTGTCAACATGTAACGACCCAAAGTTTCATTAATGGAAATCCCTCTTGATCTAATTAAATGTCTCTTTATGTTTATATAAAATGTCAACTTATTTGGTTTTATGTTAAGAATTTTGACCGTTGCTAATATAGCAGTTGAACAGTGATCATATGATTAGTATAAATATAGGACTTTAACAAATCCAATTTACTCAGACAAAGGAAGCGATGGCCTCATCCAGTAGAATTGCCCCATACAAAGCCCATTTATCAGAGCTCAGAAAAGAGGTGGCATCTTTGGGCTTTTACTTTGACCAAACCCAAGCCGAGCTTCATCATGTCAAGATCGAACGTGACCATCTACGAGAAAAGTGGAAGTTGATTGAAATTACCACTCAAGCGATGTTATCCGAGCCACCCCAAGAGTCTGTCACCATCACACACCTTACCTTTAGGTCTTATGTGACTATTTTAAGGGGTTATGTAACAAATAATTAGTACTATGTTCATGTACATTATTTTTTTATATAATAATGAATATAATTTCTAGTCATTTTTGATACATTGTAAATAGTTTTTAAAGTACAAATGGTGTTTTTAGTTATTATTTAATTAAGAAATAAATTTTATTAAATTAAGGGATTTTTGAATTAAATAATATTTTAATAAAATAATAATATTATTATTAAATTAATTTTTATTAAATATAAATGATCTTATAATTTTATGAATGCAATTAAATTTTTTATTAAGGTTTGAAAGCCATTTCTGTCAAAACTCGTGAATTTTCGATAAATGTCAGTTTTTATTTTAAAAGTAAAAATTAACATATTTAGAAAATTATTTAGATAAAATAAATGTTATTTCTGGAATCAGGACGTCAAAATTATCCAACAGTGAATTTTTCATAATTTTTTGAGACAGTCAAATTTTTGGGTAAAAATTAAATACCGTTTAAATATATAATGTGTTTTATGACATCATAATAACCAAATAGTGATGTAATAAAATACTATAATCTATATGTTCGTCCAATATATGTTTTACCATTAAAATACTATGATTTTGGGTTTGTTTGACTTACTTTTCAAAGCATTAATGGACCCCTCAAGACATATTCAACACTTTGCCTTTTTAAATTAATCTCCATGGGAATGTGACTCACCTCCATATAAGCAACCTTATTATTTTAAGAAGTTTGGAATTTGGTCTTATAAAATATATTTTTCCTCTTCCCTTTTCTAAAAAACATGGGAAAAAACCATGGTATGGTTTGTGGTTTGGATTAATTTAATATAAGGTGTCCCAAACCTAAATAATAAAGAATTCCCCCACCTTTCCTATATAAACCCTCCCAATCTCACACTTCCTTCTCACTCAAAGCCCTTGGAGTTCGTCCAAACTCTGCCATAATCTTTCTATAATCCTCCCAAGATGCCCCAAGCTCCGAAGAAGCCTCTCACAAGCCTCTCTCTAGCCTTTGGAAGCACACTTCCAAGTAAGGGTTTTTTCTTCCTTTCTCATTTTTGTCCAATTTTATTTAAGTTGTTTTTCCCTTTTATTTTCAATTATGAATGTTGGGTATGGTTTTTGCACCTCCCTCATACTTCTCTCTTTATTTTTTAATTATGGGATACCCCTTTCTCTCTCATTAAATGCCTCCCATGTACACCCGTTACTATGCCGAAATTCCGAAAGGAACTTCTCTCTCCTCTTTTACATTCAAGAAATACTTTTGTATCATGAATCTAAATTCCATTACAATTATTGGGACATGTATCTATATGACCTCCTTATTTTCTATTACATGTAAATATGATGATTAACCCCTTTCTCTCTCATCAACAATTTTTATGAATTCTTATGTCACGCTGTTACGCTGCCAAAATCGCACCGATTTTCTAAGCCAATGTCATTGTGTAGTGAATACCATGCCCATTTATCCATCAAGGGTATTCAAATTTATGAAAATTTACATATTGATTATAAAGTTTCATGTATGAATTCCACATTCCTTTATCATAAAATAAATGATTATGTTTTATGAATCCATGTTTTATGATCCATGTGGAACACTTTTGCATGAAATGAAATGATTAAGAAGGGCGCACCCTTATAGAGCTCCAATGCATTAGGTAAAGTATAGTATCATGATACGTCATGTGCAATGAGTGTTGAATCATGATAATTCAAGTGAAAAGAGGGTTTACTCATGCTTTATGTGCAATGAGGATTTACTCATGCTCTATGTGCAATGAGCCTTGGCTCATGCTAATTCCATGTTAAGTGTTGTTGCCACATTTCCATGTTATGATTGTCATGATTTATCATGCCTTTATGTTCATGTTTATTATATGATTTATTGATATGACTATTGTCTAACATGTATTATACTCCTCATGTTATTCCATGTTTACTCCCTTTATGGGCTTTATAGCTCACCCTTTTCTTATGCATGTCCTCAGGTTATCCCATGCAATGCTATGTACGAGGGAATGTAGTGGTCATGTAAAGGAAGTTTTCAATAAAGATGTTATATTTCATGTTTCAAGGTTTTATGTAATGATCCTAATCCCAAAAGACACTAAACCTCTCGATCTTCTTTGTTGTATCAAGTGAAGTTTCATGTAATAAATCATGTTTAAGTTTGTAATAAAAGCAGGGTTGTCATAGTTGGTATCAGAGGATAAGTTTAGTTATTTTTGGGATTAGGAAACCCTAGTAAATCCTTAGATACAAAAATAAGTATAATAAAAACATCACTAAGTTTTGGTAAGTACTGAGTAAGTGGTTTATCAAACAAATACATCCCTGTCTGGATACGAGCAGGTAGAGGCGGCTCTAGCACAGATGTATCCTAGGGGTAAAACCCGAAAACACCGCTTTGAGCTAGACTCAAACGGGAACTGGTGCACGACAACGGGCCTTTCTACACTCATGGTTACAAGACTCCTGGGGGATATGTTTTGATAAATTCAAAAGCATAGTATGAACCCTTATTAAGGGAATTAAAAAAATTCCCCTACGATTATATGTTAGAAAGTAGATCATGAAAAGCCTAGATTGAAGCCTATAGACTCTTGAGTAAGGAAATAAAAGTTTATTTATAAGTCATCAACTTTTGTATTTGGATTACCCTTTATGTGTTACCCCTAACTTTCCTTTTATTCCAGCCAATGGCCGGTAATAGGAGGAATTGGGCTAACAACCGTTGTGAAGATCAGTGTGATGACTATACTAATGAGATGCCCAATCCAACGGGAGCAGGAATCGCGAACTTTGTCACACTTCTCTCTCAGATAACTCAAGTTTTGAATAGAAAAACGGGTCAAGAGGATCGTTCAAACCCCCCTAAGAAAGAACAAGTCGCTATCGAGAGCTTTATAAGAAAAAGACCTCCTACTTTTAGTGGATCATACGATCCAACAATCGCTGAACAATGGATCAACTCCATT
The DNA here is from genome assembly GCA_963277665.1 of Viscum album. Lineage (NCBI taxonomy): Eukaryota > Viridiplantae > Streptophyta > Magnoliopsida > Santalales > Viscaceae > Viscum > Viscum album. The sequence goes on from OY728159.1 coordinate 188,173,731, forward strand.
GAAAAGATATTCTCCATCCTCAAATGTTCTGAACAAGAGAAGGTTCTCCTGGAATCTTATTGTATAGAGGGTGAAGCTGATCAATGGTGAACGTTGATCAAAAATAAAAATCCTGAGGAGGAGATCGAGGCATTGGAATGAAAGGATTTCCAGAAGATGTTTTTCGATAAATATTTTCTGCGCACCCTCCGGCTTAAGATGGAAAGGGACTTCTTTTCCCTCAAGAAAAAAGATGAAGAATCTGTTGGAGCGTACGAGGAAAAATTCAAAAGGCTTGCACGATACGCTTCCAACATTGTCGTTAACCCCCGAATTCAAGGTTGACCGCTTCTTTGGTGGGCTGAAGCCTAGCTTGCGGAAAGCATTAGAGATCCATGACTTCGACAGCTATGAAGAAATTGTCCGATGTGCCCTCAAGGTCGAAATAGAGATCGGGGAATCACAAGGGTATCATGGGGACAAGAAGCGTAAGGTGGACTTCAATGCTGGTGGTCCGATGGATAAATCCAATGGTGCTAAGAATATCCAACACCCCACTTGCCAAAAGTGCAGAAAGAAGAACCCTGGAAATTTCCTTAAGGGGATGAGAAAATGCTTCAGGTGTGGAAGAGAAGGGCACCTAGCTGTTAACTGTCGGAAAGAAAGACCCATGGCTGCGACAGAGGAGAGGAACACTCCATTCGAACCTCAACGCATTTTTCAATGCTACAAATGCAAAGAACTGGGTCATTTTGCAAATCAGTGCCCTAATCCAAGGGTTTTCGGAGACAACCAACAACCTCCAAGGCAGCAAGGAAGAGCTTTTTCCATCACTTATGCCGAAGTGAACCCCGAAAACGAAGTGGTGACAGGTACGCTAGTTATTCAATCAAGAATAGAGAATGCAATTTTTGATTCAGGTTCTACGTATTCTTTTGTATCTAGAAAGTTTAGTAGAACAATCCCAGCACCATCACAAATCATATAAGTAAAGATGTCGATGAGTATGGAAAATGGGGCAATCATTGCTTCCCATGAATATAAGTCCTCCCCTATTATAGTCTGTGGATTAAATTTCCCGAAGAACCTCATCATACTCCCTCTGGTGGAATTTGATGTAATTCTTGGCATGGATTGGCTTTCCTTATATAGAGCCAACATAAATTTTTGGGAGAGGGAAATTACACTCCATATGGAGAATCGACCCCCGATTATTTACAAGTGTCAGGAGGAAGATGAATCTCCTTTAGCTCCATCATCTCAAGCATAGATATTACTGCCTTATGAGCACACGTATCTGGCTCAGATGATTGAGTCCAAGGAAGAAACCATCCTTGCAGAAATGCCTATTGTGAGGGAATTCGCTGAAGTGTTTCCTGAGGAACTGCCTGTCTTCCTCCAAGAAGAGATGTTGAGTTCTCAATTGAACTTATACCTAGGGCGCTACCAATATCCAAGACTCTATATAGAATGGCTATTATAGAGCTTGAAGAGCTAAAGAAACAACTACAGGAGAATATGGATAAAGGGTGTATACGCCCAAGTTGTCCACCATGGGGTGCACCAGTCCTCTTCGTCAAGAAGAAGGATGGGTCAATGCGGCTTTGCATCGATTATCGTGAACTTAACAAAATCATGATAAAGAACAAGTATCCTCTCCCAAGAATCGATGACTTTTTTGATCAGCTGCATGAATCACAATACTTCTCCAAGGTGGATTTTCGGTTGGGATATTATCAAGTAAGGGTGAAGAAGGAAGATGTCCCCAAGACTGCTTTTCGTACAAGGTACGAGCACTATGAATTCATAGTAATGACTTTCAAACTCACCAATGATCCATAAATATTCATGGACTTGATGAATAGAGTCTTTAGAGATTACCTTGAAAAATTTGTGGTAGTCTTTATAGATGATATTCTAATATACTCCAAAACCATGGAGGATCATGAGGAGCATTTAAAAACTGTACTAGAGACTTTGCGCAAGGAGAAGCTCTATGCAAAGTACAGAAAGTGTGAGTTCTTGTTGAAGGAGGTCTCATTCTTGGGCCATATCATCACAAGCAATGGGATATCTGTGGACCTCTCCAAAACAGATGCAATTGAGGGATGACCGAGGCTAACATCGGTAACAGATATCTGTAGCATCTTGGGGTTAGCTGGATATTATCAACGATTTGTGAGAAATTTCTCAAGATTGTCCAAACCTCTTACCAAGATAACTAAAAAGGGAGTAAAGCTTGTTTGGAGTGATAAATGAGAAGAAATATTCAAGGATTTGAAAAGGAGGCTTATCACTGCGCCCATGCTCACTTTACCCACAAGTGGGGAACTTTTTGTGGTATTCAGTGATGCTTCAAAGAAGGGCTTAGGATGTGTGCTGATGCAGAATGATAAAGTGATATCCTATGCCTCAAGGAAGTTGAAAATACATGAGAGAAACTATCCAACGCATTATCTGGAGTTGGCGGCGGTGATCTTTTCCTTGAAAATCTAGCGGCATTATCTCTATGGAGAGAAATGTGAGATATATACTGACCACAAGAGTCTTAAGTATATATTCACACAGAAAGAGCTTAATATGTGCCAGAGAAGATGGATAGAGCTCATCAAGGATTATGAATGTTCAATCCATTACCACCCTGGGAAAACGAAAAAGGTGGCAGATGCCCTAAGTAGAAAGGAACCATCAATTCTATCAATGATGAGAATTGAGAAGGATCCAATCTTCTTAGACTTGATGAAGATGGACGTGGGAATCATAAAGAAGGGAACATCATCAATCCTTTCACAAATGATTTCTCAACCATCTCTTTTGGAAAGGTTAAAGGATGCTCAAAAGGATGATGTCAGAATTCAGGAAAAAGTGGAAGCTATCAAAAAAGGGAAATCCTCAGAGTTTAATGTTAATGAAGAAGGAATTGTGACTTTTGGGAAAGGACTATGTGTTCCATCAAGTCCAGAGATGAAGAAGGAACTTTTGGATGATGCACATAGTTCAAATTTATCTATTCACCAAGGGAGCACAAAGATGTATCGAGATCTCCGAGAAAACTTTTGGGGGGATAATATAAAGAAGGAGATCGCTGAATATACATCAAAGTGCCTGGTGTGTCAGCAAGTGAAGGCAGAGAGGCAGACGTCTAAGGGGATGATGCAACCATTTCCCATACCAGAATGGAAATGGGAGAACATCACCATGGACTTTGTCAACGGAATTCCAAGGACATCCAAAGGCAACAATGCAATCTGGGTTGTTGTGGATCATCTTATAAAGACTGCACACTTCATTTCTATTCGGGAGGATTTCAATTTGGATCAACTGGAACAAATATATATCATGGAAGTGGTAAGGTTGCATGGAGTACCACTATCTATTGTGTCTGACCGAGATCCAAGATTCGCCTCTAAGTTTTGGAAGAGTCTTCAACATGCTCTGAATACTGAACTGAACTTCAGTATGACCAATCATCCTCAAACTGATGGCCAATCCAAGCGGACTATCCAAACCCTTGAGGATATGTTGAGAGCGTGCTCAATGGACTTTAAAGGAGGATGGGATCAACATCTTCCTCTAGTTGAGTTCTCTTATAATAACAGTTTCCACTCGAGCATCCAAATGGCACCATATGAAGCCCTATATGGGAAAAGGTGCAGAACACTGACATGTTCGGATGAGGTTGGTGAACGTAAGCTGCTTGGACCAGAAATGGTCGAAGAAATGGTGGAGAAGGTGAAAACCATTCAGCAACATATCAAGGCAGCCCAGAGTCGACAGAAGAGTTATGCAGATAGTCATCGACAAGACCTTGAGTTTAAATTTGTAGACATGGTGTTTCTACACATATCTCCATGGAATAAGGTCATGATTTTTGGAAAGAAAGGGAAGTTAAGTCCAAGGTACATCGGCCCCTTCAATATTCTTGATCGTGTTGGGGCGGTGCCTTATCGACTAGCGCTTCCACCTACCGTGGACAAGGTACATGATGTCTTTCATGTATCCCTCTTAAGAAATTACATACCAGACCCTTCACATGTACTCTCTTCGGATGTGGTACAATTGGAAGATGATCTTTCTTATGAGGAGAAACCAGTGAAGATCTTAGATCGTAGAGAAAAAGTTCTATGAAATAAGACAATGCCCCTCGTCAAGGTGTTGTGGAGAAACCACAAGTTTGAAGAAGCAACTTGGGAATTAGAGGATATGATGAAGCTGAGTTACCCACATTTGTTTTAGTGTGGGAAAAGGAAAATTTCGAGGGCGAAATTTCTTAAGGGGGAATATTGTACCGACCCAAAGTTTCATTAATGGAAATCCCTCTTGATCTAATTAAATGTCTCTTTAGGTTTATATAAAATTTCAACTTCTTTGGTTTTATGTTAAGAATTTTTACCATTTCTAATATAGCCGTTGAACAGTGATCACATGATTAGTATAAATATAGGACTTTAACAAATCCAATTTACTCAGACAAAGGAAGCGATGACCTCATCCAGTAGAATTAACCAATACGAAGCCCATTTGTCAGAGCTTGGAAAAGAGGTGACATCTTTGGGCTTCTCCCTTGACCAAGCCTAAGCTAAGCTTCATCATGTCAAGCTCGAACGTGACTGTCTACAGTAAAAGTGGAAGTTGATTAAAATTACCACTCGAGCGATGTTATCCGAGCCACCCCAAGAGTCTGTCACCATCACACACCTTAACCTTAGGTCTTATGCAGCTGTTTTAAGGGGTTATGTAACAAATAATTAGTACTATGTTCATGTACATTATTTTTGTATATAATAATGAATATAATTTTTAGTCATTTTGATACATTGTAAATAGTTTTTAAAGTACAAATGGTGTTTTTAGTTATTATATAATTAAGAAATAAATTTTACTAAATTAAGGTATTTTTGAATTAAATAATATTTTAATAAAATAATAATAATATTATTAAATTAATTTTTATTAAATATAAATGATCTTATAATTTTATGAATGCAATTAAAATTTTTATTAAGGTTTGAAAGCCATTTCTATCAAAACCCGTGAATTTTCGATAAATGTCGGTTTTTATTTTAAAAGTGAAAATTAACATATTTAGAAAATTATTTAGATAAAATAAATATTATTTCTGGAATCAGGATGTTGAAATTATCCAATGGTGAATGTTTCATAATTTTCTGAGACAATCAATTTTTTGGGTCAAAATTAAATACCGTTTAAATATATAATGTGTTTTATGACCTCATAATGACCCAATAGTGATGTAATAAAATACTATAATCTTTATTTTAGGCCAATATATGTTTTACCATTAAAATAATGTGATTTTGGGTTTGTTTGACTTACTTTTGAAAGCATTAATGGACCCCTCAAGACATATTCAACACTTTGCCTTTTTAAATTAATTTCCATGGGAGTGTGACTCACCTCCACATAAGCTACCTTATTATTTTAAGAAGTTAGGACTTTGACCTTATAAAATATTTTTTTCCTCTTCCCTTTTCCAAAAACCATGGGCAAAAACCATGGGATGGTTTGTGGTTTGGATTAATTTAATATATGGGGTCCCAAACCTAAATAATAAAGAATTCCCTCACCTTTCCTATATAAACCCACCCAAGATCCCACTTCCTCCTCACTCAAAGCCCTTGGAGTTCATCCAAACTCTGCCCTACTCTCTCTAGAATCCTCCCAAGGTGCCGCAATCTCCCAAGAAGCCTCTCACAAGCCTCTCTCTAGCCTTTGGAAGCACACTTCCAAGTAAGGATTTTTTCTTCCTTTCTCATTTTTGTCCAATTTTCTTTAAGTTGCTTTGCCCTTTTATTTTCAATTATGAATGTTGGGGTATGGTTTCACACCTCCCTAATACTTCTCTAATTATGTTTGAATTATGTGAGACCCCTTTCTCTCTCATTAAATGCCTCCCATGTACACCCGTTACTATGCTGAAATTCCGAAAGGAACTTCTCTCTCCTCTTTTACATTCAAGCAATACTTTTGTATCATGAATCTAAATTCCATTAGAATTGTTTGTACATGTATCTATATGACCTTATTACTTTATATTACATTTAAATATGATGAGGAACCCCTTTCTCTATAATCAACCATTTTTATGAATTCCTATGTCACGCTGTTACGCTGCCGAAATCGCACCGATTTTTTAAGCTAATGTCATTGTGTAGTGAATACCATACCCATTTATCCATCAAGGGTATTAAACTTTATGAACATTTACATATTGATTATAAAGTTTCATGTATGAATTCCATATTCCTTTATCGTGGAATAAATGATTATGATTTATGAATTCATGTTTTATGATCCATGTGGCACACTTATGCATGAAATGAAATGTTTAAGAAGGGTGCGCCCTTATAGCACTCCAATGCATTGGGTAAAGTATAGTATCATGATAAATCATGTTCAATGAGTGTTGACTCATGCTAATTTAAGTGAAATGAGGGTTTAATCATGCTTTATGTGCAATGAGGATTTACTCATGCTCTATGTGCAATGAGCCTTGGCTCATGCTAATTCCATGTTAAGTGTTGTTGCCACATTTCCATGTTATGATTATCATGCTTTATCATATCTTTATGTTCATGTTTCTTATATGATCTATTGATATTCCTATTGTCTAACATGTATTGTACTCCTCATGTTATTCTATTCGTACACCCTTACTGGGCTTTATAGCTCACCCTTTTCTTATGCATGTCCTCAGGTTATCCCATGCAATGCTAAGTACGAGGGAATGTAGTGGTCATGTAAAGGAATTTTTCAATAAAGATGTTGTATTTCATGTTTTATGTTTTTATGTAATGATACTAAGCCCCAAAGAAACTAAACCTCTCAATATTCTTTGTTGTATCAAGTGAAGTTTTATGTAATAAATCATGTTTAAGTTTGTAATAAAAGCAGGGTTGTCATACAACAATCACAACACATATGTCCACTTTGTCAACAAACACAATCACCTCAAAAATGCTTCAATGATGCCTTGAGGGATTTTTTCCCAACATTAATTTTCTTAAAGGACTAAGAATAGATGAAGTATGACCGAATATTTCATCAGGAAGTGCCAAGAATTATGGATTGTAAGATTGGGTAACACGACGTGTAGCCAGAGTACACACCATGTACCCAAGTGCGCTACATCTGGGAATATCACGAGATTCAAGAAATGCCAAACAGTAACTATACACGGTGTATTTATTATACACCATATGTATACTAGGATAGTCTAGTACATGGATTGTTAGATTACATGGTGTGTAACTAGAATACACATGGTGTAGTCTAAATAGTTTAACAGTGAAATTTACAAAAAACCATCTAAAAAAATACACGGTAAAAAACACATGAGATTGACAGGCTAGAGAAATAATGACATAAACTATGTATATCCAGCATACCTAACATGTGGTTCATCATTTCCCATGTCCGAAGTATATGACAATCCGTTCAGTTAGAAAAGAATACACATAGCTATAGGAACACAGAACATGTATCTGGTGTACATATTGTGTGGTCCCATGTCTAAAGAATATGCCAATTACTTCAGTAGATTGTGAAGATACACAAAAATGAAGATACACAATGCATATCTAGATTGTACATGCTCCGTAGTTCAGCTGAGGTACATACTGAAACCCCATGAATTTAACTTAGCTATACAAAAAATGTGGTACACGACATGTAGCTCGATAGTACATGTCGTGTAATCTCCAAATAAAATAATGAATTAAAATACATAAAATTTATAATTTCATCATTAAAACCATATTATATTGAATCGAACCTGACGTGTCTGAAAATTTAATAATTTTTTAAAATTATTTTAAATTCTCAATTAATTAACTGCAATCATCTATAAAATAGTGGGAGAATTAAAAAAAATTAATATTTATTATTTTATCTCATAGAATTTTTAAATATGAAAAGTTCTAATAATCTAATATTTTATAATTATATAAAAATTAAAATTTCATTATCCACATTATCTCTATGATCGGTATTAGAGAAAGACCATCTCCTCACTATTAGTAACATCCAAGAGTGTTATAGATGCCTTCAGGTTGTGTTGTTCCATGAATTTAAATCTTACATGCCTGAATCCTCACCACATGATCTACCTACAAAAGAGGTATGTGATAAAGAGTTCACTATCTATGAATAAATTTTAAAAAACAAAACCATTGTTCAATGTTTAATACTTTCATATATTTATATTGAACCCATGAATTCTCATGAATTCATGGATTATTATAGCATGCTCGAGCATCTTCTTGGTATTTTGAAGAGAGAGAAAGACAAGAATGGTATGAGATCTCCAAGGTGAAATTTCAGTGTAAGATTGGAGAGGGTGTTCCAGTAAGGCCTCATTAATTCAATCTCATTTTATACTTTGAAAATGTAGAGGTTATTGGTTGTAAACATCCTGATGAACTATACACCGATCCCATTCCTGAATCACTCCCTCAAAGCTTCTCTAACTTTGTTGTAAATTTTAATATGAACAATCTTGAAAAGTTTCTACCCGATCTACTTACTCTTCTTCACCAAGTTGATAAGGAGATGAAGTGTGAAAGAATTTTCATCCTTATAGAGAATAAACAAAAAGGCTAACAAAAGTTCTATAACCCCAATGCTTCTATGCAACTCCCTTAAAAAAATATAAAGATCAAGGGAAAACAAGGGAGTAGAATTCTATCTATTTATCATGTGGAAACTAGGGCCCCTAGAAGAAAAACTAAACCTAACCAAATATTTAAGGGTGAGACTTAGGTTTATTTATTATCTAGTAAAATTTATTTGTTTCTACAAATTGGTTATTAGATATAGTTTGTGGTTCTCACATTTTATTCAAATAAAGCAATAAAGTAGATTAAAAAAATTAACCTAGGGGAGGTAGATCAATAAGCATCCAACATAGGAAAACTTTATACAATGACTATTGAGGACTAATAATTCTTTTTTCCAACAAGAATGATATTGTTTTTGAAATATTTTCATTATTTTCTATCCATTACCAAAAAAATAATTTATGCACCCATACATGATACATATGGATTTATTTTTGAAATTTAGGAATAAATGTTTCTTCTTTTATAAAGATAACATTTTTGTGGTATGTTATATTTAAATAATGTTCTTTATGTGTTGGATTACACAAACCATATAATGGAAATTTATAATGAAACTACTTTACATGAATCACACCACACCCAACTATTGCATCACCTAATAGGTTATGTAAACAAAAAAATGACTAAATTAAACTAAGATGAATATTTAGATTCTTTTTAGCTAAAAAACTTGGTTTATGTCACACATGTTTATAAGGAAAAAAGAACAAATCCCCATTTAGTAGAAAAGATGAAAAGTCCAAAGGGATTCTTGAATTAGTTCACACCAATGTTTGTAGACCATTTCCTATTGAAACTAGGGTGGGTACTCATACTTTATAACTTTTACTAATAATTTTAGTAGATATGGATATGTCTACTTGATGAGGTAAAATTCAGATTCCTTTGAGAGATTCAAGGAATATTATAATTATGTTGAGAACCATTTTGGTGTGAAGATTAAGAAACTCTGCTCATACTGTGGTGGATAATATATTAATCTAGAACTCACTTATTATTTATGGGAGTTTGGATTCTATCTCAACTCACTCATCCTTATACAACTTAGTGGAATGGTTTTAGTGAATGGAGGAACCACACCTTATTAGAAATAGTGAAATCAATTATGATTAATGAAAGTATCCTATTATCCTTTTGTGGATACTCATTACAAATTGCAACAAAAATACAAAAACAAATACCAACCAAAGAGGTAGACATATCCCATTCCAATTTTGGAATAAAAATAAACACATGTTTTTATTCATTCATGTGTGGTGTTTTGAAGAGTTTTTAAGACCTCCTATAGTATAAAACATGCACCCTGATGCTAAAGTTTACCTTTATAGGATAACCCTAGGAAACTAGGGGTTATTACCTATACAACTCCTTAGAAAAAGGTAATAGTGTAAAAACATTCCATATTCCTTGAGATGGACCACATCTCTTATAGAGATAGTAGGAACAAGATATAATTCAATGAATTCTAGGATCAAGGTACAAAATATTGTGCATAGGAAAAAATTCCACAAAGCACCATGGAAGAAGAGGTTCTTGAGACACAAGTATTGCATAGGAGTAAAGATAGGTTAGAGAACTAGAATGGTATGGTTTTCTAGTCATAGATAATGGTGAATAATTATTAGTTCATAAAAATGACCCTCTAACCTACAAGTAAGAATTAGGTGTCATAGATGTTTCCTAGTGGAAAAGCGATGAATTCTGAAATGGATTCAATGTTCCAAAACCAAGTTTGGATTTTGGTAGATCCTACAGTAGATGTAAATTCTATTGGATATAAATGGGTATTCAAAAAAAAACTGGACACGGATGGACAAGTAAGTACTTATAAGGAATGATTGGCCACAAAAGTATTTAAAATGAATCAAGGCATAGACTACAGCGAATCCTTTTCACCAGTTTTAGTGATGAAATCCATTAGAATTTTACTTTCCATTGTGTCTTTCCATGAATTTGATATTTGGTAAATGGATGTCAAAATCAAATTCCTTAATGGGAAAATTTTGCAGTATTTCAAAATGACTCCACCCAAAGGGTTTTTTACTCAAAGGATTCCAACAAGGTATTTAATTTTCAAAGATCCATTTATGGGTTAAGGAAAGAATCCAGGTCATGGAACATTTAGTTTGATGAAGCCATAAGATAAATTTTTTTCATAAAGAACAAATATGAGCCTTGTATATATAAATGGTTTATTGGGAGTGTGGTTATTTTCTTAATAGTTTATATCGATGATAAATTAATTATTGGAAATGAAATACCATGATTATAGTCTGTTAAGGAATGGTTGAATAAAATCTTCTCAATAATGGAGTTAGGTGAAGTTGTATATATTACTAGGATTAAGATCCAGAGTGGTAGGTCTAAGAGACTTTTCAGCCTATGTAAAGGTACATATATTGACAAGATACTACAAAGATTTAGTATAGAAAAATATAATAGAATATTGTTTCCAATGTCACATGGTATTCATCTTTCCAAGAAAATTTTTCCTTAGACACATGAGGAATGAAAATTAATGATAAGTATTCCATATGTGTTAGTGACTTGGTTAGTTATGTATGCTATGCTATGTACTAGGCTTTATGTTTCTTACATCCGGAGTATAGTAGGAAGATATAAATATGACCCAGGTAACCCTCATTGGATAGAAGAAAAGACTATCTATAAGTATACAAGGAATATTATGGATATGCTTCTAGTCTCTAGAGGAAATGAGGAACTAGTCATTAGAGGATATTTAGATTCTTGTTTCCAAATAGATCAAGATGATCTGAATAAAAAAATAGGTTACATATTCACTTCAAACAGTAGTGTTGTGAGTTAGAAGAGCTCAAAGAAGGATATAGTGGAAGATTATATAGAATAGTATGAGTATATTGTGGCTTATAAGGCCACTAAAGAAACATTTGGGATAGAAAAGGAATCTGGTGCGGCCCGCACCTGGCTTCGGGTCTAGTAGGGTTTCGCCAGCTTTTGCTGACCAGTCAGCCCCTCCCCTACCTATGGGGGAGGGTAGCAATGGAATCACTTTTCCATCCTTTGATGGTGCTTCCCTTCGTTTTATCCCTTCACTAACCCGGGGGGTTATCCCTGATTTCTCAGGTATTTATTTTTTTCTGAAGGTTCCCGGTTTCGCTACTAGAGCCCCCTCGCTTCCGATTTCCCCCATAGAGTTTTAATAAGCTTATTATATGTATATCCTTAGCTTTCTTACTCATTTCTGTCAGTAGAGGCCTTCATTGGATGTTGTTGACATATTTTTCAACATTCAGTGGGGTCTTAAACAATGCAAAATGGTTGGTTTTCTTGACTCTTGGAAAATGATGATTCACTTCTCCTCTGATGAAGATCTAGCTCTTGCATGGTCCTGTGGCTCGCAATATGTAAAAAATTTCATTTATATATTCCTCGTTGGTCCTTTGACATTCTCTTGAATCCCAACCAAAAGACAACGTTGATTTGGGTTCATCCTCTAGGTTTTCTGATCTCTTTCCAAAATCCTTCCATCTTTCGGATGATAGGTAATCTTGTGGGATGATTTTTGGTTTTGGATATTAGGACCCAAAAGGTATGTAATCCCATATAACCCCAATTTTTTTTGAGGTAGATATTTATAAACCTCCTCTGGATTTTATCTGGATTGAAATTGAGGGAGAATACAGACTCAAACAGCCCGTTGTATATGAATTGTGGACCCATTATTGTTCCTCCTGCTACATCCAAGGGAATTCTACCAAGTAATGTGGTCTAAGTGGTACAATTTCAACTGGTTTGAATCCAATATATGTTTCTTCCTCATTACAAAAGAAGGATGTTACTGGGAAGGATATTGTGCTTGTAAAGGGTTATCCTCTTGAGTGTAACGAGTGTAATGAAGGTTCTCAAGTGTCTTATGCTGATGTAGTGAATTCAACGCACATTAGCTTGTGTGAAAAGTCGATGGAGGATAGACTTGAAAGGCCAAAGAATTTTTCTCATTATGATGTCCTGAGTGTGCTCAATGATCAGGCAGGGGATGTTCTGCCCAGCCATGACAAGAACCTTGTTAAAGGCCAATCCTGAAAGCTGTCCACTAAAATTACTAATGGAATTGGAAGTCAAAATAGATATGCAGGGATGGAAGATGAAGATCATACATCACTTGAAGGAGGAAGTCAAAATGAGATAGTCCGTGAAGGGAATCATCCCGTAGGAGACATGTTGGATGAGATAGAGACTGAGAAGGATTTGGAACTTGAAACTAGGTATTCTGAGAGAAAGGAAATGGAATTATCATAATAATATATTCATTCTTCAACAAATAAAGGGAAAACATCCTTGTTGATTCTGATGGTTTCATCAAGCAAGTAAGGAGATCGATGCCTAGGAAGGACTATTCAAACTTACCCAGTCCTCCAGTAATAATATTGTCTAGAAAAGGTTTCTTATTTTAGAAGAAACCATATGTTGCTGTTGATTCTATAAAGAAGCCATATATTCCCTCCTTTTCTCCTGAATCAAGTATGTCCGAGGGGCCAAAAGCCATGGGTACTCATGTTGACTTGGAATTTCCTGATGTAGGTGATAAAGAGGAGGTGGATAAAGAAAGCATCTAGAATATTATCCTTTATTATAATGAAGATATTCTCAAGGAGTCATTCCAGATCAATATCTCAGAGGAAGATTCCCATAGAATGTTTGAAAGACCACTGCGAGTGGATTTGAATGACAAACATAGTGCTTTTTTTTAATCGGATTTATTTATTTTATTGAAAGATAAGGGGAAAGGGGAAAGGTGAAGTATAAAACTCCAGGAGGCTTGAAGAAGTGGAGACCGAGAGAATCCCCAATAGCCACTTCCATTGCGCCTAAGGGGAGGTAGCCAAGGGAATTGAAGACCATAAGAGGAAAGGACTGGGAAGCACTAGAGGCCAAAAAGTCCACCAACTGGTTTCCCTCATGCCATGTATGAAGAAACTCAATGCCATTTGGGAGGAGAGCTCTGAACTTGCGGATAAGGTACGTGATGTGACAAGGAGGAGTGGTGTCACCCTTAAGATAACTCCAAATGATTTTAGAATTAGTCTCCACCATATTGAGGGTAATGATTATATAACTGTAGATTTCCAAGCCATAAAGAATATCCCTTGCCTCAGCCAACAAAGAATCACCATACCCATAATATGCACTGAACGCCAGGCACACCGAGCCAGCCCAGTTGTGAACCGTTCCACCTCCCCTGATGATCTATTGTACGCAAGAATTATTGGTATTATTTTAAATCCTTGAGGGGGGATCCATAGAACCAAAGCGCCATGTGGCATGGGACCATGGGGATCATATGAGTGCCTGCCAACCGAATAGCGATGCAGGGAGGTGGCTAGCTCCCAGTTTCCATGCAGACTTTCCAGCTCTGACACAAGAATCCTAGTTTTAATAACCAAGTTGTGGGAAGAAGGATGAGCGGTATTGGTCCTCACATAATTACGAGCCTACCAAATACACCAAAATCCCAAAACTAAATGGATAGAGAGGGTGACTTCCTCACGCTTATTTAAATCCCCTCTGAACCAACACTGAAAAAACTCATCATAAGAATTAGCTCCTGTAGAAAGATCCATGAACCCACCTAGGTCATTCCAGATGTGGACTGCCCATTCTCTATGAATGAAGAGGTAAAGCATGGACTCCTCAGAAGGAGCACGGTAGAATGTGCATATTTAGGCCATAGGAATACCTATCTCCTTGATCTCCATCTCCATGAGAATAGCCTTAGAGCGAGTTCTCCATAGTATAAAATTATACATGGTCGGGATATTATTGCACTAGAGAATCGATCCCCAGGTATCCGTAGTCGTCTATTAGAGCAAGGCCCTAATATATTCCTTGGTCAAAAATCTACCTAAAGGGGAGGCCGAGAAAATTCACCTATCATAGGATCCATCCAGACTGATTCTTTTAAATAAATCCACTTGAGTGTGGTTGAGGATATCGCTGATGAAAGAGGGGTGAGAGCTGGCCTCCCTAAAAGAAATGTCTGGAGCAGGGCAGCCTGGGAAACCGAGAAACCTAGTACCCCAATTGCACTCCCAAAGGTTGATGTCCCCCTGGACAAGAAGCCACTAAGAATGGTCCTGGAGGAACAGAATAGGCCTGAAAATAGAATTACACAATGAGGAAGGTTTCCTACCAGTCATCCTAAATCCATATCCACACTTCTTTCTAATGAAACAACTCCATAAATAGTTACCCTCAATCACATCCCAAGCTAGATTACCCTACAAAAGATACATAGAATCACCCAAGTTCCTTACATTGATACCCCCATGATCCACTGGTTTTTCTAACCTACTCCACGAGGCCCATCGGCATCTGCCCTCTCTGTGGGAATCCCATAGGAAGGAGTTCAGGAATTTATCCAATTGGATGATTGTTGAAATGTGGAATTTAAGGACAGAAAAAATGTGCCTTGGGATTGAGGACAACACACTATTGATGAGGGATATCCTCCCTCTAAATGATAGGAACTTGTTTTTCCAATTGTTAATACGGTTGATGATCCCGTTAATCATGTCCTTGAAGTGGTGAATCAGGATTCTTCTAGGATCAATTGGAGAACCCAAGTAAATAATGGGAAAATTTTTCCCCTAGATTCCAAGCAAAGATTCTATACTCCTCCTGCGCCTAACCGGGCAGTAAGAAGAGAGATAGACCACACTCTTCTCCTTATTGATAACATGGATACTACATTTAGAATATTCCTCTAGAAAATTAACAAATTTTTTTACCGAAGTGATCCTTCCATTGGTGAAAAACATAGAGTCATCTTCAAAGAGGAGATGAGAAATCCCATTGAAATGAGATCCACAATGAAAAGAACAAACCATGCCAGCCCGCATTGCCGAGGAGATAAATTTGCTAAGAGAATCCTGAGCCATAATGAAAAGATTTGGAGATAGAGGATCCCCCTATCTAAGACCTATTATGGATTTTCTGAACCCACATGGTCTTCTAGAGAAAATGATGCTGAACCACGACAAGATAAAGCAATGAAATAAGAGGTCAATAACGGTCTTGAAGAATCCCCTACACCTCATGATGTGAATAATTAATCTCCACTCCAGACAATCGTAGGCTTTGTCCATGTCACATTTGATAATCACATTCGAGCCAATCACCTTATTATTGATATCCCAAACTATCTCCTAGGTAGCCCCATCCATGCTTGAAATACAAATATCTATTTTGCAGATAAAAACATATTCTAAGTGGTTCATGTGATACCTAGTAGTAACAATCCCATCACACACTATTATGATAATATTTTAGTGGTTTCCATTCTTAAGGTGAATGGTCACATCAGTGGATGAATCATATAATTCATAATTATTATCTCATGAGTGATTTTTCTCAAGGAGGTGAAGTTGTAGTGAGTAGAATATCCATGGAAGACAACATGGTGAACCCCCTGACTAAAGCCTTAACTTAGCAAAAACATGATCATTATATAAAGTCTAGAAAATTTAAAGTCATAGGAGGTTTGATCTAGTCCAAGTGGGAGTTTTTAGAAGTTTTTGTTCTAGAAAAAACTATTTTAACTTTGGATTACATGTATATTTGAACGTTTAAATATTAATAAAAATTTCTTTTTACACATTGTTCATTGTTCCGTATGACTTTTATGTAATAATGTACTTATTTATATATATCACATGGATAAGGTCACATTAGTTTTCTTCTATCATGAGAACCTTGAATTTCCATGATTATATTCTTAAATATAGTTTTATGATAGGTAACCTATTATATATATTGTATGGCGCAAGTACATGTAAGCGAATGAGGTTTATTCTCATGAATTTCTCACTTGGTAATCTCTAAGATGGGAGATTATGATAACATATATTCTAGTAGGAATTCAAAATGTTTTAGTGTCATCAGATATTTCTATCCATGGATGTGTGTAGAGGTCCTTAGACTTTAATATTATCATTGATATATGTCATAACCCACATACTGAAATTTATTGACCAAAATCATCTCACTATATATTGGGGGGAAGTAGGGTATGTTGGGTACATCATGAATGACATGTTATTAATGTATAAGTAAAGTAAGGATTTTCCATTCAATATTTATTGACGTTTATATCTCATACCTTTAATTTAAATGGAACTGTTACATTAAATTCCATGTCCATAGTTTAGCAATGCATTTAATTATTATAGTAAAAGAAAGGCATAACAGGAACACCGTCTAATGACATGATTGTGAAACCTAATTGATTAGATATTGTGAAAAAGGAATTATATTAAAAAATTATCATTCTTATGTGTTTGTCGTTGTTATGATATTAAGTTCTTTATATCGGGTTCCTTGACCCATTGTGAGACAACAATCTCAAACTTTGGTTAAGGCTGCCTAATTCCGATGAGAAAGAATCCTAGAGGGTCACAAAATAAGTATTTTTTTGATCTCTATTAAATTATATTTTAATTTAATCAATGTAATAAATATTATTCTAATTCCCAAGGAATAATTGTTTTCATGTTTTATTGATTTCATAAATCAAATAAATATTTATTCACCGAATTGTGAATAAAATATATTAATTTTATCTATTGAATATTTAATAAATATTTATTCTTTGTATCGTGGACAAAATATTTATTTATGAATAAAAAATTTATTTATTAATAAAATATTTATTTAGGTTTTTAATAAATGCTGAGGAATTTTATAGGACCAAGGCCATGTACGATGATAAATATTAATTTACAAGTCATAAAAAAATAATTTTCACTATGCCAGTTTGGGAATTCCATGAAATAATAATATTACTAATAATACTAATAATAATATATGGAATGGGATTTGATAAATATTATTATATTATTTAAGGGCCGATACATAATTAAATAATATTTTAACCTAAAAACAAGCTCTATAAATATATAGTTATGTCTACTATATAGGGTTAATCATTAATTGAAAAATCAATAAATGATAATCATTGTGCACAACAGACTTCTCTATTAAATTAATACTCCCCTCTTCCTATCAAGAATGAGAGTTTCTAGAGAGATTCCTTCATGATTGAAGGAACTAGAAATAATCAAGGACAATGTAAGATGATTGATTCACCTTGATAGCACCCAAAAATGAATCAGCATTTCTCAGAGAATAAAAGAGCATGTGTGGATCACTGTTAGAGGGATTCTACACTTGGATCATTATAATGAAACTAAGGTAATCCAGAAAAGAGTTTTTATACAATAAACATCTACATCGAAGAAATATATTAAGATAATGTTATCATTTATTCAGATCATAATTAAATAAAATATATATTTAATTTGAAAATATCCTATATAAGTTTATATATTTTATCTATGTAAATATTCAGTGGAAAAATTTAGTTGGTGATGGAATTCATGTCATGTATAATGTTTGAATGATCCTTTAGATTAAAAAAACCATTATGGTTTAATACCCACCAAGGCACTTCATCTATGCAAAAAACCTACATTTATAGGATGATCTATCACAAGTGATATGACATTATTTTTATTTGATATATTTTAAATACCTATGATAAAATACATCATGATGTTCTCCCATTTCCATATAGGTATGGGTAATGGTTGGATCATCTATTTGGAATTTTTTATTTCTACATTATCTTGTTGAAATAACAAGAAATTTGATGCATATTCTATAATCTCCTTATTCATATTGTACCATAAATAAATCTCTTAGATATCTCTATACATCTTTGTTGTTCTTGGATTTATAGACAGTGTTGATAATTGAACACTATCCAATAGTTTCTTCTTTATATCAGGATCTAATGGAACCCATAGTC
This sequence comes from Viscum album, assembly GCA_963277665.1. Taxonomy (NCBI): domain Eukaryota; kingdom Viridiplantae; phylum Streptophyta; class Magnoliopsida; order Santalales; family Viscaceae; genus Viscum; species Viscum album. Next base: position 188,192,199 of record OY728159.1, read on the forward strand.
ATGTCCCAAATCTCAAAACTCCTTCTTCATCAATGTTGGACTCTAGGTCATTATCATTTTTTATGGAATTCCACTTATTGTTTATTTGAACAATATCCTTTTGAGATTTCTCAAGTTTCTCTAGAATGTATGGTTTAGTAATCATTTCAGTATGGTAAGATGATATTTCTTCCTTTATAATTCCCATGTCTTTCCTTTTCATGTCTATGAAGATTCGATCCTTCTCAATCCTAGTCGTGGTTAATATTTTAGGATCCTTTCAAATTAGAGAATCTATCAATTTACTTAGCTTAAAAATATGGTAATGAATTAAGTAGTCATAATATTTGATCATCTCTAACCATCTTCATTGGTTTATATTGGGATCCTTTTATGTGAATATATATTTTAGGATCTTATGATCTATAGATTTTTCACACTTCTCCCCATAGTGATAGTTCCTTCAAATCTTCAATGTGAAGATTTTTGCTGCCGGATCAAGATCATGTATTGGATAATTTTTCACATGAACCATAAAATACCTTGTAGAACAAAATATTAGTTTATCATTATATATATGTACACAACCTAATCCATTATTTTTTGCAACACTATTGATCACAAATCCGTCTCTACCTATGGTTAGTGTTAGTACATGTGATGTAATTAGCCTCATATTAAACTCCTTGAATATCTCTTAACATTAATTTGTTCATACAATATTTACTCCCTTTTGAGTTAACTTGGTTTGAGGGTTTGAAAAACATGAGAGGTTCTGCAAAAATCATCGATAATACCCAAGTAATTTAATGATACTAAAAATATATTTTATAGATGTTGTTATTGGCCTTTATTTGATTTAATTTGTTTTTAAAATATCCACAAATATTCCCTTACTTATAATAACATTCCCTAAGAATGCTACTTTATACATCTAAAACTCACATTTACTATACATTATATATAACTTCTCGTTCCTCAATTTCTTTAGAATAGTTCTCAAATGATCCTCATATTTTAATTTATTTTAAAACTATTTAAGGATATCATCTATATAAACCCAAAAACATTTGTTAAGTTAATCTATAAATATTCTATTCATTATGTCCATGAAAATTACTAGATAATATGTGAGTCTAAAGGGAATTACTAAAAAATCATCATGATTGTACCTTACACAAAAGGTAGTCGAAATATCATATTCCTTCACCTTTAATTGATGATATCCTAAATTATGGTCAACTTTAGAGATTTACTAGACCCATATTAATGGATTTAACAAGTAATCATCCACAATAAGGAATAATTATTATTTATTTTTATTTTTTTGAGTTAAGGATAATGAAATCATAAACACATTGACCTATACTTCTTATTGGAATAGAGGATTTGAGAACCTGATGGTGATGCACTTTATTATATAAAAACACTTTCTAGATTTTCTTATAGTTTATTATTCAGTTATTCTAGTTCAATAGGGGTCATTCTACATGGAGTCATGGATTTTATAAGAGTTCTAGGTATAAGTTCAATTGTTAAATCAACCACATGGTTAGGAGAAAGGCAAAAAAACTCTTTAGGGAATATATCTTAATATTTTTTTTCAAAATTTACATGTCTAAAAAGGTGATCCTCTCAATTTTCATTATCATTTGAGATATATATTATATCTCATAAGGTAATAATATCAATTATTGAGAAAATTTTTCCAAATGAGACTCATTATCCACCTTAAAATTTTATAGAATTAGTGGATGCTTTTGGATATGGAAAGTGATTTAATTCTCTTAGAATTTCATGTTGGAACAATATAAAAACTAACATTCTATGAGAAGTATAACATCAAATTCCACTAAAATGAGTATGACAAGGTTTTCTGATAAATTCATCTCATAGAAGTAAACTGAGGAAGAGTAATATACTTGAGATACAATAATTTCACAAATTGGTGTTTTCAATAATAACTCACACTCAATGTCTTATGGTGGTGTCTGAATAGTTCTATTAAACATTCATGATATGAAAGGGTGAATAAAAATAGAATCAAATATAAAAATAACTATTATTGAATGAATAACAAGTTTACATATCACCAATTCATTGTCCTAATACTCCATAGTAGTGGTGAAATAATAAGGCCACCCATGATCTCTTAGACTTGGAGGTTGATGTCAACGGGTGCCTTTAGAAACCCTTGGCTTAGAGAAATGACTTGTATAGTGTTCATATTCCTTAAAGTTGAAACATTGTACCATATATAGAGGTTTAAATAGAACCTTAATTTATACTATAATATCAGTTTTCTTCATTATCTCCTTTTTAAATTCATTATCTTGATGTACCTCACTTACACAATTGAAATATCTCCGTGTTCCCTTGATATAGTTTACCAGATGATTCTCCCCACACTAATGACATATAGGAAATTATATTTTATTCCCTCCATGTGATTTATCTAATGATTCACCAAATAAAACTCCATTATCTATTTTTGTCTCTAGCCCTATGATACCATTTAGAAATTCTAATATCCATATCAACTTTAAGGGAACATAAAACTATTTCATCATAGCTATTAAAGTCTCAAATTTCTAATTATTTTTAAATAGTCATATTTAGTTCACTAAAGAAGTAGTCAACCTTACATAAAGAGGAAATGAAAAAGTCATAGGTGTAACATTCAAGCCTTATAATGTTTGGTGCATAAGGCCCAATTGATTCATCCTCCACCTCCTAAAGTCAAATGAACCTACACTCTATTTTAAAATGGAGAGTGTGGGGAAATATTTATTGAAAATTATCTTCCTAAATCCCTCCCATTCGATGGATTCAATGTCTTCCTTGTGCTTTATATTATTGATCTGGGACAACCACTAGCCGATTTCTCCCTCTAAGTAATAAATGTATATTATGAATTTCTCTTAATAAAATAATTATAGAATAGATAAAATATTCTTGATGGAATTGATCCATTTTTTCATGATCAAGGGATCATAAGATCTATTAAATGTGGGTGGATTGGTTGTGAAAATGAATCAAAGACACATTTTTATCTCTTAGGATAAGGCATGCATTCCACATTGTCCATGTTAATAATTATAACTTGAGTTAGTTTTTTAAGTACCTTCATGAGGTTTTAAACTCACATTACCTTCATATGATGAATCTCATTATGGTAGTAATTACATTTCCTAGTTCATATGTTGTCATCATGATTACTCATATTTCCAACCATTTACAAAAATAAAGGAAAGTTAGAAATGAGAATACATAAATTAATAACTATAAAAAAGGAGAACTATGAACATATAAGAAATAACTCACAAATTATGTGTATACCCTTACTTATGAATATCTTAGTTTCAATATAGGTTATTTATGCTAATTTTCCAATTAGTCTCTCTAACCTAACCAATAATATATTACATCATCAAATTATATAGAAATATATTCAAATCCTTTACAATGGATAATAAAAATAATATAAATTAACCAAATCAGATCCCCAGGAGTGTCAAAATAGTGTGTATTTAGGATCACTTGTTGTGAATTGAGTTAAGATTGAGTTAATACCAAACCAACCTTTTTTGGTGTTATTACCCATAGATACATATGATCTAGAGTCTACATCCACTTGGAGTACTCATACAAGGATTTCATTGTTATGAAACCATACACACTTTACATTATGAAATTTTTGGATGTTTTCCTTTAATTAGACTATCTCTAGGGGTTTTTATGAATATTTTTTCATCATAATCTTAAAAAATAACTAACCCTTTCTCTTACACTAACTATTGTAACCCGAGTCTCATACTCATATTAGTACATGATCTTTTATATAAAATTCCATAAAACAATACGCATAAATATAGAGGTATAGTATCATTGGAAGATTATATAAATAACAAATAAACATCAATATAAACTATATAATCTTTATTTACAACTCTCTAATGTATTCTTGGATCCCATCTATCTTATAATACTGTTAGTATACCTTGGGGAAACACATAAAGAAAAGGTTTATAACATGATATCATAAGAGAGAAGAATCATATATAATTGAATAGTATAATAACATAGAGTGGATTATATCATATGAACATGACATTATATTAATTTGGAAACAAAATAAAACATGAAATCATAATTATAATCCAAGGCTCACTGAAAATATAACATAACACAATGTGCCAAGATAACTGCTTGTGCACCATACATAGTATCTCATGAGATGAAAAAATTACCCAATGTGTTGAAATGATATAAAGTTCTTGTCCCACCTATGAAATCAAAATATATACACATATATTTGTTCCAAATAAATAAATCCTACATAAGGAATTGTTATAAGAAAACCCTGAGAAAAGAAAATGGGTTACATAATCATATCTCAAAGTATAACATAAGGATATCTGATAATTATTCCAGAGAAAAGAAGGAATTAAATCATTTAGAACATTCATATTTGAGTAAAAATAATTTTAATGGATATGGATCTCAAGTAATGAAAAAATTAAAAGAAAGTAGCAGAGAAGTAAGTATAAAAATTAACCCCTTAATCATTTCTTTAAGAACCAAGAAAAAAAGATTTAAAGAAGATTAATGTATTGTGTTTTTATTAAAACTATAATTTAACAAAAATATATTTTACAAAATATATATATTATTTTTATAAATCATATAAGGGAACATACATTAAATTTATTCATGATAAGGAATACTTAATAGGAAATTTCATGTAATATGGGTGTTCTCTATAATACAAAACATTTTTACAAAACATACCTATATAGTTTTAATAAAATTATCATATTTTTTACTTATGTTGTCCACTTGAGGTTGTTCGGTCAATTTATCAATCACTTATTCAGTATATTGATCATAGAGAAATGTTTTGGGAAAATGTTTTGTATTATAAAAAACTATATAGGTATGTTTTATTTATCATTACATTATAAAAAAATTTATATAGTTTATTAGGTTTTCCAAAATAGATTCAAATTAATAAAGGTGTCTCAGTATGCTCATTTTTTTGAAGTTAAATTTACTAAGGCCATTTATTTTTGATATCTTTAATAGAATATAAAATTCTATCTTTAAAAAATATAGTTATGGAATAAATACCATTTTTATTCAGTAAATAACTTTTAAAATATGTCTATTTAGGACCAAAATAAGTTTTGTAGATACTCAATTACAAGAGGGTGGGGGGGGGGGGGTGAATTGTAAGTTTAAAAACTTTCACTTTTAATATTAAAGAAAATTTATTTAGAAAAGTTAATCAAAAACCATTCAAAAAACCCTCTAATATATTTAATAAATAGATTTGAAAGGCACAAATTCCAAATACAATGATATTATAAATAAATAAGTACACAAGTATACGTAAGTAATATTCTACCTTAAAGTGTATAGAATCTTGTATCTGGGTTACACCAAATAAGAAAGTATAAGAAACACTCTCTTAATGTTAAAAATAGCAGATTAAATAAAATTACATATAAAGAGTACAAATATTTTAACCCAAAGAGTAGGGAATCCAAAACACCAAGGATAAAGGTCCCTTGATTTATACTTTCAAAAATTCCGTCTTACCCACACTAGGGCAAGACCTCGATATGAAGATCTGTATCTTTCTTACTATCCCCAAAACCCTTGATCTATAAGGTGATTGACAAATCTATATTTCTTCAACATGGAAGCCCTAGATTAGGTAGGTAATCAGAACCTCTACCTTCCTAGCCTCAAAATCCCTCAATCGTAATCTGTAATAATCGGAATCACACTAAGAATTAAATATATTATCGAATATCTTAACTATGTTGAATAATCTTTTCACAACATAATTTATTCATAGATTTCAAACAAAGAAGATTTTTGGTAGAGCTCTCGTGTGTCTCAAAATAAAAAAGTTATGATCTTATCTAAATGACTGGGTATTTATAGGTGAGATCTCCAATGGTTGAGTTTTCCTCTAACAGTTATATTTTTCCTGAAATTTTAGAGGGACTTGGACATGTGACATTCATAACGATCATATTGTAAATGAAAAAATGACACCATTTAAATAATAGAAAATTGTCACAAGTAACATTATCTTTGGAATAATATATAAGAATATGAATGTATGAATCATTACATTAAGGAAATAGAGTAACTTTAAGAAAGAGATAAAATCAGATCCTTAAGAAAAAAGTAACTTTAAGAAAGTTGAAAATAGGTTTCTTTAGAAACATGGAAAAAATCATTTGATATTTTGAGGAATTCAGAATTCAAGAAACACGGAAAATCAGAATTGAGAAAGTGAATCAGATACAAAATTTTGATCAATTTAGTATCAATTAAATGCAGTGGTTCAAAATATAAGAAACACAATAGATCCTAAATTTTGAGCGATTTGGAAACCAAGTAACATAGTGATTCAGAGTCTAAGAATTACAACGGATCAAAAAAATTGAGCGATTCATAATCTAAGAAACATTGATTCTAATTATATGTACATGTATCCTATTTTTCATTTGAATATAGAATCTAATTGTCCTTTATGAAAACCATGTTATAATTTGCTGGAAAGTATAAAAAAAGATATTTTTGAATATAATTATAACAAAAATAATGTCTTAAAGAAATAAATATATGTCTAACAAACATAAAGTTTCTTAAAGAAAGAAATATCATTAAGGAAAAGGTGTTTGTGATTTCCCAAACATAAAGGTATGAACAATTTATAAGGAAACTTTTGACTCAACAATCTCCCCCTTTTTGGAAAGTACAAACAATGTTTTCAAAAAAAGAATATTTATAATGAAATGTATTTATTTTAAATTGAAATAAATAATTATCTCCCCCTGAGTTTATGATTTACAGTGAATACGACTAACTCCCCCTTAGGTTAAGGAATCCCCCTAAGGATTGTGTTGTTGTATTTATAAAATTTTCAGCTTTTCTTAACGAAACAACTCCCCATTTTCTTAAGGATGCCTTATTTAAGTATTATAACACTTAAGTAGAGATTATGTTCCTTAGATTTATATTATTTTTATAAAATATTCTCCATTATCCCCACTTTTTGATTTTCAAAATAAATATAGGGAAGTATAAGGTACCTGAAAAAAGTTAGGAAGCATACCATTCAAAATAATGGATAATAGAATTTAAAAATGAAAAGGTTTTTATAAAAAAATATATCATATTATAAGAACAATTAATCCTTATTTGACACAAGTATCTTGACTATGTATTTCAGAATCTATAACCCCTTATGGTCATCATGGAAGTTTTCTACAAGAACTTATTTCTCTTTATTCTTCTTATCAAGATTCTAAATCTTATGTTGACAGATTTGAATCTTCTCTTTCTATGACTTAAACATTTCTTCCTGAGAGTTGAGTTTCTCTACCGACTCATCTCTTCTTTTCTTTAACCTTTTTATCTCAAGACCAAAGAAGTTCATTTTTCTATTTAGGTCTTTATCTTCTTGTATTTGGATTCCTTGTTCCTCCATCAACTTCTCAAAAAATCAACTAGAAATAAATTTCCTTAAGGATTTTGATTCTTTGAAGGCTCCCTCAACCGTATCGAACATGATAACAAAAAAAATTAATATCACTATTGACTTGATTTGACCACTTTGTTATTTCCTTACAAGAACTTATATGGGAATTGAAATTCAGAAAAAAAAATATTTGAATTCTGATTCCAGCTTTATTAATTTCTTCATGAATAGTTTTAAGTATTTTAACTTATAATTTAATTACTCTTGAATAAGTTGGAATCTTGACTCGATGTTGGTAAAGTAAGGAATGGACTCAACCAACTTCTTTAAGGACTACATGATAAAGTCTCCTCCTAAGGAGGAGGAAGATATTTTTTATTCTGAACCATTATTCTTGATATACCAACATCTAGTATTTTACTTTCTATTTCTTAGAGTTCAAATTTTTAGACTTCTAAGATTCTTGTCTTTGATCAGGAATTTGAACAATCATTTCATCATTATCATCAATATCAACATCTTTAATACCAACATCATCTTGGCCAACATAATTTCTTTATCAACAACATCATCATCAAATGGAATTATATTTAATTTGGTTTTAAAAACATTATATTCTTGATAAATATATTTCTGAACTGATTCAATCTTAGAATATGAGGCTTGAGAGGTTCTTATTAATAACTTATCTGATTGAATTTTCTTCCATGATTCTTCAATATTTCGAATCTCATCTTCACATTTTTTTTCTTCACTTTACTCTTATAATTCTTCTTATTATTTTTCTTTGTGATTTTTTTCTTGAATAGATGGAGATGAAATTTGGCCAACTTCTTTTCCCTTTTCTGAAGGAGTTACCTCTATTTTCATTTTTTTGAGAAGTTTGAGGAAGTTCTGTTTCTTGGATAAATGATTCCAAAACATGAACCTGTTCTGAAGCTCTTTCTGTATCTTTTAACAAACCTTGAATTAATTATTCTTTAGAAAGATTATTCTTAAGATTCTTATCTTTAGCCTACCTCTCAAGTTCTTGAGTATCTTGAAATTTCAAATCCTTATCTTTATCCGAATCTAAACCAAACACTAGTTCTCCTTGTTTCTATTTCTATTTTAGTTTTCTCTATCTTGCTACAGCTTTATCAAAGCAAGTATTTGGTTTCTTGGAATTTAGAGGTTCATATTATTGAGCTAGTTCTAGTTCCTAAACTTTTCTTTTCTTTGATTCAAACTTTTAACTGTCTCTAATTTGGGATACCGTTCTAGTAAGATTAAAAAATTCACACATCTTATCACTGAAATCATATTTCATTATCTCCAGTGTGTCATCACTTAAAAAAAGAATCTTAAACATCTTGGTATTTTACTTCTAAGTAATATTTTATAAGTATATGTATTTCACTATAAAATTTGAAAATATTGCTGGAAACACAAGGATTTGTGACTTGATAGACTCATCCTTTATTTTTCTAATTATAAGAAAGACAAACTTGACCATGTTAATCTTAATTATATTGACAAGAAAGTCCACTATGAAGATTCATGTGATTTTACATGTATCCTTATCTCTTTTCTTCGGTATAAAAATTCCTTGTAACTGTAAGGCGATATCCTATAGTTGACTGATAGATTAGAAATCTTGGATGACTTAACTTCCTAAAGCCCTATGGATTTAATTTCCTTGAATCTGTCAAAATATCCTTTAAAATATAGCCTCTTATAGGAAGGTTAATATATTTCTCCATCATAAGGTATATCAATAATGTCAGCATCTTTATTATAAGTTATTGAATAAGTCTTCCAATAGGAATTGAACTGAACATTTTCCTTACCACCTTCTATAGATAATTTAACTATAAAATAAAATTCAATTACCAAGTCTACATATACAAGATATTTCTCTCACTTATCCTTCACAATACATACATTTTCTCATTCTTCGAACTTGATGATCTTCCTTATCAAGGAGTCATACTTATGGATGAAATTTTGATCGACTAACCTCTCTATGAAGATCATCCAATCTTCAATATATTTTTAAGAAGGTATTGAGGATTGAGAAGATATCTCCAAAGACATTTGGAAATTTAAAGAAGATGAATGAAAGCTGAAAAATGTCTTTGAAGGGAAATATAACTTCAGTGAGAATTCTGAGGAATTTGATGTGGGGCACGGAGGGGGTACCTCCTTTATATAGGTGTCATGGTGATAGTTTAACTTCCAAGAAAGATCAAATAGTAGACATTTATTTGATCTGATCCAACAATTGTGATTGAGCCAAATAATATTTATAGGTTCTGATATTTTTAGGTTTACAGAAATAAAATGGATTTAAGTAAAGGTGAATCTATTGAGGTTTTTCTTAATATAGATTAAAAATTACAACAAATAGAAGTGTAAGATAAAAAATAATAAGTAAGAAATTTTACCTTTTGTATTTTTTAGATTATTTTTTAGTGTTTGAAAACATTCTTCTTAGACATCTTAGATTATGAAATGATTTTTTAGAGTTAAAAAACTTTTATTAGGTTCAAAAACATTATTAGGTTCCAAAAACTTTATTAGGTTCCAATTTTTTTTTTAAGTTCTTACAAATTTATTAGGTTCTAAAAACATTATTAGGTTCTGAAAACTTTATTAGGTTCTGAAAAATTTATTAGGGTCTGAAAACATTATTAGGCTCAAAAAACATTATTAGGTTCTGAAATATTTATTAGTTTTTGAAAATTTTAGATAAGGAAAATAAATGTAATCCCCCTATGAAAAGTATTATCTTAATGTCTTAATATGGTTTAAAAAAAGTAGATATGAATGATTACCTTACTGTTACCATTCCTAACTTTTTTTAATTTATTTAAATATATCATAAGGTAATGATTTTGTAAAAATATCAGCAAGTTATTCTTTCATTATAATAAATTGTAAAATAGTATATCCATTAATTATTAAGGCCTTTTAAAAATAAAAGATTTGAAATTATGTCTTTTCCAAGAAGAAAAATATTACCCATACCAATAATTTCTTCGTGAGAATTATCTCTAAAACTGAATCTTACACCATTCATCTTAATTATATATTCAAAGAAGTTTTTGTTACCAGTCATATTCTGGGAACATCCGCTATCCATGTACTATATATTGTTGTTGTTACATCCTTTATTTTCCTGAAAATAAAATAATTATATTTTCAAAATCCAAACCTTCCTGGATCCAAAACTTCTAGAAAGTAAAATATTAGGAATCTACATTTTCTTAGAAAAGTGGGATTTATGAAAACTTAAGGATTGAGTTTTATTCAAAGAAAAAATATTCTTCCAATGTCCACCACTTTGACACTTCATTCAAAAAGGGGCACTTTGAGAAACAAAATAATTGGGACTGAAAAATGGTTTTGAGTGAGAATAACCAAATACATTGATATTACTAAGAGGATGAATTTGTGAATACATCTTATCAAAATTCACATTTATCGAATTAAAGTTTGATACAAGTCTCTTTAATGAAAATATTTCAGATTTTCGTCTGAAGAATAAATTCTTATCCTCATAGTCATTAGTCTTAGAATTAGAGTTTTTCCCTAAAATATTTTTCTTAAAGATAAAATTATCAAGATATTTATAAAGTTTATACTTTTTAGAATTAAATTACTCATGGTTTTTTGAAATAGTAACAATTTCAAAATACTTTTCATTAAGATCTTTAGAATGATCTGATACTTATTTTGTTAAAATAACAATTCTAGATTTTTCCTTGTCAAGTTTCTTTTTAATATTACTATTTTCATTTTCATGCAACATGGAAAACCAAGATACTTATTTAAAAGAATGTAAAGAATTATCTTATGATGAGGAAGATTCTTCATCTGAAGATTGATAATCATTCACATCAGGATAATTAGAACTTAACGATATATTGGATAATGATTCAATAATGTGTACCTTATTCATGAAACATTGGTTTTCAATAGGTATTATGGTGATAATACCAATATTCTTCTATTTAGAAGATTCATAAGATGAGTCTCTACCACTATCACTTCAAATTTCATTTTCTTTCAAGGCAATTTTTCTCTTAGACTTATAATATCTTCTCTGATTCCTTTTAGATTGTCTGTCTTTCTTGTCCTTTCTTTCCTGTTTTAGAAAATTGGGGTTAATATGTCCATCTTTCTTGCATTAATAACTTGTAACTTCTGAATCATTCTTATATTTCCCATTTTCTTCTTATATATATACTGAAAATCCATCTTTCCAATAATATTGTTCATCATTTGAGAAAGATTGTATAATTCACTTTCTAATTGATCTGTATCACTTTAATCTGATTGTACAACAACTTTCTTAGAATTTTTTTGTCTTAGCAACTTTCTCAGGATTTTTAGATCTCATCTAATTTTAAGTGGTTGTAAAAGCAACACTACCATTATTCTTATTTATATTCTCAGTGTCTCTCTTCAATCTATTTTCATGTTGTAAGATATTTCCTAATAATTTATTCAAAGTAATAGTTGTAACTTTTCTTAACTCATCAATATTGGTTCTTTTTTATTCCCACTCATTAAGCATGATATCTGTAATCTTTTCAACAAACATCTCATCATATAGACCTTTTTATTCCATTTAATGTATAATATTCAAAATATTCATGAATCTTTGTTTAACATTAACTATAGGTTCTTCATAAGAAAAAAATCCATGATAATATTATCTAAGAATAACTCTTCTAGTTTCTATAACTTTTGATGTACCGAAATGTGTAACTTCAAGTTTTTTCCAAATACAATTTTCTACTTCAAAAGAATATATCTGGCTATATATGATCCTTTTCATTGAAAAAAGAATAGTATTTCTTACCTTATAATTCAATTTATATTCTTTTTTCTGTTGGTTTTGAGAATAATCTGACTTCTTTGTCTGGTATCTTGTAATCTCCAATGAGCATCACAAAATTGTCTACTCTAGTGTTAATAACAAATGTCTTAATTTGATCTCTCCAGTACTCATAATCATTACCATAAAAAATAAGTGGTCTTAATGGATTTATATTATCAATAGATCCAAAATTTATTCTTTCCATTTTTTTAAAAAAATATTTTTCCACTCCACACATCAGTGTAGTATGTATTTATAAATAAAGAGTTTATAAAAATAAAAACATGAAGAAGTAAACACAGTGTAAGTAAAATAAAAAATGAAAATATTCCTATGATACTAAGTATATGTATAATTATCTAAAATACCTACTTTGATACCAATTGCAAGATCGAAATATGAGATGTAGCTACTCAATTATAAGAGGGGGTGGGTGAATTGTATGTTTAAAAACTTCTATTTTTAATCTTAATGAATCTTTGTTTAACAATGTTAAACAGAAACCATTCACAAAACTCTATATTATCTTCAACAAGGAGATTATAAGTGCCCAAAGTAGAAATACAAAGATAATATAAAGAAATAAAAAAACATGTATACTTAAGTAATATTATACCTTAAAGATGATAGAATCTTGTATTAGGGTTACAATAAATAAGAAAGTATAAGAAACACTCTCTTAATGTTACACATAACAGTGGATATAAAAGTACATGTAAAGAGTAAAAATATTTTAACCCAAAGAGTAGGGTATCCAAAACACCTTGGATAAAGATCCCTTGATTTATACTTTCAAGAAATTCTGTCTTACCCACACCAGGGTAAGCCCTAGATTCAAATATTAGTATCTGTCTTACTATCCCCGCAACCCCTCGATCTATAAAGTGATCGAAACCTCTATATTACTTAAACTTGAAAGCCTTTAATTAAGAAGTTAATCAGACCCTTAGTCTTCCTAGATAGAGAATCCCTTGATCATAATCAACAAAAATCAAAATCACACTAAACATAACAAATCTTTTTGAAGATCTTAAGTATGTTGAACAAGCTGTTCACAACTTAATTTCTTCAGAGCTTTTTCACACATGATTTTTTTTAATATCTCTCATGTTTCTCAAAATACAAAAGTTATGAGATCATACAAATGAATGAGTATTTATAAGTGATATCTCCAATAGTCAAAAATATGTTTCTTAAGAAATATGAAAGAATCATTTGGTATTTTGAGGAATTCAGAATTCAAGAAACATGGAAAATCAGAATTGTGAAAGTGAACAAGATAAATTTTTTTGAGCAATTTAGTATCTATGAAATGTGGTGTTTCAGAATCTAAGAAATATAACAAATCCAAAAATTTAAGTGATTGAAAATCTAAGAAACATGGTGATTTGGAATCTAAGAAACCTACTGGATCCAAAAATTTGATCAATTCGTAATCTAAGAAACAACAATTCTTATTATATGTACATGTATCCTTTATTTAATTTGAATATAGAATCTATTTGGTCTTGATGAAAACTATATTAGACTTAGTTAGAAAGTATAACAGAAGATATTTTTGAATATAAGTCTAACAAACAAAAATTTTCTTAAAGAAAGAAATATAATTCTAAAAAACATAAAGTTTCTTAAAGAAAGAAATATCATTAAGGAAAAGGTGTTTGTGATTTCAAAAACATAAAGGTATGATAAAGTAATAAGGAAATTTTTGACTCAACATTACATGTATAGTGGAATTTAAAATAAAAGACATCTTCCATGGAGGTGGTAAACCGACCATAATATGGGTGATGATTTCAATTTAGAATTAAATATAGAGAGAGAAATATAATTGATAGTTAATTGATATAATAATATTTCAATATTAATATGATATTGATATCATTATATAATCATGGTTTGAAGAGGTTTAGAGGAGGTATAAGAAGTAATCTTGAAAGAAATCAGTTAACAATTAGATCTTCATTAGATATCCTCCTTTAAAACACTACTTAAAACTTATTAAATTTTATTTTTAGTGAGACCAGAACCTCTAAGACATGAGAATTTTTTTAGAGGGATATTTATAGATTTTGGGTGAGATAAGGGGAATAGAATGTTTGGAGAAATGGGGAGGTATTTATAATGGGAAGAGATGAGTGTTTTAGATTAAAATATTATATCTTCAAATAGTGACCAATCCTATGAATTAATAGTAAGGGGCATATGAATGAAAAATAAAGTGGATAATAAAATATTTATCTAAATTATAGATATATAAACAATTAATTGATAATATATAATAAAATATAGTACTTATAACGTATTTTACTTTTCATATTTATGTTTTAATTTTTTATGAAAAATAAAAAAATATCATCCTAACCAAATTTCAACAGGTTGATTCAGTAAATGGAATATATTTTATCAAAAAATTATGAATATGGAAAATTTAGTTTTTAAATTAATAAGCTAATTTATTGAAAAATATTGATTCTTATGACACGATCAGAATTTAAACCCTTAGAAAAATTAATTATGAGTTCATAAAATTATGCTATATTTTTTTAAATTTTTAATGAATTAATGTTTTAATTGAATTCGAATTTTATTTAAAATTTTTAGATTTATAATAAGATTAAATTTTCTTGAAATTAAAACATATATGTTCAATCAAAAATACATTTAGGATTTCTCTATGTCAAATATTTATTTTATCATATTTGTCCCTTTTATTTAATATAAATTCCTTCCATTTTTATTAAGATGCTCGAATATGCAATCTATTTTATCAAATTCTACTTTTAATTTTGCACAATAAAAAAGTCGTTTTGGAGTAAACACAATTTCATTTCTAAAATAATTTAAAATTTAATTCCACCTAACCCCAAGATACATAACCCCTGTCACACTGGAATAATCCCAAAGGGTATGGTGTGCAATTTTGGTACTTTTAGGGGGTGGTTTGACCAACATTGATATGGTGGTGATTTCAACTAACTTAAACTCTTGACATAGATGGTTCCTATAGTGCCTCAATTATTGAAGTTCTTCTTAGGATTTGTCCTGGGATAACCCTAGTGATACTAATCCCTTCCTAATATTTGATAAATGAACATCACAAGGGATTGTCCTACAAGTTGAGACTATGGTTTCTCACTTACACATCAATTAAATCTCATCATTAAACTTAATATAAAAAATTATAATGATCCATTTTTAATGGATATATCACTAATAGTTAGAACTCCCAAATATCATAATACCCAATAATCGTAATGCACAATGGTCATCATTACCGATGTTCATATTATGTGAACATTTAAAATTACAATAAATTCATCTAAATCAATCCCCTAAAGTATACTTCTCATTATTATTTATTTTAATATGTCAATTCTATGGATTTTTTTCACTATTACCATTAAAACTATGATGTTGATTAGGTAATATGAACAAGGTTACATCTAAGTTTTACTTTTTTTTTGAATATTCTATTATTAGTTATAACATCCTTAACAATTCTAATCTTCAATATCATTTGTAATAAAATATACTTATTCATTATTAGAAATATTTATATTTTATTGGTTTTTATTATGAATTTAATGTATTTTTTACTATAATAAATTAATATTTATGAAACATATGTTTATTAAAATGGAAAATTCCATATATAAATGTTTGGTCTATTACAAAGGCTATCAAGTCTTTGATGATGCATTTGGAGTCTAATTTTTTCCCTACTAAGAATTATCGATATGTATTCTTATGGATGAAGATCATGATTGGTATGAGAAGAGGTTATATATAATGTATACAAGAGATAGTATCCAAATATCATGAGTAGAATATGAAATAATTTTTGAATACTATACACCATATAGGTTTGAACATAAAAAATGATGTCTATAGCAACAAGTGTTAGCGTTGCCTTTAAATATAATAATAAAACAACAACTCATAGTGGCATGAAAATTATAGTTTATTATGACTCAAGAAAACACTCATAATAAAATTAGATTACCCCTTTAAATGTCAACAACATACTAGTACCATGGTATGGAAATGAGTGGGTGTCTTCATATACTTATGACATGTTTTCTCAGAATTATTTTATGGTGAGTAGGGTCTTAGATTCAAAAAAGGGAAAAGGGACAACCTGAAGTATTGAAATATGGAAACCATATCTGAATAATATAATTATATGAAGAAAATGTACATATAGGCTTCTTTATATCTCACAATTTAATAACTAATGCAGACAAATCCTGTAGTGAGGCGATAAAGCTGGATGCTATGAAATGATGCCTCAAATAAAGATTGGGGGATGCCAAAACAATTTATAATGAAGAATCCTAAAAAATTTCTATAATGGTAGGAGAGACTCTAATTTTCTCTTGAAATTATTTATATATTGAATATTTATATTTTTAGGGTATTTGGCCAGTTACTGATAGAATTGAATACCCATGGTTTTCAATTCAAAGTAGTGTATAAATCCCATGAATAGGGTATTTGAAAGACCATTAAAACATAAACCTTTAAAATAATCATATGGAGGTTGGTTTATACATAAAGTATCAATAAATTATAATACATACCATTATCCATAGCTTCATGATCATAATATTAATATAATAGATGTTAGACGACAACAACTTCAAAGGGCTGATCAAAAAATTAGTTGATGAAGAGTGGAATGATATTTTCAACCATGAATTTGTAAGTAAATGATTATATAAGAAGATTTTATTTAATCTTAATTTGATAATGATATACCCAACTTAATTACTCTTCTAGAGGGAGGATGTTGTGAAAGCACCAATAAAGCCTTGTCAAGATACCAAGGGACGAACTCCAATAGGCGGTGTAGTAGGGTCAATGACTCCAGTGGAAGAGGAGTCATCAAAAGTTCATAGAATGATGTTTTAGGTTAAGGGAAATGATCTATTTTATACCTTATTTTTTTTGGGACCATCTAACTAAGATATGAGACTAAAAATCCCACCATCTCTGATCTAGAACTCATAAAGATCCCATATACTATCCACATAGATTTATTCAAGTTAAAGAGGCTTCTATTAAAAATTTACTATTACTTTATCATTTGGACAATAATATTGCATCCCTTTAATTATAAAGTCTTACTTATCATAAATGGAACATTTTTGGAAAGATTTAAAAATGAGGTAGTGGAATGAGTTCCAGTAGGTGATGGATGTTGGTACTAAGTGTGTAGAAAAAACATAAATGTAAGAAAATTTATTTTTTTACATCATATGGATGTTGTAATTATATGTTCAGAATAGAAGAACCACATTATCAACCTATGGATCTCATGTAATGTAAATAAATATGAAAAATATAATTGAATATATACCTTATTCTATTATTATTTGTGGGTGTATTCTACTCATTAAAGATGATCATTGCTCAAAGGAACTAAAGGGAGAACACTTAAAGATCATCTACACACAATTTTAAAAACTTATTAGTATGCTGATATTTGAAATCTAGGTGAAGCTCAGAGAATCAATGTGGATTTTGACATCCTCACAATCATGGTAGATTTGTTTCTTTTATATGGGTTGGAGTTCATGGATTAAGGTGCTCAAATATCCTCTTTCTCACTCTATTACTTGGTATAATATATTGGAATGCTCTATATTTCATGGGTGTAATGGTTTACTCACATGTGGGAATATTTTAGTTAATATAGAAATGTTAAAATTATTAAAAATTTCATATTGTCCCTTTAATAACTTTAACCTTATAAATATGTCCCTAAATAATACTTATGACCTAACAAACATGTAAAAAGTTTCATAAATAGTTATCACTTAATTGCGACATAAACATTATCTTATTTGATAAAATAATCATTTTAACATGAATAGTCTCTCCTATAAATATTTAAAAAACCTTAAATTATGAATATTAATTCATAAAAATAATTCTTGTAATCACTTAATAACTAGTAAATACATTGAGTTAATAAATTCAGTACTTATTTTTCTAAAGTTGAATAATATTGAATTTATTTATTTCTTGTGATAATTCAAAATCAAGCATTAATTGACTCCCATCACAGGGCCCACCACATATTAAACTCAAATTCATTAGAATTGGGTAAAATTTTGAAAACACTTTGTGTGTGACCCTATAAGACCTTATCTATATAGTAGTGGGTGTCACTCACATACCAGGAGTGGTATCTAGTAACCCATCAAGGCCTATAAGAAGATAAAGTTTACTCATAGCAATTACAGCCTCCTACGGACATGCACTACATAATATAATCTATTTTTCTCATTATTTATTATAAAATAGGGTTGATACATTCTATTATCATACTTGAAATCATTAATTATTCTTTTATCTTTACTAGGACTGATATATCTCTTCATATATGAAGGTGCAAAATCCATTCTTGATCATTCAATCAACTCCATACCACCAATAATGCACCCAAATCAAGATACCTCACCACAAACATAAATTTCATGGTTTTTAACTTGGCTAAAATTACACAATTAAGTGATACACATTGATAATGAGATCAATTCAAGAGAATAATACACATGCTCCTAAAACAGAACATCCAATTACATTGGATTGTTCTGATCACTACCTATACAATTCTCCTAGATTATTTTAATATTTTCCTTCCATAATGTATGTATTGGAAATATTATGTCTAGTTCATGGAGTGTAACATGTGATACATCCTTTAAAAGAGAGTATGGAGATCTACTCACCATATTAATCTAATCTGATATCTTAAACAAGTCATTTTAGAGATATTTATGCCATCTGATCTAGAAACAATTCCATCTTGAATTATTCATACCTATATTTTTATATACCTTGTTAGTATATATACATTGAATTATTCCAAGAAACCCATAGAGATACCTTAGTGAATATTTTTCCTTAGAACATGGGTCACTACTTAAATTTATTGTTTAGACATATTATTTCAACCTAGTCTTAAATAATTGCAAGGCTAAAAAATATTTTCCATATGTTATCAACATATTCTCTTTAGAAAACAATGAAACTACCAAAAACATATTATAGACACATTTTAATATAATTATTCCATGATATAATTCCTACCATGATCCATAATTGGGTCTTTGCATAATTTATATTATAATCATGATAATTGACTAATAGAAATTTGAATTCAAATAGATTTCAGAAATCTCTATTGGTGAAAAGTTTTTGATATAATCAGAAATTTTAATGATCTTAAGCCTTAAAAAACCAATATTAATTAATTTGTAATCTATTTACCAAATATATTAAGACATCCCTTGAATACCAATTTTGGTCCATTGGGAATTACATCATCCAGATATATTACCATAATATAGAGTTAATTTTGATATATGGAATCTATTTTATGAATTCATATACACTTATGATTTTAACATATATTCCATTTAATACTTCCACATAGTATAAATATTCATCATTATTAACATATAAATTACATAACTCAATCATTATAAAGACACTTCACTTTGGTTTTAAATTTTTAACATAGTAATTATCTCTGGAACATTCCCTTTCCACGAGATATTGTGTAACTTGTATATATACCAACTAATTATGCATCCTGAGAGTTGACCATACCCAAGTTTATCTTGATCCCTATATATCAAATAGAGATGCTCAGACTCTTATATAAATGTATTCTTTCACCTTACTATAACCTTAATATATTATGAATTTATCTAATATCCTATGAATACTTTATGATAATTAACTAAGATTCACTTTGTATTTTTCTTGATTTAAGTTATTTTATTGACCCATAATTGATAAAATCATTGCATATAAACACATTAATTATTACACAATGGATTTAATTTATATTATATCCCATATGATATCCATTTTCCATTAAAATTGGTATATATAGGGTTGACACTACTGTTTGTGAATCATATCTTGAAAGGATAATGGAAGAATTTGTAAATATTATAAGACTCATTGTCAATACATATTTTAATAATATCATGGATATGATGTGTATGTGGAATTCTAATTTTAGGAATAAATCCACTCTAAATTTTAATGGTTGATTAATGTTTGGTTAGGATACTCTTCAGCTTATCCACCCAAAGTATCTCTTATCTTCTTACCAACTGTATTCATTACCTCACTTTTCTATTCCTTGAATTTCTTAAAGGAATCTAATAAAGTGCACAAATTTAAAACTATAATCTATATAAAAATAGTTCACATGTATCATGTTGAAATAATTCAATAACCTTTTTAGATTTATCTCCTTTAATATCAAAAGGTGTCTTAGGTACTTTAAACCTTATAAAAAATCATGTCAAATACATAAGAGTTTTATGTCAAAGGAGTCTAGACATTATACTTGTTATATCTTTGATATTCTATTCTATTTTTATTTTAAAAGTAAATAAAATTCCATAATTGGGTGTTAATTGAGTATTATATTTTTATATTCATCAGTAATTTATAATATAGGGAATCTATTATTCAATTATAATTAAACTATTAATTATGTATGGTATTCCTTAAAAAATTATTTCGAACATGAAATAAATTCCATTTTGTCTAAAAATGAGATGAAATAATGCTTTTTATAATACACATTACATAATTTTTTTTAAAATACATGAATCTATCCTCCAGGAATGTGTGGATGTAATCTTCTCTAGATGAATTAGGATTCAAACTCAACCAACTAATTGAATATTCACCCACTATTATAATATTTCAAAAATTCCTTAGTTCCTATATTTAGATATAAATTTTTAGTTCAGAGAGGTGTTGATGGATGGTCTAGAGGGGGGTGAATAGACCAATTTTTTTTTTAATTAGACACATTAATTATCAAAGTTAATTAAGAGAGTTAATTTACAATGGAAAATAAAATAATGAACATAGAGAATTTTTATATCAATTCAGTCCAAAGTGTACATACTACACTCTTATACCTCTATAATCTATGAGATATGATGTGCACTATAACTACTACACATAAGGCCTTTAAAAGTACTAAAATAGGGATTTATTAGTGAAAAAAGTGCTAAAAATCAGAGCACTGTTAAAATCCCAATTCCTTTATCAATGATTTTGTTTAGAAATGATAAGGGGTCCCTTTATCAGTGTATTTTATAGTGTTGATAAAGGGTTATTTTATCAGAACTATTACTAGCATTGATAAAGGGGAATACTACTACAGTTTTCTATTAAAATTATAGCACACTATAATAGAAAATACATGGATCAAATATAGTAAGAAAATATATAATTTAATTGAAATAAAATTTACAACACAAACACAAACAAAAACTATATTATAGACATTTAAAAAATTGGTTTTTATAATTTAATCAGTAAGAACACTTTATTATATACATTTAGAAACATCAATGTTATTTTGTCTTTTTCCCCTGACCCCTGATCATGCTATATATTTCTGAACAAACCACCCCATCTTGTGAAAAATAATGAACCTATTTAAGAAAACATTTCTTTTGTTAGTAATACTATATAGAAATAAATTAAACATAAAGTGTTAATTTTAAACTAAAAACATATACATTGATTCATACTAGGAACACCATGTATTAGATTGATTTGTGGTTGATTCTTACATCTCACACCATTTCTTTTTATTCTCAAAATGAGGTTCTCTTAAGTTGGCTCACATATATGGTGATAAAAAACTCTCACCATGGGTGTGATACAATTCAAGAGCACTTGATTTTGAGAACAATACTTCATCTGTCACACTATTTCTTATTCATGTTCCAAAATTATATCTGTGAAAATTAACAAAATAAGTATCACATAAAAATGATATGGAAATTAATTAAGAAATAGAAGATAAAATTTTGTGAAAATAATTCGATCTTCTTTACCCAGTTTTGGATTTGTGAAGCGTGTTTTAAACTAAAATTTCCCCCCCCCACACACACACAGATATATATATATATATATATATATATATCAAAACCACACACTTTAAGTCACACCGACCTCATCATGTATCATATTGACGTGTGGTTAATTCCTATGTGCCACACATTAATTATGGATTGTTTTCATAAATTTGGAAATAATATAATATTGTTTTTTTAATGATGAGAATTTTAAACTAAAATTTCACCTTTATATTGAAAATGCCCACTTTGAGTTATATCAGTCATATCATGTGTCAGATTGATGTGAGGATAATTATTACACATCACCAATGAATTATGGATTGTTTTTTAATGTTTTAAAATAATTCATGCTTGTTTTAACTTTTTTATTTTTTTATGTGTGTCTTAAACAAAATGTAACTTTTGTATTTAAAACATGCACTTCGAGTCATACCAACCACATCATGTGTCAGATTGATGTGCGGTAAATTCCTACATGTCATAAATCAGTTACAAATAATTTTACTATGATTTGAAAAAATATGTGTTTTTTATTGGTTTTAGTGATGTGACACACATTTTAAACTAAAATGACACTTTTATATTAGAAAAACATACTTCAAGTCATACAGAATACATAGTGCATTAGATTTACATATGATAAATTAATATAATTCAAAAATTAATTGTGATTTGTCTCCTAAATTTTGAAGACATTCCAATACCATTTTCTTGGATTTGTCTTATGATGCATGTTTTAAACTAAATTGAAACATTTATATTGAAAAATTAAACTCTAAGTCATATCAATAATATTAGGTATCAGATTGATCTATAGTCAATTACTATATGTCACAAATTAATTATGATTTTTTTACTAATTTTTAAATAAATACAATATATTTTTCTTGGTTTTAAATATTTTATGTGCGTTTTAAACTAAAATGAAACTTTTTTTATTAAAAGCACACACTTCGAGTAATACCGACCACATCGTGTGTTCAATTTATGTGTGGTTAATTAATATATATAAAAAATAAATTATGGATCAGTTTCTTAAAGTTTGAAAATAAATATATGATTTTTTCTTGGTTTTCGTTATATGAAAGGTGTTTTAAACTAAAATGAAACTTTTATATTGAAAATAATCATTTTGAGTCAAACCGATAACATTAGGGTTCATAGTGATGTGTGGTAGATTCCTACACATAAGAAATGAATTATGTATTATTTTTCAAATTTTTGGAAACAATCTAGTTTTTTTTCTTCGTTTTGGATATGTGATTAATTTTAAAATAAAATTAAAGTTTTATACTGAGAACATGTACTTCGAGTCATACTGACCACACAATGTGTCAGATAAGAGTTTAGTTAATTCCTATATGTGAAAAAAATATTATTGATCATTTTCCTAAAGTTTGAAAATAATCTGAGATTGTTTTCTTAGCTATGGATATGTGACACATGTTTTAAAGTATAATGGAACTTTTATATTTAAAACATGTATTTAGATCCATACAAACCACATTGGGTTTTAGATTATTGTATGGTTGATTCCTACACATCACTAATGAATTACGAATTACTTTTATAAAATTTTAAAAAAATCTAATGTCATTTTATTAGTTTTAGCTATGTGATACATGTTTTAAACTAAAATGACACTTTTATCTTAAAAACACACACTTTGAGTCTTACTGGTCACACTGTACATCAGATTGATGCGACATTGATTCCTACAAGTCACAAATGAAATAAATATCAACAACATAAAATATCAAGCAAATCCAAGCTGGATTTCTTACTAAAATTTAATTTTTTAAATTGAAGACATGAATTTTATTCATATCGCTAACTCCATGTATTAGATTAAGGGGAAACTGATTCCTACATATTAAAAATGAATTTTGGATCACTATCCTAAAGTATCAAAACAATCTGATTTTTTTTCTTGGTTTTGAACATATTCTATGTGATTTGAACAAATGTATAAATTTAAACTAAAAATATACAATTCAAGTTATACCGGGCACACTATGTATTGGATTGAAGTGATACTGATTAATACTCATAATAAATGAACTATGAATTATTTTCAAAATGTATAAAAACAACATGAATTTGTTTTCTCAGTTTTGAGTATGTAAAATATGTTTTGAACTAAAATGCCACTTTTAAACTAGAAACATAAACTTATGATCATAATGGGAATACTGTATATTGTAATGAGGTATAGTTGATTCCTACACATCACATCATATCTTTTAATTCTGAAATACATTCAACATTTGGGGTTGTCTAACAATATTGTTATTTGATAACTCAGAATGTTGAATGCACTACAAAATAAAATGAAAATTGCATCATCATGAGTGTATCATCCTTGTTGAGTGGTTGATCATAATACATGTGTGCATTATCCATGTTATAGAAATTAAAATTATAGATGAAGTTATTTTTTCAAGATCTTTGTGAAAATTAACAAAATAAGTATCATATAAAAATGATAAGGAAATTAACAATTTTTTTTCGAAAAAATGATGATAAAATTGACTAAATAATTAGTTGGATGTCATCTCCTCATGATATTTTCCTATAATATAACACCATGTATTCATCCCATTTGTTTCTAAATAAATAAATTTCTTCTATTATACCTGTCCTTGAGAAAAAAATCAAAAATATTATATAAGCATCATGATACTAATTATTCACATCCCAATTGTATCTCTAAGGTCAAAGCTTGTACTAGATCACAAACATAATAGGTAATAACATAAATTTGATGTTATAAAACATTATGACACCATTTAGTCTGCCTACTCATCTCTAAAAAAATTTACTTATTCATTCAGGTACATAGATTGTTGAAAATCAAGGTATTACTGAGAAAATATAGAAAACAAATGATTAGGAAATATTTTTAATGAGATTGTAATTA
Source organism: Viscum album (assembly GCA_963277665.1). Lineage (NCBI taxonomy): Eukaryota > Viridiplantae > Streptophyta > Magnoliopsida > Santalales > Viscaceae > Viscum > Viscum album. The sequence goes on from OY728159.1 coordinate 188,217,383, forward strand.
CATTTGGAAATTACTTGTTTAGGGATGATATTAGTTTGATGCTATATGATATATTTCCTAAATTTGAAATGTAATATCCCCAATCGTTGCTATTATCTTTCTTTGAACACAATTGAAATATTGACCAAAATAAGTAAATTGTTTTGAAATATGATTTTATATTTAAAAATATCTATATATTCCTTACTCTATTTAAATTTGGAAAAATCCATATGGTTCTTATATTCTTTGACCGACCTCATACCATGATTCAACCTATATTTATATATCACCATATCATAACAAAATTCTCATTGAAACACAAAAAGAAACCTACAATTCAAGTTTTATTGATAAAATGTTGATTGTTTTGCATAAAAAATTCATAATACACAACATGTGTGGTTCGTTTGATAGAAACCCATGGATTAGATCCAAAAAGTAACCCTTTGGGGTATCCAAATTGATTACGATTTGAATCCAGTGCTTCCTAAAAAAAATAAGTAATGAAAAAAAATATTTTAATTGATTATATTTTAGAGTTTTACCTCTTAATTGTAGGCATCTATAATAATCCTTCATTTTTTAATTCCTTCTCAAACTCCTCACTTCATTCATCTTTTTTCTTATCAATTTCTTTCGATTCCAAAGAAATTTATTGTGTAGAAATGATAGGGATTAATGGATCTAAATCATGATGCATAGTGTTTTACCTTTATATAGTAGTAATATAAAAACCTTTGGAAATTATTAATAGTTACTAAATTTAGTGAACACTGTAGATAATATTTTTGGATAGACAGATTATGAAAATGTTCCTCATGTATGTATTCAGAACTGAGACACTAAGCCATTCAAACTTGATAATCTCATTTATACTTTTCCGAACAACCATTTCTATATTGATATTTCCAAATATTTCTTTTTTATATTGAATGTAGTACATATCTCTATTTTTAATGAGGTTTCTACATAAAATTGTAATGTTAATACATGTTGTAGTGAAACTATCATGGAGAAGGTACTCACATAAGGTATTTTTGTTTTCTTGGTCGATTCACTAGATTGTATTGATCTAACCTCCCATTTCCCTATTTTTTTATCCATACGTAATATTATACCCCATTTAAAACCCTTTTTAATCAATTTTATAGGATTTTAATTTGAAAAAAATTGTTAAGGACATACCTCATGTATATTTATAAGATTAGATGAATATGCTTTGAAAGTTCATATAACATCATTGACTGACTGAAAATTAAATTTTTATTATTCAAACACTTTTAAGGGAAAAGTGAAAAACCATACATGACTTCACAACTTAGGAAAATCAAAACACCCTCACACAAAAGTTTAAGGCTAAACAACTCCAAGCCTACATATAAGAGCCCCACCCAACAATCACATGAAACTTCACCATACAGAATTTTAGTAATATGAAGTTATTAGAAGTTTTTTGATTCAAATTTAGAAGAAAGAGTAATGAAAAAATTGATTACCTTGAGTAAGGTATGTGGTTGATGGGAATTACTAGCCTCAAATATAGTGGAGTTATTTGGCTCTTCATGTGATCATATTTGTTTTAGTACTAGTTATATTTGATCCTTTCACATATATTAGTCTAGAAAACTAGATTAGATAATAATATCTTACATAGAATATATTTTCACCTAAATTCCTTTCATAATCTAATATGTTTGTTCTTGAAACTCCTTCTTGTCGAAATATGTTCGACATGACACTCCAAAACCAACACCTATAACATGTCTATATTGTTTTGACTAATTCAAAAATATTAAAAGAAGTTTTTCTATAGGTACAATCATTGCTTATTATAATGTCTAAGATATATAAAAAACATATAAATATATATAGATATTTTTATGTAAAAACTTGTAGGGTACTGAAAAATACGCAAAGGAGAATGGTGATCCCCTTTAACTCAAGGGAGATTCTACCCAATTCCCCCTCAAAAGGATGGGAAAATGTGTAAAATAATTAAGTATGGAGAAGGAGGAACTGGTCCGCGGACTGGTTTAATGTTAACGACGCACGACCGGTTCCACGAAGCGTCCCTCCTCTGCGAACCATCGTCGTTCATGAAACTGAGGCAGAGACCCTCCGCGGTCACGAGGCAGGACATGCACCAACCCGGTCCACCATTTCGGACCACCCCGGCCATGAGCCGCATCAACCGGCACGAACCGCCTTCATTGTTGTTCGCGAAATGGAGGCAGAACCCTCCGCGGCCACGAAGCACTCCCCAAGTTTGGTTTGCGGAGGAGGAGTGTTTAATGCCCACCGCGAGTCGCAGATTGACCAAGTCAGCCGTAAATCGGGGTTTCGGTCATGGGCCTCTGCAAAAGGTGCCGCGAGACCAAATATAAATCTCTTTCCCCACTCTATAAAAGGAGATAGAGGGGGGAAGGAAAAGGGATTCAGATTCGGAGGAAGGGAATGGAGAGGAGATCAGTCAGATTCAGGTGGAAGGATTCCGAAGGAAGTATTTGGATTTCAAAATTTACAGTTCGCGAACCAGACCAGGTACACCTGGGAATGAACTAATAAGGAACCGAAAATGCATAATAACTTGGGGAACCGTGAACTTAAAATAACAAAAAGGAGAAAATCGTGAACCAGGGTCCCTCTGTGGATGTACTCCCCATGGATCAGGGAGTTTATGCCTCTTTTCCGATCCATCGCACTGCGTAACACACTCCTATGCGGGCGAAGCCTCGACCGACGAACCCCCGACCGACTCTAACCATGGCCAGCACTGCTCACGTGGAAACCTCCGCGTACCAACCTTGTGCACGGACCGAACCCGAAGCCGCGAACCCTCCTGGTCCACGGGATGACAATCAATATGCGGACCCTCCTAGTTCGTGGACAACCTCTCAATATGTGGACCCCCTGGTTCACAGATGACCTCTCAATCCACGGACCCCCTGGTTTGTGGACGACCTCTCAGTCTACAGACCACCCTGATTCACGAATGGGCTCTCAGTCCGCGGACCACCCTGGTTCATGGATGGCCTCTCCAGCCGCGTAGCACTTCCCTATGTGAAGGGCGCCACCACCCATAACCCTGTGTGGCCTACCAAAACCATCAGAGTTCCCATTCCCCGAGCCAGATAAAATCCTTCCAATTCGGCCCGATCCTCCGTGACTCCCTAATTGGTCTATTCATCGGCCTCAAGTCGAGGCCTCCACCAGAGCCACCGGATCCCTGTGGTGTAACCCTCAGGTGAACCAATGCGCCATTTGAGTTCACATACCCACGGTAAATAGTGGGAAAGGGGTTGCCCTGACCCTTTGGCAGATTCCCGAAGCATGCTTGGGTTCACATTCCCATGGTAATGCAGGGTCTGAGCCCGAGATCCCCCTTTCTTCCTCTACTCGCCAGGATGGGGGACTGCACGCTTCGGTGGTCGGGCACTTCTCCCCTCCCTAGAGAGGGGAAGGCATACCCATCTGATGGCAGTCATCCCCATGCATCTCGGTACTTCCCTGGGGAACAAGAGAGGTGACGGGCACAAGAGAACCCCTTTCCCTCTCTCGTTGCGCTTTGTCACCATGGGCATCCACCTCGGAGTGAACCTCAACTTTATGGGCTGACCTCATGCGTAAGCCCCACTCCACTTCTCATGGACACACATTTCACGACGTGATCCTCTGGTCCCTGCTGCCTCTTGTTTCTCACACCGAGCATGACTCACGTGGGCTTAGAGTAAGCATTGAACATGAAATCCACACCTATGGGCCTCCTTAGAGTGTAAGCCCATATCTATCACCATGGGCCTCCTCATAGTGTAAGGCCCAATCCACACTATGAGCCTCCTCAGAGTGTAAGCCCCAATCTATCACCCAGAGCCTCCTTAGAGTGTAAGCCCCAATCCACACCTTGGGCCTCCTTAGAGTGTAAGCCCCAATCCACACTATGGGCCTCCTCAGAGTGTAAGCCCCAATCCATCACCCTGGGCCTCCTCAGAGTGTAATCTCCAATCCACACCTTGGGCCTAATCAGAGTGTAAGCCCCAAGCCGATGTGAACTACGTGGAATTTGATCCCTGCCTCCTAGGCAGGGTACGAAGGAAGCCTCCAAGAGGTTCAAGCCTGACCACCATCGGACCTCCAGGTCCACATTCATGTTGGTTCTCTGAAACTCCCATTCTAACTACATGGAATTTTATCCCTACCTCCTAGGAAGGGTACGTAGGAATCCTCCATGAGGTTCAACCCCAACAACCGGTCGATCCGACTGTCCTCACATCGGTTGACCGCACCACTCCTAGTGCCTCCTCAATGAGTTCTGACTCCTCGGGGTCATTAATCCAATGAGGGATGGTAAACCTCAGGAATAAATGATTCCAGACCCCTGCGTTTAGATGACCATTTCCAACCAGGAGAAATCCATGGATAATATGATTGGGTATAAACCAAAGAATCGCGAACATATGAATACATCTTAAATCTATAAGAGAGTCCCAGAACAGGCAATAATTCCCCCCAAAAGGGTGTGATGAGCCTGACTTCCCATACTCTCAACCAATGTGAGCTCTTAAGCATCGCTGGACAAATCGCCCGGTGAACGCCTGCCTTTGGAAAGTAGGTCCACGCATCATCGGAAGTAGAACTGTTGGGCATTTTGAGACTGACCCAAAACAAAAATGGTGAAGCCGACATGAATCTTTAACAAAAAATGACAGATTTAACTTAATCCCAACCTTTTCCCCCTTATACTCTCAAGGAGGGCCAAGCATGGTCACTAAATATGCATGGGATCATGAGATTCTGCTTTGACGGGTTTGCTGTTTGTATTTGTTAAAATGTTTTACAGGTACTATACAGAACTCCCTTTGATCCAATAGAGTCCAGAGGGAACTCACAAGCACGTGCTTCCAACAATGTAATGACCAGACATCCTCACCTATGGAGGACACCATCACCCACCCATCATCTTCAACACTGGGTCTCAGACACACTGATCCAAGAGTACCACGTGAATGGTACTCTCCCAATGGTGGAGGTGGCTATGCATGTCCTCCAATCTGCCAGAACTCACCGGTTGCTTGCCCAGTAGCGGCCGCAAAGGTAGATCCAGACAACCCCTGTTGCTGTCTCTAACCGTTTCGGGAGTCTATCCCCGGAACGGGACAATGCGTACCTACCTTATCTTAGGGAGGTGGATGAGGTCGATGTTGAGGACTTCATCCCCACCGAACAGGGGTTCCGCTCCAAGGAACCCGCCAGCAGACATCATCACTGTCATTCCATGATTCAACATCCTCGCGCCGAGTAGGATGTCTCCCCTAGGATTCAGGCCCATGCTCCCTGAGCTCCGGTCCCTCGGACTGCCCGAAGAGGGCGGCAGACATACAATCAGGAACCAGTCATCACCCTGGTCCCTGAGGAGGAGATCCACTGCCCAACCACTGATATGTACCACGAACAGGAACCTACACCTATTCGCTCCTCCCGAGCCCGCCATCTAGACATGGAGGCATCATACAAGCCGGTATGCATCCCTGCCGATCTCCATCAAACCCATCGGTCACACAGGATGACACTTACCAGGTAGGCACCTCTCCCTGTCCAGGGTCGTGAAGCCCACCAACCTGACGTGGTGGCGATCTGGCGCTTACAGGACCAGATCCTAGCAGTTGCTTCTGACACCCGCCATCCTGATATGGTGGCGATCAAAAAAGCCCACAACCCAGATGTGGCGGCAAATCATAGGCGGGAACGTCTCCCCGCCAACAAAGGCCACCAACTCAATACAGTGTGAAACCAATATATGCAGGTCCAGCTCCCTATGGATGCAAGAAAAGTACGGCATCCCGATGTGGAGGCCAATGAAGAGATAAACCGGCGTATCTTGGTACAGGGGAAAATTCGTTCACCTACCCCGACACAGAAGAATTGTTAGTACCCACTAACCATCGGAGTACCAGAGCAGGATATTCCTATTAAAATACCAAAATGGGACTTCATACCCATTCCAGCCAAAGATGTCTCTCTACATATCCTGGCAATGATGGAGGAGCATGTATCGATCCAAGATCATATCTTACAGACTTTCCAGAATGTAATTGCATCAGCGGAAACATCAAGGACTCAGGCCCGTGAGCCCATATCCCCAATTGAGGCGACTCATCTAGGAGTCGAGATAGCCGCCTTGGAGCAGATCTGCATCCCTACTTTTTCCCAGGAGGGTCACCGACCATATTCCGCGATGCAAGGGAAACCAGATTGAGCAGCTTCACTCGTTCTAACTGGGGGACACCCGTCCATCACGGTGGATGCTTTAGAGAAGGCATATATCCCTGCTAAAAGTTAAGATGTTCATCGGCGTATCCTGACAACATCATGGGAACCAATTAGATAGGGAACCAAAGGTGAAGGCCGTTGTTAGCAGCATACGGTCCCCGCTACCCGCAAAAGAGTGCCCCGAACGCGCCAAAGGAAGCAGGAAAATAAAGAGGGAGTTTGTGACTGCACTCTACTGGAAGCTGGGGTTCCCAATGCTGCTAAGAATACATCAAAGGCTCAGAACCCTGCCCATTCATTACCATGTTATGGGTGTGGTAGTAGAAGTTGAGAAGGTCCTCCCCACAATGTTGCTACCAGCAGCTCTGAAGGTCCTCCCCAGAGCACCCGTGGGGGCCTCCCTCGTGGGAATATAATGACCGATCACGAGAGCTCCTCTTTTGATGCGAGTCATGGATACCCTCCACGTGTCTAGAAGATCGAGCAGCAAGAAGGTCCTCCACTTGTTGCGGTCCACCCTGAATGTCCTCCCCGGGGTATATGTTGCAAACACTCTCCATGCAGTGGGACCAAAAATTATGATAGTAGTCCTCGCTATCATAGTCGCAACTGCGGAGGCCCTCCCCGCAGTGACGTCTCATCATGACAAGAAGGTCCTCCCCTTTTCGTAGCTTACCCTGAAGGTCCTCCCCTGGGGTTACGTTGCAACATAACTCCACACAGCCAGGAATCAGATCACAGTGGTAGTCCTCTCCACCCTGATAACAGAGGTCCTCCCCGTAGAGACGTCAAGCATCGAGAAGGACCTACCCTTGTTGCAGTACATTCTGGAGGCCCTCCCCAGGATGTATCCCACTGATATTCTCCCTGAGGCAGTAGTAATGGTAGTCCTCTCCATTGCCATAACTGTGATGGTAGTCCTCGCCACCACGACCGCCATTGTGAAGGTCCTCCTCGCATTGGCCCCAAGCAACAAGAAGGTCCTCCCCTTGTCACCGTGTGTCCTGAAGGTCCTCCCCAGGATGCACATCGAACGTCAAGCCATTATGGTCATCCTCACCATGATGGTATTTGTTGCAAAGGTCCTCCCCGTAATGACGCTACACATCTAGAAGGTCCTCCCCTTGCTGCGACACGCCTCAGAGGTCCTCCCCAGGGTGTGCACTGCAAAATTCCTCTATGTAGTGAAGCATCAAGCAGTAATGGTAGTCCTCGCCATTACGACTGCCATTGCGGAGGTCCTCCCCACGATGACATATCATATCGACAGGAAGGTCCTCCCCCTGCCGAATCAAGCACAGAAAAGCCCTCGTATGCCAAGGCACTCAGAAGGACGAGATCAAGCATGTCAGATTCCCAATTAGTCACCGATGACATCCTTCTTCAATCGGGAGATGGTCTAGGGCCGCGTTCATCCTCTGAACCACCTCAGAATCACCCACATAATGATTCATCACCTACCGGTCCCACTGCCTCCGACCACATTGTCAGTGAGCATCTCAGTTGGGCCGACCAGGTAGAAGAGTCACTAGCGTAGGAATATGCCGATATGCTACACCTGAGGAAACGAATGGCCAGGGATGATATATCAGTTATGTTTTGGCCTATGGCCACCTCTCAGTTCGACATACCCAGAGAGTTTTTAGAAGAATGTGTGCACCTAATCCACCATAATATATGGACAACCCTCCGCCGACTGAAATAAAACTTCCTGCCCTATGACGGGTATGTAGACCACGTCAAGAAAATAGGGGACCTATTGCGTCACATCGACCTGGAAGCTCTTCCTTCAGCACGACAATAGTGAACCGAGAGGCATAAAGGAAACATGGAGATAGATTACCTCCGTGCGCTGCACCAGCTGTGCCGCCTCATCGGTGACGCTCCGATGGGAGTCCATATTAGGGGATGGGGGAACATGGAGCTCTGCATTTCACTCCGCTCCCCACCCAGAAGAACCTGTTCGGCATGGTGTCTTGCAATGTCATCACGTTAAGACGATAATCGAGTGGTCTCCCTATTCAGGAAAGGCAACACACCCAACAAAGTCAGGACTCGAGTAAGTCCCAAAAGCATCAGGCCCGGTGGGAATGATCCATTCAAGAACTCCTGAATCAGGCCACTAAGAGCATAAAACTGGCCTATTGCCTAAGAGAGGACAATCAATGATCTTTGCCTGCCTCCCCAGAAGGGATTGATCCACAGGTGAATTCGGCACCAAATTCGGTTCACCCCTGAATGGGGGCACGCAAGATCTGGAAGGTCATGATAACAGCAGCCACTTCCACAATCCAGGGTCAACCCCAGCCTGCAGGGATGGGGGCATTTTTAACAACAAATTCCCCCATAAGACCAATAAAATCGGGAAGAGACTCAATGCCCAAGGAATGTATCCAACCCTAGCCCTCAGGGCTGGGGAGATTATTACCCCCTCAATAACAAACTCCACCATGAGAGTCAGTATTCTCTCATCTAGGGAGGAAAATTAGAAGGGGAGGTTCTCGTCCTATCCCTTCATTTGAATCATCATCCCCTCCGAGAGGAAGGTGCACCGTAAGGTTGCACCAAAGAACCCTATGCGTCACCCTTCGTCAAGAAGTCCGAAGGCAATCCCAGGTCTCGAAAGGGAAGACCAGCAGAAGATGCGGGAGATCCTCTTCCCATTTGGAAGATGACATATTCTCCGCCCCACGATATGCATCTATCAATGTCATATAGGTTAACCCCATGGGTGACACTAGAGATACTGCAAATCAGGAGGGATCAGGAGACGATAGTTCCGGTCAGGCTATGACTCACAACGAACCACCAGGTGTACACACCTGGGACAAGAGGGTCACCCTAAATATGGCTGTCCTTCCAGCCAACCCTCCTTCACCTACCCTGCGAGCTTCCAACAAAGATAAGAATAAAGGACTGGCTACCCTTAACCCGCCTCCTTCTCTCTAAAGAGACGAGCCACTCATGCTCAAAGAGAGATTCACTCGACAGGAAGAGGAGATGAAAGAATTGAGGTGGCTTAACACCGAGCTAATCTAAAGGAACTGCCTTATTGAAAGTGTGTCCAAGGAGGAGCCACATCATGTACTCCCAGTAAGTGCACCTCAAAGACGAAGGTTTTCCCCGAAAAACGAAACACAGTCAGGGCTCCCGTCCAATGAGGCACCCGACCCGTCCAAATACCTAAACATAGATTCAGATGAATACCAAGACTTCCCCCACTCAGGAAGAAACTGGAGTGAGTACACCTGAACCCTCTTAAGGTGCCACAAACAGTACATGCACCCCTGGTGCCGACTAATCCAGATCCTCAGGCAATGCCTCGGGCTACGCCTGCCAAAGACTGGGCCCAACAGGATGTAAACCAGGGTCTCACCAACACCATCAAGGAACTAGCAGCTCGATTGGAAGCGATGGAAGGACGAAGCACTCAGATACAACCCGAGCAGAAACCCTACCCAGATTGGGTGACCAACACACCACCTCCCCCCAATTTTGGGAGCCCTGTATTCTCAATTTTCAATGGATTGGGTGATCCAGAGTAGCATTTGATGCACTAATCATCCTATTGAGACCCTATGATGGGAACTCCGGAGCAAAAATAAGCAGTAAAACTCAGATTCTTTATACGGACCTTGCAAGGATCTGCCTTCGTCTAGTATACGAGTCTACCAGCCCAGTTAATAAAGAGCTGGGAAGACATTCGGAAGCAGTTCCTGTTCCACTTCAGCTCAACGTTGCCTAAAACAACGGTCAGCGATCTCATGAACTGAAAATAAAGGGAGAACGAGAGGGTCTCAGATTTCATCGCCAGATGTAAAGGTTTGACTTATTCCCTGAACATGCCAATGCTTCAAGATGAGATGCTAGCCATATGCATCGATAATCTTCGAGATGAGCTGCGGACACCGCTCATACCAGTGGAGTGCACCCCTGGCTTCTGCCATCTCTCAGCCATTGACCAGAGAATTGAGGACTCTCTGCAGGAGACTAATTCGAAGTCCCGAATAGCCTCATAGGCTCCTGCGAAAAGAGACCCTAGAGCTGAATCGTCTACTGTCACACTCAAGTCGAAACCTGTGCCTGCTCCACCACTCAGGCCTCCACCAAATCGTCAAGGGACTCCTGCATATCAGTGGCCGCCTCTGCCTAAACAGGATGATCATAGAGGACCAAAGTGGAACCAGTTTGAGGAATGAAGACAAAAATTATACTCGTTTCGAGACGATCAATTCCACGACTACTTCATTGTCGCCATGAATTGAAACTTGATCCACCTCCTGGAGCCAAGGAAACCTGAAGAAGTTGACCGCGATGATATGCCAGATTACTGCCCCTACCATTGAATGTTGGGACACAATATCTGAGAATGCTTCGTCTTCAAAGACCTCCTGCAGAGGATGGTAGACTCCGGACAGGTCGAACTGGGACCACCCCCAGTACATGTGGCATGTATCTCTACCACTGACTCTGAAAAAGAGGTGGGGGGGGCAGAAAGTCACCAGTAAGTAGGGGCATAAATTCGATTACTGGATGAATCAGAAGACTATCAACTAAGACCAGGGCATACTCCGAGCTCAGCTACGATAGCCAGTGTTGCTGCTAATGGCCCCTGACGCCGCACAACCGATAGTATCGACCTCAAAACCCTACACGATCCAGTCATCTGGGCATGATCGAAGGAGGAAAAAATATCAAGAGGAGCAGTCCGTAATGGTTCCAAAGTTAGTCCCGCCCCTGGTAGATTATATTCCCTCGAATTTGGCACCACGGGCACCGACCCACCAAACGACACCATCAGGGACAACCGACTAGGTTGACCTGTCAGAGGATGAAGATCCAATCTTTGGTTCTATTAATTTCATCCATCTTATGGAATAATTCCCTGATGAGGGGTATGGTTACGAACCCAAGTTTCCTGCATGAGGACCCTAGAGGAGGAATCGCAGAGGTAGGGGATTCCAGGGGAGGCGCAGCCGCGACAGAAACCAACCCTACGGTTGGACCCCGTCCCAAACCGTTAATATCACAGAAACCCATGGGAGAGACCTTCAACAGACTCATTAGGAGAAAGAACATCCCTCTACATCCACAAGTGGCCACCCTGGACCCGTTACTCTGTGATACCCATCAGAGGGGGAACAGGTGCCTAGCCTCCAAGTGCGCACAAATAGACCAGCCGGGCCAAGTCTTCAAAATTTAGGAATGCCATCGATATCCGACCCTGCGGACGGTCCCTCCTCATCAAATGCTCCATCCCCTAAAGCACCCACTAATACTCTCCCGCCAACGGAGAAGCGTCGGCCGCTGGAGCAGAAATATGACATCCATAAGCAGCTAGAATCAGTACCATCCAAACTGTCCATCCTGGATGCCCGGAGTCTATCAGCAGACCTCAGGGAGGCATTTGTAGAAGCTTTGATCAGCCCCTAGGAGTTTCAAGCCAAGGTAGCTGCCTCCGAGATTTACTGGATGGAGACTGACCCGACTGAATTCAATACAGTGATTTCCTTCACCGATCAGGATGAAGATTCCATCATGAAATGACACATCAGACCGCTATTTGTGTCTGGCACACTAAACGGTATTGAGATCCAGAAAGTATTCATAGACAATGGTTCTGGAGTTAACTTCCTTCCCCTACGGACACTCTGTAAGTTGGGCTACAGTGAGGACGACCTAACTCCCTCGGCCACAACTCTGTTGGGTTACGACAAGAGCGAGTAGAAGCCAATGGGAATAATTAAGCTAAAGTCCCATTTTGGGGACCTGGTAGCCTACATAGAATTCTTAGTGGTCTGGAAGAGAACAACATTCAATGCCTTTCTAGGAAGTCCGTGGATCCATAAGCACATGGTCGTCCCTTCATTCTACCACCAGTGTATCAAGTACTGCATCAATGGACAAAGTGGAACATTGTACGCTGACAAGGCCCCTGTTGAGCTCTCCGAGTCACATTACATTGACTCCGGGTTCTATGAGAAAAAGAAAAAAAAGCCTTTGGTCGATGGTGTCGACTGGATCCCTAATCCAAATGTCCTAGAAATGGTTCCTTTTGACCCCCTTAGGAAGATTGGCAGAGATTATGTCCTTCCAATCAACCATGTCGAGAGTAGGAGTTCAAGTACGGACATGCACTCGGATGTACTCATGACTTCAGCCATGATGGCCAAGCATGACAATGCGGGAACATCCGCCAACCCTCGATCTGGGGACGAATACTCTAGCGGGGATTCCCACGATGCCTCTCCCTAAAACCCTCGAAGGCTCAGACCGGAAACTCTCCCCCGTCGGATCAAGAAGATGAGAACTTGGGAGAAGAAGAGGAGGAAGATCTCAGGGATGCACCTCCCACATTTGAGGAGGGTATCTCCACCATGGTGGATGAGATCAAGGAAATAAACCTGGGTACCGAGGAAGATCTGAGGCCTACACTCATTAGTACAGCCATGTCCCCCAAGGAGCATGAGGTATATACCACCTTCTTAAGGAAACATCAGGATGTTTTTGCCTGGAATTACACAGAAATGCCGGGACTCAATCCCGAAGTGGAGATACATCACCTGGGTCTTCCAAAAGATCATCGGGGCTATAAATAGGCCACCAAAAGGATGCATCCCTCACATGCTGCCAAAATAGAGGCTGAAGTCAATAAGCTCATTAAAGCAGGCTTCATTCGGGAGGTCCAACACCCCATTTGGTTGGCCAACATCGTCCTTATCAAGAAAAAGAATGGACAGATCTGTGTATGCATTGATTTTAGAGATCTCAATTGGCATTGTCCTAAAGATGATTTCCTGATCCCGGCCACTAAGTTATTAATCGATGCAACGGCCGAGTATGAGGATTTATTTCATGGATGGATATTCTGGATATAATAAAATTAGGATGGCCTAAGAAGACGAAGAAGCCACTGCCTTCAGGGCCCCTCAAGGGGTATTCTATTATAGGGTCATGCCATTTGGTATCAAGAACGCTGGAGCCACATATCAGCATGCCATACATCAGATCTTTAAATCGTTCTAAGGGAAATTTGTCAAATGTTACGTGGATGACCTGGTGGTCAAGTCCAGACAGTGCCCGGATCACCTGTCAGACCTTGAGACCGTCTTCAACAAACTCCGACAGCATAGCTTGAAGATGAACCCCTTGAAATGTGCCTTTGGGGTTACCTTAGGGAAATTCCTTGGCTTCGTCGTATGCCATCGTGGCATCGAAGTCGACCTTGAGAAGACAAAGGCTATCCTTGGCTTACCACCTCCCCGAAATCTCACCGAGTTGAGGGGATTCCAAGGACACCTATCCAATATTAGTTGGTTCATAGCCAACCTGGTAGGAAAATGTTTTCCCTTCACCAGTTTAATGAAAAAGGGGGTCACATACCAATGGACGGATGACTACCAAGAGGCGTTCGGCAACTAGAAGAAGTACCTCTTAAGCCCACTGGTGCTCATGCCCCCGGTTGAAGGAAGAACTCTCATCCTATATGTGACAGCCTTAGAACGACCACTGGGAGCCTTCCTCGCACAAAATAATGAGGCCGACAGCGAAAAATGTCTCTATTACCTCAGTCGAACAATGATTGATGCTGAGACTCGATACTCAAACATTGAGAAGAGCTGTTTAGACTTGGTCTTCCCGGTTCAAAATTTGCAACATTATATATATCATCATGAATTCCATTTTATCTCGCGGAGTAACCCGCTCAAGTACATCCTTAGTTTCCTGATGCTAACCAAACGCCTATCCCGATGGGCGATCATCCTGCAACAGTTTGACATTCAGTTTGTGCCTCAGAAAGACATTAAGGGTCAGGTATTAGCATAATTTATGGCAGAGCACCCTTTGATAGGGACCACCGCACTGGACACTGAGCTACTTGATGAAGACATCTTCTCGGTTCGAGAGGAGTTCCCAGCATGGGAAATGTACTTCGACGGCGCATCCCAAAGACCAACCGAAAAGAGGATGGAGGATCCCAGATTCAACAAAGTGGGTTTGGGAATAATACTTGTGTCCCCAGAAAAGGCAGTCTTTCCATATTCCTTCCTCCTATCAGAAGGATGTATGAACAATGAAGAGGAATATCAAGCTCTCATTGCGGGCCTGGAACTCGCACTCCAGGCACAAGTACAACACCCTAAGGTAAAAGGTGACTCAGAACTAGTCATCAAGAAAGTCAATGGGGACTATGCTATTAAAAAGGAGGAGCTGATCCCCCTATTTGACCATGTATGGGGGTTAATGGTAGAATTCTCCATAGAACCAACATTGACCTATATTCCTCAGTCTCAGAATGCTCAGGCTGATGCATTAGCCAACGCGGCCACAACCCTAGCTGACCCAGGCTGGGATGAAACAGTTTTCAGTATTGCTCACCACCGAATGGTATTGACATTTTTTCAGACCAAGACGGAAGAAACCCACGAAGTCATTACTGTCCCGAGCCATATGCTCTTGCCACCGGTTAGATGACCCCCATTGTAAACTACCTTCAACGGGGAGAAATTCCATCAGATAGGGCTGAATGAGAGCAAATATGGAGAAGGGAAATCAACTTTGTCCTATATGGTGGCGTGGGTCAGAAAGAGGTCCTCTACAAACGAGGCCTCGATGGAGTGCTCCTCAAATGAATTGATGGAGAAGAAACCACTACTGTAATGGATAAAGTACATGCCAGAGCATGTAGAGCACATCAACCGGGGACCAAGCTTTCCCATCAGGTTCGGAGGATTGGGTACTATTAGCCCACAGTGGCACGAGATTGCGAACGTTTTACCGTAAAATTACACTCATTCCAGATTCATGACAACTTCATACACCAACCCCCAGAGTTAATTCATCAAGCCAAGTAATCCTGGCCATTTGACTTTTGGGGGATGAATGTCATGGGACCATATCCTCCCTCCACGGCCAAAAAGCTGAAGTATATCCTCACGACAATCGACTTCTTTTCCAATTTGGCAGAAGCCATACCCCTCAAGGAAGTCAGGGCAAGAAATATTGTTAGCTTTGTGAATACCAATATCATCACATGATTTGGTGTCCCTCATACCATACTGACGTACAACAACACCAACTTCTTCTCTACTGAATTAGAGAAACTATACCACGAGTATGGTATCAAGGCTAACCACTCATCCCACTACCATGCAGCGGCCAACGGACAGATAGAGGCATTCAAAAAGACCCTGTCCAACATTCTCCAGAAAATGGTGGACAAAGACAAGAATTCATGGCCGGATAAACTCCTCCATGAATTGTGGGCTTATCGAACCACAGCCCGCACCGCTACTCAGGCCACCCCATACTCCTTGGTGTACGACACAGAGGTGGTCCTGCCCATTGAACTCCAACTTCCCTCACTCTGTGTTTCCATTTGTGATCAATTATTCGATGATGAGCAGTAAGAAAAGTGAATAAGTGAATTGGAACAGCTGGACGAGAAGAGGCTGCACACTTTGCACCATCTGGAAGTCTACTAGAATCGGATTGCATGAGCCTTCAATAAAAAGGTTCATCTCCGGTCTTTCTTTGAAGGAGAATTGGTATTGGTCCTCCGGACCCCCATGATTCTTGGAAAAAAGCCTCCAAAGCTAGAGCCCAAGTGGGAGGGACCATACGTTGTACACAAGGTCTACTCCAATGGAGCATATACCCTGATCTCCATGGACAGACAATTTACACCTGCTCCTACAAATGCGAGATTCCTGAAGAAGTATTTCACATAATAACTAAAGGTGTACTATTCCTCATTCGAGATGCATGATGTTAAACTGCCAAGAACCAAATCTTCCAAACTCTATGACCTTAAACTAAGAGCAATTCGTCCTTACCACACGATGTTAAACTGCATGGAGTTCATCCTTACCGCACGACGATAAACTGCACTGAATATAATAATGGCTCCCCATCCTCACTGCATAATGTTAAACTACATGGAGTACGTCCTCACCCCATGACGTTAAACTGCATGGAGTTCGTCCTTACCACATGATGTTAAATTACATAGAATCTAATAATACCCCTCATCCTAACCAAATGACGTTAAACTGTATGAATTTCATTCATACCGCACAATATTAAACTGCACGGATAATAAGATTTAAAAATGCCTTCTGCCCCCCGTGTATGGACCAGACCTACACGGGGTGTATTCCTCGCCCTCACCGCATGACATTAAACTGCACGGATTTCAGAGAATTACGTACGGCTTGATTCCTACCCTCGCAGGATATGTAGTGATGCCGGGATCCCCTATCCTGGCCTAGCCACTCCCAAATAAAGGTTAAAAATGCCTTCTTCCCCCCGTGTACAGACCAGACCTGCACAAGGTGTATCCCTCATCCTCACTGCACGACGTCAAACTACACGGACAAGAAGTTTTAACAATGCCTCTTCCCCCCATGTACGGACCAGACCAGCACAAGGTGTATCCCTCGTCCTCACCGCATGACGTTAAACTGCATGGACAAGAAGTTTTAACAATGCCCCTTCCCCCTGTGTATGGACCAGACCAGCACGGGGTGTACTTATTCCAGAGAACTACGTGCGTCTTGATTCCTACCCTCATAGGATACGTAGTGACGCCAGGGCTCCCCGTCCTAGCCCATCCCCCTGAGTAAAAGATAAAAATTCCCTTTCCCCCCGTATACGGACCAGACTGGAATGGGGTGTACTTCTCATCCTTACCGCACGATGTAAAACTGCATGGATAGCAAGATTTAAAAATTCTCCCTTTTCCCCGTGTATGGGCTAGACCTGCACGGGGTGTATTTTTTCATCCTTGCCGCATGATGTTAAACTGCACAGACAATAATGTTAAAAATTCCCCCTTCCCCTGTGTATGGACCAAACCTGCATGAGGTGTGTACCTCATCCTTACCTCATGACATTAAAATACACAGACTTCATCCCCACCGCATGACATTAAAGTGCACAGAATTTATCACAACCCACACAAGACACATGGTGATACGAGATGAAGATACTCCTTGCACATTTGGATGCATCCTCTCCATACATCAGACTCAACAACCCAGATAATTATAGATCTTCATAACCACTCATGGCCATCAGAAGTGGGAATTCATCGACCTGTGGACACATTTTCATGACTATGCATACCATGCCCTCAGCAGCTCTGCATATTGATAGCCCATGGCCCATCTACCAAAGGCAATATTTCCTCGGGTGACACTCTTCCTAGCTCTGTACGCCTACCGGCCTCAGAGCCCCCGCATCACATCTCCCGATCCAAAAATATATGGAGCAGTGTTTTACAAGTTCATTACTCTTTTCACATCCAAATGTTTCCAAGGTACCCCTACCTGGCTAGCCTATGTGTCTGCCGGTGGTTCACATAGTGACCTGTGTCAACGAACATCAAGCTGGGACTAGGCTACTTTGACTCAACGGACGATTGCAGTGAAGATGTTTCTTGTATACTCAGACACCATTATCCCCACATGTCGAACTCTACACTGTGAGCAATCTCAGATTCTCATAACCATTCATGGCCATCGGAAGTGGAAAGTTAACGACCTAGGGACACCTTTGTACGACTATTCATACCATGCCCTCAACGAATCTGCATAATGATAGACCCTAGCTCGTCCATCAAAGGCAAGATTTCCTTGGACGATACTCTTCCTATCTCTGTACGCTTACCGGCCTCAGAGCCCCCATGCCACACCTCCTGATCCTGGAAAAATCAAAGTTACAGTTTACAACCTTCATCCCCCACCTTGTTCCAAGTATATCAGAACATGTTGACCCAATTATCCTTCGAGTGACTGCAGTAATAGTCACCCAATGGTCCGAGATCTGTGACCTCTAAACTAGGAGTACCTAGTCCTTATCGCACGACATTAAACTGCATGGAGTGAAAGTACACCCCCGCGTGCAAAATAAATCAGCGCAGGGAGCTCTCTAAGCTTTAACAGCAACCAGGGACGAATACCTGTAACATGCCCAAATATTTCCTTACCCGATGACAAACTTTGTGGCCCAGATAATTGCGGAACTTCATAACCATTCATGGCCATCGAAAGTGGAAAGTTATCGACCCGGAGACACATTTTCATGACTATGAATACCATACCCTCAACAGCTCTGCATATTGATTGCCCCTGGCTCATCTACCAAAGGCAAGATTTCCCCAGGTGATACTCTTCCTATATCCATTCACTTACCAGCCCCAATGCCTCTATGTGATCTCTCCTAATCCAAGAAGTCCCGGAACCATGATTTACACCATCAACCCCCCTCCACGTCTTGGACATGCCGGGATACTCGGGCCCAGTTACATTCTAATCAAGAGGGGCCTTTTTAACTACGTCCTTGTCGCATGACGCCAAATGACACAGAGCACATCTTGTCCATGTGTCATAAGGCTGCAATGACCAAGCATCAAATATCCAGGGTAATTCCCCCAACAAAATGCATTTTCACTGGTTTAATAATGGTCCTCGTCCTTACCACATGATGTTAAACTGCATGGTCAATCGTCCTTGCTGTACGACGTTAAACTGCACAGCATTGGTAAAGGAAAGAAAAAATTCCCCCCATCCTCACTACATGACATTAAAAATTCATCTTTACTACATGATGCTAAACTGCACGGCCAAACCTATAATGAGATCCGTAAGGAACATAGGCTTTTCTCTATCCTTCAGTGCACGGGTCAGACCAACACAAGCCACTATCTCACACCCGCGTGAGAAGGGATTACTTCACCCATTCTTGGGAAGTCCAGTCTAGATGTTTCCCCCATATCTAGGTACCCTTTCATCATAAACCATACTCTGTACTCAAAAAAAAATTCGGACTCTCATAAGTCACCCCTGGTGGTCCCAAATCTCAACTTCCCTGAAGTTACTTGGCTATCGGGGGAATACAATCATTGACCTAAGGACACCTTTGCATGACTATGCATACCATGACCTCAGTGGCTCTGCATATTGATCACCCCTGGACCGTCTACCAAAGTCAAGATTTCCTTAGGCAATGCTTCTCTCTGTACACCTCTTGGCCTCTGAGCCCCCATGCCCATCCCGAGATTCAGAAACCCTCTGAGCTACAGTTCACCAACCTATTTCACAATCCTACCTGAATATTGTGGAACGTCTCTAACAAGATTACCGAGGACCAGGATAAGTCGTTCCATTCTAGATGATGTCCCAGCTGCATGACTTTAAACTGCGCCAAGCCCCAACCGTCCTTTATGCTAGATAAATGCATAGGAAAGGAACCTTGCTTCCACACTTCTGATTGAAACAGATGTTCTCAAAAACTTTCAGATGTCACATACCCTTTCCGATCCACCCAAGGTGGTTTTCATAATTCTCCAAGCCACCCATAGTGGTTTCCATAAGCCATACTTTCATGAAGTACTATGGCCATCAGAAATGGAGGGTTATTAACTTAAGGACACCTTTTCACGACTATGCATACCATTCCCTCAGTGGCTCTACATATTGATCTCCCCTGGCCTGTCTACCAAAGGATAGATTTCCTTAGGCAATGCTCCTCCCACCTCTGCACGCCAACACGGCTCCCATGCCTTGAGACATGCCCTGCATGTCGTTCAAATTTAAACACACTCCCTCCCAAATGCGTCTGAAGGACACCGAGACATATTTTAATAAAAAAAACCCATTGGGGCCCTTGCCCCACCATATTTGGTCAAAGCTGTTTGACCCAAAACATCAGTAATTATAGTCTCAATGTCGGGACTTTAAACCGCCCAAGAAAAGAGGCACAAAGCTTGTTAGGCCGAAAACCTGAAAAGGGAACCCTAAGAAAAAGTCGGGCCATACCTGCTGGGTCCACACTAAATGGTCCCAGACAAAATTAGGGCATTAAAAGAAAAGGCAAAAAGTTTTTTGGGTTTTCCTATAAAACACTAGAAAAAGTCAAACTATGCTCGTTGATCCCTTGGCTCAGGCAAAATTTAGAGCATTGTCCAATCACTCATTGATTTTCAGGACCACTCTACATCAGAATGGCCTCCTCTTCATTCTGATCAGACCCCATTCCGATGGGGGGCATCAGTAGGGTCCTTAAAATTCCTCTAGGGGGAAATCCAATTACCACAAGACATTGAAAAGGACCGAACCGGTCCACGCACCGGCTCCTAGAAACAGCACATGGATGGTTCGACAGACCACCCTCCCGTAATTCCACGGACCAGCATCATCCGTGAAATAGAGGTGGGGAACCTCCATGAGCGCGAAGCAGGATGCGTGCCAGGATGGTCCATCGCCGTGAGCCACCCCTCTGTGGACTGCTATCGTTCGCGGGATAGAGGTGGAGTGGTGCACAACCGCAGAGCAATCCCGCGAATCTCGGTACCAAAACTCCTTCGTTGACCAAGTCATCCGTGGGTGGGGGTTCCTTCATGGTCTTCCGCAGAAAGTGTTGCGTTCCCATCAATACGACCTCTTCATGACTCTATAAATAATGACTGAGGGGAACCAAAAATGGATGAGAGGAAGGACGGGTGAAAACCCGTGGGGAGACGCTAGAGAAATTTCTCCCAGCGGTCCGAGACCATCCGCAGACCCCATATCGTCCACAGATGCACTATTCCACAGAGAGGAGAAACCAAACTGTGAACCCCATGTGGCCGGATCCTTCGCGGCCAGCCCTTAGCGGCCATTCCCTCCGTGGACCCACGTCGTTCACGAAATGGAGGCGGGAATCCTCCACGACCATCTTATTCACGGCCAGCCCTTAGCGGCACATTCCTCTACGGACTAGTTTTGTTCGTGAAATTGAGGCAGGAATACTCCATGACCATCTCCTTTGCGGCCTAGTCCTTTGCAACTCGCTCCTCCATGGACGCCCTTCGCGGACAACCAAACCATGAACCATATTCGGCTAGTCCCTCATGGCCAGTCCTTCGCGGATGGCTCCTCTGCGGGACGTCCCTCGCGGTCGGCTCCTCGTGGCCAGTCCCTCGCGGCTGGATCCTCGCGGCCAGTCCCTCGTGGCCAGCTCCTCACGGCCAGCTCCTATGTGGCCCACCCCATGAAGAAAACCCCATGCACTCATTAGTCTATACCGCGGGGGCTGCGCCCCCCGCACCCCCTCTCGGGGTCAGTGCCGAGCTATGGTTCCGACCCTCCGGGCCGGTCCCTTCGCTATCGTCACTGACCCCCATGAAAAATGGACAGTCACACCGCGAACTTTTCAGGCAGGGTCAATAGTGTTTTCACATTTCACCCTTACGTCACCCCAACATCCATCCTATACGTTCCATGAGTCGAGCTACTCCTCATGACTCTCCTATAACCCCATTACCTATCTCCTTTTGCTAGGTTCATCCAGAAAGTGCCGCCCTTGCATAAGTCCCACACCAACCATTGATAGGTCTCTTCTACCTAGTCATCCTAACCACATGACATTAAACTGTATGGCCCTCATCCTGACCACATGACGTTAAACTGTACGACCCTCGTCCTGACCACATGACGTTAAACTATATGGAAACAGTCCCCTCTAAATGACTATAAACTGTAGCATTCCCTATCATTTAACAATTAGATGCCTCATACTCTATGCAAGAGATGCCTTATGCTCTAAACATAAGGTGCCTCATGCCATGTTTACAGTGGAATAATTTCTAGAGCGCTGGAATCCATTCAAACATTCCATCACTCCACCTCATGCTTTGCACATCCTTCATTCGGATCTTTATTCCCTTGCATGTATGAAGGGACCCCCTAACGGCCTGGCCTCATGCCGCATCGGCTCACCTACCGTCCTGGGCCAACTCCTAGGAAGAATTTTGACAACACTTTGTGTCAGGTACTGTGTTTCAAACACGGTCATCAGTCGACCCTAATTTTTTTGTCCCCATTTTAGACTAACGCGATATGGATGCTGTGTTTCGAACACGATCAACAGTTACCCTCCATTTCCATTCCACCCTCATTGCGTTCCGAATGTCGGGCATGTAATTCACACTTATCATCTCCCTTTGTTTGAACTGATTCCAACGCCCTTGACGTTATACTGTTTGTGCACTCACGCATAAGTGTTTTCCCACATTATATTCCTCAACCCACCAATGGGTTGGGATGCCCTCATGGCTAGACATGATGAAGACACCTTGGGCATCCACCTCGGAGTAAGCCCTGACTTTATGGGCCACCCTCATACGTAAGCTCCACTCCACTTCTCACGGACACACCTTTCACGACGTGATCCTTTGGTCCCTACTGCCTCTTGTTTCTCACACCGAGCATGACTCACATGATCTTAGAGTAAGAATCGACCATGACATCTACACCTTGGGCCTCCTCAGAGTGTAAGCCCCAATCCATCACCCAGGGCCTCCTCAGAGTGTAAGCCCCAATCCACACTATGGGCCTCATCAGAGTGTAAGCCCCAATCCACACTATGGGCCTCCTTAGAGTGTAAGCCCCAATACATCACCCTGGGACTCCTCAGAGTATAAGCCCCAATCCACACCTTGGGCCTCCTCAGAGTGTAAGCCCCAATCCACACTGTGGGCATCCTCATATTGTAAACCCGAATCTACCACCGTGGGCCTCGTCAGAGTGTAAGCCCAAAGCCGATGTCAACTACGTGGACTTTGATCCCTGCCTCCTAGGCAGGGTACGTAGGAAGCCTCTGATAGGTTCAAGCCCAACCACCATCGGACCTCCAGGTCCACATTCACGTCGATTCTCCCACACTCCCATTCTAACTATGTGGAATTTGATCCCTGCCTCCTAGGCATGGTATGTAAGAAGTCTCCACGAGGTTCAAGCCCAACAACCGGTCGATCCGACTATCCTCACATCGGTTCACCGCGCCACTCCTAGTGCTGCCTCAATGAGTTCTGACTCATCGGGGTCATTAATCCAACGAGGGATGGTAAAACTTGGGCATAAATGATTCCAAACCCCTGCATTCAGCTGACCATTGCCAACGAGGAGAAATATGTGGATACTATTCTTGGGTATAAGCCAAATATTCTCGAACATATGAATACGTCTTAAATCTATAAGAGAGTCTCGGAACATGAAATAATTCCCCCCAAAAGGGTTCGATGAGCCCGAATTCCCATCCTCTCGACTAATGTGAGTTCTTAAGCATCACTGGCCAAATTGCCCGGAAAACGCCTGCCTTTGGAAAGCAGGTCCACGCATCGTCGGATGTAGAATTGTTGTGCGTTTCGAGTCTGACCCGAAACAAACTGTAATAAAGAAAACTAAAATTTTATTCTCTTTATTCTTGCCTAGATAATTTGAATTGACACAATGATGATTCATAGTTATTGTTTTTTACATCAACATGTGGTTGATCCTCTAACAATTTTATAGTTTCAGAATCATCCGTCTATTCTTCCCTGATATTGGTAACATCATCATGTGCCAAAGATATTGTGTTCTTTATTAGTGAAACCTTTAATTTAGATTATGCAATTTCAGTGGCGAAGAAATAATATTATGTGAAAAATGATAGTATATTTAAAAAAACTTTAACATGCTCATTGAAATCTATTTCTTTTGTTTAAATGTTTAAGGGGTTTTGATCTTCTATTGAGTATCCAAATACCATTTTTTGGTCCCATTTAATGAAAAATACATTGTCTATAGTGGGACCTCTATGAAAAGACTGTGATCTACCAATTAAAGAGTCATCCTTAATTGAATTTTAGTCTGACCCTGTAGTTTTTTTAGTTTCTAATGAGACAATTGACTAAATATTTTTTTTCATGATCTAAGAAATAAAATACCTTCACTGATTGTGATACCATTATGAACAACTCATCCTTATTCCCTTCAACATTAAAATTTACCTACATAAATCCTATTTTATCGATGTTCACTTCACTCCTATTTTCAACCCATTAACAATAGAAAATTGGCAATTGAAATGTTTTATAATTCAACTCATATATCAGTTCAACGATGCCAAAATATTACATATTCCCATAAATTGTATTTTTATCATTGGAACCATATATGTGCATTGCCTCTGCCACAAGTGTACTTCCACAATTTTTCATCATACTACATCATCATGTTCCTATGTATAAAATATATAACCATTAATTAAAAAACCAAATTAATATATAATATTTTTATTTCGTCTCTTGGAAAGCTATCAAATTCATTCGACAATTGAATTTGGATTTTCAGATAACTCCTTATAAATATGACCTGAGAACTATCCTATAAACTATTGATTATTTTTATTTGATATCCATCCACCATCCTTTTATTGAGTTAAATTTTTAAGAATTGATTTGGGGGCTTCAACATATGGATCAACCTATTCACTATTATATAAAATTTAAAAGTGGTATTGCTCCCACTAATTGATGGTAATTGTAAAGAAATAACTGTTGAAAATCCATTTTACCATAAGGCGTTCGCTTTGATGAGATTTCGGGACACTGATGCTATCAACATCTGATAGGTAATCATTAAAGAATATAATAACTTCCTTAATAATATATCAATCTACAATAAAACCTTTTGGATGAATTATATTCTTGATGTACCATTTTAAAATATTCATACAAATTTCAATGGGGTACATCCATTTGTAATATATAATACCACATACTTGAACCTCTCTAATAAATTAAATCATCAATTGGACCATTATACCAAAGAATTATGGTTGGAAGAACATCTATAATTATCATAATTTGACTACAATATCCTCATTCAGGATTGTAAACGTTACTCATTTTACAAATTTACTACATATGGATTTTAAAAATAAACAAAGTCTTGTTAATGTATGTCATACATCATTAGGAAAAATGCAACATAAAGATATGACCATCAAATCTTGAATCAAAATATAAGTCATGTGATTTTAGAACCTGTAACATTAAATTAGACATTGACATGGATTGTTTGATATTCTATGAATACTCCAATGGAACTTTTACACCACTAAAGAAATTTCAAAATTGAAAATTTTCTTTTATGGATAGAGTGTAAGCTATTGGAGGAAGAGAAGTCATATTTTTACCCTTCAGTGGTGTCGACACTTCCCTTGTCCCCATGTAAATAATGTATAACCTACACATGATTCCATATTTTTGTATTCTAGGAATATTTATTAATTTGAAAATAATGGTATCAAATACATTTTTATACATGCATGACATCGATAAAATGAATGGCGTAAAAAAAATTCTAGAACACCAATTCATAGAAAATTGATCCATTTTTCTAACTTTATTTCATAAGTGTTATCAATAAAAAGTTATCAAAAATAGTTTTAATGAATTTCGATTTCTCAAAACGATGATCAACTATTAGTGGAGATGGTGTTGTACCATTTTATATATTCTCATTGAATGATGTCATCCAAGATCTGTATTTATGTCATTGGGCTAAAAATTTGTGATGTTTTAAAAATAAAGTATTCGAGGAATGTTTTAAATGAATCGAGTGAGTGAATTATTTACAAATGTGACACCCCAACATTACTTTAAAGTTATAGCCTAAAATATTTCCATAATAAGGAAACTCATTTATCATCCCATACAATACTTCTGTCATTGTGAATTCTTCACTTTTATAAGAATCATACAATATAACACATGTATCCCACATCAATTTAAAATATTTAATCAATTTAGAAAAATAGACATCAATATCATTAACTTCTTATTTTAGTTTAGAGATAAGAATAGGAAACATAATATATTTTCACTATATGCATAACCATTATCTAAAGTTATAATTTACTAAGATAGATGGCTGTGTACTATGAGTACTAATCTATACAAAAAAATGATTTATTCCATATGTAGATAATTAAAGGAGGTTTATTGACTCATTTACAATTTAAGGATACTCATAATAAATTTTCTTCCATTGAGGGGAGTCTTTTGGGTGACATAATTTTCCATCTTCAATTATTGAATCTATATTCCATGTCAGTTATCTAGAAGTTTCCTGGTATCCATAAAGTTTTCTATACCGAGGAATGACAGGAAATTAGCACAAAACTTTCAAAGTACTTGATTCATTTTTCTTATCTTGATTCGTGCCACACTTAGGGAATTTTATGAGGGACTCATGGTCCTTGAGAAACAATATAAAAATATTTGGACATGCATGTATTTTTCAGAGATCATTCCCATCGAGCTTAGTATTTTTTTAGTGTCATATATTTGAAAAGGAAGATCATTTTCTTTTAGTAGCATATTATTCAGGAGACCAAGTAGTTCTATAGAGATGGTTTCTCTCCATCCACTGCCAAATTTCAAATTATATAACTTCAATACAACTGAAAATATTGAATATTTAGTACAACTGGTATAGAATAGTCTCTTGGAACATCTATGTAACTTCTCAAACAACTTTATACAATTATAAAGGTCATATTCAATTTCCATTGTCATTTATTCCATACCATCTCCATCATAATTCTCACTGGTATTAATATCAGATGATCCATAAACTATAGTATCATCCCAATCAATGTGCACATTAAGTTTTCCCCATGTTTAGTCCCACATTTAGAGCTACGATTTATTCCATGAAAAATAAAATATCCTTCCAACTCTTCTAGACCAATTTATCTTGAATAAAAATAATGTAAACATAGAAAAACGATTTTATAAGAGTTATATGGATGATATATTTCATACTTGATGAACTATTTAACTCCATATTCATATTTTTTTATCATATAATTAGTGTGCATCCATTTTTGATTCATATTCATCCCATTAGGTTCATAAAATATTAATTTTGTATAAAAAATAAAGAAATTCACATAAGATATTTATATTCATCCTAATAAGGGGAACCCATCATTTGAATGTCATTGGTGATGATTACTAATAAGTTATAATTTGAAATAAGGGTGACATGAAAAGAAAAAACATGGGGTAAACTTGTGTCCATTGGCCGAGGTTATCAATTTTGTGTTGCATGGGACAAAAAATTAGTACTTATAGGATTTTTTTTGTAACATTTATAGGTGGGATCCCAAAAAGATGGAGGATTTAATATTTATTAATTTCTCCACTTGGTACATGGTGGGACAGGTGGTGTTTCGTTGACATGCTTCTTAGTAACTAAAGTGATATTTTATCAAATGATGAAATAATTAATTTCAACAAAAGTCGAAGAAGTATCCAAATGGGATTACCAGAAAGAGTCACCTCAAATAATGATTGGTATATAATACCAACTACTTGGGATTACGTAAAAACAAAACTTGACCACAGTGGAACCAACAGAGAGAATCAAATCTAGAAAAATGTCAGAGTTAAAACTGGGTGTGAGGTTTAAACAATACAAAAGTAGATATGAATTTTTTGAATGTTGGCCATGATACCAATTTAAATAATGAAGGATTGGCTGTGTGGAACATTAAATAGATTTCTTGGAGTCCTCATTTCAAACTAATAATTCTCACAATTCTAATTTTTTTCTCTATAGAAGTATGTATTCTTGCACCTCAATCATATCATAGCTATCTCAACAATATTACTATTGTTGAATCAATAACTCTAAAATGGTTTTTGTAACCTTTCTAGTTGGGTGTAAAACAAGAGGGGGAGTTGATTATAATGTATCCTTAGGGATCCTTTATTTTTCTACTTTAACATTTTCATTGAAAATAAAGACCCCCTTATTAATTGGATCCATTTTTGAAATGAAAATAGAAGGAATAATCAATGGGGTCATTAGGGTAAGTAACTACTATGAGTAAAAATTTATAGAACTAGGGCACTATGAATGAAAAAGTAGGTGAATTAACCTACTTAATAATGATTTAAACATTATGATGAAATTAATCAACATGATTGTTAAAAATAATTTTCATTCTATTTAAAGAAGTCTTTATAAATTGAAAAAAATTCAAATTTTGAAATATTTTTTATATTGTTTTATGGGGTAAATGATAAATATTTTAACTAGAATAAAATAAATTAATACAATAAATTTAATAGTTGGAAATATTTACAAACATGATTATTAATATATATGTTCTTACAATATTTTGTAAAACATCTTTCTAATTATATCAATAGTTAAAGTACATAATAACATATTAAAGATACCAAAAAGAATCAACTCTTTGGTTTAATATTTCTCTAATCAACATTTTTTGGATTTTGAAATAATTGGCCAATTTTAAGGGTGAATTAGAGTCATATAGAATAGTTGATCATAGTCAAAGGGCATGGGGGATTGTAAAACAAGGATGTAGCACATACAAACCTATGGGAAGGGTATTACTTTGATGTGTAAATGGAAGAAAATAAAAATATTAAAATTTGATTTCTTTTGTAAAAAATAATATATAACATAAAATGAAAATATATATTTGAAGTTGGGGAAAGAAGTAGCTTATATTTGGAAAAGGAAACCCTACAAGAGAATCTGGTGTAAGATTAAATAGAGGAGAAAATCTAAGAATGGATCTACACTAGAAAAGAAACCAATGACTACGAGTATAGTGGGACTAGTAGAAACCATGGTAGTGAGATGGTGTGTGTTGGCTTATCGACTGGAATATAGACATTGAAAAAGTTGATATAGGTTTGTGGAATCAGAGGGTAGATCGAGGAAAAATAAATGTGAGAGGGAAGGAGATAGGGAAACCATAATGGATCAAGGCGAGGGAGAATGAGTGGAGAATAAAGGAGGTGGATTGAGGAAATATAAGATCGTTCCTGCACACCATTCAAACCCTTGAAAAAAATTAAAATAGATGAAGGTCAAAAAATGGTGAAATAATGAAAGACCTTGAATGGTATATAACAATTCGCATAAATTTTGTTTTAAAAGTGATGATTCATCTGAGATGTTTGATGGGGAGTGACGACAAAGCATCAGTTCCATGAGAGCATGAACGATGCGAGAGATGGGGAACTTTGTTAGTGTTCTATTTAAATGATCATAAATGTTTTAATAGAACTTTCTAAAAGGAACTGGTAAATAGAGTTTTTGTAAGCGTTAAAATAAAAAGTACTAACAAAACCTATTTTTATCAACGCTATAATTTTAGCACTGATATAGATATGTTTTATGAGTGTTAAAATTTTAGCACTGATAAAATTATATTGTCGTTAGTGATAAAAAAGCACCGATAAGGATATATATAATTGATTTTTATAATATACTTAATATAATTAAAAAATATAAAATATAAAATTATAAATAAATTTAAATGTATATAATTGAAATAAATATTTATATAAATATAAATATATTTGAAGAATTGTAAATATGTATTTATAAATAAATAACTATTTATATAATTATATATATATATTAAAAGAATTGTAAATATGTATTTATAAATAATTATAGACATATATTTGTAATTATAATTATAAATAAATATATTTGTAAATATATTTAAAAGAATTTGTATATAATTTTAAATATATTTATATAATTATAAATATATTTATATAATTATAAATATATTTATATAATTATATATATATATATATATATTATATTTATATAATCATATATATTTATTAACATAAAATTTAAAAAATATATTTATTATAATTTTACAATTCTTAAAATATATAACTATTTATTTATAATTATATAACTACATTTTAAAAGTGAGTGAAATTGAATAATTATAAATGAATAAACTTTAAAAATAATTAAAAAGTGGATATGTTTTATTAATTATAAAAAATATTAAAAAAAATTAAATATGGATATATACTAAAATAAAAAAACCAATATTTATCAGCTCTTTTTGGAAGGTGATGATAAAAACTAAATAGAATAAATTAAAAAATATTAAATGAATATATATTAAAATTAAATATACAATTATAAACGAAAAAATTAATTAACATTATTATTGAATAGATAATATTAAATGTATGAATTTTATTAATGATTGAAATTTGATAATTAAAAATGAATGGACTTCAAAAATGTTTAAAAAAATCTATGACTTTGATTAATTATTTAAATTATTTAAAAAAAATTAAATGAATATATACTAAAAAATGAAATGAATTAATATTCAATATAACCATATTAAAAACACTAAATATTAATGAATAAATATGTATAAATAAATATATAAAATGAATAAATATGTATAAATAAATATAAAAAATGAATAAAGAACAAAAATATTAAAAGAATAAATATTACAAATGATTAAATTATAAAGAAAGGTAAAAATAAGCAAAATTATTTGGGAATAAATAATACTAAATAATAATAAATGAATGAATGTTAAAAAATAATGAAATTTAATAATTAATAAAACAGTAGATTTTAAAAAAGTTACAAAAATGAAAAAGTGTTATTAATCATATAGATTATTTTGAATAGAAAAAAATGAATATATGTTAAAATGAAAATTACTACACACACACACAGATATTTAAACCATATTAAAAAAATAAAATTTTAATGAATAAACATGTATAAAAAATATTAAAAATAAATAAAATTGAAAAAAATGTTGAGTAACGAAAAATTGAAAATGAATAAATTATAAAAATATTAAAAAACAATCAAATTATTAATGAATAAACAATATTAAAAATGTATAAATTTAAAAATAATAATAAAAAGTAATAAATAATACATTTTAAATTAAAATATAAGAAATTAATAAAATTTACTAATGAGAATCATATTAAATGTTAACAAATAAATATAAATATATATAAAAATGAATAAATTTTAAAAAAATATAAAAAATAAAAAAATATTCTATATATATATATCTATTAAAAATAAATAAATAATGTCTTTATATATATATTTATATATATGAAATAAGAACTTAGTTATGAATAACCTAAAAAACTAATAAAATTTAAAAAATAAAATAAAAAATTAAAATTTTAAAAATATATATGTATATTAAATATAAAATAAATAAATAGTGTGTGTCTGTCTGTATATATATATATATATATATATATTTATATATATAAAATAATAATTTAATTATGAATAAATATTAAAAACAAATAAATTTAAAAAATATTAAAAAAATAAAAAAAATAATAAATTATATATATATAGATATATCAATTAAAAAGAAATAAAAAGTGTGTGTGTGTGTGTGTGTATATATCAATATATATTTTTATATATGAAATTATAATTTAATTATGATTTTTTTTGGAATTATACCTAAATTTATTTACAGTTTTTAGGGAAAAAGTGACCAACTCAGATAACCCCCAACTTGAAGGGCCAACCCAACACTAAAGGCCTACTAAGCGGTAATAGAAGAGTGGCTTATACACTAAGCAATGAGCATAGGTTGTGTAACGCCCCGACCCCAGAAGCCCAGAGTCAGTGCATTATTACGTATCATTGGCATGATCACAAAAGATCATGTCTCGAAAGACCAATTAGTTTAGTAGTCTTAGAAGTACTAGATACATTCATAAGGTTTACATTACATCATAAAATGGAAAAAAACAACAACATTATTTCCATATACTACACTGAGATCCCATAGACTATCCCTACAGGCCAGTCATAATATACTTCTTCACATCCTAGGAAAAATAAAACATAGAAAGGGGTGAGCTCAGATGCTCAGTAAGGATAACAGTATAGCATAAAATTTCATAAATAAGTATAAATATTTAAGGCAATGTATAAGACTAAAACAAAAACCTTTTAAACTTGAACTTTAGCATAATATGACCAAGATAAAATCAAATAATTTCATTTACTTATTCACATGGATATTCTACTAGTCGAATAATCACATGTAATATCAATAGCCACTTTAATAATGATGGAATGCAAAATGCTATACTTTCATAACCACATAGTCAAGGCCTTGTGCCAAGACTAAAAATAAGATTTTGTCAAGGCCTTATTCCAATACACTAGTTTGTATCATGATGCAACACCCCAAGTTTCCACGATATGTTTCCCTTTGAATAATGTAATAGCTTGCACTGTATAAAACTTCAAGATTCTAACACACCATAGCCAATAAAACTAGCTGTTATGAATATTAATACCCACTTTTTGAAATTTTATAAATTTATTTTTCAAAATGGGCTTCATTTTTGATTCAGAATATTGAAATTATCTTAGGGCGAATTTTTGGTATTTTTATGAAAAAATTTCAATTTTTGATGAATAGTGAAAAACACTGAGTTTAAAATCAAATTTTTATTTAAATAATTATTTCTTTTATTTAAATTTATTTTAGGTCAAAATAGATACATAATTCCTATATAAGTTCAATGTAATTCATTGAAGTTAGTTTATAATAATTTTAGATATATAAAAATTTTATTGAACTTTTTAACCATCATTTACCAACCTTCTATGAGCATTTACAAATTAGAATAAAACTTAATTTTACAACTTCTATGAATTGAATTTGAAAAATATGAGAGACATGATTGATATCAGTAAGTAAAATGTGGTTTAATAAGATAAAAATAATTTTTTGTGAATCGTAACTTTTGACTTTTATTTACCACGGTTAAAAGTAAATAAGGTAATTGAGGGTAAAAATGATATTATTATTACCCTAACACATGTCTTAATTCTATTGGATAAGTGTAATTCAACCCAAAACGGCCTTAGGAATAAAATATAATCCTTTAGGTTCACTTGGATTAGATTAGGACATTTATGATTATTTAATTCAAAGAAGAGTTAAAAGTGCTAAATTAAAAGCTTAATAACTAAACCATATTTAATATAGAGTTATAAATAAGATAAATTCGATTATAAATATTCATTAGAAAGCTAATAATATTTCCTACATAATTGAAGTTTATTTATATTTTTTATAAATTAAATAATTTAATTTATATATGACACAATGATAATGTAGTAATTACCTAATTAATGAAATATTAATATATTTGATATTATAAATATCTATATAAATTTAATTTGAGGATTTTTATGAATTACACTAATTTTATAGGTTAATATTACATGTTAGGGTTGGTTATATGAATTGTTTTTTAAGTAATAATGCTTTTATGAATTTAGAAAAAAAAATACCAAATAGTGTCAAAATTGACATAAAAGAGATTTTAAAACAAATATTATATTATTAATTGATATTACATTCCTAAAAATCTAATGTTCAGACAAAAGACTTATAAAATGATATAAGTATCATTAATTAACCTCTTGGGTTTCTCTTGGAAGTATATAGTAAGTTTATTAACCATATAATATAAAAATACAAAGAGACATGGTAAATGTCAAACTATTTAACAAAGAGTTAAATCTAAAAGATAAGGTTAATATAATGACCCAAACCTATATAAAACCAATTGGTTGAGTGGGTTTCAACCCATAACCACCTTATCCTTTAAATAATTTAATTATGAGCCATTTGAAACCGAAAATGATTTTATTATAAAATAATATTTCAAGCTTTTCCTAAAGTTCCTCTCACCCCTCTTATAAAAGGGCACTCCCCCTTCCCTAAAATTCACACCTTCAAAGCCTTTTGTCCCAGACAAACCTTGACCAAATACCCTCTAAATATTCCTAACTTCATCCTAGAGGCCTTAATTTAGTCATAAATCCAACCTAAGGATCCCTTTTTATCAAATCAAAAGGAATAACCCGAAGAAGAGGTAAATATTTCATCACCTCTTTCAAGTTCCTTACTTCTTCCACTTCCTCTTTATTTGTTGTTTATATTCTAAAATAATAACTCCAGTATCTTCTTTATACTGTGATATTATTATAAATATGGTACAACCATATTCATTATTCTATCCATCCTTTGAATGACATGTCACCATACGTGCGTACGTACGACTTACCATCTCCACGTCGTTGTGTAATTGTTATTCAATACATTATTATTTTGATGGATATCATAATGATGTGTAATTGATGTAAATAATAAATATAACATGATAATAATTCTGTATATATGATATACCATCGAATTATATATTATTTTATTATCAAAAGAATGATATTGTCTCTTGTGCGAACGTACAGATTACCGTCTCCACGAACGCGATGAGATTCATTCCCCATCGTAATCCATTCAAGACTAATTTTCATTAGATTATTAAAAATAATGTTTACAGACTTAATATAATTCTGAATATGAATAATATACATCCTATTCATAACGAACACTACTTACTAAACAAAGCATATAAAGGAAAACAAATCAGTTAACACCCGAAACGACGATAATACTAAAATATTATTAACAAAGAAATATTAAAATATTATATATGATATCATATTAATGTATATGATTATTTTATAATTTAATAACAATTATTTCACCATTATAGAGGAGCTTAAACTACCCTCAGCCAAGGAAAAGTACAAGGTAAGGGGTTTCTTATCTCACTTTTAATTCTGTGAGATTTATATTGTTCACCAATTATTTATTAAATGTGGTGTATTGTATACTGTCATTTGATATATATATATATTATCATGATTATCTTTATATTAATTTTATTATGTCATTCATTTGGGTTTTATTAACTTTTGTCCATACGACTCGATTGATTATAATGAAGTATGGGTTTTCATCTCACTTCTTATTTCCTTGAGATTCAAGTCAAATTGCCACTATTTTCTTTTGTGGGGTGTATATACTTCCTAATTATTGTATTATTTGTGTAATATAATTTAATTTATGATTATTTACATCTTAATTTAATGATCCATCTTTCACAGGATTTATGTTTTGTATGTTACCAAATTGGTAAGGGAATTTCAAATTTCAATTTCCACTCATTCAGCTTTATGCATAATTCATTGATTATTTTACTCCATGATTATGTGTGGAATAACTATTTATTATTTATGTAGTAATTTACACTCCACTTTTTGTGGATATAATTTTTATACACATAATCACTACATTGATAAATTCCCAAGTCATCTATATGAACTTGATAAGAGTAATTTTAAGTCAATCTCAATTTATTGAGTTAAACATCCAATTCATTGGTGTTGTTTTTACAAGAATACGTGTGAATGTCCTCTGATTTATTTACCCTGAATATCCAATAATATTGAGTGTAATAATATTTTTCACACATAATTATTTCATCAGTTTATCCTTAACCTAAGGATACGGTCTTTATAAGAGATTTCATCTCAATTTACATTCCATTGAGACTTATTTGTTATTATACACCAATTCAATTTTACATGGTGTATATAATGTACTTTGAAAAATTATATCATGAATCCCTTTATTCCAATTTTATTATAAAGTTTTTATTAACTCAATTATTTTTATTCAAGTTAGGAACTCTAACTAAAATATCATTTTAAATTTTTTTAAATATTTATTATTCTAAATCTTTCTCATTAATGTCAATGTTTTAAAAATGGTTTTAAGGATTTATTTATATGGAAATTAAAGTTTTAAAATTAAAATTCCTTTTGAATGTTTCAAAGCTATATGGGACACTTTGATTCAAAAATTTATTTTGAACGGATTCTTGATAAATAGTCATACTTTTAAATGTTTTCATGAAAAGGGGTATATTTCTCTCAAATAGTTTTGATGATTATTTTAATATATGTCAATATCATTCATTATTCTCTATTGAGGTTGATCTATTGTAATAAAATCTTCCATATTGTATTTTATGACTTGTTTTTGATTGTGGGTGTACTATTTTTATACCATTCATGATTTGTGGTTAAAATATTGACATTTCGTATGCTAGTTTTAATAAAAATTTTCAGATTATGTTTTTGCCTTTTCATATGAGGAATGCATTGGACTTAGTAAGTGACAGGTAGAGCCCGCTATAGCTCCTTGATGTATTGGTAGGTCTCATGAGACAAAATAGTGTCTTGACACAAGGCCTTGAAAAAAATCTTATTTTTAGTATTGGAACAAGGACTTGACTATGTGGTTATGAAAGTCTGGCATTATGCATTACATCATTATGAAAGTTCGTATTGATATTGTATGTGATTAATCGACTAGTAAAATATCTATGTGAATAAGTAAATGGAATTATTTGATTTTATCTTTTCCATATTATGTTGAAGTTGAAGTTTAAAAGGCTTTTATTTTAGTCTTATAATTTGCCTTAAATATTTATGCTTATTTATGAAAGTTTCCTCTATATTGTTATCCATACTGAGCATCTGAGCTCACCCATTTCTGTGTTTTATTTTTCCCAAGATGCGAAGAAGTATATTATGACTGACCTACAGGGGTATTCTATGGGATCTCAGTGTTGTCTATGGAAACAATATTGTTTTAGTTTTCCATTTTATGATGTAATGTGAATGTTATGAATATATCTAGTACTTCCAAGGCTTCTAAACTAATTGGTCTTTTGAGACTTGATCTTTTGTGATCATTACAATGATAAGTAATAATGCACCAACTCTAGGCTTCTAGGGTCGAGGCGTTACACATGATAACTACAGATGCATCAAGGAGCAATAGCGGGCTCCTTCCGTCACTTACTAAGTCGAATTCATTCCTTATATGAAAAGGTTTAAAAATAATCTGAACATTCGCATTAAAACTAGCATACAAAATGTCAATATGTTAACCACAAACCATGAATGGTATAAAAATACCATATCCACAGGCAAACAAACTTATTATTGATCAATAAAATTATTTAACAAATAATAATTAGTCACACTAACCAGGGACTTTACATAGTCTAGTGGTAGGTGAAAAATACCAATCGCACTCTGGTTGTGGGTTCGATTCCCACAGCTTTGTCCGACATGATGGGTTGTCACAAATTCTGTGAGTTGTCATTTTTCAAAAACAATATTTTATAAAATTACCAAAATAATATAAATCCCTCAAATTAAGCATAACATAATTTTACCACAAATGTTATCTCATACCTTTCATTTTCTTCCCAAAATATAATAACTTGTAACTTCCTCAAAACCAATGATCATATAAAACCAAACGGTTATTTATAACTATATCCACAAGATAAAATATAATTTTTCCTCAAATATAATTTTCACATGACTAACTACAGGGTTACAAATATAATAGAAAATTATTCCAAAGTAATCCCATCAACAAAGAGCACTAATAATTTTAAACATTTTGCCAACCATTTATTTCCACATAGCTTCTTATTTGACCAAGAAAATATCCTATAGAATAGGGAATTCACTCAGGTAATGGCTGGGTCCCTTCCATTTACGACAAATGACTATAAATGGATTCTTGGGACTATTTTTATTTTCTTCCATAGTACCCTTCATTTTTCCGCTTCAATTCTTTACTTTATGACCTTCTATCCCACACATAAAGAATTTCTTTGTTCCATTGAGACACTTTCCTGGGTGTCTCCTTCCACATTTCCATAATGATTGAAATTGAGGATTCTTTTCTCCATGGTTTCCACTGCTGGAGATCTTATCATTCATCACCTTTATCTTCTTTATTGGGTCCGGGAGTTGGTTAATATATATGTTGTTGATCATGTTTTTGGAAAACTAATTTGTCAGGTGCACGATATCTTTTATGCCTATCAACATCCCATTTTGTTGATCATTTCC
This sequence comes from Viscum album, assembly GCA_963277665.1. NCBI lineage: Eukaryota > Viridiplantae > Streptophyta > Magnoliopsida > Santalales > Viscaceae > Viscum > Viscum album. The sequence continues at coordinate 188,255,128 of OY728159.1, forward strand.
ACCATCGTTCCCACCTTTTACATCATGTTCAAAGTTACTATGAATTCCTTGGAATCAAGATGTTGACTAAAACCAAAAATCATTGTGTGAGTAACAATAGTCATAAAATCATTTAGAGAATATCATGAAACTATATTTTCAATTTGAAACACCTTAGGATTAATCAAGGTCATTTATTCTCGTCTTATATTAAAATCCTTCAAATTGGTTTGTAATGAAAATGTAAATTATCCTAAGAATATCCCCTAGGAGTGTTGTAACCAAGAGTGAAGAAAATCCTGTTTTCGTGCACACGTTCCTGTTTGAGTCTAGCTTAAAGCGGTGTTTTTTGGTTTTACCCTTAGGTACATCTATCCTAGAGCCGCCTCTACCTGCTCGTATCCATATAGGGATGTATTGTTTGGAAAACTCACAAAATCTCTACAATACCAAAATTTTAGGAAGTTCTTATATACAAATCCTCAATGTCTATCTTAGGTCTATGTTATTTAATCAGAGTTTATCTAAATATAGTTTCAAAGGTTTGTAATAAACTTCCTCTGATACCAACTGTATCGCCCCTACCCCAAAAGCCTAGAGTCGATGCATTATTACATATCATTTTTATGATCACAAAAGCTCAAGTCTCAGTATGCTGATTAGTTTTGTAGCTTTATAAGTACTAGATACATTCCTAAGGTTTACATTACATCATAAAATGGAAAACTACAACAACATTGTTTCCATAGACAACATTGAGATCCCATAGACTATCCCTATAGATCAGTGATAATATAATTCTTCAAATCCTGGAAAAAATAAAACATAGAAAGGGGTGAGCTCAGATTCTTAGTAAGGATAACAATATAGCAAAAACTTTCATAAATAAGCATAAACATTTAAGGCAATGTATAAGACTAAAATAGAAGACTTTTAAACATGAAATTCAGCATAATATGGAAATGATAAAATCAAATAATTCCATTTACTTATTTACATGGATATTCTACTAGTAAAATAACCACATGCAATATCAATAGCCACTTTCATAATGATGGAATGCATAATGCCAGACTTTCATAACCACATAGTCAAGGCCTTGTGCCAAGACTAAAAATAATATTTTTTCAAGGCCTTGTGCCAAGACACAAGTTTGTCTCATGCGACCTTCTGATGTATCGAGGAGCTATAGTGGGCTCCACTCGTCACTTACTAAGTCCAATGCATTCCTCATATGAAAATGTCTAAACATAATCTGAACATTCGTATTAAAAATAGCATACGAAATGTCAATATTTTAACCACAAACCATGAATGGTATAAAAATAGCACATCTATAGTCAAACATAACTCATTAAATACAATATGGAATATTATATTATAATAGATCAACTTCAATAAAGAATAATGAAGGATATTGACATAGATGAAAATAATTATCAAAACTATTTGAGAGAAATATCCTACTTTTTCTTGAAAACAATTAAAAGTCTCACTATTTATGTAGAAGCCATTTAAAATTGATTTTTGAATCAAAGTGTTCCATACCACTTTGAAAATTTTTAAAGGAATTTTAATTTTAAAACTTTAATGTTCATAAAAATAAATCATTAAAACCATTTTTAAAACATGGACATTAATGAGAAAGATTTAGAACAATAAATCTTTAAAACATTTAAAATGATATTCTAGTTAGAGTTCCTAACCAAAATAGAGACACTTGAATACAAATAATTGAGGTAATCAAAACATTATAATATCATGATAATAAAGGGATTCATGATATACTATGTCAATGTACATTATATACACCATATTAAAGTGAATTGGTGTATAACAACAAAGAAGTATCAATGGAATGTAAATTGAGATGAAATCTCTTATAAAGACCATATCCTTAGGTTAAGGATAAATCAAGGAAATAATTATGCGTGAAAAATATAAATACACTAAATATTAATGGATATTTAGTGAAAATCAATCAGAGGACATTCTCACATATTCTTGTAAAAACAAAACCAATGAATTGTATTTTTAACTCAATAAATGGAGATTGAGTTAAAATTACTCTTATCAAGTTCATATCGATGACTTGAAAATTTATCAATGGAGTGATTATGTGTATAAAAATAATATCCACATAAAGGTGAGTGTAAATTACTACACAAATAATAATTAGTGATTCCACAGATAATCATGGAGTAAAATAATCAATGAAGTATGCGTAAAGCCCAATGAGTGGAAATTGAAATTTGACATTCCCTTACCGATTTGGTAACTTATGAAACATACACCCCATGAAGGAAGTATACTAAAATGAAGATATAAATACCCATTCATTAAATTATATTAAAAAATGAATATAATCAGGGGTAGTATATACTCCCCACAAAAGGAAATAGTGGCCAATATAACATGAATCTCACGGGAATAAAAGTGAGATGAAAAACCCTTACTTCATTGTAATCAATCGATTTGTATGAAAAAAAGTTAATAAAAACCAAATGAATCATATAATACCATTAATATAAAGAGAATAAGGATAATATATATCAAATAAAAGTACACAATACAACACATGTAATAAATAAGTGGCGAACAATGGAAATCTGATGGAATTAAAAGTGAGATAAGAAACCCCTTAATTTGTAATTTTCCTTGGTCTAGGGTAGGTTAACCTCCTGTATAATGGTGAAATAATTTTTTATTAAATTATACAAGAATTATATACATTAATATGATATCAGATATGATCTTTTAATATTGTTTTGTTAATAATATTTTAGTATTATCGTCGTTTCAGGTGCTAAGTGATTTGTTTTCCTTTATATGATTTGTTTCTTAAGTAGTGGTTGTTATGAATAGGATGTATATTATTCATATTAATAATGATATTAAGTCTTTGAAAATTATTCTTAATCATATAATGAAAATTATCCTTGAATAGATTACGACGGGGAATGAATCTTATCGCGTTCCTGGAGACAATAATCTGTACGTACGCACGAGTGAGAATATCATTATTTTGATATTAAAATAATATATAATTGGATGGTATATGATATATACAGAATAATTATCATGTTATATTTATTATTAACATCAATTAAAAATAATTATTATACCCATCCAAATAATAATGTATTGAATAAGAATTACACCACGACGTGGAGACGGTAAGCTGTACGTATGCACGTATGGTGACATGTCATTCAATGGATGGATAAAATAATGAATATGGTGGTACCATATTTATAATAACATCATAGTTTATAGAAGATACTGGAGTTATTATTTTAAAATGGAAACAAAAAAATTGAGGAAGTGGAAGAAGAAAGGAACATGAAAGATGTGATGAAATATTTACCTCTTCTTCGGGTTCGTTGTTTCGATTTGATCAAAAGGTCTTCTTAGGCTGGATTTATGACTAAATTAAGGCCTATAAGATGAAGGGAGTACAGTTAAGAGGGTATTTAGGAAGATTTTGATTGAGACAAAAGTTTTTGATGGTGTGAATTTGAGGGCAGGGGGAGTGCCCTTTTATAATATGGGTGAGGGGCACCTTAGGAAAAGCTAGAAATATTATTTTATAATAAAATCATTTTCGGTTTATAATAGCACCAAAATGAATTATTTAAAGGATAAGGTGTGTATGGATCGAAAACTACTCAACCAATAGGTTTTAGACAGATTTAGGTCACTATATTAGCTTTATAAAAATATCATTATATAAGTATTTTGTCTGAACCTTAGATTTTTAGGAATATAATATCAATTAATAATATAATATTTGTTTTAAAAACTCTTTTATGTCCATTTTGACACTATTTGATATTTTGTTTTTGCTAAATTTATAATAGAATTATTACTTCAAAAATAATTTATCTAACCAACCCTAACATGTCATATTAACCTAGAAAATTAGTGTAATTCTTAAAAAGCCTCAAATTATTTATATTTGGATATCTATAATATCAAATATTTTAATATTTTTTTAATTAGGTAATTACTAAATCATCATTGTGTCATAAATAAATTAAATTTTTTATTGTCTAAAAAATATAAAAAAATACCATTATGTAGGAAATCATTTTATCTTTCTAATGAATATTTATAATCGAATTTATTGCATGTATTACCCTATATTAAAAATGGTTTATTTATTAAACTTTGAATTTAACACTTTCGAATCTTCTTTGAATTAAATAATAATAAATATCCAAATCTAATCCAAGTGGACCTCAAGGATCATATTTTATTCCTAAGGTCGTTTTTGGTCAAATTACACTTATCCAATAGAATTAGGACATGTGTTAGGGTAATAATAATATCATTTTTATCCTTAATTACCCTATTTAGTTTTAACTTTGGTAAATACAAGTCAAAAGTTACTATTCGCCAAAAATTATTTTTATCTTATTGAACCAAATTTTCCTTACTAATATCAACCGGGTCTCTCGTATTTTTGAAATTCAATTCATATAATTGGTAAAATTATGTTTTATTTAAATTTACAAATTCTCCTAGGAGGTGGGTAAAACACGGTTAAAAAGTTCAATAAAATTTATATATATATAAAATTATTATAAACTAACTCCAATGAATTAAATTGAACTCATATAGGAATTATGTATCTATTTTTACATAAAATAAATTTAAATAAAATAAATAATTATTTAAATAAAAATTTGGTTTTAAACTATAACTTAGTGTTTTTCACTATTCATCAAAAATTGAATGTTTTCAGAAAAATACCAAAAATTCACCCTAAGATGATTTCGATATTTTGAATCCAAAAATGAAGTCCATATTGAAAGATAAAATTTAAAAAATTTCAAAAAGGGGGTATTATATTTCATAACGGCTAGTTTGATTGGTCATAGTGTGTTAGAATCTTGAAGTTGCTTACAATGCAAGATATTATATTATTCAAAGGGAAACATACTGTTGAAGCTTGGGGTGTTACATTCTTACCCCTTTTGGAAATTGCGCCCTCTCAATTTTTAAAATTGGGCTTGGGAACATAATTAAAAGTACCACATCAGAAAAAGAGTCAATAAAACTATTACTTTGAAAGAAAGAAAGAGAAGTACAAAGGTCACCCGAGATAACCCATACTAGGATTCCATGTTGAAAAACATGGATATGGAAGATAAATTAAGTGTAATGTTCTGATGGATAGGGATAAAAAACATGATCAAGAGAAAGTTAACAACAAGAAAACCACAAACTTGTGATGGGACAAATGGTCATTAGTTTCCCAGTTAGAAAAGTAAACAAAAAATGTTTTTTTGTTTTAAGTTACATTTCATAAAGATGAGGAATTTATTTATGAGATTTACCAAGAACATAAAGAGATATACTTACTTTTTAAGTAGAGTTTCATTCTTTAATAAATTTCTACCACTAACATATTTTTTTCAAACGATGTGTATTCAAAATGACTTTGTCACACCGGAAGAGCTAGAATCAACTTCTAGAGAATCACAAGATCCACAAAGGATAAACTATATATTTACCTTGTCTTTAGAGATTAACCAAAACCAAAATGGTTAGTACAATATTATATGATCCCCCAAAAGGATATTCCTTTAGAGAAATAAACACTAATATTTATTTCTAGAATTAAACCAACAATACCCCAAAGTTAAATAAATAAAATTCAATAGAAAATTGTCCTTAAAATCCTACAATATAATACAAACTAATATTGAAACACAAAACGTAGAAGAATTTGGTTATGTAGTCTTCCACGTTAAATTGTATCTCCAAATGACATTGATAACTCTTAAAGTCACATAATTAAAAGTATTTAACCTAGTCACATATTCTCTATTATAAGTTAATAATTTCCATAAAAATCCCAAATCACTATAAATACACAATAAAAACATAGATAAAAACCCACCATTACTCCTCAAATGAAATTTCATAGTATTATATTATCCTTAGGCATACAATGTTCCCAACAGAGCGAACATCTTCTAAAATAACATTTATCACTAAATCACCAAATCATTTTCCTATACTAAGGGTATTAATTTGATTAGACATAAGATCCCAAATAAACTTATTATTTATCAATAAAATTATTTAACAAATAATAATTAGTCTCACTAACCAGGCACTTTACATAGTCCAGTGGTAGGCGAAAAATCATAATCACACTCTGGTTGTGGGTTCGATTCCCATAGCTTTGTCTGATACGACGGGTTGTCACACGGTCATTGAGTTGTATTTTTTCAAAAACAATATTTTATAACATTACCAAAATAAGATAAATCCCTAAAAATAATCATAACGTAATTTAACCACAAATGTTATCTCATACCTTCCATTTTCATCCCAAAATATAATAACTTGTAATTTCCTCAAACCCAATGATCATATAAAACCAAATGGTTATTTATAACTATATCCAAAAGAGAAAAGATAATTATTCCTCAAATATCATTTTCACATGACAAACTACAAGGTTACAAATACAAGAGAAAATTATTCCAAAGTAATCCCATCAACAAGGAGCACTAATACTTTTAAGCATTTATCCAACCATTTATTTCCACATAGCTTCTTCCTTGACCAGAAAAATATCCTATAGAATATGGAATTCACTCACGTAATGGCTAGGTCCCTTCCATTTATGACAAATGACTATAAATGGATTCTTGGGACCATTTTTATTTTCTTACATAGTACTATTCATTTTTCATCGACAATTCTCTACTTTATATCCTTCTTTCCCACATGTAAAGCATTTCTTTATTCCATTGAGACACTTTCCTGGGTGTCTCCTTCCACATTTACAGCATGATTGAAATTGAGGATTCTTTTCTCCATGGTCACCACAACTGGATCTCTTATCATTCATCACCTTTCTCTTCTTTATTGAGTCTGAGAGTTGGTTAATATATATGTTGTTGATCATGTTTTTGGAAAACTAATTTGGCATGAGCATGATATCTTTTCTACCTATCAATATTCCATTTTGTTTCTCATTTCCACCATCGTTCTCACCATGTACATCATGGTAAAAGTTACTATGAATTCCTTGTAATCCAGCCATTGACTAAAACCAAAATGCATTGTGTGAGTAACTATAGTCGTAAAATAATTTAGAGATCATCATGACACTATATTTTTAATATGAAACACCTTAGGATTAACCAAGGTCATTTATTCTCATCTTATATTAAAATTATTCAAATTGGTTTGTAATGAAAATGTAAATTATCTTAAGAATATCCCCCAGGAGTGTCGTAACCAAGAGTGCAGCAAGTCCTCTTGTCGTGCACAAGTTCCCGTTCGAGTCTAGCTCAAAGCAGTGTTTTTGGGTTTTACCCTTAGGTACATCTGTCCTAGAGCCGCCTCTACATACTCATATCCATATGGGGATGTATTGTTTGTAAAACTCATAAAATCTTCACAATACAAAAATTTTAGGAAGTTATTCTATACTAATCCCCAAATTTTATCTTAGGTCTATGTGATTTAATCAGAGTTTATCTAAATATAGTTTCCAAGGTTTTTACTAAATTTCCTCTGATACCAACTGTAACACCCCGAACCCAGAAGCCCAGATTCGGTGCATTATTACATATCATTGGATTGATCACAAAAGATCAAGTCTCAGTATACCGATTAGTTTTGTAGCCTTAGAAGTACTAGATACATTCCTAATGTTTACATTACATCATAAAATGGATAACTACAACAACATTGTTTCCATAGACAACATTGAGATACCATAGAATATCCCTACAGGTCAGTCATAATATAATTCTTCACATCCTAGGAAAAATAAAACATAGAAAGGGGTGAGCTCAGATTCTCAGTAAGGATAACAATATAGCAGAAACTTTCATAAATAAGCATAAACATTTAAGGCAATGTATAATACTAAAAAAATGCCTTTTAAACTTGAACTTCAGCATAATATGGAAAAGATAAAATCAAATAATTCCATTTACTTATTCACATAGATATTCTACTAGTAGAATAACCACATGCAATATCAATAGCCACTTTCATAATGATGGAATGCATAATGCCAGAGTTTCATAACCACATAGTCAAGGCCTTACGCCAAGACTATAAATAAGATTTTGGCAAGGCCTTATTCCAAGACACAAGTTTTTCCCATGAGACCTACCGATGCATCAAGGAGCTATAGCGGGCTCCACCCATCACTTACTAAGTCCAATGCATTCCTAATATGAAAAGGTTTAAACATAATCTGAACATTCGTATTAAAAATATCATACAAAATGTCAATATTTTAACCACAAACTATGAATGGTATAAAAATAGCATATCCACAGTCAAACATAACTCATTAACTAAAATATGGAGTACTATATTATAATAGATCAACTTCAATAGAGAATAATGAAGTATATTTACATAGATGGAAATAATCATCAAAACTATTTGAGAGAAATATCCTCCTTTTTTCATGAAAACATTTAAAAGTATCACTATTTATCTAGAGCCATTTAAAATAGATTTTTGAATCAAAGTGTCCCATACCACTTTGAAAATTTTAAAAGGAATTTTAATTTAAAAACATTAATGTCCATATAAATAAATCATTAAAACCATTTTTAAAACATGGACATTAATGAGAAAGATTTAGAATAATAAATCTTTAAAACATCTAAAATGATATTCTAGTTAGATTTCCTAACCAAAGGAGAGACACTTGAATACAAATAATTGAGGTAATAAAAACATTATAATATCATGATAATAAAGGGATTCATGATATACTATGTCAAAGTACATTATATACACTATATAAAAGTGAATTGGTGTATAAAAACAAAGAAGTCTCAATGGAATGTAAATTGAGATAAAATCTCTTATAAAGACCATATCCTTAGGTTAAGGATAAATCAAGGACATAATTATGTGTGAAAAATATAAATACACTCAATATTATTGGATATTTAGTGTAAATCAATCAGAGGACATTCACACGTATTCTTGTAAAAACAACACCAATAAATTGTATTTTTAACTCAATAAATGGAGATTGAGTTAAAATTACTCTTATCAAGTTCATATCGATGACTTGAGAATTTATTAATGCAGTGATTATGTTTATAAAAATAATATAAACAGAAAGGGGAGTGTAAATTACTACACAAATAATAAATATTGATTCCATAGATAATCACAGTGTAAAATAATCAATGAAGTATGCGTAAAGCCCAATGAGTGGAAATTGAAATTTGACATTCCCTTATCGATTTGGTAACTTATGAAACATACAACACATGAAAGAAGTATCCTAAAATGAAGATGTAAATACCCATACATTAAATTATATTACAAAATGAATACAATTAGGGGTAGTACATACTCCCCACAAAAGGAAATAGTGGCCAATATAACATGAATCTCACGAGAATAAAAGTGAGATGACAAACCCTTACCTCATTGTAATCAATTGATTCGTATGAAAAAAAGTTAATAACCACCAAATTAAAATTATAATACCATTAATACAAAGAGAATTAGGATAATATATATCAAATGGAAGTACACAATACACCATATGTAATAAATAAGTGGCGAACAATGGAAATCTGACGGAATTAAAAGTGAGATAAGAAACCCCTTACTTTGTACTTTTCCATGGTTGAGGGTAGGTTAAACTTCTGTATAATGGTGAAATAATTTTTATTAAATTATAAAAGAATCATATACATTAATATGATATCATATATGATCTTTTAATATTGCTTTGTTAATAATATTTTAGTATTATCGTCATTTTAGGTGCTAATTGATTCGTTTTCCTTTATATGCTTTGTTTTGTAAGTAGTGTTTGTTATGAATAGGATGTATCTTATTAATATTCAGAATTATATTAAGTCTTTGAACATTATTTTTAATCATATAATGAAAATTATCCTTGAATGGATTACGATGGGGAATAAATCTCATCGCGTTCGTGGAGATGGTAATCCGTACGTACGCACGAGCGGGAATATCATTATTTTGATATTAAAATAATATATAATTTGATGGTATATAATATATACAGAGTCATTATCATGTTATATTTATTATTAACATAAATTACACATCATTACTATACCCATCCAAACAATAATGTATTGAATAACAATTACACCACGACGTGGAGACGGTAAGCCGTACGTATGCATGTATGGTGACATGTCATTCAAAGGATTGATAAAATAATGAATATGGTTGTACCATATTTATAATAACATCAAAGTTTATAGAATATACTGAAGTTATTATTTTAAAATGGAAACAACAAAATTGAGGAAGTGGAAGAATAAAGGAACTTGAAAGATGTGATGAAATATTTACCTCTTCTTCAGGTTCGTCGTTTCGATTTGATAAAAAGGGATCCTTAGGTTGGATGTTTGACTAAATTAAGGCCCCTAGGATGAAGGGAGGACTGTTTAGAGTGTATTTAGGGAGATTTTTACTGAGACCAAAGGCTTTGATGGTGTAATTTTGAGGGCAGGGGGAGTTCCCTTTTATAAGAGGGTTGAGAGGCACCTTAGGAAAAGCTAGAAATATTATTTTATAATAAAATCATTTTTGGTTTATAATAGCTCAAAAATGAATTATTTAAAGTATAAGGTGGGTAAGGGTCGAAAACAACTCAACTAATAGGTTTTAGACAGATTTGGGTCACAATATTAGCTTTATCCTTTAGATTTAACTCTTAATTAAATAGTTTGACATTTACCATGTCTCTTTGTATTTTTATATTATATGGCTAATAAACTTACTATATACTTCCAAGAGAACCCCAAGTGGTTAATTAATGAAAACAATATCATTATATAATTCTTTTTTCCGAACCATAGATTTTTAGTAATAGAATATCAATTAATAATATAATATTTGTTTTAAAAACTCTTTTATGTCCATTTTGACACTATTTGGTATTTTGTTTTTTCTAAATTCATAACAGAATTATTACTTTGAAAATAATCCATCTAACCAACCCTAACATGTCATATTAACCTATAAAATTAGTGTAATTCATAAAAATTCTCAAATTACTTTTATTTGGATATTTATAATATCAAATATTTTAATATTTCATTAATTTGGTAATTACTGCATCATCATTGTGTCATAAATAAATTACATTATTTAATGTCCAAAAAATATAAACAAAATCCCATTATGTGGGAAATAATTTTATATTTCTAATGAATATTTATAATCGAATTTATCTTATGTATTACCCTATATTAAAAATGGTTTATTTATTAAGCTTTGAATTTAACACTTTTAAATCTTCTTTGGATTAAATAATAATAAACATCCTAATCTAATCCAAGAGGAGATAAAGGATCATATTTTATTCCTAAGGTAGTTTTTGGTCGAATTAAACTTATCCAATAGAATTAGGATATGTGTTAGGGTAATAATAATATCATTTTACCCTTAATTACCCTCTTTACTTTTAACCGTGGTAAATACAAGTCAAAAGTTACTATTCGCCAATAAATATTTTTATCATATTGAACCAAATTTTAATTACTTATATCAACTATATCTCTCATATTTTTTAAATTAAATTCAGAGAAGTGGTAAAATTATATTTTATTTAAATTTGCAAATGCTTTTAGAAGGTGGGTAAAAGACGGTTAAAAAGTTCAATAAAATTTTTATATATCTAAAATTATTATAAACTGACTCCAATGAATTACATTGAACTTATATAAATATTATGTATCTATTTTTACCTAAAATAAATTTAAATAAAATAAATAATTATTTAAATAAAAATTTGGTTTTAAACTATAACTCAGTGTTTTTCACTATTCATCAAAAATTGAAAGTTTTCATAAAAATACCAAAAATTAACCCTACGAAAATTTCGATATTCTGAATCCAAAAATGAATTCCATTTTGAAAGATAAAATTTACAAAATTTAAAAAATTGGGTATTACTTTTCATAATGGCTAGTTTGATTGGTCATGATGTGTTAGAATCTTGAAGTTGCGTACACTGGAAGCTATTACATTATTAAAAGAGAAACATATTGTGGAAGCTTGGGGTATTACATTCTTCCCCCCTTTTGGAAATTGCTTCCTCGCAATTTTTAAAACTGGGCTTGGGAACATAATTGAAAGTCTCACATCAAAAAAAAAATCAATAAAACTATTACTTTAAAATAAAGAAAGAGAAGTACAAAGGTCACCCGAGATAACCCATACCAGGATTCCATGTTGGAAAACATGTATATGGAAGATAAATTAAGTGTAATGTTATGATGGAGAGGGATAAAAAACATGGCCAAGAGAAAGTTAAAAACAAGAAAACCACAAACTTGTGATGGAAAAAATGGTCATTAGTTTCCCAGAAAGAAAAGTAAACAGACAACGTTTTTTTTGTTTTAAGTTACATTTCATAAAGATGAGGAATTTATTTTTGAGATTGACCAAGAACATAAAGAGATATACTTACTTTTTAAGTAGAGTTTCATTATTTAATAAATTTCTACCACTAAAACTTTGTTTTTCAAATGATGTGTATTCAAGATGACTTGGTCATACCAGAAGAGCTAGAATCAACTTATAGAGAATCACATGATCCACAAAGAATAAAATATATATTTACCTTGTCTTTAGAGATTAACCAAAACCAAAATGGTTAGTACAAGATCAGATGATCCCCCAAAAGGATATTCCTTTAGAGAAAGAAACTCTAATCTTAATTTCTAGAATTAAACCAACAATACCCCAAAGTTAAATAAATACCATTAAATAAACAATTTTCCTTAAAATCATACAATATAATCCAAACGAATATTTAAACACAAAACGTAGAAGAATTTGGTTATGTAGTCTTCCATGTTAAATTGTATCTCTAAATGACATCGACAAATCTTAAAGTCACATACTTAAAAGTAATTAACCTAGTCACATATTCTCTATTATAGATTAATCATTTCCATAAATATCTCAAATCACTACACATCCACAATAAAAACATAGATAAAAATCCACCAATACTCCTCAAATGAAATTTCACAGTATTATATTATCCTTAGGCATAGAGTGTTCCCAATAGATCGAACATCCTCCAAAATTACATTTATCACTAAATCACCAAATCATTTTCCTATACTAAGGGTATTCATTTGATAAGACATAAGATCTCAAATAAAATTATTATTGATCAATAAAATTATTTAACAGATAATAATTAGTCACACTAACCAGGGACTTCACATAGTCCAGTGGTAGGCGAAAAATCCCAATCACACTATGGTTGTGGGTTCGATTCCCACAGTTTGTCTGATGCGATGAGTTGTCACACGGTCTGTGAGTTGTCCTTTTTCAAAAACAATATTGTATAACATTAACAAAATAAGATAAATTCCTCAAAATAATCATAACATAATTTAACCACAAATGTTATCTCATACCTTGCATTTTGATCTCAAAATATAATAACTTGTAATTGCCTCAAACCCAATGATCATATAAAACCAAATGGTTATTTATAACTATATTCACAATAGAAAAGATAATTCTTCCTCAAATATAATTTTCACATGAAAAACTATAGGGTTACAAATACAAGAGAAAATTATTCCAAAGTAATCCCATCAACAAGGAGCACTAATACTTTTAAACATTTATCTAACCATTTATTTCCACATAGCTTCTTCTTTGACCAATAAAATATCCTATAGAATAGGGAATTCACTTGGGTAATGGCTAGGTACCCTATATTTATGACAAATGATTGTAAATGGATTATTGGGACCATTTTTATTTTCTTCCATAGTAATCTTCATTTTTCCTTAGTAATTATTTACTTTATGTCCTTCTTTCCCACACGTAAAGCATTTCTTTATTCCATTGAGACACTTTCCTGGGTGTCTCCTTCCACATTTCCAGCATGATTGAAATTGAGGATTCTTTTCTCCATGGTCTCCACTTATGTAGGTCTTATCATTCATCACCTTTCTCTTCTTTATTGAGTCTGGGAGTTGTTTAATATATATGTTGTAGATCATGTTTTTGGAAAATTTATTTGGCATGAGCATGATATCTTTTATTCCTATCAACATTCCATTTTGTTACTCATTTCCACCATTGTTCCCACCTTGTACATCATGCTTAAAGTTAATATGAATTCCTTGGAATCCAGCCATTAACTAAAACCAAAAATCATTGTGTGAGTAACAGTAGTCATGAAATCATTTATAGAATATCATGACACTATATTTTCAATTTGAAACACCTTAGGATTAACCAAGGTCATTTATTTTCATCTTATATTAAAATCCTTCAAATTGGTTGGTAATGAAAATGTAAATTATCCTAATCATATCCCCCAGGAGTGTCGTAACCAAGAGTACAGCAAGGCCTGTTTTCGTGCACAATTTTCTATTTAAGTCTAGCTCAAAGCGGTGTTTTCAAGTTTTACCCTTAGGTACATCTGTCCCAGAGCCGGCTCTACCTGATCGTATCTATACGAGGATGTATTTTTTTGAAAACTCACAAAATCTCTACAATACCAAAATTTTAGGAAGTTCTTCTATACTAATCCTCAAAGTCTATCTTAGGTCTATGTGCTTTAATCAGAGTTTATCTAAATATAGTTTCCAAGGTTTGTACTAATCTTCCTCTGATACCAACTGTAACGCCCTGACCTCAGAAGCACAGATTCAGTGCATTATTACATATCATTGGAATGATATCAAAAGATCAAGTCTTAGTATACCGATTAGTTTTGTATCCTTAGAAGTACTAGATGCATTCCTAATGTTTACATTACATCATAAAATGGAAAACTAAAACAAAATTGTTTCCATAGACAACAATGAGTTCCCATATAAAATCCCTACAGGTCAGTCATAATATAATTATTTACATCTTGGGAAAAATAAAACATAGAAAGGGATGAGCTCGGATGCTCAGTAAGGTTAACAATATAGCAGAAAATTTCATAAATAAGAATAAACATTTATGGCAATGTATAAGACTAAAACAAAATCCTTTTAAACTTGAACTTCAGCATAATATGGAAAAGATAAAATCAAATAATTCCATTTCCTTATTCACATGGATATTCTACTAGTTGAGTAACCACATGCAATATCAATAGCCAGTTTCATAATTATGGAATGCATAATGCTAGACTTTCATAACCACATAGTCAAGGCCTTGCGCCAAGACTAAAAATAAGGTTTTGTCAAGGCCTTGTGCCAAGACACAAGTTTGTCTCATGAGACCTACCGATTCATTAAGGAGCTATAGACGGCTCCACCCATCACTTACTAAGTCCAATGAATTCCTCATATGAGAAGGTTTAAACATAATCTGAACATTCGTATTAAAAATAGCATACGAAATGTCAATATTTTAACCACAAACCATAAATGGTATAAAAATAACACATCCACAATAACATAACTGATTTAATACAATATGGAATATTGTATTATAATGGATCAACTTTAATAGATAATAATGAAGTATATTTACATAGATGAAAATAATCATCAAAACTATTTGAGAGAAATATCCTCCTTTTTCTTGAAAACATTTAAAACTCCCACTATTTATCTAGAAGCCATTTAAAATTGATTTTTGAATCAATGTGTCCCATACTAATTTGAATATTTTAAAAGGAATTTTAATTTTAAAACATTAATTTCCATATAAATAAATCATTAAAACCAATTTTAAAACATGGACATTAATGAGAAAGATTTAAAACAATCAATCTTTAAAACATTTAAAATGATATTCTAGTTAGAGTTCCTAACCAAAAGAGAGACAATTGAATAAAAATAATTGAGGTAATCAAAACATTATAATATCATGATAATAAATGGATTCATGATTTACTTTGTCAAAGTACATTATATACACCATATAAAAGTGAATTGGTGTATAACAACAAAGAAGTCTCAATGGAATGTAAATTGAGATAAAATCTATTATAAAGAGCATATACTTAGGTTAAGGATAAATCAAGGACATAATTATGTGTGAAAAATATAAATACACTAAATATTATTGGATATTTAGTGTAAATCAATCAGATGACATTCACACATATTATTGTAAAAACAACACTAATGAATTGTATTTTTAACTCAATAAATGGAGATTGAGTTAAAATTACTCTTATAAAGTTCATATCGAGGACTTGAGAATTTATCAATGGAGTGATTATGTGTATAAAAAGAATATCCACATAAAGGGTAGTGGAAATTACCACACAAATAATAAATAGTGATTCCACAGATAATCACGGAGCAAAATAATCAATGAAGTATGCGTAAAGCCCAATGAGTGGAAATTGAAATTTGACATTCCCTTACCGATTTGGTAACTTATGAAACATACACCCCATTAAAGAAGTATCCTACCTTAAAGATGTAAATACCCATACATTAATTTATATAACAAAAGTAATTCAATTAGGGGTAGTACATACTCCCCACAAAAGGAATTAGTGGCCAATATAACATGAATCTCATGGAAATAAAAGTGAGATGAAAAACACTTACTTCATTGCAATCAATCAATTCGTATGAAAAAAAGTTAATAAACACCAAATGAATCATATAATACCATTAATATAAAGAGAATTAGGATAATATATATCAAATAGAAGTACACAATACACCACATGTAATAAATAAGTGATGAATAACAGAAATCTGTTAGAATTAAAAGTGAGATAAGAAACCCCTTACTTTGTACTTTTCCTTGGTCGAGGGTAGGTTAACATCCTGTATAATGGTGAAATAATTTTTATTAAATTATAAAAGAATTATATACATTAATATGATATCATATATGATCTTTTAATATTGCTTTGTTAATAATATTTTAGTATTATCGTCGTTTCAGGTGCTAATTGATTCGTTTTCCTTTATATGATTTGTTTCATAAGTAGTATTTTTTATGAATAGGATGTATCTTATTAATATTCAGAATTATATTAAGTGTTTGAAAATTATTTTTAATCATATAATGAAAATTATCCTTGAATGGATTACGACGGGGAATGAATCTCATCGCGTTCGTGGAGACGGTAATCCGTACGTACGCACGAGCAGGAATATCATTCTTTTAATATTAAAATAATATATAATTGTATGGTATATGATATATAAAGAATCTTTATAATGTTATATTTATTATTAAAATAAATTACACATAATTATAATACCCATCCAAATAATAATGTATTGAATAACAATTACACCACGACGTGGAGATGGTAAGCCATACGTACACACGTATGGTGACATGTCATTCCAAGGATGGATAAAATAATGAATATGGTTGTACCATATATATAATAACATCATATTCTATAAAAGATAATAGGGTTATTATTTTAGAGTGGAAAAAACAAAAAAGAGGAAGTGGGAGAAGAAAAGAATTTGAAAGAGGTGATTAAATATTTACCTCTTCTTTGGGTTCTTCCTTTTGATTTGATTAAAAGGGATCCTTAGGTTGGCTTTATGACTAAAGGAAAGCCTCTAGTATGAAAGGAGGACTGTTTAGAGGGTATTTGGGCAGAGTATGGCTGATAAAAAAGGATTTTATGGTGTGAATTTTAGGGAAGGGGTAGTTCCCTTTTATAAAAGGGGTGAGGGGAACCTTAGGAAAAGCTAGAAATATTATTTTATAATAAAATCATTTTCGGTTTATAATGGCTAAAAATTGAATTATTTAAAGTCTAAGGTGGGGATGGGTCGAAATAAACTCAACCAATAGGTTTTAGATAGGTTTGGGTCACTATATTAAATTACCTTTTAGATTTAACTCTTAGTTAAATAGTTTGACATTTACCATGTCTCTTTGTATTTTTATATTATATGGTTTATAAACTTACTATATACATTCAAGAGAACCCCAAGTGGTTAATTAATTATAAACCTATAATTATATAACTGTTTTGTCCGATCCTTATATTTTTAGGAATAGAATATCAATTAATAATATAATATTTGTTTTAAAAACTCTTTTATGTCCATTTTGACACTATTTGGTATTTGTTTTTGATAAATTTATAACAACATTATTATTTAAAAAAAATTCATCTATCCAACCCTAACATGTAATATTAACCTAGAAAATTAGTTTAATTCATAAAAATTCTCAAATTACATTTATTTGGATATTTATAATATCAAATATGTTAATATTTCATTAATTATGTGATTACTGCATCATCATTGTGTCATAAATAAATTAACTTATATAGTGTCTAAAAAATATAAATAAAATTCCATTATGTATGAAATATTTTTATCTTTCTAATTAATATTTATAATCGAATTTATCTTATGTATAACCATATATTAAAAATGGTTTAGTTATTAAGATTTGAATTTAACACTTTTAACTCTTCTTTGAATTAAATAATAATAATTGTCATAATCTAATACAATTGGTCCTAAAGGATCATATTTTATTCATAAGGTTTTTTTTTGTCTAATTACACTTATAAAATATAATTAGGACATGATTTATGGTAATAATAATATCATTTTTACCCTTAATTACCCTATTAATTTTAACTGTGGTAAATAAACGTCAAAAGTTACTATTCATAAAAAAATATTTTTATCTTATTAAACCACATTTTACTTACTGATATCAACCACGTCTCTTGGATTTTTGAAATTAAATTCACAAAAGTAGTAAAATTAAGTTTTATTTAAATTTTCAAATGCTCCTAGGAGGTGGGTAAAAGACGGTTAAAAAGTTCAATAAATTTTTTATATATCTAAAATTATTATAAACCGAATCCAATGAATTACATTGAACTTATATAGATATTATGTATCTATTTTGACCTAAAATAAATTTAAATAAAATAAATAATTATTTAAATAAAAATTTGGTTTTAAACTATAGCCTAGTGTTTTTCACTATTAATCAAAAATTGAAAGTTTTCAGAAAAATACCAAAAATTCACCCTAAGATAATTTCAATATTCTAAATCCAAAAATGAAGTCAATTTTGAGAGAAAATTTTTATAAAATTTTAAAAAGTGGGTATTATTATTCATAATGTTTAGTGTGATTGGTCGCAGTGTGTTAGAATCTTGAAGTTGCGTACAATGCAAGCTATTATATTATTCAAAGGGAAATGTACTGTGGAAGCTTGAGGTGTTACATGGTAGTAAAAGGCCTACGGGGGTATGTGAATATCGACAAAAGGCCATTTAGGTGTGTATAAAGTGTATACAGGACGTCATCCCCCCAAGAGGCTTCTCATGTGGTCATGTCGTGAGATCATTTATAAAGAAGAAGCCAAACAACCACAAGTTTGATGTTAGACTCATTGGTGCATATCGATTTAGTTTTATTAGTACTTTAACTAGAACTGATAAAGACCAACTTTATGAGCACTAGAAAATCCCTCATAAATGGTCCCTTTATCAGTGCTTTTTATAGCACAGATAAAGGTGATATTTTAATAGTGGGTTTTTAGTACTGATAAAAGGTACCCATTATCACACTTTTTTTTATCATTGATAAAGGTATACTTTACTAGTGATTTTATCTAGTGCTGATAAAAGATAGCATTGGAGAAACCAAAATATTTTGTAGTGAATACTAATTTTGAAAAGGGAGTAATAGCCTGTTTGTAGAGATCCATTTCTATAAAGTGAAGTGATTACCACACTCACACACTAAATTTTTTATGGTGAGTGACATCCCAATAACAACACTAACTATAAAATATTGGAGTCATAACCTGAACTATCATAACATTAAAATATGGGAGTCACAAAAAAAATAAAGGAATAATTATTTGGAATGGAAAATCATAAACAAAAGGTTTGAGCACAAGTGTGAGAGATAAGAAGTAATACAAAAAACACAAGTTTCTAGGATGAAATAGATAGAATATGAACAAGAGATGCATAAGTACTGGTTCTGAGGTAATGGATAAAATTATCTCATCAAGGAAATAATAGTAAAAAAATTTGTATCAACACTTGAGATATCTTTTAGAAGATGAAACACTGATCTCAAATGTATTCATTGAATTGTACAACATTTTGAAAAAACACAGCTTTGTTCTTGAGGGAATAATAGTGTATCTAATCTTCATGATGATATTTAATTGTATTTTAATCCTAATCGACCTTCCATTAAATAGTGTATTTCAAATATTAATAAACACCTCCATGGGTAAAATAATGAAAAATAATAATAAAACTTCCAAAATTATCAAAATAATTTATCAAGGAGATAGAAATTAGTTTCCACAATAATTCTTGAAATAGTTATTAATTTTTTTAATAGATTATAAACAATTTCCTTAATAATAGGTCAACTGATATTTGGAATTATTTTTTAAAAAATATCTCCAAATTAAATGATCAAAGATATCCTTTAAAATATAGAAAGATGATAATATTTAAAATTTAAAAATATAATTCAAATTAATAATAATGAATTAAACACAATTTAAAAAAATTGAATCAGATATAAAGTATATTAATTATAAATTAATAATAATTTAGAATTATGTCAACACATAAAATATTCAAAAATAAATAAATTTAATGTTTATATATGAAAATCTAGTGCTTATTTCAAAATAAAGAATAGTTTAATTTTTAAGCAAATCAAATAAAAATACCTAATTTTTATGTGGTCTCAAAAAAATTTATATAAGCTTTTTGATATAAATAACCTTATAAAAAGAGTTAATAAAACATGTAGTAAAAATATAAATATACATGTAAAATAATGTGTTGTAAAAATTTAAAAATTATAAACATATTAAAATTAAATTAAGTTAAATTTTAGACATTTTAGTACTATGGAAAACCCTACCCTACTATGTAGAATAATATTTCATGGTCATAACTCACCATCAAATTTCAGGGTCGCAGTCCGCAGTTGCAGTCCATGGTTGCACAAGACAACATGTGATTGAACACTTAATCCACTATATCAGCTCACCGTTATAGAACACAATGCATGGTCACACCTCACAGTAGTACATGACTCACGGTCATAGGTTCTCCCATCTTATAGTCATAGGTGTTCTTATTACGGTCACAACTCTCCTCACGGTCAAAGTATACAACTTATAGTTGATGAGTAAATGCACATGGTCAAAGTATGGAAGCTTAGTAATGGTCAAATTAAAGGTGAACATCTAGACATGTTTTTATGAAATGGACAAAATTCATTAAAGAAAAAGAATCTTCTTCAAGGATACATAAAATATTTAAAAGGAATGATATTTAGAAAATATAACATACAAATAAAATAAAATAAAATATAAATAGAAACAGGTGAATCGAATTGAAATCATTAAAAAAATTATTTTTCATTTAAATTATTGAATAAATAAATAAATAAATAAATAAATAAATAAAGTTTATTGTAGGAGAAATGAAAATACTTTGAGAAATTATAATTTCCCATTTAAAAAACAAAAAAAAAATAATAAAATTAATTAACAATAATAATGATGGTGAAATAATGAAAAACAACATGAGTTTTTGTAACTTCCAAAACACACATCAAAATTAATTTGAAAAACACTCAACATTAAAAATCTCTCCTAACAATTTCCCCCATTTTGGAAACTAAAAAACTGAAAAATATTTTTCAAAAAATATTTTTTTAAATACTCCCACTTTTGAAATATATAAAAAGTAAATAACATGGAATAATTAAATTAAATAAATTAAATCATTAAAAAAATCCTCCTTTATAAAAAATAAGGCATACTTTAATATAGTAAAATTCCCCCTTAATAATATAAAGGAGGGATATGTTTTTTTAATAATCATAAATCGTCCATAAAACACATAATATTAAAACCTAGTAAATAAAAATATATTAAATATTAAAAAGGCCAATGTCACCCTATATAAATTCATATAAAAAAAATATAGATACAATAATATATGTACTTCTACATTTAGAAAATTATATCCAGATAGTAAATAAATTATAATGTATCAGACATACCAAGTTTAAATTTATATTTCTCGAATCGAGCATAATCCAAAGGTTTAGAAAAAATAACATTAATGTGATTTTCTATAGGCACATATTCTAAAACAATATCACCTATATTAATATAATATATAATAAAATAAAAAACTATGTCTATATTCTTAGTTTTAGAATGAGTTTAAGGGTTCTTTGAGATAGAAATAAAATATGAATTATCACAATAAATAGATAACTCTTCAAAATTAAAACCAAAATCATATAAAGTAAGCTTAATCCTTTAGGATTGTTAACAAAATGATACAATATAGATATAATCACTTTCATTAGTTGATAACGAAATAGAAATTTGTGTTCTTTAAAATAAAAGAAACTATGTTATTACTAATAAAGTATCACATACTTGTGGTGATTTTTCTATCAAGTCTATATCCTCTGAAGTCAGATTTAGAGTAATGAATAAAATCATAACTATTTTATTTAGAATAAAACAAAAAATTATTAATATTTACTTTAAATTTTATAACAAGAAATTGAAGAATGACTCATTGTCACATATCAACCATTCAAGGGCCTGGTTCTCTGCTAATGTGTATAGTGGCAATCGGGTCGAATCCTCAACGATGATGCTTTTAATATTCGATTGTTTTTGTGATTTGTATTTTTAATGGGGGAGTTTGTTTTTCAGAGCTTAGATGAAATTATTGATTAATAAAGATTGATTTAATAATTTAAATAGATTGGGGTGAGTTCATTTTTGGATATTAAAGCTTATGATATCCTTAATCGTTTCTTTATATTGCATTAAATTAACACCCACTTCACAAGATGATTTTGATTGGAATTCTAAAGTGTTAAGACTTTAATCCAAGACTTAACTTAATTAGTGTTCTAATCTCAATCAGATATTATTTATGGTAGTTTATTTATGTTTACAATAATCAATATAATCCAAACATTGAACAAAATATTTCATTAATCTATAACATTTTAAGTTTAATATAAACAATATTAACCTAAATAATATTCATCGAGAAAAATCTCTCAGTCACTTAATATCCCCAATTTATGACTCACCCCAATAGGAGATTTACTCAGCCATTGAGGTGGTTATTTCTATGATTTAATATATTTATTAGGATTAATTATAAATTGAATTTAATTAATGAGATAAGAAAATAGTTTTGTGCCAAACACACACACGAGTAGTGAAGAATGTTAAATGTAGAATTTAGATTGAAATAGAAAAATAACAATAAAGGGTTTATTTTGATTGATTGAAACTATTTTAAGACCATTAATATTATTAAATAGAAGGTGTATGAAAAGAAGATATAAATAAGAAGAAACATTCATTAAAATTCTATTGAAATCAAAACACACTTACACTGACTGAATGGCCCGAAGTCCGATGTTTTTATTGATTTTTGATAAGCCCCCTTTTAAGGGTAGGGGGAAACTAAGACTTCAAGGACATCAAGACATTAAAAAAATCGAGAAAACAAAGGGTTTAAACCCAAAAAAACTACACAGAAGTGATTCAACCCAACATCAACATCATTAAGGCATGCCTCCACCAAAACATGACTGATCATCAATCTGTCCCGTGAAAGAATGCACGGGCCTAGTATTGATGGCTATGCCATACCCTCTAAATCAACCAAATATGAAAATTATTGCATGGAGAAGATGACCAGATCTATCCTCATATGAAGAAAAACATTGTAGATTATCTGGGATCCCCAAAAGTCCATCCATTTCACTTCCAGCAATAATCAACCAGCAGATTACCAGCAGATACACAACCATTACCAGTAGATTCACAACACCACCAAATTCACATCCTGAAAAACAAAATCCCAGCTTTACCAAATCAAAATCAAATTAAAAATCTTGAAACCACTTACAGTATCACCAAATGGCAAAGCCTCCCCCTCCAAGCTAGTTGAATCGATCCAAAGAACACCTGAGTACACCAAAGCTGACAATGAGCTGGGAAAAAGACGAGCTGAGATCTCAGAGCCGGAAAGCATGCCAAAGCTATCAATAAGAACAATGGAACATCTTTGCTGTGAAGAGATCCAGAATCCAAAACCATGCTGAAATCATCACAAAAAACAACAGAGTCGACATCACCAATCCAAGATCCCAAAGATGGACCACCCAAAGATGACACATGCTAACAACGGGCTAAAATTCTAAAGCTAGGAACACCGAGGTTATTGCTGAGCGTACCAGAGCTGAGGTGATAGACCGAAGCCATAAGGCACAAAAAAGTCATCATTGGACTGGGTATGAACCCGGACCACAAGAATTTTTCACCCCTTGATGCCGATCCAAGATGAGACAACCGTCACCGAGGCCAGTCCAGACTAGCTAGAGGAGGGGTAGAGACAACTAGGGGGAAACCCTAGGCCTGTGAGGAGGGGGAAGAAGATCAAGTAATGTCCTGAAAGTCCCCTTTTAAGGGTCTAGTCATGCCTAACCTCCTCCTTAAGTACTGAAATTCTAACTCATTTCAAGGATAAGAGGGTAATGTATTTATAGCCCAAGGAGGTGGACTGTTTGTATTCCAGAACTACCCATCCACAAGGATTGAAGATTTTACCATTAAGAAGGCATAATCCTGAGATATGCTCTTATTAAAAGTTTTATATATAGAGTTTTTCTGCCTACTCTGAAAATATGGTGTCCGTTGGACCTTTTAGCTAATGTTATGGTGATTTTACTAAAAAATGTGCATCTGTCCATTTTGATCAACATGTTATGGAAGGAGGAAATGTAAATGGGTTTTTGAATATAAAGATTCCTTCAAATCTGAACCATTTATTTTAAAAATTCAAATGATAATATCTTTTATTTTACACTACAAAATCTCATAACAATTTGATGTCTATATCAGGAGAAATTAAATAATTCTGTGTTAATTTTATTTTCTAGATAGAATGGTGGGATGGAATTAAAAACATAAGTTTGGAACCTTTTATATGGATTTGGGACTTGAAATTTTTATAAAAGATGAAGGGAATTCTCACACAACTCTTTATGGAGAATCAAAGAATTTGGACATCTGTATTGAGCCCAGAAAGTCTATCTTCATGGCCAATATAATTTATTCCTTGATTCATTGGGCGTTCTTGTGTGGACCATATGACCATAAAAATGGCCAAATTGGACAAATATTCCTTCTAATGATAGGTTTTACATTGAATAATGAACCCTAAAAAAATTATAAGACAATTTGGATCACTATGATGAGAGTTACGATTAAAACATTAAATTGTCACAAATCTGAATTAATTTAAATTATACTCAAAAATTATATTTAATATTAAAACATGAATATTTTACAAAAATTATACCCTTTTTATAAAAAATCAGTAAAAGGAGTAAATAAAAAGTTATGAATAAATTAATAACGTTAACTCCCCCACACTTAGTCTTGTGCATGTCCTCATATAAAGTAAATATAAAAACATAACTAATTCATTTTCACTCACCAAAAAATATAAAATTTTTGTTTTCACTAATTAGGGGGGTCTATAATAGTTCCCCCATCCATAATTAATTCCAAAAAAATTGTTATAGGAATAATGTTCCAAAAACAATTCATTTTTCATGCTCAAATTCAAAAAATGGAAAATGGGGGCACTCAAAACTTAATCCTCTCAAGATGATAAAATTTATTTATTGAGATTCACTCATTCACCAAAAAAGTAAAAATAATATAGTTTTTAAGAGCTCTTAGCTTTCGTTCCCTATCCTAAAGTGCACAAGAATCAAGAGGTATTTTTAATGGTTTTTAGTGGCTATGGGACAGTAGGAATATAGTGTCCAAGATAGTAGAAAAGATGTGTAAAACAACTACATGAAGAAAGAAATGCACAAATTTAAAAAGACATGGAAGGGTATGGAAACACATATTCACTAGGGAATTATTGTGTGAAGTATTACACAAAAGAGATGGATAAAATTTTAAGGGGATGAAAAGGTGAAATATGTACATGACAAAAAAATTCTCCTAATGACACAAGAATATATAATGCAAGTGTTTTTTTCTTTTCTTTTTGATTTTTTTGAAAGTTAAACTTGAAAAAAATCTCACACTCATCTCTCAACCCTTGTTTGATCTCCTCATGACAATAATTTCAATATTTATAACAAGGTAAAAGGTTGAGGAAGAGTGATTTTTGGCCCGTCCAAGACACAACCCATTTATTTTTAATTTTTTAGGTTTTTTTTCAATTTTTTTGTTATTTTGAACACTTCAATATCATTTTTAAAATTTTTTATAAACATATATACATTTGAAAAACCCACTTAATAGAAACCTCTCTCCCACACTATGTTGTATGCTTTCCATGAAGCATTTGAAAACACGATGACAATCAATAAAAGGATACCCAAAATGAAATCCATTACCCCACAATTAAGTTTCAATAAATTATGAAATGTAAATACATGTATATGTTAGATAGGACATGGTATTATGCTTTTAATGTTTATATCAAAGAAAAGTTTTTCAAAGGATTGAATGATATTTCAAAAGGATTATTAATTTTAGGGCAATGAGAGACTATTTGGCTATTATGATTCTCATGAGGTTTAGAAAATGCCTCTATCGTATTATTGAACACCAAAGAAATTAATTAATCTACAAGGTCCCTAAACTCAAGACTCACAATTAGGGCTAAGGAAATGCACAAAATTAAAATATGGTCATTGGTGACCTTGGCATGAAATATAATGTTATTACCCATGGTTGGGGGAAATAATTTTTGAAATCCAAAAAATGAGAATTCAAAATTTATTATTCTTGATAGATTTTTTTTAATCTAAATTGAAGATGAAAATATAAAATATTTGAGATGAAAACATGTCTTTGGACTCCCCAAAATGATTTAGAAAAAATTTAAAAAGTTTATGGTGAGTATTTAGAACTATTTTTTTCATTTTTTTAGTTTTTTATAAATAAACAAAAGAAAAGAGAAAGAGTAAATATAATGTTTAATGAGGAAATTGGTAAAAAATAATAATGATAGATTAAGGAGAGAGAGAGAGATAAGAGGAGTTAAAGAGAAATAGGTTCCCTTAGGTTGGATTTGGTGGGTCAACATCTCCATCTAGTGGTTGGTTAATAATAGAAGTTGGGGATCTTGGGGAATGTATACTCTTTGGTGATGATTTGGAAGATTACCATTACCTAAAAGAGGAAAAACATTATTAATTTAAGGAAAAACAAAAAAGAAATTAAAATTGCATAAAATAAAAAAGAAAACTTTGGTTTACTCCCAAGAATCACTTCATTTTTTTGTATACCGCTAGAAAGTTGTAGTGGAAAACCCATAGTATCATGTTGTCCACCATATTTTATCAACTCCAGTGTGCTTCCTAAATAAATACTCCTTTTGGAGGCTCGTTTTTTCATTAGATAATTTCTTTCCATCCTTATTGATGTAATTTTAATTCAATGGGGGTGGTAATGGAATATGCGGATCCTACCTTTGGTCATCAACTAGAGGAATGATTTTGTACAAAAAGTGATGATTTTATATACTTGGAAATTTAAGAAGATGTTTCAATTATGATGGTGCATTTATGTGTGGTTCATACAATATAAAATCATAGTATGAGATTCCAGTTGTTTTTAATTCATTTTTTTTTCATTTCATTCCAATGTGGAGTAATGAGGATCAAATGGGACATGAGATTGAATATCATTTTACAAATCATTAAAATCAATGTTGTTTTCCAAATAATGGAAAATTTAAACCTCAGTAGTGTCCAATTTATTAATTAAATATAAAATATCCTAAATGTCACTTTCATCGGGAAAAGATAAACACATTGGTTTATGGTTTTCCTCACATATAACAAAATATTCAGAATCATGGATGGGTGTTGCGCATAATTTTGCATTTGTTTTTAATAATGTATCAATATGTGTATGGAAAGGTAGTGATTGATGTGGTTATGATGATTGAAGTGGTGATGTTTAAAGTGATGTTATTGAATCAGTGCAAATTCCACTTTGATTATGAATTGTTTTAGTTGACATACTTGGAGAATCACTATTCATCAAATGGAATTGGATATCATGTTGGATGTTATACTTGATCATTATCCATAGTAATTCAGACGATTTTTGAATGGATCTTAAGTTCCAAGACATGTATCAATGAATGAAACTTGGTTACAACATTTGAAGAAGGCCACATAATACTTTATTTCATGATGAGTTTGGAAGATCCATCCACTGGTTTCTGATTAGATGAAGTGTTTAAGAAAATTCTGTTAATCTTAAATGATTAAGAGATGGGCCAAAAGATTTTTTATATTGGGTACATTCTTGAAAGCCCTTTTGTATTCTTTTTCTAAAAATAAAATGAAGAAGATGAAAAGATAAGGAATGGTTCATGGGATTGGCATTTGAAGAGGTGGCTATGCGTGTTTGAATTACCAAGTGTCCATGCATTTTATGCTTTGATGAATTTTTATGGGGATACTTAAAAATGTGGTCCAACCATGCAAGCTAACTAGAAACCTCATCCTCAAGGCACATGTGGGAAGAAAGGGTTGACCATGCCTTAGGGAGGCCAACCGAGTCTTCCCACAAGAGGCATGAGCGAGCTATGTGTAAGACCATTGGAGCACACATGGGTAAGATGGTGTATAGTATGGGACAAGGGCATGTGGAGAGAGTGGACGCACATCGCTCCAATAGGAGAACATGGTATGAGGTGGTACCACAGATGGGGAAGGAGTACTTTGAGCTGAGATTGGAGGAGATTGATTGATAAACCGCGCCGAATCCATATCTCTAGTTCGATATGGGACAAATACTTGGATATTATTCATGGTTTAAAAAAAGGGAAGTGTTCCCCACCGTCCAATCTGTTTGAATATAATCTAAGCAATTAATATGTTTTAAATATACGGACATATAATATCGATACAATCTAAGCTGATCCAATGATTATTGATTTTCCATGCCCTCATCTTCTAACTCTAATCACATAAAGGGTACCCGATGCTGCTGTACATTAGAGCTGCGACTGAACCACTGAGATCTCTCTTTTAGCCATTATTTAAGATAAAATCCACCAAATTATGATAATCTAGACAATGAAAACTCATGCATGCAATTTCATTTTAATTCATGCAATAAAACATGAAGATCAAATAATGGCTGAAGCAGTCGAAGGTGTGAGGCCATATCTTGGAGCTCAGGCATTCATGATTAAGGATTCACATGAAACTCTTAGTGCATGAATTTGATGTCTTCACATGAAATTAGGAGCTTGCATTGAACATAAACAAATTGAGATATGCATAATATCTCTATCCTTGTTTGAATATTTCAAAGACGAGGTTGTCAGCCTATTCAAATGGATGATTTAAACAATGACTCTTATGGGATTTGAACGCACAAACAATCTCACCTGCACCTATAAAAAGAGAATCCTCGAGCTTATGGATGCTACTGACATTTTCATCACTTCGTGTGTTCATGTTTCCCAGAAACAGAGAATGCCATATTTATATCTCTATGTGAAGGATCAATGAGTCCCACAGGCCTTCGACAATTGCTATACACTCTCGAACAATAATTGAAAATAAGGGAGTTCCATACACCATCTTGGTTGTGTGAAGAAGAATCTTGGACACACAACAGGTGTGTGAAACACCCTAGTTGTGTTTCATAAGGAGAGAAGGAGATCCACACATTGTGCGAAGAAGTATCAAACATCTAGATTGTACAAAACCCATGCTTCTCTAGTAGGCACAAAGGTTTGTGAGTTCTTGAGATAGTGTACATATACACTACCTCTTTGAGAAGAAGAAGAATCCAAGCACTAAATCTACCCATACTCATATGGGTTTGTGCACATGAGGTAGTAGGCCACACACACCTACATGAGGCTCTCATGATTTGTGATTAAACTAAACAGAGGATATAAAAAGAAGAAAGGGAATGAACTATGTGTGTTCGGTTTGCATAAAATCATATCTAAACATATATACCTACATATGCACATGTGAGGAAGGATTTGTGTGTAAATATTGAGAAAGATGAGGAAATAAGTGAAAAGTATACATGTAGATGCATGAAATACACACATTGAACATAAATCATTGATTTAAGTGAACAATGTGTGTTCGGGATTAAAGGAAACACATTATACATGCATAAAATCTTGCATAATCATATGCATGTGTGAGAATATAGTGAGATACCCAAAGCAAGGAATTTATATGCTATGCAACCCATGAATGAAGTATAATTACAATGATATTGAAGTAGGACAAAATTATAGAAGATCTTGTATCTGAGTTGATAGTGTTTGAGAATTCAAGAAGATAGTCAATGATGATATTGTGAGTGATCATTATTGCATATTATATTATTGAATAAGTTGTGTGCACTAATTGAACACATCAAAGTGAGGCCGGGTATTCATCAAAAGAAGAATTAATTGCTCGAGCATTGTTTAACTGTGGAAACTGATCATCTCAAGTGATCAATATCATTGAGAAAGGCTAACAGAACTTACCAAAAGGTTGTTGAGGATTATTGAACAGGTACATTGGAAAGTGAGATTCAGCAAGATCGTGGGGGAAACTCATAGGATCATTCTATAGTGAATCAAAATATTCAAGGAGGTAGAATCTCATGTGACTCGAGAGTAAGGAGTATCCTATGAACTCAAGAGTAGGAGACTTTAGTGAGACTCTGGAGTAATACAATGAGACTTTGGTAATAATATGAGATGTAGTATAAAGAACCAACTGTGGGACTCATGATATATACAATGTGACTCTGTATTGACCATTGTAATTGTTCTGATTATAGTTGAGAGTCTATGTTGGGGAGAATAACCAACACAACAAGGAGTGGATATTTTAATAGAACCTTATAAATCCTGGTGTTCATTGAATTTATATATACAACAACATTCAAGGTAAGGTTGAGGGACACAAGAAGAGTGGATCGAGGATTTAACTATCCATAGGGGTTTAATTGTAAAGAATAAATTTGTAAAAAATTTAAAGGGATCACGGATTCACCCCCTCCCCCTCTTAGTGATTCCACACTGATCTGGGCACTTCAATTAGTATCAGAGGGAAGGTCACCACTTAATTATCCATGGGAGTATTTATGAAGAACAAATTTTAGGAAATGAGTGAGAAACATAAAATATAGATATCTTCCATGTATTAAAAGAATAAGAAGAAGAAATATGAAAGGAAGATAAAGGAGAGTCACACTACTAATGGGGAGAAACATTTTACTAAAGGTAATTTAGAAGGTATAACATATGATAATTAATTTTATTATTATGACTCTTCTGATGAAGCCTCGTCAAGCTGAAATGATGATAGATCAATCAGTGATCTTCATTCTACACTCAAATAACACATAAAGAATATGCCAGGAGAAGTGGGAAGACATATTTCTATAAGCATCAACGTTCTTAAAGATGAAAAATTACATCTTGTATAAGAAGATGATTCCATAGAAGAGGCATTTTCTAAAAGGGTTGGTATGTCCAACACTCTCACAAAACATGTGAAATCAAAGGAAGAAAAAAATTCTCTTTTTAATGAAATATATGATGAATTTTCTGAAGAATTTCAAGTAAGTATTTGTGAGAAATAATTTTTTGGGATTGTATTTGTAGTAGCTATCTATAAAAATGAAAAATTTCACAAAGTTTCTATGGTTGTGAATGGTGGTCAATAGGAAGACAAAGATAAAAAGGTAAAGGAGCTTGGTATTTATTTGCAAGAATTAAAAATTGTGCATGAAGAAAAAATGATAAAGATGATAGAGAATTGGTAAAGTAATATGAGATTAGTTGAGGATGAAAATAACTCCCTCAACATGAAGTGTTTTTAACTGGAGGTGTGATTGAAGAATCAACAATCACCCCAAGATAGAACTTCCAAAACAGATGAAAAAAGAGATGTTGCCTCTCAATCTTGCATTGAGGACTATCATTCCAAAAGGAGTATTATATCATTCTCTAATAAAATGGAAACATCCTCCTAGAAAAAGGTATCATCCAGACCATCTTGTACTGATGATTCTAAATGTGTTTCCACAATATGTACAGGTTGGAGGAAATATTCTAAAAAAATATAGATTAGGAAAGGTGATGAGAAATCTAACACCATGGCTAGGGTGGATATGAAGTAGAATGTGGAAGCTATTTCCCCATATAGAGAACAAAAATTCAAGAGGAAATCCTAGAAACCTTATCCATAAGATATCAAGATTTCATGATTTGTGGGTCAATTTTGGTGCTACAACATGTTTGGGCATTGTTCATTAGATTGTTGGTACAATCCTCAAAGTGAAAAAGGACAAAGGAAGCCCATATCAAGGGGAAGCAAGACAGTGAAAAAGAACTAACATCCATATATCTAGAATCATCTATAAACTACGAACTTATTTGGAAATATTGATAACATTTGTGATGTATTCCATGGATGTGGTCACAATGTTGGTACATGTTCATCTCAACATGCATCTAAAGAAGATAAGAAAAGAAGATCACAAAATCTGGATGGGAATGAAGAATCTACCTTGTGAAGAAATCAAAATAATGTTCCAAAAAAAATTATCCTAAGAAAATCTCATGAAGGAAGAGTGAGATGTCCTTGGATTATAAATCCAAGAAGGTGAAGGGTACTGGATCCAAAAGAACTACCCAGAAAAATGACACCTAGAACAACCCATGGGGAAGATCCAAACTTGGCGCCTCTGTTCCTAATAACTTATTTGTTATCTGTCTAGAAGATTTGGAAAGAATAAGAAACTAAAATATGCACAAGCTAAGACTAGTGAAAAAAGGAAAAATAATATTCCACCTAAAGAAAAGGAAGTCTTGTGTGTGAGGTGCAACAAGGCAGGTCCCACTGTTAATAAGTGCATTACAATTATTCTATCTCAAGAATAGTTTCTCAAAAGAATGAAAATTGTACTATGAGATTCTAGTGCTCTAAAAGCACTTGAACAAAGAAAGATCACACACAAAGTGATGGAAGAAGTATTGAGATCCCCACAGGCACAACCAGAATTGAAGATAAAATGTGAAAGTGTGAAGAGTGGAGAAAATGGAGCATCTTGGTTGGGAAAACCAACTCAACCTTACTGTTCACATTAAGGAAGAAAGGAGGATCCATCTAATTCTCTTATACTTTTTTTATATATGCATGCTTAAATTATAGAGAATTAAAGGTTAAGGTCATTTTCAAGATGATAATTGAATGAACAAAGTGGAGAACAACAAGTTGGACTGATTATTCATGATTTAATATATACTTAGAATGTTCCACAATGGAAAATTATCAATATTAATATCTTGAATATTATTTGATGATATTTCCACTAAGTTAACTCAAAGCGATTTTACCCCTTATGGGGGAGAAAATATGAAGGGGATGATATCAAGGATTATTTAATGACAAATATTGAAATTCATATCATCTCTATAAGTTTAAAGTTGAGGTATTACAATCACATTTTCATCCCTTATTCCTAATTGTATTTTTCAAGTCAATTAAGGGGGAGTTCTTGATTGATGACAAGAAGTGATGGAGGGGGAGATTTATCTTTTAACCTGAACTTTTTAATATGTTTGGTTAAGTATGTGCATGACTTATAATTTTATGGATAAATCAGATTATTTATAGCCCCTTGGTTATGAATTGATACATTCTGAGAATGATTTCACAAGTATGATTTTTTATAGATAGCATTTAAAACCTCAGTCAAATATATCTATTTTTATACATCGGGTTAGCCCAAGTGGAGTTGGAGTTGATTAACTAAAGGCTCTTTTCTAAGTGAACCATGTGACATCATCCCTCTCACATAAATATTCAATAAGATATTATTTAAATGGCGGAGAACATGTTTTTAAATAGTCCCCACTTAAACTTTTCATTTGATTTCCAATAAGAGGTAGAAAATATTGGCACACATATTGACTCTTACAAAGTGTTCTTAGGTGATATTGACAAAAAATACAAAGGGGGATATTTTTGGGCATAGTGTTTCATTTTTTTAAGAATTTGTCAATATGTGTATGGAAAGGTAGTGATATAAGTAATAATGATGATTGAAGTGGAGATGCTTAACATAATGTTATTAACTTAGTGAAAATTCCACTTTAATTGTGGAATGTGTTAGTTGACTTACTTGGAGAATCACTATTAATCAAATGAAATTGGATGTCATGTTGGATGTCATGATTTATCATTATCCATAGTAATCCAAATGATTGTCGAACTGATCCTAAGTTCTAAGATATGTGTCAATGAATGACACTTTGTTCCAAATTTGAAGAAGGCCATACAATAATTTATTGCATGATGAATTTGGAAGATCCATACACTGGTTTCTGATTAGATGAAGTGTTTAAGAAAATTCTGTTGATATTAAATGATTAAAAGGTGTGCCAAAAGAGTTTCCTTATTGGGTACATTCTTGAAATTGATTTTGGATTCATATTCTAGAAAGAAAATGAAGAATAGGAAAAAAGAAGGAAAGGTTCATGAGATTGGAATTTCAAGAGGTGGCCATGCATGTTTGGAAGATCCATACATTGGTTTCTGATTAGATGAAGTGTTTAAGAAAATTCTATTGATCTTAAATGATTAAAAGGTGTGCCAAAATAGTTTCCACATTGGGTACATTATTGAAATTGATTTTGGATTCATATTCTAGAAAGAAAATGAAGAATAGGAAAAAAGAAGGAAAGGTTCATGAGATTGGAATTTCAAGAGGTGGACATGCATGTTTGAATTACTAAGTGTCCATGAATTTTATTCTTAGAAGAATTTTTATGGGGTTACTTAAAAATATGGTCCAACCATGAAATTGACTAGTGACCTCAACCTCAAGGCACATACAGGACACAGGGTCGGTCGCTCCTAAGGGAGGCCAACTGAGTCTGCCTGCAATAGGCATCAGCGGGCCATGTGTACACCCACTAGAGTGCACGAGGGTAAGCTAGTGAATAGTATAGGACAAGGTCCTATGAAATTGATTAGTGACCTCAACCTCAAGGCACATACAAGACACAGGGTCGGCCGCTCTTAAGGGAGGCCAACTGAGTCTTCCCGCAATAGGCATCAGCAGGCCATGTGTACACCCACTAGAGTGCACGAGGGTAAGCTAGTGCATAGTATAGAACAAGGTCCTATGAAGAGAGTCAGCACATAGCAAGCCCATAGGGTACGAGGCGGTACCATAGAGGGGTAAGGAGTAATATGAGGTAAGGTTGGAGCAGATTGATTAATAAACCATTCCAAAGCCACATCTCTAGTTTGATGTGGGATAGATACATAGATACTGTTCACAGTTTATAAATGAGGAAGCGATCCCTACTATTCGATACGATTTCATATAATCTGAGCCATTGATATGTTTTATATATATGAACATATTGTATCCGCCCTATATGAGCTGATCCAATAATCATCGATCATCCACGACTTCATCTTTTACCTCTGATCGCATTAAGGTTACCTGACACCGCTGTACATTGGACCTGCGACCGATCCATATAGATCTCGCTTCTATCCACTATTGAAGAGCAACTCCACCTCATTATGATCATCTGGACATTACGAACTCATGCATGCAATTTCATTTTCATGCATACAACAAAACACGAAGATAGAATGAAGGTCGAAGCAGTCAAAGGTGCAAGGAAACATCCTAGAGCTTCAGAATTCATGATTAAAGATTTTCATGTGACTCTTAGTGCATGCACGTGATGTCTTCACATGAAATGAGCAGACCATGTCGAACAGAAACACACCAAGATATGTAGAATATATCTATCTATGTTTGAATATTTCAAAGTTGAGGTTCTCAGCCTATTCAATGGGATAATTTAAACAAAAATTATTATGTGATTTGAATGTGAAAACGATATCATATTCAACTATAAAAAGAGAATCCCCTAGCCAAGGAACCCTGCTACAATTCACATCACTTTGGATGTTCGTGTTTCTCAGAAACATAGCACGCCATATTTTCCGCTTTACACGTAGGAGCAATAAGTCTCGTAGGCCTTCAACAAGTGATACACACTCTCGAATGAAACTTGTGAAGAAGGGAGTTCCATACACCATCCTATTTGTTTGAATAAGGACCATGGACACAAAACAGGTGTGTAAAACACCCTTGTTTTATTTTACAAGGAGAGAGGGAGATCCGAACACTCTGTGCGAAGAAGGATCACACATCTAGTGTGTCAAAAACATGTGCTTCTCTGGTAGGCACAAAGGTTTGTGAGTGCTTATGATAGTGTACATATACACTGCCTCTTTGAGAAGAAGGATAATCCAAGCACTAAATCTACCCATACACATATGATTTTATGCACAGGAGGCACTAGGCCACACAAACCTACATGAGGATCTCAAGATTTTTTTATTAAACTAAATAGAGGATATAAAAGGAATAAAGTGAATGGACTATGTGTGTTCAAGTTACATAAAATCATATATAAGAATATATACATTCCCATGAACACATGAGGAAGTAGATGTGCGTGCATATTGAGAAAGAGAAGGAAATAATTGAAAAGTATTTGTGTAGATTCATGACGTACACACATTGAACCTAAAACATTGATTTAAGTGAAAAGTGTGTGTTTGGGATTACAAGGAACAAATTATACATGCATACAATCATGAATAATAATATGCATGTGCGAGAAGAAAGTGAGATACTCAAAGCAAGGATTTTGGATTCCATTGAACCCATGCATGAAGTAGAATTGCATTGACACTAAAGTCGGATATAATAACAGAAGATCTTGTATTTGATTTGACAGTGTTTGATAATTCAAGAAGATATATAGTGTTGATATTGTGTAAGATCATTCTTTCATATTATATTCTTGAAGAAGTATGGTGCACCACTTGAACATATCCTAGTGAGGTTGGGTATTCATCAGAAGAAGAAATAATTTCCTGAGCATTGTTACACTACGGAAACTGATCAGCACAAGGGATCAGTATCATTGAGCATGACCAAAAGACCTTACCAAAAGGTTGTTAAAGATTCTTGAACAGGTAAACGGGAATGTGTGATTCAGAAATATGATAGGGGAAGAGCATAAGATAAATCTAAAATGAATCAAAATATTCAAGGAGGTAGAATATCATGAAACTTGGGGGTAAAGAGTATCCTATGAGACTCAGGAGAAGAAGATGATAGTGAGACTATAGAGTAGGCCAGTGAGACTCTGGTAACACTATGAGATGCAGTATAGAGAACTTTCTGTGGGACTCAAGAGAGATACAATGTGACTCATAATTTTTCATCCAATTATAGTGGATAATTTGTGTTGGATAGAATAACTAACACAATAAGGAGTAGTTCTTTGAACCGAACATTGTAAATCCTAGTGTTAATTTCCTTCATATTTATTGCATAATTTGAGGTAAGGCTAAGAGACACAAGAAGAGTGGATCGAGGTGTTTACTTTCCATAGAGGTTTAATTTAAGAGAATCAATTTGTAAAAAGTTTAAAGGGATAATTGATTCACCCCTCCCCTTCATAGTGATTCCACATTGATCTAGGCACTTCAATGGGAAATGATGAATGTTGGATAATCTGATCTGAATAAAAAAATGAGCATGAATGTTAATTTTCCTTATTATCATCCAAGTTGAAGAAATGAATATTATAGGTGAGATGGGGTTCCATATAGTTTTCAAGATCTTTTATATCGATGAAGTTTACATATAAAATGTCCACATAAACTTCTTCAATTATGACTTGGTTAATGAGAATGAGAAATTCAAAAACTCCTCTATCATTAGAATTGAAAGAAAATAATGGATCAGGGTTCAACACACTATCATAGTGACTTTTAGAAGAATGGATAGAGAATACATAGTCACTACAACAAAATATTTATTTCATAGTAGTTTTTAATATAGCGACGGTTTAAACCGCCGCTACATGGTTCTATGATGGTTTCAAAAAGCCCCCGCTAAAATTGGTTTCCGAATTCAAAATGAGGAAGTTCCTTATATTAAGTAGTAGTTTCTAGAAAGTGTTACAGAAAAAGTATTTCACGGTGGTTTTCTCAGTTTTATCAGCCATTTTATTTTAAAAAAATATCGAGAATCTTGCTGTGGTTAAAAATCACCACTAAATTTTAAAGTTTTTTACCAAAAAAACCACCACTAAAATGGATAAACTTCTACTAAATAATTATTTTTCATATTTATTGGACATTTTAATCATTTCCACAAAAAATAACATAATATATTAGTTATTTAAACCACTTTGAAAAATAAAAACTATATCTAGTGGAGGTTTAAACCACTGGTAAATCATGAACTACAAGAAAAAGTTGCAGATTCAGCAGCCCTAGAACCTATAGCTAGAATAAATCAATAATAATAATGAAAATTGGACCAGATCATCAAAAATATCATCAATGTACAATAATAACACACATAAAAAATACATGTTAAAACTAAAGAATCAATGTACATTGATTCTCACAAAAACATAAAGAATCATATCATTGACAAAGTAAGAAAACACATTGAAATAAATAGTACATTTATCAATACATTGAAAGAATAAAACAAGAAACAACACATTAAAAGAAGAAATAATACATAAATACATTCAAAGAGTCAACACATTTAATGAATCAATAATAAATTTCTCAATAAATTGAAAGAATCAGTATATTTCTCAATACATTCCTCGATACATTTCTCAACAAATTTCTCAATAAATTTCTCGAAAAATTTCTCAATAAATTTCTCAAAAAATTTATTATAAAAATTATTTCGATTCTTTAAACTATTATACAACACATTTTCAATGAAAAAATAAATTGAATACATTTAAAACTAGATATAAATAATCAACATACTTTCATTAAATTGAGGCATGGCATGTTAAAACTAAATCCACCAAAATTACAAACAAGATAAATTAATTTTATAACAATGAAATAGTTCTCAATATGAAACCATACATCATGAATACCATTTTCATCAAAAGGGACATTTATGATTCAAAAATAATAAGCATTTCTTAGCCAAAAGAGAAATCACCATAAATATCCATAAATGATCTAAACTTCCACAAGAGAGGATTAAAACTAACTTGGATTCATATAATGGGTAAATAATTTATAAAATCATAGGACATCGAGCAATGATCCCACCCCTTGACGAGATCACAAAAAACAAAATTAATTTCTCTATGTTCCTAGTATGACAAGAATCCTCATAGTCTGAGTTACTCTATTACTTCCCCATGACCTATCCAAGACTAACAAGATAGAGCTCAAAATATTGGGTCAATGCACAAATAGAGAAAAACATCTCTAAAAAGAGAGATCACCCAACAAATCACGATTGATTTTTAACCATGATGGTGAAAACAAGAGGATACTAATTGAACATAGGGTTTTATAGATAGGGGTTATCCTATATGTTATAGGTTTGAGATATTTTTGTTGGGATAATTGATATATAACCTCTGTTTTGTGAGATATAACATAGAATGATCCTTGTCTAGTAGGACTAGGTTGTGATGTGATATTTGGAAAAGGTTATAGACTTTCCTATAATGGCTAGAGTTAGATAGAGATTATAGTCTTGGAGAAAACCATGGGGTTTTATATCATGACTTGACTTATAGGGGCCCTACTTGGGACACCAGTAAGCTGATATTGATTTCACATGTTCACTCCCAATAGTT
Organism: Viscum album; assembly: GCA_963277665.1. NCBI lineage: Eukaryota > Viridiplantae > Streptophyta > Magnoliopsida > Santalales > Viscaceae > Viscum > Viscum album. The sequence goes on from OY728159.1 coordinate 188,294,855, forward strand.
GAAGGGATAACATTAAGCAAAGTGTAATAATATCATTGAAGTGGTAGGCTTTATCCAATTGTATGTGAACACACATGCACTCAAATCCATGAAATATTGCATATGTATAATAAAATAAAACCTCTATATTGTAAAATATTCATGTAGTATCCTTTGGGAAATATACCAGAATGAGATAGATAAATATCTTGGAAAGGAAAAGGGTATAATACATGCCTATCCAAGAAGAAGGAAAGTAGGTCCCAATCAAGAAACAACTGAAAGTGAAAAGAATAGGAGTTCCCAACTCCATATCCCTATGTCTGGCCACCAAACATGGTCAATACCTCCACTAACTTCTATATTACATAGATACTAGGTCCACTAATGACACCACCAATCTACCTATTGTCAGTATAAGAAAAAAATATTTCATGCAAGGCCCATGCAGGTTTGAGTACAAAAATAATTAGTAAGGAACGATGAATAATAAGTGGGAAATAAAAGAATATAATAGTTAGATCATCTTTTATGTAAAAGAGACAAGAAACTAAACATCATATATAATCATAAAGAAATTTCAATTTGTACAGCCAAGTGAAACACATCATATAAACACAGGGTAATAAAACACATACAAAGGGAACCCGTTGTCCTAATCCCATCTAAAATATTCAAAAAAGATACAAAATACACACATTTTACATGAACAAAACCACTCTACTAATCCTTTCCCAATGATGAACTCTGCTTGTCACCCTCTCCATATCCATCTCTACTTCCTGCAACTAGAACCTATTAGAAAATTATATTGAAAATTAAACATTGTTTATTTATATTTAAACTTAAAATAAATAAAATTTTGTAAACTAAATGATTTTTAATTTGTGTGATTTACCTGATCACCACCATTCATCACTGCAAAATCCCCAAGGATAGATCCGATGGTCTTCTGATATAAATCAAACAAAACTTTCTTCAAAATGGATATCTCAGCCCCCTATTCCTGAATTGTGTTTTGCATAGAATCAAAATTTCTCTGAGTATATTGGGGTAGGGACATACTAAAACCTCGAGTATATGCACTTGAAATCCCTTTTTTCCTGCCAAAGACCTCAGATTGTACTGGTCCCAAACCCATCCCACACACTCGACCATGATGCTCTTTCCTAAGGACTTTACCAACTAGGTCATCCTGGGTGACTGAGTAGGACTACATGTGATTGGAATCCCATATTTCTTTAATTTTTACCTATAAATAAAATATTAGTCATATTAGGATAAATAAATATTAACATAGTGACAACAGAGAATAAGTTATTTTGATGAAAAATGAAGTCTTACCACAACTTCTTTTGTAGGCTCATTAACAAAAATCCCATAAAATATTTTATAAACATCCAACCATAGTTTTGTTCTAGATACTAGGTGTCCTAAACATTTTTAATGAATTAAATAAAGATAAATAAAAAATTTAATATATTAAACAAATAATATTGTCTAATAAATATTTAAACTAATGAAAATACTACCAGAGTTGATTAGCTTCTAGGGAAACTTTTTGACCCTGTATTGTGAGGGATGATTTGATTAGACTGACTTGATACATTCTTCCTTGAAAGATTATAAATTAAATAAAATGTAATTTAATAGTAATTTAATCAATGTAATCTATTTTTCATATATTTTTATAAATGTAAAATTAGGTTAATATAATAATATATATTTAAATACCATGTGTTTCTCATCACGATGCCTATTAATAAAAACATTTCATTGCTCTCTAGGTACCCCATTGGGTACCTTATCGTACATTTGTTGGGCGCTCAATGAAGTATCATATAATTCTTCTATAATCTCAATTTACAATCATTCCATTTCATTCCCAAAATATTTAATGTACACTTTCAGGCTAGGATATCAGTAACAATAAAGTGGAAAAACATCTGTATACAGAGAATGATTTTGAAAATACTAGCATTTAATAACATAATGAAATTCAATTACACCGTAATTTATTAAAATTAACTTTATTTTTGAATGAAAAGATTCATTTTTTCAAGATAAAGACATATACATTCAATCATCATGCGTAATGGGAAAGGTAACTAGCTCCGCTACTAGTTGGCCTAGAATATGGCCAAGAAATCCCACAACGTCTTCCATAGGGACCCCATACAAATCAAATGGGATGAATATCTTTTTTCCAGTTAGATTCCACACATATATACTTTTCATATTTTTCTCCATAGTAGCATTGTTTCCATATTTTATGAAACAATAGTTAGTATTATAAACAAAGTGAATTAAATTTAATAATATTAATTTTTTTAACTATAACAGTCACCATTCTGTATCCCCATGAAGAACTAAAAGTGGAACCCTACTCCCCCACTACTGAGGCTGTTGATGGGAAGTAATCAACTGAGATACTAATGGGATGCTGCCAGAGGGTGTGAGAGACGATGTTGGGTGATAATAGGATGGTGTCTCAGATACTATAAAGAGGGATACATATGGATCATCATCTTTCAGAGTGGTCGATGGAACATTGACTAAGAGTCAACTCGCATCAGTATAACATTTCATGTTTGGAATTACTATCATTTAATCAAATAAAATTAATTGCATAAGATATATTTCAAAAAATTCATGCAGGGAAAAATAGAAATGATAACAGATGAATAGTACTGACAAACAAAATATACATAACATTGATAATTAATGACTGCACAAATGAAATAAGTGGTTGATAAATGAATGGATAACTACACATAAAATAATTTTCTCCTTCAATCATGTCAGTTTCAAGCTCCAATATTACTTCATCTACTTCATCCACCCATGAAAGACTAATATTTTCAATATCATGATGGACAAAAAAGTTTTCTTCTTTTTGATGATGTGATTCAATGTCAATGGTCAAATCTTGCACTTAATCACCCATATCATTCATGTCTCTTTGATTTACTTAAGCTACTACACTCCAAACTTCATCCATTGTATCTTTCACACAATATACAATTTTCTATTGCGATGATAAGATATATAGATCATGTAGTTCACAGTCACCAACATCCATCAGGTGAGAGAATTTCACAGAAGTAAATTTCAAGGAATCTCTTTTAACACCCCTCATAATACCCACCCAATTTCATTTTAATAAAACAACTAAAAAATTTATGTGGTAGTTTAATTCTATAATATCAGTCAACTTACCATTGTATTCCACTTCATAAAACCAAAATATTCCATTATTCTGTGTTTTCAAACCCTCTTCCCAATCAACTGTACGGAATATAAATCCATTCACACTATAAGTGTCAAACATTCTAGTTTGTTTTAGAGGACGTCGATCAAGAAACATCAAATCTTCTAACTACTCTGCTCGAGCATTAGTATTCATGATATAAAAAAAGTAATATAAATTATTAAATTTACAAAATATATGTATCAACCTAATATCGATATTGATTGTGTCACGACCCAACCTTACCCGGGCTCGAGCCGCAACTACCCCAAGCCCACCTCCATAGGCCAGGGGCTGGTGACCAGCGCCGAAGGCACAAAAACTCTGGGAGGCCTTTGCCTAAGTACCTGTACACACCCACATGTAGCACACTCAATGTAAAAGTGCAGAGTAAAAGAAAAGACATGTAAAGAAAAGGAAAACTACTATATATATACCACAATGTTCATTGAGCTCTAAAAGTACAAAGCAAGTGCTGAAAGTAAACTAAAAAGGAAAATGGGGAAAACACACACCCAAACAGAAAAGTTCCACAACCCGACAACAGGTGAACAAAAGAGAAACAGATGGAAGGTTCCCCCACCTGGAACCCATCTACGACCACCGCATGCGGTCCAAGCTCCTGAACTCCTATGCTCCACTGAAGTCATGACCAACATGTCTATCGTCTGCAAGGGCACACCAAGTTCAGGAAAATCCCAAGCAGGGGTGAGTATAAAAATACTCAGCAGGATACCCCTAAGGCTCGAGGGAGAAAAAAATGAGGTACTGAAGGGTGAGCAGTAGAGAGAATCAGAAAATTAAAGGAGTGCAACTAAAAGTGAAATACAGAGTACAACTCAACCCAACAAGTGGTAGGAAGTAGACTCGTCCAAACGCAAGGAGCTGGAAACGGTGAGAAGATGAAATTCTCGTCGAGTCTTCGCTACCTATTATAGGAGAGTAGACTCATCCAACCACGAGAAGCTAGACATGGAAAGCACATGGCATACCCTGCACGTCTTCACCTTTCCTGGAGGGAGAGTAACCAAACCCAAGAAGGGGGTACCAGAACAAGGTATATAAAAGTCCATATACTCCAAAAAGAAGCCCAAACAAGATCGTAAGGGGATCTCCATCCCATAGCTCCGCCTAAGAAAAGAGTAGCCAACAATCCCAGAAGAAACACCATCGATGCCCAACATCCCAAACGTCTGCCCCAAACTACAAGTCAAGGGCTCAATCACCACACCAAGACACAATCCACTTTGGGAGGCACTGACTCGCCCACATGGTTTTGGGTCCCTTCATAAGGACATGTCTCGGTGGGGAAAGTGCTCCTCGTACTTGAGAGTTCTGGGGGAACGTCAAACCACAACTCGTCACTGCCCCGCTGTCGAGAGGTCTCCTCAAAGTCAAGATCGTTCCATCACTGACCCGTACAACCAAGGGTCCTGCTCCAATAATCATGGAGGAAAACCCCAGACTAGCCTAGTAGAAAGGACTGAGTCTGGAATGTCAACGAGTGTCCCACTGCCCAGCCCTACTAGAGGGTAATTCATAATATGATATCAGGTGACCCACTGCCCAGCCCTACTGGAGGGAAAACCATAACAAGTCGACAGGTGACCCACTGCCCAGCCTTGCTGGAGGGTAGACCTGGAATAAGCCGATGGGTGACCCACTGCCCAGCCTCGCTGGAGGGTAAACCCTAACAAGTCGACAGGTGACCTACTGCCCAGCCCTATTGGAGGGTAGACCTGGAATATTTCGACGGGTGACCCACTGCCCAGCCCCTCTGGAGGGTAAACCCAAACAAGTCGACAGGCAACCCACTGCCCAGCCCTGCTGGAGGGTAGACCTAAATCAAGATGACGAGCGACCCACTGCCCAGCCCTGCTGGAGGGTAGACTCTAAAGAGTTTTCGGGTGAACCACTGCCCAGTCTCTACTGGAGGGTAAACCTGGATCCGCTCTAGCCATCTCTACTGGATGGTACAACATTGGCCAACCGAGCACTGAGTGGGTATCACACAACCACTCAACTCTCGAATGAATCACCCAAAAGAGGTTCAGCACTTGTTCCACCACTGGGTGTCACTAGCACCACCACCGGCCGATCCATCGAGAGAAAAACTAGGGGGATACCAATCAACACTGCTGGTCAAACAAAAAATCACAGAGCCAGGGGAAAACTCCACCTTGCTGGTCAAAAAAACGAGCACAGAGGGACCCTCTATGTCGCGAGAAGTCAAAGTATGCAAAGAAAAACATGACACGCATATGGGGCCCACACGACGTGTGGCCCCACATCGGCCCCAACTGAGTGCACAAATGTTCTCAGGTACAAACAACCACATGTACCTCCAAGCATTCCCATATACACCCAGAGTATACCACCTTCCATTCCAATGGCTACCGTGCACACGAAACCTAAAGTCAATGCGAAGGCATGAAATAACAACTCCAACCTGCCTCCTCAATGGCTGAGGCACAGCCAACCACATCTCTTCACTCACACGGGAGTGCATGCGATCACACGCTAAGGGTTCTCTGTAAACACGATGAGAAGAAATGCCATTAGAGTGCCTTTCACATTTCCACATTTAATAAGATCACACAAGAGGCTCCGCACAACCAAACGGATCGCACCGTTGTAATCCTCACAAAAAAACACATGAGATAGACTAATTACTCACCTCGAACAGATATCCGATGGAAAAGTCACCAACACCGCCTCACGCCCGAACGTCGTCCCGTGATCCTGAGCCTTGACCCCAAAAAAAGTCAGGCGCATCGCACCATTGTGATCCCCTCTGGAAAACACGTCAAAAAGACTGCTCACTTGAGCGCAACAGATATCCGGAGAAAAAGGTGCATTCCGGAGCACCACACACGAGCGGTGCTACATGGGACCTGCATCCTGGTCCCAAAACTCAACGGATGGATTGCACCGTTTCGATCCTCTTGAAAAATCACACAAGATGGACTATTCACTTGTCCAAAACGGTCGCCTGGGGATAGAGATGGAAAAACACCATCGACGCCCAAACGACCCTCGTGGGCCCCGCACCATCATGCCGAATTAGAGTGGTCAGATTTCACCATTGCAATCCCCTCAGAAAATCATCCACAATCGACTATTCTCATGCCCCGAACGGATGCCCGCTGAAAAAGTTATGAAACGCTGCGTACAACTCAAAAGACAGCCCATGGGGCCCACGCATCAACTTCAGCCTCAATGCCTGAAACCACCATGGAAAGATTCACCCCGGAGCCAGGGTCCCAAAGCAACTGACGACACTCAAAATGGATGTCAGACGCGTCCGCGCCGTCCAAAACTAAAACCCCCGGGATGACGTCAATCACCTCGACGTACGTGTCGCACCACCGAGGCCCCCATATCAGGAATTATAATTGCCTGAGACCATCTCAAAAAGACTTCCTCGCTGTTAGGTCTATGTTTCCGTAGACGGCGCTCAAAACGGACGCATGTAGCTCGAAATACGGGCGTCCAAATATTTTAAAAAGGGGAGGTGGGCCTTGGACTGGACCGGCCCGGTCCGACCGATCTGCCGAGACCGCGGCCCAGCCGCCTGGGCCCGGCCCAGCCGGACCCACGGACTGACGCACAGTGGCCCGCCCTCCCGCGAGACCCGCGCTGCGCGTGGGTCGCTCCACCGACAAGCCGACATGGCCGGTCCGCTTCCACGCGGAGACCCGCATCATGCGGGTCTCGGTCTCCCCGCGGGGTCGCGCGCCTGCGACCCCGCCCGTCCCCTCTCGCCGGTGCCGCAGCCGGCGCCCTCAGCCGGTCCACCTGCGCCATCCCGCACTGGAGAGGTGCCGCTCAGCCGGCTGGATGGCCGACCATCCTTCCGCTGTGCCTGCTATCGCGCCGCCGTCCGCCATGGGTCCACCGTCCGCCGGACCTCCTTACCGACCACCGGAATCCGGCCTCGTGGCCGAAAAACATCAGAGGACCACCATAAACGATCCGGTGGTCGAAAATTTTATCCGGATAGCGTTCCGGAAATCTCATGACAGGTTCTATGCAATTATGGGCTTTGTTCGATGATCCAATGGCGCGATTGAGCATAAATGGAAATTAAGCGTGGAAAGGGGTGTAAATATCAAATTCACCTACCTGCAGGCGGAACACCGACGCTTCTATACTCGATCCGAGCTCCGCTGCGGCCAAAACTGCCTTCGATCCGTCGTTTACATCTTAGAGAAGGAGTAAGGAGGAGAGGATCTCGCCAGGGGAGGGGAAAATGGGAGTTAAGAGAGGGGGGTTAGGTTAATTAAATAATCTAATTAACCTAAACACCCTCCGGTGGCCCCGTACCTGAACTCCCGACAAGGTCAGGATTAAGCCTCCCCTAGGCTAAAAACCACGCTCTGAGCACAATGGAGGTCTCAGAATTATAATCCGAGGCTCTGTTCGAATGTTATTAAACTCAATGCCCGAGGCCGCTAAATTAGGAAAACGCCCCTGGGGCCATTTTTCACAGACGGGCCGCGCCTAGGAAACTTACACCCCTCATAGGGTAAACGACACACTCCGAACTCAATGGTGCCCTTGGTTTTCCCATCCAAACCACCGTTTAAGAGATAATATAATTTCACCATTAAACGAATTAATTAATTAATTTAATTATCTGTTTAACGTTCCGAAAGCGGGCGAGGGGTCCAAACGTCCCGCGCCGACACGCTTTGTGTTGTTCCTAGGGTAAACACCCCATTCCCGACCCATCCATGCACTCAGATCTCTGATCTGAAACTCTGTTTAGAAGTTATCACAATTATTTGGCATTTCCAGTGTGAACGCACTGAAAATTTAATTCTGGCCACACCGGGGCTCGGAATCGCACACCTTCTGAAGGTGCTACTCTGGAATAACATCAAGAATATTCCAAAGTCTTTCACAGCAAAAAACAAGTTCTTACATCATTCCCTCCTTCAAACTTTTCGTCCCCGAAAAGCAAAACCATGGAACAACTCAGGGAACTAAGACCACACCTGGATCTCCCGTACCCAGAATAACTCTCGCACAGCTCTGCGCCACCGCACACATACCAAAGGATTTGTTCTGTTCACACGAGGTCTTCCCTCGCCGATGACGTGCATGGGAGCACACACACTTCTTCTCAGGTGAGTAACGCAAGAGACACTATGCACCCAAATCAGACTTTGGGGTTAGGGAAAGATGGTAGGGGACCTCTCAATTCCTTTGCACAGTCTCAAACGGCCCGATGGCTCTCACGGGTAGCTCACATCCCCGACCGAACCCTTATGTCGCACACCGCGACTGGAATCTCCACCCACACCTGGAATAAGGCCCGGTGATTCCCTCCTTCATAACATCCATATGGTGAAACACCCAAGGATATCTGGTCACGCAAAGTTCCACAGTCGATGTCCCACAACCAAGGCTCTCTTACACGCTCAAAAGGCGAAGGAGTTGACACCATCGACTAGAGATAATGGTATCATGCCTTTTACCTTTCCAACACAGGGTTACACCGGTGCCCCATGCCACCCTGGTAACAACTCAAACAAGGATCTAGGAGAAAAGAATTCCGCACACATAGTCTAAAAATTCTACTACAGAAAGTAGAAGAGCTGTAGACCATACCTCTTATCACAACAGGCTCTACAGGATCGTAGACATTCAAGGCTCGTGGCTGTCCGCAGTCCCAACTTCCAGCTCCCAGAGCCTGATGTGGACCGCCTAGTGGTGATGAGAAGATCTCGTAATGTCATCCCTCACTACCAGCTCCTCCCACTCCTTTGATAGCACCACCTCTCTGGGTGATACTCCGATCACGACGATACCATCGTCGTGGTGGTGCACCTGCTACCTGCCCGAGGCTCTCTGCATGCCTGGTCGGGCAGTCCCATGACAAGTGACCTCGCCCATCACCAACATAACACTGTCACTCCCTGAGCTATCCTAGTTCCCTCCGACGCCACTGTGGTGTACGACCATAGCCCGAAGCCCACTCATAGAAGGGAACCCTCGACTGAGGCCCTGTACCTTTCCTCCACTGTGGTATATGAACACATCTCCGAAACCGGTAGTGGAAAGGCCTCCTGCATCGAGGTCTTATCCTTCGACGACTGCTAGCTACGACAGACGTCTCGGATCCGTCATGCCCACTGCCACTGCCAACTGCAAAATGTGACAAGAAGCTCTCTGTCACCAACGCCTGCTCTGGCACCCCAACATATGTGGAAGTTCCCAAGGGTACTATAACAACACGAATCTCTCAGCGGAGACCCTGCTCAATCTTCCGTGCTCGGATGTTGTTTCCATGGACCAAGTCCAGGTAAAAGCGTGCACAGTCTGCAAAACTAGCCTCATACTCTTCCACCATCATCCCTCCCTACTGAAACTGCAGGAGCTCCTGAATCAGAACGGAGTATAAGCAGGAGGGGAAAAACTCCTCACAAAACAACATCTGGAAGTCGCCCCATGAAAGCAACGACTCGTCAAGAAATTGAGTCACCAGACTCCACCAACACCGAGCTGCTCCACAAAAAAGGTTGGCTACCAAAGCCACCCACTGATCTCTCGGTGTCTGCACAAGCCTGAAAAGGTGAACCACTGCCTCGAGCCAAACCTCTGCTGCCTGAGGGTCTGGCTCACCAGTCTCTGCCGCTGGAACTCATAGAGCGCGCTCAACCTGCGCTCAATCTCAGCCTTCTCTACTGAAATGGTCTACCGCTCAATAGGTGGGGGTGCTGCTACCGGCCCACCTGGAGAAAGGGGCTCGCATGATGGGTCCTGGACTAAGGCCTCGTATCTCACTGGGTCATCGTCACAAACCAAAGCTGGTATCCTGGCTGGCTGTCTTCGCGGAGACATCCTGAATATTATCAAGGAGTGTCGTGGTCAGATGAGCATATATGTATATACCAATAACAACAACGATGGGGAGCTGACTCAAGGAGGACAGTCAAGGCTCAGTCCTATGTGATGCACAAACAAATTTCCCTGCAACAAGTGTCTCAGCATGCCGAGTCGACAAGTGGGTTATCAGGGTCCTGCTGAATGGATACGTTAGCTGCCGCACCATCACTGGACTCCCTGGACTGAGAGCCTCTCTCGAGACACATTGACACTGTTGCCCTAAATCCCAACCAATTCCTTTTATTTTAGGGACATCTGAACAACATCCCAAGGAACGAACCACCTCTGATTCTACTTTGTCACGACCTGACCCTACTCGGGATCGAGCCGCAACTACCCCAAGCCCACCTCCATAGGCTAGGGGCTGGAGACCAGCGCCAAAGGCACAACAACTCGGGGAGGCCTTTGCCTAAGTACCTGTACACACCCACACGTAGCACACTCAATGCAAAAGTGTAGAGTAAAAGAAAAGAAAAGTAATGAAAAGGGAAACTACTATATATATACCACAATGTGAATCGACCTCTAAAAGTACAAAGAAAGTTCTAAAAGTAAACTAAAAAGGAAAAAGGTCAAAACACGCTCCCAAACAGAAAAGTTACACAACCCGACAACAGGTGAACAAAAGAAAAACAGCTGGAAGGGTCCCCCACCTGGAACCCGACTACGACCACCGCACGCGGTCCAAGCTCCTGAACTCCTATGCTCCACTGAAGTCACGACCAACCCATCTGTCGTCTGCAAGGGCACATCAAGTGTGGTCAAAGCCCAAGCAGAGGTGAGTATAAAAATACTCAGTAGGATACCCCGAAGGCTCGAGGGAGCAACAAAAGAGGTACTGAAAGGTGAGTAGTAGAGCGAACAGGAAAAGTAAAGGAGTGCAACTGAAAGTGCAGAAAAGAGTACAACTCAACCCAACAAGAGGTAGGAAGTAGACTCGTCCAAATGCAAGGAGCTGGAAATGGTGAGAAGATGAACTTCTCGTTGAGTATTCGTTACCTATAGCAAGAGAGTAGAATCATCCAACCACGACAAGCTAGGCATGGAAAGCACGTGGCATACCCAATGTGTCTTCACCTTTTCTGGACGGAGAGTAACAAAACTCAAGAAGGGGGTACCTAAACAAGGTATATACAAGTCCATATGCTCAAACATGAAGCCCAAACAAGATCGTAAGGGGATCTCCATCCCATAGCTCAGCCCAAGAAAAGAGTAGCCAACAGTCCCAGAAGAAACACCATCGATGCCCAACATCCTGTACGCCTGCCCCAAAGTTCAAGTCAAGGGATTAATCACCGCACCTCGACACTATCCGCTTTGGGCGGCACTGACTCACCCGCACAGTTTTGGGTCATGTCACAAGGACGCGTCTCGGTGGGGATAGCGCTCCTCATACTTGAGAGTTTTGGGGGAACATCAAACCACAACTCATCACTTCCCCACAGTCGAGAGGTCTCTTCAAAGTCAAGATCGTTCCATCACTCACCCGTACAACCAAGAGTCCTGCTTTGATAATCATGGGGGAAAACCACAGACTAGCCTAGTAGAAAGGTCTGAGTCTGGAATGTCAATGAGTGTCCCAGTGCCCAGCCCTACTGGAGGGTAATTCATAATATGATATCGGGTGACCCACTGCCCAGCCCTACTGGAGGGTAAACCATAACAAGTTGATAGGCGACCCACTGCCCAGCCCTACTGGAGGGTAGACCTGGAATAAGCCGACGGGTGACCCACTGCCCAGCCCCGCTGGAGGGTAAACCCTAACAAGTCAACATACGACCCACTGCACAGCCCTGTTAGAGGGTAGACCTGGAATATGACAACAGGTGAACCACTGCCCAGCCCTGCTAGAGGGTAAACCCTAACAAGTCGACATGCGACCCACTGGCCAACCCTGCTGAAGGGTAGATCTGGAATATGCTAACGGGTGACCCACTGCCCAGCCCCGCTAGAGTGTAAACCCTAACAAGTCGATAGGCGACCCACTGCCCAGCCCTGCTGGAGGGTAGACTCTAAAGAGTCATCGAGTGAACCACTACCCATTCTCTACTGGAGGGTAAACCCGGATCCGCTCTGGCCATCTCTACTGGATGGTACAACACTGGCGAACCGAGCACTAAGTGGGTATTGCGCAACCACTCAACTCCCAAATGACTCACCCAAAAGAGGTTCAATGCCTGTTCCATCACTGGGTGTCACTAGAACCGCCACCGGCCGATGCATCGAGAGCAAAACCAGGGGGAGACCACTCAACCCTGCTGGTCAAACAAACAAGCACAGAGCTAGGGGAAAACTCCACCCTACTGGTCAAACAAACGAGCACAGAGGGACCCTCTATGTCGCAAGAGGTCAAAGTACACAAAGAAGAACACAACACGCACATGGGGCCCACACGACGTGTGGCCCCACGTCAGCCCCAACTGAGCGCACAAACGTACTCAAGTACAAACAACCACATGTACCTCTAAGTGTTCCCGTATACTCCCAGAGTATACCACGTTCCAGCCCAAAGGCTATTGTGAACATGACACCCAATGTCAATGTGAAGGAGTGATGTAACAACTCCAACATGCCGCCTCAACGGCTGAGGCAAATCCAACCACATCTCTTCACTCACACGAGAGTGCATGCGATCACATGCCAAGGGTTCTCTGCAAACACGACGAGAAGAACCACCATTAGAGCACCTTTCAAATTTACACATTTAATAAGATTGTGCAAGAGGCTCCACACAACCAAACAGATTACACTGTTGTAATCCTTGTAGAAAAACACGTGAGATAGACTACTTACTTGCATCGAACAGATATCCGACGGAAAAGTCACCATCACTGCCTCATGCCAGAACGACGTCCCGTGATCCCAAGCCTTGGCCCCAAAAACAGTCGGGCGCATAACACCATTGCGATCCCCTCAATAAAACATATCAAAAAGATTGCTCACTTGACCACAATAGATATCCAGAGAAAAAGGTGTATTCCGGCACACCAGACACGAGCGGTGCTACGTGGGACCCGCATCCTGGTCCCGAAACTCAATGGACGGATCACACCATTGCATCCTCTCGAAAAAGCACACAAGGTGGACTATTCACTTGTCCAAAACGGTCGCCCGATGATAGAGATGGAAAATCACCGTCGATGCCCAAATGACCCTCGTGGGACCCACACTATCGTGCCAGATTAGAGCGGTCAGATTGCACTATTGCAATCCCTTCAGAAAATCATCCAGAATCGACTATTCGCACGCCCTGAATGGACGCCCGCTAAAAAAGTTATGAAACGCTGTGTATAGCTCAAAAGATGGCCTGTGGGCCCGCACCTCAACTTCGGCCTCAATGCCTAAAACCAACCTGGAAAGCTTTGCCCCGGCACCAGGGTCCCAACACCGCTGACGACGCTCAAAACGGACGTCAGACGCGTTCGCGCCGTCCAAAACAAGAACCCCCCGGGATGACGTCAATCCCCTCGACGTACGTGTCGCGCCACCGAGGCCCTTGTCTCGGGAATTATAATTTTCCGGGACCATCACAAAAAGACCGCCTCGCTGTTAGGTCCCTGCTTTCATAGACTACAATCAAAACGGACGCCCGTAGCTCAAAATACGGGCATCCAAATATTTTAAAAAGTGTGGGGGGGGGGGGGGGGGGGCTTGGGCCGGCCCGGCCCGGTCCGGCCGATCCACCCCGCTCAGGCCCGCTCGCTCCGGCCGGCCCGCTGGGACCACGACCCAGTCACCTGGGCCCGACCCATCCGGACCCGCGGACCGCCGCACAGTGGCCCGCCCTCCGACGAGACCCGCGCTGCGCGCGGGTCGCTCCACCGACCGGCCGACATGGCCGGTCCGCTTCCACGTGGAGACCCACATCATGCGGGTCTCGGTCTCCCCGCGGGGTTGCGCGCCTGCGACCCCCCCGTCCCCTCTCGCCGACGCCACGACTGGTTCCCTCAGCTGGTCCGCCTGCGCCATCCCGCAATGGCGAGGTGCCGCCCGGCCAGCCGGATGGCCGGCCATCCTTCCGCCGCGCCGCCATCCGCCATGGGGCCACCATCCGTCAGACCTACTTTCCGACCACCAGAATCCGGCCTCATGGCCAGAAAACTTCATAGGACCACCAGAAATGATCTGGTGGTCGAAAATTTGATCCGGATAGCGTTTCGAAAAGTTCAGGACAAGTTCTACACAATTATAGGCTTTGTTTGACAATCCAATGGCGCGATCGAGCATAAATGGAAAATAAGCAGGGAAAGGGGTGCAAAACTCAAATCCGCCTACCTGCGGGCGGAACGCCGATGATTTTATGCTCGATCCGAGCTCCGCCGTGGCAAAACTGCCTCTGATCCGTCATTGAAGTCTTGGAGAAGGAGGAAGGCGGAGAGGAGCTTGCCAGGGGAGGGGGAAATGGGAGTGAAGAGGGGGGGGGTTAGGTTAATTAAATAATCTAATTAACCTAAACACCCTCCCGCGGCCCCGTACCCGAACTCCCGACGGGGTCGGGATTAAGCCTCCCCTAGGCTAAAAACCATGCTCTTAGCACAACTGCGGTCTCTGAATTTTAATCCGAGGCTCCGTTCAAAAGTTATTAAACTCAACGCCCGTGGCTGCTAAATTACAAAAACGCCCCTGGGGCCATTTTTCACAGACGGTCCGCGCCCGTGAAACTTACACCCCTCCTAGGGTAAACGACATACTCTGAACTCAATGGTGCCCTCGGTTTTCCCATTCGATCCACCGTTTAAGAGATACTATCATTTTTTCATTAAACGAATTAATTAATTAATTTAATTATCCGTTTAACGTTCCAAAAGCGGGCGAGGGGTCCAAACGTCCCACGCTGACACACTTTGTGTCGTTCCTAGGGTAAACACCCTATTTCGGACCCATCCGTGCACTCATATCTCTGATCCGAAACTCCATTTAGAAGTTATCCTATTTATTTGGCATTTCCATTGTGAACGCACTAAAAATTTAATTCCGACCACACCGAGGCTCGGAATCGCATGCCGTCTGAAGGCGCTGCTCTAGAATAACATCAAGAATATTCCAATGTCTTTCACAGAAAAAACCAGGTTCTTATAGATTGCAATATTTATGAACTTATAAGTTGTACAAACTATTCTACAAGCTCTTTATTAACATATTTTGTTATATCTTTCTCATTTCATGTTCATACTCTCATTCTTATCTTTGTTTGTATCCTAAAATTTACAATAAATGGATCTACACTATTTAACATCACATATCTATGTACCTATAATAATTTCATTTCTATTTCTATAACATTTGAGCTCCTCCCAACTGATCGACCAATAACATGAATGTTTTTTGATTTCCCATGTATTTCAGATTTAGTCAATATGTTATAAACACGTCCAAATTGATTGAATATTGTCTCATTATCATCTAAGTATCTATAAAAAAGCATAAGACACTCATCTACCAAATAGACTTTAGAAATTGAGCCTTCAGGTTGATCGTTATTTTTCATGTATGATATCAAATGCCCATGATATCCATGAAATAAAATAAAAAACATAATTATGTATTTAATGAATAGATAAGAAGTGTTTGATGAAACAAAAAACACAAAAATAAATTACCTCTCAATTGGATACATCTATCGATAATGTATGGTGCCTCCTAATTTAGATTCCTCAACCAAATTCACAATTAAATGCATCATGATAGTAAAAATCGATGAAGGAAAGATCATCTTCATTGCAAAAAGTGTCAATAAAAATCTCTCTAGAAGGTCATCAAATTGAAATGGTTATAGAGTTTTCTCACATAGTTTTCTGAAAAATGTAGAGAATTGGAGTACAACAGTACCAACCTTTTTTGGTAATAATGTACGCATTGCCCATAGAAGTAACTTCTATAACAAAATATGTGAATCATGGATATTCAATACATGTAACCTACGATTATTTAAGTCAACACACTTTGATATGTTACTTGAATACCCAACTGATACCATAAAATGTTCTAAAATTAGAAGAAATGTATCTTTATCCCTATTTTTCATTGCAAATTTTTTTAGAGCACACTTTCCATTATCATCTAGCCAGAGATCACACTTTATGTTCATCACTTGTAAGTATTTCTAATCATTGAGATGATCCTTCAACTTTCCATGCTCATTACGCAATGTGAAGATCAAATTTTCACAAACATTCTTCTCATTATGTATCACATCATGATTATGCTACAACAAATTAAATTTCTAATATGAAGGTCTGAATAATATACTTTTTTTCTTCCATTGTTGCATTCCGATTTCACTTAACGATTCACTTTGAACTCATTTCCCACTATCATTCAAATTATGCACCTTCCCAAATTCTTTTTCAACATTTCCAAGTTGTGATAATATTTCATAACCTGTTAACAACTTTGGAGGTGATCTATGATCAATGAAGCCATTGAATTTTGACTCGTTCCCCAAAATATATGAGACACATCAAGAAATCTTCGATGAATCAAGAAGCACCATTTTCAACTCCGAGGTAGTGGTTTGGGCTCAAAATCAAAGTTACAAATAGGAAAATCCAAACCTATGTAAGTGTTCCAACCATCTAAATTATCTTGTCTAGGGAAGTCACTAATGGTCCACATTAGAGTAGCTTTCATTTTTAACATTTTTCTACAATATGCATAATATTTCTCAATACCATTGCTCCATAACTTCTGTAATTATTCAATTAAAGGAAGAAAGAATAAATTAATATAATTTCTAGGAATTTTTTTCTAGGAATAATCATTGAAATTATAAAATACATTTGTTGCATACTCACCCACAAAGACAGATTGTAGGGGATCAAAACAACCAGCCAGATGTTATAACTAGTACTCAAAGTCCGAAATAAGTTGAATCCATTAAAAAAAATCCCAATCGAACATTCCTAAGATCATTTGAGAGATTGTTATGTAATTAATCAAATGTATTCCATGATTTTGATTCTCTTGTATATCGTATTAACCTATCATTAATATTATCTAAAGAATTCCACTTCACGTGTTCAATGATTTTTGATGACATGAATAATCCTTACAATTGAGGTTTTAAATGAAAGTGATGGAAAATATTTGAAACTATGTTTTTTTCTTATTCTTCTTGGTAGTATGCTGATTTAGACTTCCAACACCACCTATAAACTACCATCTAGAAGAAGAACATTTTTTATAATCCTGTCAGTTTGAATGCTCTCCCCAATAAAGCATACAATCATTGGGACACACATATATTTTTTATAATTTAGACTATTATTTTAAACAAACTTTTTCATATCGTAAAAAGAATCAGGGATCTTTGCTTCAGAAAATACATCATGCAATAATTCTAATATCATAGACATCACATTATTTGTAAATCCACATAGGCATTGGATATGGTAATATTTCAGTACAAAAGAAAGTTTTGAATATTTCAAACATACACTATACAAATCTTGATTTCCATCATCAACTAAACCATGAAACACATCCATATTGTCATTGGAGTTCTCTCTTACATTATTCTCCACAAAATCAATAGGATGTTCCCATGATATGTTATAATTTTTATCTTGTTCTCCTACAGTCTCAAAAACATCACTTGTCAAATTATTATTTGTAGAACCCTCAACTGGTTGTTTTGATATGATTTTATGTTGATATTGGTTTCTTGTAATGACAAATGAATCATTTATAAGGTTTTTCATTTCATTTTCCATTTTCTATGAAGTTGGGATCTCATTCTATGGGCTGACATCAGTACTCAAACTTTTTGTAACGTTCGATTCTTCATTCCAAATCCATCACAAATACTGAGTTGGTAATTAATTCAATATAAAGTGTTCATAAACTCCATCTCTCTTCAACCATCTTCTAAATTTACATTTAGTACATGGAAATCTTATTCTCTCATCAATGGATTTATTGGA
Organism: Viscum album; assembly: GCA_963277665.1. Taxonomy (NCBI): domain Eukaryota; kingdom Viridiplantae; phylum Streptophyta; class Magnoliopsida; order Santalales; family Viscaceae; genus Viscum; species Viscum album. The sequence continues at coordinate 188,312,900 of OY728159.1, forward strand.
AATTGAAAAATCTAAAAACTCCTCCAAACCCTTAGCATACTGAGGTGTGTTCCTCAATAATGTGATCTAGCTTTCATCTATATATATCACAATGTGCCTACACATTATTAAAAAAAATTAAAACACATAAATATTACTAAATAGTAAAATAGATTCATATATATACTAGTTGAAAAAATATGAATATGTTAAATAAGGTTTTCTTATATATATACATATGGTAAATTTCTAATACAATAAATTACACATTAAATAAATGAATGATATATAGGTGTGCACCATTAAATTAATGGATTAAATAATTAAGTTTACATAAATTATATTCATTTCAAGAAAAAATATTTTTAATCACTTTAAATGATTATGAAATATAATTGAAGTGGTGTATTGTTCTTATGATAGAAATGAACATCTCATAATCCTTCCTGAGAAAGAAGATCAATGGTTTGAAAAGAACATATCACCATTTTAACAAAGGATTCATAAATGAATTGTTACATAGAAAAACATCCCTGATGATAAATCTTAAAATGGTGTTATAGAAGAAGGGATCAATAATCAATTTTCATGAATTCACGAGTTCAATATCCAAAATTACAAATAATTATATTTATAAAGGGATCAATCATGTAACATAAATCCGTTGAGGTAAAATAATTTTGAATATAAAATGTAAACATAGTTGAAAACATAAAAGAACATTTTCAAAACATTTTTAACGTTAACTTAAAATACATACATACATGTCACATTTGTAATGCCCCAACCCCAGAAGCCCAGAGTTGGTGGATTATTACGTATCATTGGTATGATAACAAAAGATCAAGTCTTGAAATACCGATTAGATTAGTAGCCTTAGAAGTACTATATAAATTCATAATGTTTACATTACATCATAAAATGGAAAACTACAACAAAATTGTTTCTATAGACAACACTGAGATCCCATAGACTATCCCTGTAGGTCATTCATAATATACTTCTTCACATACTGGGAAAAATAAAATATAGAAATGGGTGAGCTCAGATTCTCAGTAAGGATAAAAATATAGAGGGAACTTTAATAAATAATCATAAACATTTAAGGTAATGTATAAGACTAAAACAAAAGCCTTTTAAACTTGAACTTCAACATAATATGGTAGAGATAAAATCAAATAATGTAATTTACTTATTCACATGTATATTATACTAGTCAAATAATCACATGAAATATCAATAGACACTTTCATAATGATGGAAGTCATAATGCCAAACTTTCATAACCACATAGTCAAGGCCTTGTGCCAAGACTACAAATAAGATTTTCTCAAGGCCTTGGGCCAAGACACTAGTTTGTCTCATGATACCAACCGATGCATCAAGGATCTATAGAGAGCTCCAACCATCACTTACTAAGTCCAATGAATTCTTCATATGAAAAGGTTTAAACATAATCTGACCATTTCTATTAAAACTAGCATACAAAATGTCAATATTTTAACCACAAACCATGAATGGTATAAAAATAGCACATCCACAGTCAAACATAACTCATTCAATATAATATGAAAGATTTTATTATAATATATCAACTTCAATATAAAATAATGAAGGATATTTTCATAGATGAAAATAATCATCAAAACTATTTGAGAGAAATATCCTCCTTTTTCTTGAAAACATTTAAAAGTATCACTATTTATCAAGAATCCATTTAAAATAGATTTTTGAATAAAAGTGTACCATACCACTTTCAAACATTTAAAATGAATTTTAATTCTAAAACATTAATGTACATATAAATAAATCCTTAAAAACATTTTTAAAACATGGAAATTAATGAGAAATATTTAGAACAATAAATCTTTAAACATTTAAAATGATATTTTAGTTAGAGTTACTAACAAGAACAGAGACATTTGAATAAAAATAATTGAGGTAATAAAAGCTTTATAATATCATGAGAATAAATGGATTCATGATATAATATGTCAAAGTACATTATATACACCATATAAAAGTAAATTGGTGTATAACAACAAAGAAGTCTCAATGGAATGTAAATTGAGATGAAATCTCTTATAAAGAACGCATCCTTAGGTTAAGGATAAATAAAGGAAATAATTCAGTGTGAAAAATATAAATAAACTCAATATTATTGGATATTCATTGTAAATCAATCAGAGGACATTCACACATATTCTTCTAAAAACAACACCAATGAATTGGATTTTTAACACAATAAATGGAGATTGAGTTAAAATTACTCTTATCAAGTTAATATCGATGACTTGAGAATTTATAAATGGAGTGATTATGTGTATAAAAAGTATATCCATATAAAGGGGAGTGTAAATTTATACAGAAATAATAAATAATGATTCCACACATAATCCTGGAGTAAAATAATCAATGATGTATGCGTAAATCCCAATGAGTGGAATTGAAATTTGACATTCCCTTACCGATTTGGTAACTTATGAAACATGCACCCCATGAAATAAGTATCATAAAATGAAGATATAAATAACCATATATTAAATTATATTAAAAAAGTAATACAATCAGGGGTAGTACATACTCCACACAAAAGGAAATAGTGGTCAATATAGCATGAATCTCACGGGAATAAAAGTGAGATGAAAAACCCTTACTTCATTGTAATCAATCGAGTCATATGAACAAAAGTAAATGACCACCAAATGAATCATAGAATACCATGAATATAAATAGAATCAGGATAATATATATCAAATGGAAGTACACAATACACCACATGCAATAAATAAGTGGCAAACAATGGAAATCTCACGGAATTAAAAGTGAGATAAGAAACCCCTTACTTTTTACTTTTCATTGGTCAATGGTAGGTTAACCTCATTTATAATGGTAAAATAATTAATATTAAATTATACAAGAATCATATACATTAATATGATATCATATAAGATATTTTAATGTTGCTTTGTTAATAATATTTTAGTATTATCGTCGCTTCGGGTGTTAATTGATTTGTTTTCCTTTATATGCTTTGTTTCATAAGTAGTGTTTGTTATGAATAGGATGTAGCTTATTCATATTAAGAATTATATTAAGTCTTTAAAAATTATTTTTAATCATCTAATGAAAATTATTCTTGAATGGATTAGGATGGGGAATTAATCTCATCACGTTCATTGAGACGGTAATCCGTACGTACGCACGACCGACAATATCATTCTTTTGATATTAAAATAATATATAATTGGATGGTATATGATATATATAGAATAATAATCATTTTATATTTATTATTAACATAAATTACACATAATTATTATATCCATCCAGATAATAATGTTTTGAAGAACAATTACAGCATGATGTGGAGACGGTTAGCCGTACGTACGCACGTATGGTGACATGTCTTTCAAAGGATGGATAGAATAATGAATATGGTTATACCATATTTATAATAATATGACAGTATATAGAAGATACTGAAGTTATTATTTTTGAATGAAAACAACAAAAAAGAGGAAGTGGAAGAAGAAAGGAACTTGAAAGAGGTGGTGAAATATTTACCTCTTCTTCGGGTTCTTCATTTTGATTTGATCAAACGGGATCCTTAGGCAGGATTTATGACTAAAATAAGGCCTCTAGGATGAAGGTAGTAAAGTTGAGAGGGTATTTTGGTAGAGTTTGACTGAGGCAAAAGGCTTTGAAGGTGTTAATTTGAGGGAAGGGGGAGTGCCCTTTTATAAGAGGGGTGAGGGGCACCTTAGGAAAAGCTAGAAATATTATTTTATAATAAAATAAATTTCGGTTTCAAATGGATCCAAAATGAATTATTTAAAGTATAAGGTGGGTATGGGTCTAAAAAAATTCAACCAATAGGTTTTAGACATGTTTGGGTCACTATATTAACCTTATCTTTTAGATTTAACTCTTTGTTAAATAGTTTGACATTTACCATATCTCTTTGTATTTTTATATTATATGGTTAATAAACTTACTATATACTTCCAATAGAACCCCAAGTGGTTCATTAATGATACAACTATCATTATATAAGTAGTTTTTCCAAACCTAAGATTTTTAGGAATAGAATATCAATTAATAATATAATATTTTTTTAAAAACTCTTTTATGTCTAATTTGACACTATTTGGTATTTTGTTTAAGATAAATTCATAACAACATTATTAATTTAAAACAAATTCATATAACTAACCCTAAAATGTCATATTAACCGAGAAAAGTATTGGAATTAATAAAATGTCTCAAATTATATTTATTTGGATATTTATAATATCAAAAATTTTAATATTTCATTAATTATGTAATTACTGCATCATCATTATGTCATAAATAAATTAAATTATTTAATGTATAAAAAATGTAAATAAAATACCATTATTTTGGAAATATTTTTAGACTTATAATGAATATTTATAATCGAATTTAACTTATTTATAACCCCATATTGAAAATGGTTTAGTTATTAATCTTTGAATTTAACACTTTTAACTCTTCTTTGAATTAAATAATAATAAATGTATTAATGTAATCCAAGTGGTCCTAAAGGATCATATTTTATTATTAATGTTGTTTTTTTTCAAATTAAACTTATCCAATATAATTAGGACATATTTTAGGGTAATAATAATATCATTTGTACCCTTAATTACCCTATTTACTTTTAACCGTTGTAAATAAAAGTCAAAAGTTACTATTCACCATAAATTATTTTTATCTTATTGAACCAAATTTTACTTACTGATATCAGCCATTTCTCTTGGATTTTTGAAATTGAATTCATAGAATTGGAAAAATTAAGTTTTATTTAAATATGCAAATGCTCCTAGGAGGTGGGTAAAAGACAGTTAAAAAGTTCAATAAAATTTTTATATATCTAAAATTATTATAAACTGACTCCAATTAATTACATTGAACTTATGTAGGTATTATGTATCTATTTTGACCTAAAAGAAATTTAAATAAAATAAATAATTATTTAATTAAAAATTCGGTTTTAAAATATAACTTAGTGTTTTTTCACTATTCATAAAAAATTCAAAGTTTTCAGAAAAATACCAAAAATTCACCCTAAGCTAATTTCAATATTATAAATCCAAAAATGAAGTCCATTTTGAAAGATAAAATTTATAAAATTTTAAAAAGTGGGTATTACTATTCATTACGGCTTGTTTGATTGGTTGCGGTGTGTTAGAATATTGAAGTTGCGTACAATGTAAGCTATTACATTATTCAAAGTGAAACATACTATGGAAGTTTGGGGTGTTACATTCTTCCCCCCCTTTTGGAAATTTCAACCTCTCAATTTTTAAAATTATGAATGGGAACATAATTGAAAGTCCCGCATCGGAAAAAGAGTCAATAAAACTATCACTTTAAAAGAAAGAAAGAGAAGTACAAAGGTCACCCAAGATAACCCATACTAGGATTCCATGTAAGAGAACATGGATATGGAAGATAAACTAAGTGTCAAGTTATGATGGAGAGGTATAGAAAACATGATCAGGAAAAGGTTAACAACAAGAAAACCACAAACTTGTGATGAGACAAACGATCATTAGTTTCCCAGTATGAAAAGTAAATGAACAACATTTTTTTTGTTTTAAGTTACATTTCATCAAGATGAGGAATTTATTTATGAGATTGAACAAGAACATAAAGAGATATACTGAATTTTTAAGTAGAGTTTCATTCTTTAATAAATTTCTACCACTAACTCATTTTTTTCAAACGATGAGTTTTCAAGATGACTTGGTCACACCGGAAGAGCTAGAATCAACTTCTAGAGAATCACATGATCCACAACGAATAAACTATATATTTACCTTTCCTTTAGAGATTAATCAAAACTAAAATTTTTAGTACAAGATCAGATGATCCCCCAAAAGGATATTCCTTTTGATAAAGAAACACTAATCTTAATTTCAATAATTAAACCAACAATACCCCAAAGTTAAATAAATACCATTCAATAAACAATTGTTCTTAAAATCTTTCAATATAATAAAAATTAATATTGAAACCCAAAACATATAAGAATTTGGTTATGTAGTCTTCCACGTTAAATTGTATCTCCAAATGACATCAACTAATCTTAATGTCACATACTCAAAATGTAATTAACCTAATCACATATTCTCTATTATAGGTTAATCATTTCCATAAATATCCCAAATCACTATAAATCCACAATAAAAACATAGATAAAAATCCACCATTACTCCTCAAATGAAATTTCATAGTATTCTATCTTCCTTAGGCATATAGTGTTCCCAACAGAGGGAACATCTTTCAAAATAACATTTATCACTTAATCACCAAATAATTTTCCTATACTAAGGGTATTTATTTGATAAGACATAAGATCCCAAATCAAATTATTATTAATCAAAAAAATTATTTAACTAAAAATAATTAGTCTCACTAACTAGGGACTTCACATAGTCCAGTGGTAGGTGGTAAATCCCAATCGCACTCTGGTTGTGGGTTCAATTCCCATAGCTTTGTCTGACACGACGGGTTATCCCACTGTCTGTGTGTTGTCCTTTTTCAAAAACCATATTTTATAATAATACCAAAATAAGATAAATCTTTCAAAATAACCATAACATAATTTAACCACAAATGTTATCTCATACCTTGAATTTTCATCCCAAAATATAATAACTTGTAATTGCCTCAAACCCAATGATCATATAAAACCAAATGGGTTTTTATAACTATATCCACAAGAGAAAAGATAATTCTTCCTCAAATATCATTTTCACATGAAAAAATATAGGGTTACAAATAAAAGAGAAAATTATTCCAAAGAAATCCCATCAACAAGGAGATCTAATACTTTTAAACATTTCCCCAACCATTTATTTCCACATATCTTCTTCTTTGACCAAGAAAATATCTTATAGAATAGGGCATTCACTTGAGTAATTTCCAAGTCCCCTATATTTACGACAAATGACTGTAAATAGATTCTTGGGACCATTTTTATTTTCTTCCATAGTACTATTTATTTTTCCTCAGAAATTATTTACTTTATGTCATTCTTTCCCACATGTAAAGAATTTCATTGTTCCATTGAGACACTTTCTTGGGTGTCTCCTTCCACATTTCCTACATGATTGAAATTGAGGATTCTTTTCTCCATGGTCTCCACTACTGGAGCTCTTATCATTCGTCCCCTTTCTCTTCTTTTTTGAGTCTGGGAGTTGGTTAATATATATGTTGTAGATCATGTTTTTGGAAAACTAATTTGGCATGAACATGATATCTTTTACGCCTATCAACATTACATTTTTTTTCTCATTTCCACCACCATTCCCACCTTGTACATAATTCTCAATGTTACTATTACTTCCTTGGAATCTAGCCATTAACTAAAACTAGAGAGTAATGTGTGAGTAACAATAGTCATAAAATCATTTAGAGAGTAGCATGACATGATATTTTCAATTTGAAACACCTTAGGATTAACCAAGGCCATTTATTCTCATCTTATATTAAAATCCTTAAAATTGGTTTGTAAAGAAAATTTAAATTATCCTAAGTATATCCCCAGGAGTGTCGTAACCATGAGTACAACAGGGCCTGTTGTCGTGCACCAGTTCCCGTTCGAGTCTAGCTCAAAGCAGTGTTTTCGGGTTTTACCCCTAGGTACATCTGTTCCATAGATTCCTCTACCTACTCGTATCCAGATAGAGTTGTATTGTTTGGAAAACTCAAAAAATCTCTACAATACCAAAATTTTAGGAAGTTCTTCTATACTAATCCTCAAAGTCAATCTTAGGGCTATGTGATCTAATCAGAGTTTATCTAAATCTAGTTTCCAAGGTTTGTTCTAAACTCCCTCTGATACCAAATGTAACGCCTCGAAACCTAGAATCCCAGAGTCGGTGCATTATTACATATCATTGTCATGATAAAAAAGATCAAGTATTGAAAGACCGATTAGTTTAGTATCCTTAGAAGTACTAGATACATTCATAAGGTTTACATTAAATCATAAAATGGAAAACTACAACAAAATTGTTTCCATAGACAACACTGAGATACCATAGACTATCCATGCAGGTCAGTCATAATATAATTCTTCACATACTGGAAAAAATAAAACCTATAAAGGGGTGAAATCTGATGCTTAGAAAGGATAACAATATAACGGAAACTTTCATAAATAAGCATAAACATTTAAGGAAATGTATAAGACTAAAAAAATCCTTTTAAAATTGAACTTCAGCATAATATGGAAAAGATAAAATCAAATAATTCCATTTACTTATTCACATGGATATTTTACTCATCGAATAATCAAATGAAATATCAATATCCACTATCATAATGATGGAATGCCTAATGCCAAACTTTCGTAACCACATAGTCTAGGCCTTGTACCAAGACCCTAGTTTTTCTCATGAGACCTATTGATGCATCGAGGAGCTATAGAGGGCTCCACCAGTCACATAATAAGTCCAATTCATTTCTCATATGAAAATTTTTCAACATAATATCAACATTCGTATTAAAACTAGCATATGAAATGTCAATATTTTAACCACAAGCCATGAATGGTATAAAAATAGCACATCTACAGTCAAACATAACTCATTCAATACAATATGGACGATTTTATTATAATAGATCAACTTCAATAGATAATAATGAAGGATATTGACGTAGATGAAAATAATTATCAAAACTATTTGAGGGAAATATCCTCCTTTTTCTTGAAAACATTTAAAAGTCTCACTATTTATCAAGAAGCCATTTAAAATATATTTTTGAATCAAAGTGTCCCATACAACTTTGAAAATTTTAAAAGGAATTTTAATTTTAAAACTTTAATTCCCATATAAATAAATCCTTAAAACCATTTTTAAAACATGGACATTAATGAGAAAGATTTAGAACATTAAATCTTTAAAACATTTAAAACGATATTTTAGTTGGAGTTCCTAACCAAAATAGAGACACTTGAATACAAATAATTAAGGTAATAAAAACATTATAATATCATGAGAATAAAGGTATTCATTATATACTATGTCACAGTACATTATATACACAATATAAAAATTAATTGGTGTATAACAACAAAAAAGTCTCAATGGAATGTGAATTGAGATGAAATCTCTTATAAAGACTGAATGCTTAGGTTAAGGAAAAATCAAGGAAATAATTATGTGTGAAAAATATTAATACAATAAATATGATTGGATATTCATTGTAAATCAATCATAGTACATTCACAAATATTCTTGTAAAAACAACACCAATGAATTGGATTTTTAACTCAATAAATAGAGATTGAGTTAAAATTACAATTATCAAGTTCATATCGATGAATTGAGAATTTATCAATGGAGTGATTATTTGTATCAAACGTATATCCATAGAAACGGGAGTGTAAATTACTACACAAATAATAAATAGTTATTCCACACATAATCGTGGAGTAAAATAATCAATGAAGTATGCGTAAAGCCCAATGAGTGGAAATTGAAATTTGACATTCCCTTACCGATTTTGTAACTTATGAAAAATAAACCCTATGAATAAGTATCATAAAATAAAGATTTAAATACCCATACATTAAAGTATATTATAAAAGGAATACAATCAGAGGAACTATATACTCCCCACAAAAGGAAATAGTGGCCAATATAGCACGAATCTCACAGGAATAAAAGTGAGATGAAAAACCCTTACTTCATTATAATCAATTGAGTCGTATGAAAAAAAGTTAAAAACCACCAAATTAATCACATAATACAATGAATATAAATATATTCAGGATAATATATATCAAATGGAAGTACACAATAAACCACATGCAATAAATAAGTGGCGAACAACGGAAATCTCACGGAATTAAAAGTGAGATAAGAAACCCCTTAACTTGTAATTTTCCATGGTTGAGGGTAGGTTAACCTCATTTATAATGGTGAAATAATTGTTATTAATTTATATAAGAATCATATACCTTAATATGATATCATATATTATCTTTTAATATTGTTGTGTTAATAATATTTTAGTATTATCGTTGTTTCTAGTGTTAACTGATTCGTTTTCCTTTATACGATTTGATTTGTAAGTTTTGTTTCTTATGAATAGGATGTATATTATTCATATTCAGAATGATATTAGTCTTTAAACATTATTTTTAATCATCTAATGAAAATTAGTCTTGAATGGATTAAGATTGGGGAATGAATCTCATCGGGTTCGTGGAGACGGTAATCCGTACGTATGCACGAGTGACAATATCATTTTTTGATTTTAAAATAACATATAATTGGATGGTATATGATATATATGGAATCATTGTAATGTTATATTTATTATTAACATTAATTACACATCATTATTATAACCATCCAAATTATAATGTATTGAATAACAATTACACCACGACGTGGAGACGGTAAGCCGTACGTACGCACGTATGGTGACATGTCATTCAAAGGATGGATAGAATAATGAATATATTTGTACCATATTTATAATAAAATAATATTATATATAAGATACTGGAGTTATTATTTTATAATGGAAGAAACAAAAATGAGTAAGTGGAAGAAGAGAGGAACTTGAAAGCGGTAATGAAATATTTACCTCTTATTCAGGTTCTTCCTTTTGATTTGATCAAAAGGGCTCCTTAGGCTGGCTTTAGGACTAAAGGAAGGCCTCTATGATGAATGGAGGACAGTTTAGAGGGTATTTGGGAAGAGGTTGGATGAGACAAAAGGCTTTTAAGGTGTTAATTTTAGGGAAGGGGGAGTGCCATTTTATAAGAGGGGTGAGGGGAACCTTAGGAAATACTAGAAATATTATTTTATTATAAAATCATTTTTGGTTTATAATGTCTCAAAAAATGAAATATTTAAAGGATAAGGTGGTTATGGGTCAAAAATAACTCAACCAATATGTTTTAGATAGGTTTGGGTCACTATATTAACCTTATCTTTTATATTTAACTCTTAGTTAAATAGTTTGACATTTACCATGTCTCTTTGTATTGTTTATATTATATGGTTAATAAACTTACTATATACTTATAAGAGAACACCAAGTGGTTAATTAATGATAAAAATATCATTATATAAGTCTTTTGGATGAACCTTATATTATTAAGAATAGAATATCAATTAATAATATAATATTTGTTTTAAAAACTCTTTTATGTCCATTTTGACACTATTTGGTATTTATTTTTTCTAAATTCATACCAGCATTATTATTTCAAAAAAAATTCATATAACCAACCCGAAAATGTCATATTAACCTATATAATTAGTTTAATTCATAAAAAGTCTCAAATTACATTTATTTGGATATTTATAATATCAAATATTTTAAAATTTCATTAACTAGGTAATTACTACATCATCATTTTCCATGAATAAATTAAATTATTTAATGTCTAAAAAATACAAATAAAATACCATTATGTAGGAAATATTCATATATTTCTAATGAATATTTATAATTGAATTTATATTTTTTATAACCCTATATTAAAAATGGTTTAGTTATTAATCTTTGAATTTAACACTTTTAACTCTTCTTTGAATTAAATAATAATAAATGTCGTAATCTAATCCAAGTGGACCTAAAGTATCATATTTTATTCCTAAGGTTGTTTTTGGTCTAAATAAACTTATCCAATTTAATTAGGACATGTTTTAGGGTAATAATAATACCATTTTTACCCTTAATTACCCTATTTACTTTTAACCGTGGTAAATAAAAGTCAAAAGTTACTATTCACCAAAAATTATTTTTACCTTATTGAACCACATTTTAATTAATGATATCAATCATGTCTCTCAGAGTTTTGAAATTAAATTCAAATAAGTGGTAAAATTATGTTTTATTTAAATTTTCAAATGCTCCTAGGAGGTGGGTAAAATACGATTAAAAAGTTCAATAAAATTTTTATATATCTAAAATTATTATGAACTGACTCCAATGAATTAAATTGAACTTATATAGGTATTATGTATCTATTTTGACATAAAATAAATTTAAATAAAATAAATAATTATTTAAATAAAAAATCGGATTTAAACTATAACTCAGTGTTTTTCACTATTCATCATAAATTGAAAGTTTTTAGAAAAATACAAAAAATTCACCCTAAGCTAATTTCGATATTCCGAATCCAAAAATGAAGTCCATTTTGAAAGATAAAATTTATAAAACTTGAAAAGTGGGTATTACTATTCATAACAGCTAGTTTGATTGGTCACGGTGTATTAGAATCTTGAAGTTGCGTACAATGTAAGCTATTACATTATTCAAAGGGAAACGTACTGTGGAAGCTTGGGGTGTTACATTCTTCCCCACTTTTGAAAATTGCATCCTCGAAATTTTTAAAATTGGGCTTGGGAACATAATTGAAAGTTCCACATCAGAAAAAGAGTCAATAAAACTGTCACTTTAAAAGAAAGAAAGAGAAGTACAAAGGTCATCCGAGATAACCCATAATTGGATTCCATATAGGAAAACATGGATATAGATGATAAACTAAGTATCATGTTCTGATAGAGAGGGATAGAAAAAATGATTAGGAGAAAGTTAACAATAAAAAACCACAAACTTGTGATGGGAAAAATGGTCATTAGTTTCCCAGTATGAAAAGTAAACATAAAATGTATTTTTGTTTTAAGTTTCATTTCATAAAGATAAGGAATTTATTTATGATATTTCCCAAGAAAATAAAGAGATATACATACTTTTTATGTATATTTTCATTCTTTATAAAATTTCTACCACTAACTCATTTTTTTTCAAACGATGAGTATTCAAGTTGACTTGGTCACACCGGAAGAGATAAAATAAGCTTCTAGAGAATCACATGATTCACAAAGGATAAAATATATATTTACCTTGTATTTATAGATTAATCAAAACCAAAATGGTTGGTACAAGATCAGATGATCCCCCAAAAAGAGATTCTTTTAGAGAAAGATACTCTAATCTTAATTTCTAAAATTAAACCAACAATACCCCAAAGTTAAATAAATACCATTCAATAAACAATTGTACTTAAAAACCTTCAATATAGTCCAAACTAATATTGAAACCCAAAACTTAGAGGAATTTGGTTATGTAGTCTTCCACGTAAAATTGTATCTCCAAATGACATCGACTACTCTTAAAGTCACATACTTAAAAGTAATTAACCTAATCACATATTCTATATTATAGGTTAATAAATTCCATAAATAACCGAAATCACTATAAATCCTCAATAAAAACATAGATAAAAATCCACCATTACTCCTCAAATGAAATTTCATAGTATTCTATTTTCCTTAGGCATATAGTGTTCCCAATAGAGCGAACGTCTTCCAAAATAACATCTATCACCTAATCAAAAAATCATTTTCCTATACTAAGGGTATTCATTTGATAAGACATAAGAACCCAAATCAACTTATTATTGATCAATAAAATTATTTAACTAGAAATAATTAGTCACACTAACTAGGGACTTCACATAGTCCAGTGGTAGGTGATAAATCCCAATCGCACTCTGGTTGTGGGTTCGATTCCCATAGCTTTGTCTAACGCAACGGATTATCACATGGTCTGTGTATTTTCCTTTTTCAAAAACTATATTTTATAATATTACCAAAACAAGATAAATCCATCAAAATAACCATAACATAATTTAACCACAAATGTTATCTCATACCTTGAATTTTCATCCCAAAAATATAATAACTTGTAATTTCCTCAAACCAGATGATCATATAAAACGAAATGGTTATTTATAACTATATCCACAAGAGAAAAGATAATTCTTCCTCAAATATCATTTTCACATGAAAAACTGTAGGGTTACAAATACAAGAGAAAATTATTCCAAAGTAATCCCATCAAAAAGGAGAACTAATAATTTTTAACATTTCTCCAACCATTTATTTCCACATAGATTATTCTTCGACCAAGAAAATAACCTATAGAAAAGGGAATTAACTCAGGTAATGGCCAGGTCCCCTATATTTGTGACAAATGACTATAAATGGATTCTTGGGACCATTTTTATTTTCTTCCATAGTACTCGTCATTTTTCCTCGGAAATTCTTTACTTTATGTCCTTCTTTTCCACATGTAAAGCATTTCTTTGTTCCATTAAGACACTTTCTAGGGTGTATCTTTCAACATTTCCTGCATGATTGAAATTGATGATTCTTTTGTCCATGGTCTCCACTATTGGATCTCTTATCATTCATCACCTTTCTCTTCTTTGTTGAGTCTAAGAGTTCTTTAATATATATGTTTTTGATCATGTTTTTGGAAAATTGATTAGGCATGAACACGATATCTTTTATTCCTATCAAAATTCCATTTTATTTCTCATTTCCACCACTGTTCCCACCTTGTACATCATGCTCAATGTTACTATTAATTCCTTGTAATCTAACCATTGACTAAAACTAGAAAGCATTGTGTGAGTAATAGTATTCATAAAATCATTTAGAGAATATCATGACACCATATTTTCAATTTGCAACACCTTAAGATTAACCAAGGTCATTTATTCTCATCTTATATTAAAATCTCTCAAATAGGTTTGTAAAGAAAATATAAATTATCCTAATCAAATCCCTTGGGAGTGTCGTAACAAAGAGTGCAGCAAGGCCCATTTTCTTGCACTAGTTCTCGTTCGAGTCTAGCTCAAAGCTATGTTTTTGGGTTTTACCCCTAGGTACATCTATGCCAGAGTTGCCTCTACCTGCTCGTATCCAGAAAGGGATGTATTGTTTGGAAAACTCACAAAATCATTACAATACCAAAACATTAGGAAGTTCTTATATAATAATACTCAAAGTCTATCTTAGGGCTATGTGCTCTAATCAGAGTTTATCTAAATCTAGTTTCCAATGTTTGTACTAAACTTCCTCTGATTCCAGCTGTAACACCCTGATCCCAGAATCCTAGAGTCGGTGCATTATTACTTATCATTGGCATTATAACAAAAGATTAGGTCTTGAAATGCTGATTAGTTTCATAGCCTTATAAGTACTAGATACATTCATAAGGTTTACATTACATCATAAAATGGAAAACTACAGCAAAATTGTTTCCAAAGACAAAACTAAGATCCCATAGACTATCCCTGCATGTTAGATATAATATACTTCTTCGCATCTTAGGAAAAATAAAACATAGAAAGGGGTGAGCTCATATGCTCAGTAAGGATAACAATATAGCAGAAACTTTCATAAATAAGCATAAACATTTAAGGAAATGTATAAGACTAAAACAAAAGCCTTTTAAACTTGAACTTCAGCATAATATGGAAAAGATAAAATCAAATAATGACATTTACTTATTCACATGGATATTATAATAGTAAAATAATCACATGCAATATCAATAGCCACTTTCATAATGATGGAATGCATAATACCAGACTTTCATAATCACATAGGTAAGGCCTTGTTCCAAGACTACAAATAAGATTTTGTCAAGGCCTTGTGCCAAGACACTAGTTAGTATCATGAGACCTACCGATGAATTGAGGAGCTATAGTGGGCTCCACCTGTCACTTACTAAATCCAACACATTCCTCATATGAAAAGGTTTAAATATAATCTGAACATTCTTATTAAAACTAGCATATCAAATGTCAATATTTTAACCACAAAACATGAATGGTAGAAAAATAGCACATCCATAGTCAAACATAACTCATTCAATACAATATGGAAGATTGTATTATAATAAATTAACTTCAATAGAGAATAATGAAGGATATTGACATAAATGAAAATAATCATCAAAACTATTTGAGAGAAATATCCTCCTTTTTCTTGAAAACTTTTAAAAGTCCATTATTTATCAAGAAGCCATTTAAAATAGATTTTTGAATCAAAGTGTCCCATACCACTTTGAAAATTTTAAAAGGAATTTTAATTTTAAAACTTTAATGGCCATATAAATAAATCCTTAAAACCATTTTTAAAACATTGTCATTAATGAGAAAGATTTAGAACAATAAATCTTTAAAACATTTAAAATGATATTTTAGTTAGAGTTCCTAACCAAAATAGAGACACTTGAATACAAATAATTGAGGTAATAAAAACTTTATAATATCATGAGAATAAAATTATTCGTGATATGTTATGTCAAAGTACATTATATACACCATATAAAAGTGATTTGGTGTATAACAACAAAGAAGTATCAATGGAATGTAAATTGAGATGAAATCTCTTATAAAGACTATATCCATATTTTAAGGATAAATAAAGGACATAATTATGTATGAAAAATATAAATACACTCAATATTATTGGATATTCAGTCTAAAACAATCATAGAACATTCACACATATTCTTGTAAAAACAACACCAATGAATTGGATTTTTAACTCAATAAATTGAGATTGAGTTAAAATTACTCTTATCAAGTTCATATCGATGAATTTATAATTTATCAATGGAGTGATTATTTGTATCAAAATTATATCCACATAAATGGGAGTGTAAATTACTACACAAATAATAAATAGTGATTCCACACATAATCATGGAGTAAAATAATAAATGAAGTGTGCGTAAAGCCCAATGAGTGGAAATTGAAATTTGACATTCCCTTACCGATTTGGTAACTTATGAAACATACACCCCATGAAAGAAGTATCATAAAATGAAGATGTAAATATCCATACATTAAATTATATTACAAAAGGAATACAATCAGGGGCCATACATACTCCACAGAAAAGAAAATAGTGGCCAATATAGCAAGAATCTCACAGGAATAAAAGTGAGATGAAAAAACCTTACTTCATTGTAATCAATCGAGTTGTATGAACAAAAGTTAATAAACACCAAATGAATCACCCAATACCATGAATATAAAGAAAATCAGGATAACATATATCAAATGGAAGTACACAATACACCATATGCAATAAATTAGTGGAAAATAATGGAAATATCAAGGAATTAAAAGTGAGATAAGAAACCCATTACTTTGTACTTTTCCTTGGTCGAGGGTAGGTTAACCTCCTATATAATGGTGAAATATTTTTTTAAATTTTACAATAATCATATACATTAATATGATATAATATATGATCTTTTAATATTGCTTTGTTAATAATATTTTAGTATTATCGTCGTTTCGGGTGTTAACTGATTCATTTTCTTTTATATCTTTTGTTTCATAAGTTGTTTTTGTTATGAATAGGATGTATCTTATTCATATTAATAATGATATTAAGTCTTTAAAAATTATTTTTAATCATCTAATTAAAATTATTCTTGAATGGATTATGGTGGGGAATGAATCTCATCACGTTCATGGAGACGGTAATCCGTACGTACGCACGAGCGACAATATCATTCTTTTGATATTACAATAATATATAATTGGATGGTATATGATTTATAAAGAATAATTATAATGTTATATTTATTATTAACATCAATTACACATCATTATTATATCAATCCAAATAATAATGTATTGAATAACAGTTACACCACGACGTGGAGACGGTAAGCCGTACGTATGCACGTATGATGATATGTCATTAAAAGGATGGATAGAATAATGAATATGGTTATACCATATTTATAATAACATCACAGTATATATAAGATACTGGATTTATTATTTTAGAGTGGAAGCAAAAAAAAAAGAGGAAGTGGAAGAAGAAATGAATTGAAAGAGGTGATGAAATATTACCTCTTCTTCCTATTCTTCCTTTTTATTTGATCAAAAGGGCTCCATATGTTGGATTTATGACTAAAGGAAAGGCTCTAGGATGAAGGGGGAATAGTTGGGAGGGTATTTGGGTAGATTTTGGATGAGAAAAAAGGCTTTTAAGATGTGAAATTTAGGGAATGGTGAGTGTCCTTTTATAAGAGGGGGGAGGGGCACCTTAGGAAAAGCTAGACATATTATTTTATAATAAAATCCCTTTCGGTTTCTAATTGATCTAAAATGAATTATTTAAAGGATAAGGTGGGGATGGGTTGAAAACAACTCAACCAATAGTTTTAGACAGGTTTGGGTCACTATATTAACTATATCTTTTAGATTTAACTCTTCGTTAAATAGTTTGACATTTACCATGTCTCTTTGTATTTTTATATTATATGGTTAATAAAATTACTATATACTTCAAAGATAACCCCAAGTAGTTCATTAATGATACACCTATCATTATATAAGTATTTTCTCCAAACCTTAGATTTTTAGGAATATAATATCAATTAATAATATAATATTTGTTTTAAAAACTCTTTTATGTCCATTTTGACACTATTTTTTATTTTTTGTTTTCTAAATTCATAAGAGAATTATTACTTCGAAAAAAAATCATCTATCCAACCCTAAATTGTCATATTAACCTATAATATTGGTGGAATTCAGAAAAAATCTAAAATTACATTTATTTGGATATTTATAATATCAAATATTTTAATATATCATTAATTAGGAAATTACTGCATCATTATTGTGTCATAAATAAATTAAATTATTTAATGTCTAAAAAATATAAATAAAATACCATTATGTAGGAAATATATTTATCTTTCTAATGAATATTTATAATTGAATTTATCTTATGTATAACTATATATTAGAAATGGTTTACTTAGTAAGTTTTGAATTTAACACTTTTAACTCTTCTTTGAATTAAATAATAATAAATGTCCTAATCTTGTGCAAGTGGACCTAAAGGATTATATTTTATTCATAAGGTTGTTTTTGGTCGAATAAAACTTATCCAATAGAATTAGGACATGTGTTAGGGTAATAATAATATCATTTTTACCCTTAATTACCCTATTTACTTTTAACCGTGGTAAATAGAAGTCAAAAGTTACTATTCACCAAAAATTATTTTTATCTTATTGAACCACATTTTACTTACTGATATCAACCATGTCTCTCATAATTTTGAAATTAAATTCACATAAGAGGAAAATTAAGTTTTATTTAAATTTGCAAATACTCATAAGAGGTGGGTAAAAGATGGTTAAAAAGTTCAATAAAATTTTTATATATCTAAAATTATTATAAACTGACTCCAATGAATTACGTTGAAGTTATATAGGTAATATATATATATTTTAACCTAAAATAAATTTATATATAAAATATAATTATTTAAATAAAAATTCGGTTTTAAACTATAACTCAGTGTTTTTTATTATTCATAAAAAATTGAAATGTTTAGAAAAATACCAAAAATTCACCCTAAGCTAATTTTGATATTCCAAATCCAAAAATGAATTCCAATTTTAATGATAAAATTTATAAAATTTCAAAAAGTGGATATTACTATTCATAACGGCTTGTTTGATTGGTCGCGGTGTGTTAGAATCTTGAAGTTGCTTACAATGCAAGCTATTACATTATTCAAAGGGAAATGTACCATAGAAGATTGTGGTGTTACAACATAAAGAGAATCTTTTGAAAATGTGATGTGAAATATCATACATATCACAGTTCCTGTTCTGACATTTGAATCATCTACCACATCATATGTCAAATATAAATGCCCAAAATTGGTCATACTCTAAGAATTATTTTCCATATGAGAATATCATATAATCTAAGGATTATGAACATTTCCCTTGAATACATACAACTACAAGTGAGAGAATTTAAGGTGAAATGACCCAACCTTTTTTCTCTAACGAGGTATCCTACTAAAATGCGACATAGAACCTAAGCGCCAACATTGGTGAAAGTCTTGGGAGATTCTAGGTACTGTTGTTTAGTATGACCTACCCTACCATATTAGAAACACACCAATGGCCTATACCCTAAAGTTGTCATCGATCTAGTTACTAGACATGGATTTTAGGTAATATTAAATAATATGAAATACAATGGGTATATAGTCGCACAAAATCCTAGCCAATGGGTTGGAAAAAAAATTAAAATTATATACTAAATCCACACCACTATCACTATAAAATATTTTCATATATCATCATAAATATTACAAAATAACCCTATATATCCACAAACAGTTTCAATATAGAAACTCTTTATCACCCATTTCATCATATTATACCATGAATTAGAAACGTACCATTTACCAGAATCATCACATTCACTATTCCATGGATTTTTTCATTTCTAATTTCAATCCATTCATTAAATAATGTATCATTTAAAGATATTCATCATTAAAATATTTAATTCCATTCTAGTGTATTTCATTTAATAATTTGAATAATTTATTAGTTACTTTTGTTTAATCGATAATCAATTAAACATTAAGAACCTAAAAATTATCAATTTCATAACACCACTAATTAAAATTTTCATTAATTACAACCTCATTACTTGGTACTAGGATTATATAACACAAAAATATAATAAATGATATTATTAGTCCATAAACTTCCCCATAAAACTTGTCAATAGCCCCCACATCAGCCAAAAATCTAATTCTTTTCCACAAAACAAATGTTCTCACCACTACCATAACCTTATAGTAATCCAAATATCTTTTCCACATCAATAGTTATTCCAAATCAACCCCACCATCCATAAATATATCACATGGATTCAAATAACTATCAAATATACCCTATAGGAACAAAACTGAAATGGGATGCATAGTGGTAATTCACATTGAAGAACCATTATTTGGAAATTATTTATCTTCAATAAAGAATTTCATGTTAAAAACTAACAAAATTACTCAAGATCCCAGGAAATAAAAGTTCTTTCCATCTATTACTTATTAAATCTCTATGTTGGGTGAATTTAGAAATTAAGTTTAACAAAAAAATGTATATACCATCAAAAAAATCTTTTACCAGAAACATGTGAAAAATGTCTAATATATAATCAGTATTATGAAACCTGATAAAAAAAAAATTGAGTCACCCACTTCCCTTAATTCTCTTTTTAAATAATTCATTATCTTTTATGTTAATCCACACCATCATGATAAAAAAATCATGATAATTCCAGGATTTTTATCGGAATATTGAATCTAGTTCCTTAATTGAATTACCTAAATGGATTCATTAACAACTACTAAAAGAGATGACATGGAAACCCAAATTTAGAATCACTTCAAAAAAAGATAATCAACCCCAAGTCCTAAACAAAATTATTTTAATAAAGATGATAACAAATTAAGAAAAACCCAAATTAAACCTACTATTCCCACTTCAAAAGAAGATAATCAACCCCAAGTCCTAAACCAAATTATTTTTATAAAAATGATAACAAATTAATACAAAAATCAAATCAACACTACTATTCCCATGAAAAAATCAAATCACCTCTACCCAATTACTTATAATAGTTGTAAATCACATCAAACCATATAAAAATACCCAAGAACAAAAATAAAATCAAGATGGAATTCCTAAAAACCCATGGTAAATCAAAATTTTACATAGTAAAGATCTAGACCGAAACTACCTTTCACTTACCACATGACCTTTTTGGGGTAGCGAAGTGATAATTTGGGATTAGAAGAGACGGGTGGCAAGAGGTTAGGTCAGGACTAACAGTGAGGGGTTTAGAGGGTAGGGGGTGGGGGTTGAGGGTCGGGACTAGTGTGGTGAGGGTTAGGATCGACATCGAGGGGCAGTGAGGGTTGGGATCAGCGGTGAGGGGCGGCGAGGGTTGAGATCAGTGTTGAGGCTTCGGGTGGGGGGGTTTGGTGGGGGACAGGGGGTGATTTTTTGGGCTCTTAAAAAAATTAAAAGTTTTAGAAATGGTTTAAGAAAAGAATTCTAAAAAACCACTGTTATAATCACATTTTGGTGTAGTGTGTGATTCTCAGATGGGTAACAAATGGCTTGAAAAATATTGAACTTGACCACTTGGTCACCAAATTCCATGAATAAGATGCCTGCATGGACATTAATTTTGGTTCTAATTGTCATGAGGAAAGGTCTTACAAGAATCAAAGGATATTGGAAATAAGTTATATCACCTTCCATGCAAAGGACATAGAAATCATTTGGAAAGATAAGATCATTAACTCATACAAGGACATCCTCAATTATTCCCTTAGGAATAGTTGTTATTTAATTGGCAAACTGAATGAAAATACTCATTGGGTGAAAGTGACCTAGACCGAGGTTGGAGAATATGGATTTGGGAAAGATATTTGTTGAGGATCTTAGTTCAATGAGTGCATCATCAATGTTAAAACTACCAATTTGGAATGGAACTGTACAAGTTCTAGGATCATTAAACTTCAGGGGAATGTATTTTTTGGTTGAAACATTACAGATGGTTCTATATTCTCTCTTATGGGTGCATAACTCCTTAAGAAATATTGCATACTTAGGGATTTGTTTTATGGAATATAAGAGGGGAATGTTCAATTCAACAAGTCTAAATATTTCATGTATTTTATAATTAGGTTCAAAAGTATTATTTGGATTAGATACAACTTTGGGAAAAGGAATTGGGTTCCTTAGAGGAATGGAAGGAGGTGAGGGAGTGGATTCAGATTTTTTTTTCTGGATTTTTGGTCTTTTATTTTTCAATATCTACATTTAAGGGGGATTTATAGGGTTCATCCTAATTAATAGTGGATTTCTTTCTATATCTAAGTGAAATTTCACTTATATTACCCTTAGGGTTAGGTAGTGGTTGATCTGGGAGTTGGGAAGAATTGGATGGTTGTTGCTGGCAAAGGTGGGATACAAGTTGACCAATTTGGGTTTTAATATTTTTATGGCTTGAATGGGTTAAGGAGGAAATATCTAACACATTTATTTTCTACGGTTTCTTGGAAGAGAAGGTATGTCCTGTATTTGGATTACCTTTATTTTGGTTCTTGGGAAAGTGCTTATATTGGGTTGTGAATTGGGAAGGCTCATTAGGATAGTGGAATTCAGGAGAAGCAAGAGGAGGATTATTCCTTTGAGGTTGAGGAACAAAAGGATAAAGTTGTTGGAAGTTACCACCACCATGACTATATTGGAATTGGTATGGATTTTTAAGAGGGAAGTGAGGGGGATGAGAAATGTGATTACCATAACTTAATCCTGGGTTAAAGGTAGAGGTGATGGGCTTAGAGTAGGGTTGATTGAAGTTTACAATGAAATGACCTAATTGTTGATGGTTGGTGTTCCTATGAGAATATTCTAAACTGATCTCCATTGGTATGGATGAATCAGATGGATCCTATTGAAGTTGTCGACATGTGTTTTTTGGATGAGCTGGTGAGCTGAAGATTACATAAATTTTTATAGGTACAGGGAATATATATTGTTGATAAGATGAGTTTGGGGATTTTTCATCCACTAATAGTTGTCTCACAAGACATGTATGTTCTCTCATCCACTCCTTCATCTTGTTGGTCTCTATGGACTGATTATCTTGGACTTGTTGGAATTGAGCATGTGATTGAGTATGAAATTGTTTTATTTTTTATATCCATGTTCCTTATAAGATCCCATAAAGCTGCATGAGTTTTATTAATAATAGAACCGACACTTGTGGCATCATTAAGTGTTATATAAATATCCAATAACCCCTCATAAAAGTACTGGATCAATAGTTGGTTAGGTATTTGTTGATGTTGAAGGTTTCCAAAATACTTTTGAACCTCTCCTTAGACCCATGGAGTGATTCATTAGGGAATTGACAGATACTAGTAATTTCATTTTATATATAAGAAGTACGAGAAGAAAGAAATAATTTCTATAAGAAGAGTTTATTCATGTCAATACATTAGTTTATGGAACCAGGAAGGATGTAGTAGAGAAATGTCTTGACAGAGTCATCTAGGGAGAAAGTGAATACTCAAAGATTGATTATTTCTTCAAAAACCACTTGAGGCTTCATGGAAGAGCACACAACTTTGAACTATTTGAGATTAATATGTGGATCCTCACCAGCTAGCCCATGAAAATGAGGTAAAATATGAATCAAACCTGATTTGAGTTCCAAATTATACTCCATATTTTGATATTGAATACCAATGGGTTGATAATTTATATTAGGGAATCTAGTTCTTTAAGGGTTTGTTCCATAAGATTGGCCATATCTAGTTCAATTAGTTGGACTATAATGGGACCTTGAGTGATTTGATTATCCCTAATGTTTTTTCAAATGTTGGAAATGAGTTCTATCTATTTCAACGTCAAATATATCTGATGGATTGTTTGGGAGGTTATGGGGCATTCACATAAGCTTTTAAGGATGAGGAAGAAATGATTTTCTTTGTGTTTTTTTCATAATTTTTTTGGTTTATTTTTTTTTAATTTTTTTTGTTTTGTTTTACAAAAAATTAAAAACTACCAACTACTTAATGCACTATCCCTAAAAATGACACCATTTTAAGTGCGGATGACTTTCACTTATCAACTGTTCAAGGGTATAGTGTTATTCCAATGTGTATAGTGGCACATGGGTCGAATCCTCGATGATGATACTTTTTTATAGTCGATTGTTTATGTGATTTGTATTTTTAATGGTGGGTTTGTTTATAAGTATTAGATGAAATGAATGATTTATACAAATTGATTTAAATATTCAAAAATATTTGGGTGAGTTCATTATTGTGGATTTAATCTTATGATATTCTTAATCTTTGCGTTATATTTCATTAAATTAACACCCACTTCACAAGATGATTTTGATTGGAATTCCCAAGTGTTAAAACTTTAATCCAAGACATAACTTAACTAGGGTTATAATATCAACAAAAACTTGTTTATGTTAGTGTATTTGTTTTTAAAATAATCCATGGAATTTACACATTAAAAAAAACATGTCATTAATCTATGAAAGTTTATGTTTAACATACACAATATTAACCTAAATAATATTCATTGAGAAAAAGTTCTCAATCACTTAATTTCCCTGAATTATGACTCACCAAAATGGAATATTTACTCAGCTATTGAGATAGTTATTTATATGGCTTAATATGTTTATGATGATGAATTATAAATATAATGAAAATAATAGGAAAAAAAGAGTTGTGTGTCAAATACACGCACGAGCACTAAAAAGTTAAATACATACTTTGGATTGAATTAGAAAACAAAATAAGAAAGGGTTTATTTTGATTGATTTAAAATATTTGAATACCATTAATATTATGAAACATAAAGTGTATAAAAATAATAGATGAAGAAGAAGACACATGCATTAAAATTCTATTGAAATAAAAACACACCTACATGATTACAAATAAAAACAACCGAAAACAAAGATGAAAAGGAAAGTGGAGGAGAGGTCTCTCTTGTTAAACCAAGATCAAGGAAAGTCCTCCCAAGCCATTTTAAAGACTCTATTCATACCTAAACGCAATCTTAAGTGCTGAAATGATAACCCTTTATAAGAAGTATAGGGGAATATATTTATATCCCAAGGAGGTGGATTGATTGCATTCCATAACATCCCCTCCAAATGGATCGAATATTTGACCATTAATAAGATATATTAATCTAAAAAGTTTTATATATAGATTTTTTCTATCTATTATGAAAATTTAGGGGCCATTGGACTTTTGTAACCAAATTTATGGCTATTTTAATACACAGTGTGCATCTATCCATTTTTATCAACACTTTTTGGAAGGAAAAAATGTGAATAGATTTTTAAAGGGTAAGATGCCCTTAAATATAATCCATTCCTTTTAAAAAGTAGGCCGACTATATCGATTATTTCACAAAACAAAATATCAAACCAATTTGATGTCTATATCAAGATAAAATTCATGGATTATGTGTTGATTTTATTTCCCAGACAGAATGGTGTGATGGACTTCAATACATCAATTAGCCCCCTTTTATGTGGTGTTGGGCCATGAAAGTTTTATCCAAGATGAATTTTATTGTCCCCCAAATTTTAATGGAGAATAAAATAGTTTTGACTTATGGATAGAGCCTATAAATTCTACCTTCATGGATGGTCCAATTTCTTCACAGATTCTTTTGACCTTTTTATGTGGACCATATGACCCTTTAAATGAAATAACTAGAAATATCTTCCTTCTAAATATATGTGGGAAATTGAATATGTAATAAAAAAACAAGAATAAAAAATGTTGGATTCATAGGTTCAAGTTATGATTAAAAAATTAAACTACCTTGAATCTAGATTAATTAAAATAATGTTGAAAAATTATATTTAATATTAAAACATGAATATTTTAGACCAATTATGCACTTTTCATAGAAAATAAGTAAAGGGAGTAAATAAAAAGTTATGAATAAATTAATAAAATCAGATATTTTCCAACATTCAGGTGATATTTCTTAGGATTTGATTGAAATCTGGCACATAAAAAAACTTTAAACATTATATAAGGTCTTAAAGAGGTTAAATATAAAAACTACCAATCACACCTCTATAAATTTAAAAATAAATAGAATTTATAGATTCATAAAAATTTAATTGAAAAATAATAATAGAGGTTTTAAAATATTTTCAATAATCAATAAAAAATTCTTGACTAAATATTTAGAATATTTAGATTGATTTGAAAATATTCCATCATTTATTTGAGAAATTTTGATTCCAAGAAGGGATTTTAATTTTACCATAAGAATCATATCGAACTCACCTACAAATAAATTTTAAAAATCTTTAAAATAAAAACATTTGAAAATCTAAAAATAATACAATCAATATAAATTTGAACAATTATAATATAATTTTAATTCTTTTTAACAAATAAAATGTGAAAAAATTTCCATTTAGTAAAATATTTTTTCAACTAAAACAAATAAAGTCTAGAATAATAAGCATGATTTTATTTATTAAGACCATATAAAGATTTTGAAAACATAAAAACATTATTAATTTTTTTTAATTTTTAAATACAGTGGTTTATTTACATAAATTTGTTCATTTTAATAAAACTAACATTTCACAATGATTTAAAATAGGTAAAAAATCGAATAGTAAAAATATCTAACTAAATTTAATAGATTCAATTTAAGAAATAGGTGAAAAATAATCATCAAAACCAACTCATTCTTCTTGAAAATATCATTGAGAAAGAAGTCTAGATTTATTACTAAAAACTTGTTTGTATTCATCCATCTTAAATAAAAAAACATTTAGTTACAATAGCATGGTTTTCTAAAAGGGGTTCAACTAAAAACCAAAAATTATTTTGAAAAAAATTATAAATATGATCATGCATAGAAATAATTCAATTAGAATATTTCAAAGAATAATCAACGTTATATGGAAGAAATATAGAAATAAATGCAGAATTAGCACAAAAATTCAAAATCAAGTTTCTCATTTGAATACTAGAATAAATATTACCATTAAAATTTTCAACAATACAATATCTATAAATCTTCCAAGACATAAGATCTGGTCGAGAAGGAATATAATCCCACTCAATTGATTCATCAATATCATAATGTTTTCATTCACCAATATTAAAATATCTAAACTCATTAAAAAAATCAAAATCAATATTCAATTTCACATTATTTTCATCAAACATAAAATGAATAGATTCCTTAATTACTATATGTTTTTTATTATAAAATCATTAATCATTACTATTATTTAAATAACTACAAAAAATAATTTCATCACTCATAGAATTAAGTTTATCTGAATTATCATTTGAATCCAAAATAAAAAATTTATTTCCAAAAACTATAAAATAACTAACTTTAACATTTTTAACAATAAATAATTTATATGTTTTTTTATTTAAGAAATTTATAATTAGAATTATATTTGAAGTATAAATAGTTGTATAAAAAGATTAATCCCATAAATGTTTAGAACTTTTTTAACTTAATATCGTTCAACCCATTTCAATAAGAGTTATATTTTTCTATTCTACAACACTATTTTTACTTAGTGTTCTAGGATAAGAGTTTTTTGGAATAATAATTACTTTCAAATTTTTTTCCAAAATCTAAATTATAAAATTCAAAAACTTTATCACTCTGAATTCAAACATTCATAATTTTTTTTTATTTTTAACTAAATTTAAAAAAGTTGTAAATTTAGATAAAGTATCATTCGTATGTGAAAGAAAATAAAACCATGTAAATATACTACATTCATCAATAATAACTAAATTATTTTTTTTCTTCCAAGGAAATTAATTTGTGTAAGACCAAATAAATTAATATATACTAATTGTAAAAGGTTTATTAGTACTTATATGATTAATTAGTTTGAAAGAGACTTTTTTCCCATTTATGCATGAATCACAAATATGAAGTTGTTATTTATCCAAGGTAGTTAATAGTAGTATGTTATCAAGATTAGATATATTATATCACATTATGAAATTAACCTGAACTAATCATTGATGCAAAATTATACTATAAATATTCAAATCATTGAATGAATTTTTATATTTAATTATTAGTTTTGAAAAATCAATAGTATAGATATTTTCCTTATGATTAGCATAAAATAATGAATAATCACCAATAAATAAGAAACACTTATCTCTTTAAAGTTTAAATTTCATTCCATAATTACATAACTAAGATATAATTATTAAATTATGTTTTAAACATTCAATATTTAAAATAGTATAAGTAAAAGTAGAATTAATAATACCTACTTTACCAAAACATTTTAATTTTACTTTAGAATCATCTCTAATTATAATAGTGCCTCCATCAATTTTTTTACATGATAAATTTTGATGGGTCTATAATAAAATTTCTAGATTTTCCACTTTACATGTTCCATATGTAATTCTTGATACATCCAAGAAATTTTTCCTATAAATAAAAATTACTTGACAATTTTGGTACCCATGCTACATTGGGTCTAATCGAATTAGAAAAATAACTTTTAGGTATCCACATAGTATTTTAAAAATTATTCAAGGTACCTTTGATAACAATGGTTTAGAAATAAGAGTCATTATAAATCCCAAAAACTATTTAAATCTAAGAGAACAATAATTTTCATAGTGTCCTTCCATGCCACATTGAAAACATATAAGAGTAAAATTACAACCATTTTTTTACTTTTAACAAAATGATTGCGATATATTTGAGGTAATATCCTTTCATAGTGAATATCATATCTATTTCCTATTATTTTTTTTCAAAGACATCATTTTATAATACTTTTCACAACCTTAAATTAAATTAGACAAGATTTTATAAAGATTTACAACTTCATTTTTCAATTTTTTTTTCAAATCCTAAGCAGATTTAAAATAATTGTAAAATTTATCATGAGAATAAGAACTATGTTTTTCATTATCTTTTAAAAGTAATTTATTTTCATAATCACTTTTCTCATTATTTTCTTTAAGAATATTATATAAATTAGTAGATTTGAATACGATATTTCATAGTATTTGAATTTCTTCATTTAACTCAGAAAATTAGGACTATTAGAATCATAATTAGAATAAAAATAACCAAAATATAATCCAAAATCACTAAACTCATTTTGTGATTCCATAAAACAATTATTATCTAATTATTTCTCATTTAGAAATTCTTAAATATAATTTCATTCTTCGATATAACTCTAGAAAGTTTTCAATGCCTTTTTATCATTTTTTGTATTTATTATTCAGTTTTGGGAAGGCCGGTTTAATATGCCCTTTCATTATAAATTAAAAATACGCAAAATCTATTGTAATTAAAATTTATACTAATTTTCTTGTCTCCCTTGATTTTTCCCATTTGACAGTTAGTTCTAAGTCTATTTCTAAATCCCTTCTTTTTTCATTCTATTATTAACACCAGTCATAATATGAGTCATATCTTCTTTTTCACTATCTGGTAGTTCAGAATCAGAAGATTTAGTATAAAGAAAATAACACATGTAAATGCTACACCTTTATTATTCAAAGTATCCTCTTAAATTATGTTCTTAAATTAAATTTTTTATTGAATAAATCATCCAATAAATTCATCAAGATTTTAATATTTAAAGTTCTTTTTTCTAGATTTATAGAAGCCTTCTTTGCATTCCATTTATTTGGTAGTTCTCTTAAGACCCATTCAATAAGTACTGAGTTGTACATTTTTTCTCCAATTGAATCCATTTCACTAATGATACTTTTTAATAAATTTAAAATTTAGTTTATGATTTAATCTTCACCCATCTTGAAATCTTGGTACTTAACCTAATGTTTTCTATGCTTAGTTATAATCGGTTTATTTAAGAAAATGTGAGTAACTTATAGAATATTTCAAACCCCATGAGCTATCTTACATAAAAACACATGAATAATCATACTTATGTTAATAAAAATATATAAAACATTTACTAATTTTTAATTCAAAACATATTTACAAACATCATTGTAACACATGAGATTTAATTATAATAAGACTTTCATTCTAGAAAAACTATAACACAATATAGATAAATTTTAAAGAATGTTATTAAAGATTAAAATATAAATTTTTATAAATTTAATTTTATTGATTTAATTTAATTTTTCAATCCATTATGTCAAAATTATCATAGGGTACATTTTTTATATTTTTATGAAATAATTGATTTCTACACGAATAGTGAAAAATACCGATATTAGTAAAATTGTAACTTTCATGATGTGATAGTTATATAAAAATCACTTGAAATTTTATTTCATATTTTTCTCTATCAAAAATATATATTAAAATATTAATATCATTTATATAAAAATATAATTTTGAATATAGATACATATGCTTAACATTTTGGAAACCTATAAAATATTTTTATCCAAATATTTTTTTTCCATTATTCTCTCTTAATCAATTATTTACTTGGTTACGTTTGATTTTGGTTTAGTTTTAAATATAGATAAGTATAATTTTATATAAAATAATCTAATTAATTCCTTTGGTATCAACATTATAATTTATTTTTCTTTAAAATCATTTTTATTCTTAAAAAAATCATTTTTCTAAAAATGGTTTTCATTGCGTTTTTCTAACTTATATTAAAATTAATTTCTACCAATTATAAGAACAATTTTTTTAATTGAATTAATTTTTTTTAATAATTTTAATTAATATTAAGAAATATTTTTTACTTAAGTTATCATCATAATGAATTGTAAAAATAGTAAAAATTTGTTTCCACGTTTTGGGTTAAAACAATTTTAACAAGGGGTAATGTAAAGGATAAGGGTCATAATTTAAATAATATTTGTATAAAACTCATTATTTGGTTTTATTTATAACTTAAAATTATTATATTTAAATAATTGAAAATTTAGATCAACTTTCACTGAAAAAATTCATTATATTACTAAAATATATTATGTAAATCCATGTTTTTCCTTTCCCTCACTTATAAAAGGGAACCACTTAACCTCACTTTCAAACATATCATTTTAAAATTATCTTAAAAAATACCTACCAAATAAATTAATATAATTAATCCCCATGACTTAGAGTCATTGGTCTCATTAACTAACCAACCCAGAAGGCACATGGTGTATTCCAAATGTGGTTTTCCAAAGAAGAGTTGTATTTTTTAATCACGTGTTTTCATTTTATTTCATCTTTTACCTCCTAAAATATTTTATAAACATGAAAATATAATAAAATATTCATATTATATATTTCAAATTCAATTATTCTATTTTAGTAACCCATATTTATCTCTTTTTAATCTTATGTAAAATGAGAACATCACTCATGCATATGTACGACTTACCGTCTCTACACAACGGTGTAATTCATTTTTCATCACCACTTTAATTGCATGGTTATAAAGATTTAAATATTTAGTATATTTTATATTTATAATATAATTAGGATTTTTTAATATAACATATGATTTAACATCATACCTTTCCACTCGTTAGAAAATGACAATGTCGCTCGTGCCTATGTTTGGACTGCTACCTCCACAAAGTGACTTGATTCAGTTTTCATGTCCTCCTTTCAAGGATAATTATAAATATAAAATTATTGAATATATGTTACATTAATATAATGAATAAAATTATATATATTATGGAACCATGATCAATATGCATGGATCAAAACAGTTAACCAAAAACTTACATGAAAAAAAACAATAAACACTCATAAACAATGATTTTAATACAGATTTATTAATAAAAGGGTGTTGAAATGTTATAAGTAGATAATATATAATATTATAATTATTTATATTGTTCTAGTATATAATTATAATACATTTAAATTTTTTTAAAGGAGTTTAAAAGTACTTAAAAAGTAATTTGGACCAGGGGTAGGGGTTTATTTCACAATTTTGTCCTTATTCCAGATTTTTTATCTTTAAGTTTTAGTTGGGGTATATATATGATATTTATATCATAAAATCCATAATTTTTATTCCTAATGGTTATTTATGGGTATTTTAATGTATTATTTCCATTTTTACCTTTTTTCACTCAAAATAACAAATGAATGTTTTAAATTAAAACTGATTTTATTTTTCGATTCGATCAAGAATCATTTTCTTCAATGTTCATATTTTAATTAAAAAGTTATAAAAAATGTTTTAAATATTCTAAAATTATTAATAAATGTAATTTTTACTAATTTTTTAATTTTTAATAAAATATTTAAAAGGAATCTTCCTTTTATTTTCTAAACAAGGAACTTTTTACAGACGGTTTGAACATAATCTTTATTTAAACATAAACTACATGAATGAATTTTTCCTCCATCATGAGTACTATTTTATTTTAAGATTCCTTTAAAAGTGTTTATGGATCTTTCCAAATAGAATTATTTTCCTAATATTTTTTGAATTTATATATTTTAAATAAGTGATTTTAAAATGAAAAGGGTATTTCCATCAAGACATATTTCAGTGACCTTTTAAATGCATTTTAATCTTTGTCAACATCCTTTGATTAATCTTATAATTTACCGATGATATACTCTAATTATACCATCTAAAATATTAATTATGATGGATTATAATCATTTTTACATGGGGAAGTATTAATATTCCATATTCTAGATCTTCAAATATTGGAAGTTATTGATTTTAAGGCATTTTTATTAAGTTTTATTATTTATTCATTTTATAAATTCATTGAAATTATTAAGTGAGGTGTGGAGATCAAAATTATATAGCCCCTAAATTCATAGATATCTATCATGAGACAAAACAAGTTAGGAATTTTTCTAAGAACTTATAAATTTATGTAAGATGTCTTTCCATGAGGCCTCTATGATAATGTTAAGATATATGATATTTTTTATTTCATCATTATGAAACCATTTATTAATGTTCATGTGATTATTTTAATAGTTATGCTATCCATGGATAAGTTTCAAGATCATGTGAGTATTATTATGGAATTATTTGATTATAATTTATTCATTCTATATTATTCATACCGTATTTATTTTATAATAGATTCTACTATACACATTCCCTTACATATCATCTCCACTCACCATTTTATTTTTCATCCTTTACTCAAGATGCCAAAAAATGTACTATGATTCATATGTAAGGATATGATAGATGGAATAATGATGTTCTCAAAGAATATACTATGTTGTATTTTACAATTTCAAATATAATATAATATTCTTGAATGTATTTAGTTTACCAAGACTACTAAACTATTCATTCCCTTTGGATGTGATCATTTGTATCTAGTGCCATTACAATAATGTACCTCCAAATATAGGTTACTAGGGTTTTAGTTGTTATAGTTTGTATTAGAGTATTTTTAGTATAAAACATAGAAATATTATTCATAAAAATATAGATTATAGAACATAAACCTATGACTGGCCTCAGGGATATGTCTAATTATTCGATAATGTTTTATATTTTTTGTTAATAAATAGATTATGGTGTTTTCATAGAAATTAATACCTATCAAGATATTATAAGTTTATGTGGTTTTGGAACATATGCATATGGGGATAATAATCCCAAAAAGAGTTGGTTGAGTACATATCAACCTTAATTTTTCTGCACGGTTAATGGGACTTTACTGTACACCTTGTTTGACACTCACATGGGATATGATTGGGTTAATTCACATTTTCTTTACAAACCATTATGAAATAATTGAAAATATTTTATGATTTAAGATTATTCCCTAAGAAACCTAACTTAATATTATGATATTATAAATGTATAAATTTCAATTTATGAACTGTTTCAGAGGTTTCTTAATTATACAATATGATTCATAATGTTATGATCTAACCTAGTGTATTTTGTTATTTAGATGTAGAGACTAGTTGAAGGAATGGAAATCATATCAATTCATGTAATTTATATAGTTATCTCCATCATTGGAGACATTTAGTACCCCCAATTTCTGGTACGTAACCCTTTCTTCATTTTTTTATGTAAAAAGGGTGTTTTGTTGAAATGGTGTGGCTTTGATGAATAAAAGATGGTGTTTCAAAAAAACTGGGTGTTTCCAAAAAAGAGAGTGTTTCCAAAAAAGAGGGTATTTCCATAAAGGAGGGTGTTTCCATAAAAGTGGGTGTTCTTATAAAGGAGGTTATTTCCATAAAAGTGGGTGTTTCCAAAAAAGATGGTGTTTCCATTAAAAAGGGGTGTTTCTATAAAAAGGGGTGTTTCCATTAAAAACGGGAGTTTATAAAAAAGGGTGTTTCTATAAAAAAGTGTTTTATTAAAAAGGTTAAAGGTGAAGTATGGTAGAGTTTTGGGGACTTGTAAGGAGTTTTGGGACCAAAAAGAAAGTCACACGATCTGTGCATAGTTGGCCCAAATCGTGGGGTCAAACCGCGTGTACAAGTCAAAACTAAATCTTATTTTCTAGGAAATTGATTATTTTTGGTCTAATTATTTTGTTTTGGATTCAAAAAATACCCTAATTTGATATTTATCCCACTATAAAGTTTGATAACCATTCCCACATAATTTGGAGCCAACATGGAGCCCTCCCTTAATGATTTTTATCCCGATTCTTACGATAAGTATCAGATCTTCATCAATTTTGTCTAATTTTCTTCGATATACTTCTTCTTCCTTATTGTTTTCTTAGATATACACCTTCTGATGGGGTATATATAATGTTTTTAACATCAAATAAATAAATATATTTTTTTTCTTGATAATGGTGGATATCAAAACCGTTTCTTAGAATTTTGATCCGATTCTTGTGGTATATCATCGTTCTTTCCCATTTTGTCACCTTTTCTTAATGCTTCTTAGATATACTTATCCAATACCATTTATTTCTTATTTATACACCTATAATGGTTATATCTAAAATTTTTATGCCAAATAATTCAATATTGAGTCATTATCTTTCCAGTAGAGGAGATCAATGGCCATTCTTGGAGAATCGACCCAGCTTCTTGTGCGTTCTTCATCCATTGTTGAGTTTCATCAAAAACATAATGGTAGGTGGATTAACTGTCATATCATGTTCCTATAATTGTTTTTATTAGTTTCAAATTGAGTAAATTGGATAAGTTTTATTGTGAAATCTTGGATTGATACATGGAATAAATCTCTTTAGTGATGATTTATCATTCTTGGTATATTTGTGAAATCTTTATAAATTATTGTGAAATTTGTTTTAGTTTATTTAATTTAGAATGGTGATTTTAAATGGGGATTTTTTTTGGAACAAATAAATTTTTTATTGGGATTCGGGTTTCAATAAAAACATATTTTATTAAAATGAGTTTGCATTGTAATGGTTTTAATCGAAAATGGTTTTCAACAAAAAGGTGATTTTATTGAAAGGATTGTTTTGGAATGATCCTTGGGCATATTTGGTTTGTGTTTCAATGTTCTATATATGATTCTTAGTTGAAATATGACATTGTGCTCGGTGCCAAATGGTTAACGGCACATGGGATGCAATTATCTTGTGATGACATAGTAGATTGACTAGAAACCGCTCATGTGTATGGAACATTCATAACGTAGCATGCATGGTTAGTTACATGGGTGTGTGGAATTGTTTGGGTATGAAAAAAGGATATTGATAAATGGTTTTGAAGATTTTTTAGTATTTTTATGAAATGTTAACTTGATGTAAAATGAGTTTTAATTTCACTTGTATACTTTTGTTGAAAATAATTTTGGAACTTGTTTATATTTAGTTACAAACTATTTTGGAAAATTGAATTGTATAAACTATTTTATAATAATGTTACTAACTCTTATTTCCTAGTGGCATGAGTAGGGAAGTCATTGGGGATATCCTACTAAGTTTTATTCTCACCCCTAATTTGTCACTTTGGTTCTTTTTCGGATGCTATCTTTTGAGATAGGGGAAAAGGTAATGTTTCACACATTTTTAGCACAACTTCATGATGCTTGAGATGTTTAGTGATCTTGGAGCATGAAGAACGTGGATCTTGGAGTATTCTTACCTTCTTGGAGTTTTTATTTGATTTACACTAATTTTTTGATATTTTTTTAGTCTTCCTCTATTTCATACATTGGAGTTGTTTTGATATGAATAATGTAGTTGAGATGTCTTTCTTTTATTCATGCATCATATACTGAGTTGTTATGTTATGGTTTGTTTGGTTAATAGTTTAATATTAATGGGAAAATAATCCTACACATTCATTGAAACCCTTCGACATTTATTTCTATACTTTTTCATCTTGGGTATGTTTCCTTAGGCCATGTAATGACTTTTTGTGCTCTCAAGCCAGTGAGAATTAGCAGGTTATTACAAATGGTATCAGCTTGTTCAGTCTTTATCGAACAAGTAGTCATCAGTGTTCTTGGTATTGGAGTTGAAATTAGTTCTTATCTATTACATATATTAAAATCTTTGAAAGGTGTAGGATATTTAGAACTTGAAATTTATAGCATAAAAGGATGTAGCTAAACATTTTATGTTGAACTTCAAGTTACAAGGGAATTGGGTACATAAGTGTTTTGGAGACACTTATAGGACTTGGAAATCTCATTATCATGGGTATATCCAATGAGAAAACTGTGAAATGCATTGAAGAGGAATGACTTCCCACTATGATTTCATATTTTATTTGGAGTAATGATTTATGATTTTTTGAAAATGTGATTTCTTTTTGAAAAATGCAAAAAAAAAATTCAAGTGAAAGACTTTGAAAAGGGGAATGATGATTATACTTTGAAAACGTGTTGATTTTCAAAAGAAAAATGGTTTTTCAAAAATGGTTGAACATGGAAAAATTAGTTTTTGGGAAACAATTTTGTGATAGTTGATGTGATAGAATTTGAAATTATAAGTCATCAATTTTAAGATTATGAGACTTATAGAGTTTGTTGTTTTTTTAGAAAATGGCACCTGGTAGGAATCGTAATAACCAACCAAAGGAAGATGCAGAGAATGTGGTTGCACCTGATCCACAAGTGAACTAATAACTGGTTCAAAGTATCATCCAAGAGTTTTAAACTGTGTACATGGGGAACCAGAGGGATGAACCAAGGGATGTAGGTCATTCGATCCAGTTCATGAGGTAGAATCCACCAATCTTCTGTGGCGATTTTGAACCGAAAAAGGAGGAGGTGTGGCTGAACTAGATGAATTGTAGCTTTGAATTCATCGATACACCGATGGAGATCAAAGTTAATATATACACGTATATGGTCGAGGTTTTTTCATGTCAGTGATGGGAACTAGCACTACATGCTAAAGTAGATCAGGGCCTTACCTATGAGGATTTTTAAGAATTTTTTAATACAAAATTCTTTCCTTATACATTCAAAATTCAGAGAACTACATACTTAATTATCCTAAAGTATGAGAACCACTATGTCATCAAATATGCAGCTAAATTCATTATTTTTTGTGTGCTTTACACCAGAAGTTTCTACAAGTGCATCCATGAAGGCCGATATATTCAAAAAGGGCTAAGATAGAAGATTCAATTGAAAATTATAGTGCTTTTCATTACTGATTATATAGATATGGTGAACAAAGTGGTTGTGGCTGAGTGAGGCATATCAGGAGAAATGTGAGGAGGAAGTATGATGATCCTTACCATAAATGGTGGAAAATATAATGCTTGGAGAAAGAGAAATAGAGACAACTATTTCCAAGGTGGGAGTGGGAATCATAATTAGAGAGCTGGATCAGTAAATCTTCTTCTATAACCAAAGATCCTAGAAGGATTCTACCAATGTGGTTCCTTTGACCACACCATGAGAGATTGTGTGAAACAACCAAGAATATTCCATTATTTCAACAAGATGGGATATCTTAAGTTCTTTTTTCACAGTGCTATGAAGTGAGGTGCTCGAGACACTTCTTAGGCATCAAAAGAATCATATAATTATATAGGACGAGGCTAACAGAATGAGTCTCATTAGTAGAGAAAATCTAGACATGGTGATTCTCGGAATACCATGAATCCTCATCAAGGAAAATCTCAACAATGAAACAAGGAGTAGTGTGCAGCAAGGAAGAAACTTTATGGAGCTAAGTAGATGATCGTGGATGATCAGGCTGGACCATCTATTGTGGGAGGTAATATTATTTTAAATTCTACCCTTATGAAAGTTTTTTTTGATACTGGTGCAACAAATTCCTTTATCTCTTCTTGTGTTGTTGAGACTCTATGCTTAAAACTTGAAATGATTCCTTCTGTGATTAAACTCCAAACTCTTCTCAGTGAAAGGGAATGTTGAGCCTTCATGTGTAGATCTTGTTCTATTAATATTGATGTAGATGAAATGAAGTGGGAATTCTTGGTGTTGGACATGGGTGTCTACGATATAATCATGGGTATGGATTGGTTGAAAATGTTCAAGACTCACATTGACTGTTATAAAAGAATGGTCAGTTTCACAACTAAGGATGGTGTTGAGCATCTCTTCTTCGGAGAGAGGGTTGTAAAGAAATGTGTAACAATATTTTTGGAATCAATGATGAGAATTATCTCTTACCAGTTGGAGGTGTTGACTTTGTAATCCACTGATGAGATCAAGGATGTTAATTTTTTTAGAAGTTGTGGATCAATTTCCAGATGTCTTTCCTGAGAACGTCTCAGGGTTACCACCTATAAGGGAAGTGGAGTTTATGGTTGATATCCTCCCGGGGATCACTCCTATTTCCCTTCCATTTTAAATGATGGAACCAACAGAGTTACGATAACTAAAAGTTCATTTGGTGGAGCTGGAAAGAAAAGGTTTCATTCACCCAAGTATGTCTCCATGTGCAGCACTAGTCTTGTTCATGAAGAAAGTAGTCAGAACTCTTTTGTTGTGCATTGATTATTGTAAGCTTAACCAAGTTTTGATAAAGAATCAGTATTCACTACCACACATTGATGATAGATTCGATCAATTGAGGGGGGAATAATGGTTCTCAAATATTGACTTGTGATCAGGTTATCATCAACTGCGCATTTGGAAAGAATATATTCCAAAGACAGCTTTCAGAAATAGATATAGACACTGCAAATATGTACCCATGATTTTTGGTCTAACAAATTCACCAGTATTTTTCATGGAATTGATGAATTGGATATTTTAGTGATATTTGGATTCTTTTGTTGTTGTGTTTTTCGATGACATCTTGGTGTATTCAAAGACAAGGGATGAACATGAAAGACAATTGGAAACATTGTTGGGAATCTTGAGAGATCGCTGTATATATTCCAAAATTTCAAAGTGAAATTTTTGGATATAAGAGGTATTCTTTCTTAGCCATGTGATTTCTTAAAAATGTGTTTTATTGGACCCATAAATTATAGAAGCTATTATCTTGTTGAAACTACTGAAGAATGTCTTTGAGAACAAATGTTTTCTTGGTATATATAGAAACTACCGACACATTGTCTGTGACCTCTCACGAATAACCTCACCAATGAAAGATCCAACAAAGAAGAATGATCCATTCTAATGGAAAGATGAATGCCAAAAATCTTTCCAGGAGTTGAAAGTTCTCCTTACATCGGCACCTATCCTGATTTTCCTAGATCCAAGACTTTGGTATGTGGTGTATTATAATGCCTCAAGATCGGGGTTGGGATGCGTTCTCATTCAAGGAGACCTTGTTGTGGCTTATGGTTCATGGTAGTTGAGAGTACATGAGAAGAATTACCCAATACAAGATTTTGATCTAGCTATAGTCATCCATGCCTGGAAGACTTGGTGACATTATCTCGTTCGTGATAAATTCACTGTGTTCACAGATCATAAGAGTTTGAAACACATTTTCTTATAGTGAGATTTAAATATAAGGAAAAGGAAATGGATGAAGTATCTCTCAGTGTTTGACTTTGACTTTATGTATACACCTGTAAAAGGGAATTTTGTGGTGGAATCATTGATCAGAAAGTCCTATACTTAGTTGTCAAAGGAGGATTTATATGAATGGAAGTTTATGTCCGTCCTAGCCAACATGCATCTGGAATGTGAAGACCAAGGTGATGTTGCAATTTTATTTTCAGCTACACTAGTTCAAGAATTACTGAAGATGATTAAAGATGAATAAATGTCTGATGCATAATGCCTGGTTATGAGTTCAAAACTCTATGGTGGGGAAACTATTGAGGGTTGAGAACTTGATGGGAATTCAGTGTTGTGGTTTTATGATTGGATAGTTGTATCGATAGCTTTCCTAGGACAAATTCTTCATGCTTATAACCATTAGATATGGGATGTACATCCAGGTACACATAATATGTATAAGGCATTAAAGGTGAAATTTTGGTGGAGCGACATGAAAAGTAAAGTGGCCGAGTTCATTTCAAAGTATTTAACTTTTCAGCAAGTTAAGGGAGAGTATTAGAGACTAGAGAGCATGTTGTATTCTTTTCCTATCCTAGTGTGGAAATGGGATCATATATAAATTTATTTTGTTACAGGCCTCCCAATAATGGTTCTGAAACACGATTCCATATGGGTTATAGTGGATCATCTTACCAAGTTGACTCATTTCATCCCTATTTGTGAAACACATATGTTGGAGGATCTTTCCAAAATCTATATCCATGAAGTGGTAGAGATACATGGTGTACTAGTTTCCATCATTCCATACTGAGATCCATTGTTCACATCTCACTTCTAGAAATCCTTACAGAAATCCCTTGGAACTCAGTTGACTATGAGTACAACATATCATCATTAGAATGATTGCCAGTCTAAGCGGACGATAAAAACATGGAAAGACATGCTGTGAGATTGTGTAATGGATTTCAGTATCTTACAGAGCAGTATCTTCCCTTAGTAGAGTTATTATATAATAACAAATATCATGCCTCTATACATATGGCCCCATTTTAAGCATTATACAGGTGTCCTTGTCGTTCTACACTACGCTGGGTAGAAACAGGTGAATCTTCCTTAGTAGGGAATATTCTTGTCCATTAAATAATGAAGAAGATTCAATTGATTAAAAAGATAATGTAGATAGCTTAGAGTCATTAGAAATATTATGAAGACCATCATCGATGGTCGTTTTCCTTTGTATTGGGTGATCATGTATTCTTAAGGATTTCTCCCAGGTGAGAACATTGTCATTTTGGGAAGCTGGTCAAGTTATCTCCTCGATATATAGGCCCCTTTGAGATACTATAATTAGTTGGAGAGGTGGCATACCAGTTGGCACTACCACCATGGTTCAGTTCGGTGCACGATTTGTTCCACATATCTCAGTTGAAGAAGTATCAGCCTGTTATTAACCATGTGATCAGATGGAATCACGAATAACTAGAGCTAAAGGTTTCATTAATACATATCCTAGTGCGGATCATGTATAGGAAATAGAAAGTCTTGTGTGGGAAAATAATTGTCCTTGTGTGGATTTTATGGCAACATGGTTAGATTCATGAAGAGACTTGGGAACGTGAAAAGGAAATCAAGGAGTAGTGGCCATAACTCTTTCTAGGAAGCGATGGATTTATACTTTATGGGGACAAAAAGACTAATGGTGGGTAAAATTTAGTACCCCCAGTTTCAGGTATGTTACCCTTTCCTCATGTTTTTATATAAAAACAATGTTTTATTGAAATGGTGTGTCTTTGAATGAGTTTAATGAATAAAAGAGGGTGTTTCCATAAAATATGGTGTTTACATAAAAGAGGGTGTTTCCATAAAAGGGGGTGTTTCCATAAAGGAGGGTGTTCCCATAAAAATGGGTGTTTCTATAATGGAGGGTGTTTCCATAAAATTGTGTGTTTCCATAAAAGAGGGTGTTACCATAAAAAAATATGTTTCTATAAAAAACGGTGTTTCCCTAAAAGAGGGTGTTTCCAAAAAGGGGTGTTTCCATAAAAAATGTGTTTCTATAAAAATGTTAAGGGTGAAGGAAGAGAGAGTTTGGGGGACATGGAAGGAGTTTTGGGACCAAAAGTATGGTCACATGGTTTGTGAACGGTTGTCCCAAACCATGTGGTCAAACCGTGCGTATAGGTTAAAACTAGATCTTATTTTCTAGGAACTTAGTTGTTTTTGATCTAATTATTTAGCTTTGGCTTCAAAACGCCCCTGATTTGATATTTTTCTCCCTATAAGGTTGGAGAAACTTTCTCACCTAATTTGGAGCCAACCTAGAGCCCTCCCTTGGTGATTTCAATCCTGATTCTATTAGTAAGTATCCAATCTTCATCGTTTTTGCCTCGTTTTCTTAGATCTCCTTCTCTCTTCTTGTTTTTAGAAATGCACCTATTGGGGGTATATATAATACTTTTAACATAAATTAAAGAAATATCTGGTGTTTTTCTTGATATTGGAGGATATCTAAGCTGTTTCTTGGAATTTTGATTTGATTCTTGTGATATGTCACCGTTTTATCCCGTTTTATCACGTTTTCTTAGATCCACTTAGATATAATTATATGATCCCATTTCTTTATTATATATACACCTATAATTAGTATATATACTTTTTTATGCCAAATAATTCAATATTGAGTCATTAACTTTCTAGAAGAAGAGATCTGAGGCCGTTCTTGGAGAATCAACCCAGCTTCTTATGTGTTCTTCGTCTGTTGTCCAGTTTCATCAAAACCTTCGAGGTAGACAAGGGAATGTGTAATACCCAAGATTCTCTAAAGTCCAAGACTCATGTCCGCAAAATGTCCTCTAACATATGGATGCTTTTCTCTATCTTACCATCTATCTGAGGGTGGAAAGCAGTGTTGAGGTGTAACTGGGTGCCAAAATCATGCTGAAATCCCCTCCAGACTTATGAGGTAAACCGTGAATCCCAATCTAAGAATATGGATCTTGGAACTCCATGCAGCCGCAAAAACTCATCCACATACCTCTTGGACAAGGCATCTACAATGCCCAACTCCTTAATCACTAAGAAGTGGGAAAATTTCTTCAAATGATCCAACAATACCTAGATTACATTGCATCCTCCTTGATCCCTGAGTAACCATATGATGAAATCCATCGAGATGTCATCCCACTTCTACTCAAGGACATCTAAGGGCTGAAACAAAAATTCGGGAACACTGTGCTCGACCTTCACCCCTAGCACACTAAACACTTCTCCATGAACTCCGCCACTTCCCATTTCATACAGGGCCACCAAAAAGGCATCCTCAATCCATGGTAAATCTTGGAAACTCCTAGGTTTACCACTAAAGGTGAGCTGTGAAACTCACAGATCACTTCCTCTTGCATCACCATTGGAAAAAATATCCTTCCACCAAAAAGTATTCAATTTTAAATATCCTCTCACCATCCTTCGGGAGCATCACCATGGTTAACACGATCACACATTAC
This sequence comes from Viscum album, assembly GCA_963277665.1. Taxonomy (NCBI): domain Eukaryota; kingdom Viridiplantae; phylum Streptophyta; class Magnoliopsida; order Santalales; family Viscaceae; genus Viscum; species Viscum album. The sequence continues at coordinate 188,356,460 of OY728159.1, forward strand.
CTATGCCTCTGAGTCCCCCCACCGAGACTCCTCTACCTTCCTAATTATAGAATACTGTACCATTATCTGAAATAGATAGCCTCTACCACCATCCATTTTAGAATCTAGGTGTAATGTGACCAAATCCTTCATTACCTTCTAAGAATCTGCAGATTCCCAAACAACCTCCTTATGCTACTTCCTACTAAAAGCATCATACAAAACGTTCCCCTTTCCCACGGTGTAAGAGATCTCGAAATAATAATCCTAGAGAAAATCCATCCACCTTTACTGTCGCAAGTTTAAATATCATTGGGAAAAGATATACCTCAAGCTCTTATGATCAATGAATAACACAAAGTGCCCCCCCCCAACAAGGTAATTCCACCAGAACTTCATTGAGAACATGACTTATACTTGCTCCAGGTCATGGGAGACATAGTTATGTTCATGGGGACATAAATTCCTAGATCCATAAAAGATGACTTCCTACTATTGAATCAATATGCATCCTAAGACCAAATAAGAAGCATCACAAAATACCTCAAACATCACCCCTTCCTCTAGAAACCATAGTACTGACCAACTTCCCCTTCAGATAGACGAATATTGCTTGGAACTAATCACTCCACAAAAAGGCATGGTATTACTTGGTCAAGGATATCAACAGGGCTGAAAATTGAGAGAAATTAGGTAAAAATATCTTGAAATAGTCTACCAGACTGAGAAAACTATGAACCTCTACCACATTCTTAGTTGCATCCCAAGAAACAACTACTTCGACCTTCAATGTGTCCACTAATAAACCTTTTTGAGACACAAAATGTACAACTAAGTATACCTATCTTGTCTAAAACTTACACATGTAAAACTCACCATAGATATAGTGGTGTCAAAGAACCTATAGGATGGTCTTAATATGCTCGACATGCTCCTCCTCTGACCTCGAGTAGACTAGGATGTCATCAATGAATATGAAAATGAACCGGTCTAGAAAAATCAGAAAATATGCAGTTCATAATCCCCATGAACACAGATGATGCATTCATAAGCCCCATGAACACGGCTAGGGTGTTCATAACACCGAATGACATTATGTAACAACCCAAAATTTTACTAATGAAAATTCCTCTTGATCTGATTAAATGTATTAATATGTAATATGGTTATATAAAAAATATGCACTTATTTGGTATTAGTTTATTGGATTTTAAAATACTGTTAACAATTTTTATCATTCTAACATAGTTGTTGAATAGTGATCACATGATTTGTATAAAAATAGGGCTTTAACAAATCCAATTTACTCAGATAAATGAAGCAATGACCTCATCCAGTAGAAATTATCCATAAGAATACCAATTTTCAGAGCTCAGAAAGGAGGTGGCATCACTAGGCTTATCTCTTGACCAAGCCCAATCTGAGATTTAACACTTTAATCTTGAATGTAACCGCTTACGGGAGAATTAGAAGTTGATAGAGATTACCATATGAGCGATGTTATCCGAGCCACCCCAAGAGTCTGTCATCATCGCACACCTTGCCCTTAGGTCATATGTGAGTGTTATAAGGGGTTATTTAATAAGACCCTAGCACTATGTCTATGTGAATTATTTTTTTATAGAACAAAGAATATACATTCATTTTATTATTGTTACATTATAAATAGTTTTTAAAGCATAAATAGTATTTTTAGTTAATATTAAATTAAGAAATAAATTTTGACGAATTAGTGGATTTTTAATTAAATAATATTTTAATAAAATATTATTACTAAATTAATTTTTATTAAATACAAATTATTGTATATTTTTTAGGAATACAATTGTGATTTTTATTAATGTTTGAAAGCTGTTTTTATCAAAACCCATGAATTTTTGAAAAATGTAAGTTTTTATTTTAAAAGTACAAATTCACATATTTATAAAATTATTTAGATAAAATGAATATTATTTTGGGAATTAGGATGTCGAAATTATCCAATGGTTAATTTTTCATAATTTTCTGAGAGAGTCGAATTTTTGGGTAAAAATGAAATACTATTTGATTATATATTGTGTTTTATGACATCATAATGACCCAATAGTGATGTAATAAAACAATATAAATGGGTTTTTTGGATAATACATGTTTTTCTATAAAAATAATGTGATTTTAGGTTTGTTTTATTAATTTTAAAAAGCTTTAGTGGACCCTACATGGATTATAAAATATTTTAACCTTTTAAAATATTTTCCTTGAGAGTGTGACTCACCACAACATAAGCAAGGAAAATATTTTAAGAATTTATTTCAATGGTATCATAAAATAATGGTTTAAAATCACCTTTGGAAAAAACCATGGGAAAAAACCATCGGTTGGTTTGTGGTTTTGATTAATTTAATGTGTGGTGTCCAAAACCTAAATAATAAAGAATTCCCTCTCTTTTCCTATATAACCCCACCCAAGATCCTACTTTATATTCACTAAAAAACAATAGAATACATCCTTAATCTTCAATCCTATCTCTATTTTCCTCCCAAGGCACCCCAAACTCCCAATAAGCCTCTCTCAATCCTCTCCCAATCCATTGGGATCACACTTCCAAGTAAGGGATTTCTTCCCTTTTCATTTTTTTTCCAAATTTTATTATGTTGTTATGCCATTTTATTTTCAATTAAAAATATTAGGGTATTATTTCTCACCTCCCCTATACTTCCCTCCTTATGTTTTAATGATGAGACACCCCTTTCTCTCTCATCAATGCCTCCCATTTACACTCGTTAGCATGCCGAAATTCCCTAAGGGATTTCTCTCTCCTCATTTACATTCAAGAAATTATTTTATATTATGCATATAAATTACATTACATATATTATAATATTATGTTCCATGACACCCTTACTATCTATTTCATGTATAAATGATGAGATATCACTTTCTCTCTCATCAACACATTTTATGATTTCTATTTGATGTCGTTATGCTGTTGAAGTTACACCAAATTTCTCATGCCAAAATCATCATGTAAGTGAATACTAAATAAAAGGATTTTGATTCAATTATGAGATTTCATTGTTGAATTATCAAACTAAATTTAAAAAAATAAAGTAAAATATTGATTTAACGAAAAACCAAACTCAGGACCAATTTATTGATTACATTCGGTTTTCATTTCATTTTTTTAAGATTAAAATCTCATTCTTCTTGTCTTTTCATTATTTAGAAAATAGAAAAACCAAAATTATTATAACATTAGTTTTATAAAATAATAAAAACAAGAAAAAAAAATAGTTCTTAGGAAAAATATATTAAGTAGGAGAAAAAATTTAGAATATCCTCAAGTGAGATGACCCTGGTCAGAATCTGTGTGGCAGTTGAAAACATTTTAGAAATTTTCTTTTCCCACACCCCATGACAAAAATATTTTTAAAACTGACACTATTTATGGGGATCCAATGACAACTTTTCTTAATTTTTATATTTTTATACACCAGATAGTTTTTATTACTTTAAAAAACCCATAACAATATTCCTTTTGTCTATAATGTATTCAAATGAATATTATTCTGAATGGACTGGAAACTCATAGGTGCAAGAACCAGTAACTAAATCACCTAGGTCTACAGAATATGGAGTTGCACTTTTTTCTAGATAGATCTAGGGAGTCAGAATAAAAATCATAGAGGAGGAATTTAAGGACCTCATCCAATATCTTAAAGAGAACCTTGAATAACTAGTGGTTGAAGGATTGGAAAAAGAGTTAACTAAACTCCAGAAGCACTTCTTGAAGTTTTATCAAAAAGTGGACAAGACATAAGTAGATTCATCCTTATTTTCTCCCAAAACTTTTGAAGAAGTCCTCCATGTGAAATTTTAGGGATAAGTGGATAAAAAACACAAATTCGATATTCGACCTTTTGAAATTATGACAGAAAATGTACAAGGAAAAACAGATTAGAAAACAGAGAAATTCAATGTATCCCTTGAGAAACCTAAACCTGAACTAGAAAATGATCCACTAGTATTTTATGTTTTTTCAAAGTATGTCCAAGAAGTTGAGGAAATTATTTAATAGTATCCACAACGAAACCATCTAAAAGATTAGATACAATATGACCATGATGAGCTAGAATGGATTCATGATGAAGAAGAATTTCTTGCTGAGCTATGTGTGGGAGATCGCCATGATTTGGATGACTTCTAGAATGAATTTGAGGTACAAATTGATCTGTCCAATCCCTATATAGTAGATGATATAGAAACATTACATATAATACAAGCCATGAAAGGAGAAACCAAGTGTTGGAATTTTAAGAAAATATGGAGGATCCTTACTATCTACCTCTACTTTCCACCATCCAAATATAAGAGACACTTACCAATAAAGGATAGATTAAAGTTAAACCAATTCAAGGAATTTTTATTATCTTAAACTCTATTAAATTTTATTTTGTTCAATATGAATTGAGTATTAATTCCATTTGATATGAATGTTTTGATTCAGATAATATTTTTTATGAATTATATGAAGATGAAGAAACAACAGATGCAACTTATGATGAACACATGGAGATCACTAATTTTGATAAAAATGAATTTGAGGAATCCCATGAAGAATTCTAAGTATACAAGACTGAGGAAATCAAGACACAGACTACTCACTATGAAAGGGATAATATTTTTGATTTTTCAAATTTAAATTTTATTAAATTAAAAATATATGCTTACTTTACCTTTGATCATTCAATTCATGCCACCCATATTGATCCAGAATTGGAAAAGAAATAGGAGTTTGCACATGTACTTCCACGAAAGAGGATGATCCATACTTTATCCTACCCATTCCATGAAATATGTAATTATTTGTAAATGGGATGGATCTAGTATACTCTTTCCATGAATAATTCCTCACTAAGAAGGAATAAGTTCAAGATAGGAAAATCCATATATGTTGGTCCAAATCCAAGAATCTTCATTCACCAACTGACTATGGATGACATCTGGTACTACCCTATGAGGTAGTAGAAAGACAAGGCCCACTTGGTGGATCATACCCAGAATTATCCTTATATTTTCTTTTTAGGAATTTAGATTAAAATTTCATTGTTAGAATTAGTACAAAATGTAACCGACTCCCTTTATCATTTTTAAATCTAATGACATGATACTTGTGCTTAATAGAGTAATTATATTTTGTAAGACTATTATGGAACATAAAAAACCCCAAATAGTGTAAGAAGAGGACTGGAGATTCATGATAATATAGAACTCTCCCCTACATTCATTATGTTTTAACTCCATTAATATTTTTTCTAAAACCTAAATAGATCTTAAACTGGAATTTCATTCCCATGCTTGGATTTATTATTTTCTTGACTTATCTGGGAGACATGAGTTTCTTATGAATCATGGGATTACAAGTTTTTTATTTCCATTTTAATGAGACTAAAAGAGTAAAATAAAGAATATGTTAATTAAAGGGAAACATGGATATTAAAATGAGGACTCTTGATTTGAGGAAATTAGCTGATTACTGTAAACGAAATTTCTACAACATTTTTCTCAATTTGAATTTCTTTAATTTATGTGAATTGATTTGTTATTATTAGTCATGCCAAGAGTGATTATCCAAAATCATATATCTCATTACTGAGAGGATTTCTAGACCAAGTACTTCCTATTTTATCTTGATCATATTTCTTGAGTGATCTTGGGAAATTCCAACTGATATAACTTGCATTGAAACTTGTCAAATCCATTGACTATACAAAAAAACATATAAAATGATTGAGTAATATTTTGAAAATCCATTTTCTTTAATTACCACCTTTGAATTAATCTTTATTTAGCCTATAGATAACATAAATGACCTTGTTAATAATGAGCCACATTTCAAGACATTTTTATCCAATACCACCCTACTCTTAGTATTTTCTTGATATTTTAAATTTTAAGGGTGGGGGTTAAAGAATTAATAGTGTAAGGGATGAAATAAACTATAAGGGAAAAGTGTGGGGGTGCTAATTTGGGTGTTGAAAAAGGATTTTGATTCATTCATTATTCTTTTTTTTTCACCTCTTAAAAAAATAAAAAAATTTGATTAGTGACTTAGAAAAATAAAAAATCACTATTATAGGACTGGTGATTTTTATAATATGTGGTTAGGTGGTGTATGTGAGGTTTAATTCTAAGAATAATTTTTGAAAAATAAAAAAATGAGAAATTAATTTGAAGAACAAGTAGAATAAAAATTCAAGAAGGTGTATAAATCATTTATTATGTTTAATTTTGATCATAATGTTTTCTTTCTATTTTTGGAGAAGTGGGAGTTGCTACTTTGAAGGGGATAATTACATTGATCTTTTACTCTTGATATCACGATTTATACTTTATGATATAAAAATCCTCATTGAGCTATAATTTTTAAATATCAATTCCTACTTAACTTAAGTCTCAAAGTCATTAGAACCATAATTGAAAATTCCTCATGATTTTATGTTCTTTTTTCTTTACAAAGTATATAAAATAGTTCTTTAATATGATTATGGAAAAAATAATGTTCTCATGATATGGTAATATCTCTACTTGAATTGTATTATTAGTGATGAGAGAAAATATTCAAAAGAGAGGTAGATCACTATTTGTAATTTTTAATAATAATTAATAGAGGATATTGAATGGATGAAATAAAAGGTTCCATCATTTTCAAAAGCGAAAACATAAAATACATGATCTGATTGTTTCTTTGAAAATTGAGAAAATTGAATTGATATTTTTTGTGGATTTTTTAAAATTTGACTTTACATTGATAATTGTTTTATTTTATTAATTTGGAATTTGAATTGTGATAATATTGGTTCCCAATGTTTTTTAATTTTTTAATTTTATGCTTGAGGAAAAACATATTTTAAGTGGGGGTGGGTATTTGACACACTCATATTTTACACATTTTTAAAAAACATTATAATGAATTCCAATTGTTTTTAATGAAAATTTCCATTTAATTAAATGTTTTATTTGAAATATGGTATTTAGGAATGAATAATTAATGTTTATTTAAATGGATAAAATGGCGATGATTTTAGAATTTAGAATTAAGAGATCATTATTTGAATTTTTGTTTGAAATGTTCTAATTTGTTTTAGGTTTTTACTAAAAAAAATTGGGGCAGACACAAGCCATCCCATCAACCAAGGTAGCTCACCACATATCCAAGCCCAATAGGTCTAGCTAGCTGGCCCCCATTGGGAGATCTAATACAATCCGGCCTTTATGAGTGGAATGGGGGGTCAATACCATGTAGGAGAGGCCCGCGTGGAGTCAAGCCTATGGGTATTATCATTTGAGCTAAGGCCCACATGGGATGTGTAGCCCATGTGTGTGCATGAGTACCGGGAGCCCATCCCCGGAGTAGGTATTTGAGCCGCGGATGGGGGAATTTAATTATAATCCCTCACACACCCCATCCTATAATATGATATGGGATGAAAATTCCCCAATCATTATTTATTTTTATTGAAGTGATGCCATTTCGGCTCAGCACTATTTTCCAGCACCTCAGACACATTTGAGCCACAATCTCTACCACAAATCCACTGCTCGACATCTCCGACCACTGTTTTCTTTCACCAAGAAAAACTATTGAAGCCACCTCAAAGCATAGGTTTGAATCTTCCACCACTTCCAGGCCAAAGAACACCTTTGGATCACCTCTAAACCCTCGATGAATCCCATGAATCTCATTTTGAGCTCCCACTACCCACTTCAAAGGCCCGAGGGGTTGAAGAAGAGGTTAATACTACTATTCCACTACCATGCTCTTTCACCTCTACGGCCACACCTCAAGCATTAGTGAGTTCCGCATTCCACATTCATGCATTCCATGCACCACCAAAGGAGGGAGCTTCACAATATCCACTGGATCTGTGGATTGCTTCTACAATGCATGATTTTAAAACACCTGCTCTATTTAGTTGTTTCTATAATAATATCATATCGTGGGGGTGCTTAAAAAAGAGATATGTAAATATCTTGATTAAAGAATATGGAGCATTCCATACCTCTATAAAAGGAGAGAGAAACCCACTGCCAATAAGAGTTTGACCACCCATTAGGGAGAATCCCCAAGTCCAAAGTTGCTTCAATTGTATTTCAATGTTTTATATTATATTATATTATATTATATTATATTTAGTTTTAATTATTAATGAAATTTTTATTTTTTTCATTAATAAATAAACCATTAATTCTCCAACCCATTTTCAACCCTTTTTTATTCTTTTTATACTTCTCTTTTTCTTTTATTTTATCTAATATTATTTGAGTTATTTTATTTTATTTCATTTTATTTTATTCTATAATCTCTCTCTATCTCAACTATTATTTTTATTTTTATTTTTATCTTATTTTAATCATATTTTTTTCTTTCCATAGTGACCTATTACCCTAAGGAATTATGGGATAAACCAAGTCTTGTCTTAGGGAAGGTAAGTGGTGTTCTTGAATTTTTTGCTTAAATTTTATTTTATGTTTTTGGTATATGTGAGTGACATGCACGAGTGTGGCGATTTCCACATCAACATGCAACTCATATATTTTTTATATTATTTTATTTATTATCCCTCTCATCAATTAATTTGATCTTTACATAGTTAAGTTAATACAATTAATAAATAAAATAAAATACAATGTAGCTGGTTCCTTGGACATGTCACAATCTTGACTAAGGTGTGGAATAAATATTGATTAAAGGAGGAGGTGGAATTTATATTGCTTAAGGTAGTTGTAAAATCTTGACTTGGGTTACACACACTAGTTCCTAAATCTGGTTAGTTACATGACCTCAGGTATGCCTCCCCATATGCCATAGGCTGCCAACTACCAGTCAGGGTCTAATATCGATCATGAGGAGACTACACCCTATTTATCAAAGTATCACAACAACAGAAGTAGACAAAAAATAGTCAAAAGATAATAACTGTAACCAAAATAATATTATTATCACAAAATGACCAAATCTGAATAAAATATCCAAAACAGAACAATAGATATATTATTATAGTTAAGTGTCATGTGTCAAAATGAAAAACCCAAAATAAATACACTAACAACTCAAAGAGAGTCCTGATACCATGGCTAGTTCCCTCATCCATGATCCATCCCAACTCATCCATCTAACATAGAGTTATTTCCCTTATCCTATAATGTAACCATGTATTCTATTCGACTACCAATCATGAATCACAAGTTGGGTATGAGTAAAACTAAGTAAGAAACCACCAACAGTTTCTAAAACAATATTCCGTAAATAATAGTGTATGTATTTTTATAAAGTATAAAGCACAAGCAACATGGTAAACAACATATTCAATTATTCTTTATTTAACCACATAAACCCCTAGGTTAATGAGGACACCCAAACCCCCATTATCTACTTTGTCCTATGTCGGAGTCTAAAATATCCCAAAGGGATATTATATATCATAGTACCATGGTTATCATTTATCATTTCATTTCATATCATAATATGACCAATTGGAACCACAGATTAATGCCAATTTCATGGGAATAAAAAATCATGTCTAACACCCTGTGGGTATTTGGAGCCTCTATCCCTATCCAACACCTCATAGTTACATGGGTATTTGGAGCCTCAATCTCTATCCCATACTGGTTATCATAAATTTTTATTTAGAGCCTCAGTCCCTATCTAATATAATAATAATCACATATGGGTATTTGGAGCCTTAGTCCCTATCCCACAGTCATTATCTCACATGGGTTTTTAAATCCTCAGTACCTATACCACACCTCAATATCACATATATCGCAAATATAAAAAATATCACAATATCACAGAAATCATAATTTCACATACATCCAAGTTATGAATCATTAACCTTTTTATAAAACATTCTCATTTAAGTGTACCTTTTCAATTTATCACAAAAATCATAATTCCTTATCTCTATCACATGGAATAATATTAATTAACAACTATTAAACCAATTAAAAACATTTAACCATAGAATTCATTATCCCTACAAGGTTAAACCAAACATCCATTTTATTCTAATTAATAGACCAATTCATCATTATATTAATCAATAAATTTCACAATCCCATTAATTGATCAATTATAAAATCCCATTAATCAATCAATTTAATTTTTCATCATTCAATAATTACAAAATCAAAATTACCAAATTCAATTTTCCTAAGTTCAACTCATTTCGTAATCACATGGAAAATCAAATAATCAATTTGATAATTCTGTAAATTAATTAATCAAATAATTTATTCAATTCAAGATTCAATTGTGAAATGTGCCAATTAAAATTTCACAACACAAAAACTCTATTGGAATTCAATACTATGTGAATTGAATTTAGATCACCTACCTCAATATTGATGACGAATGACCGCCAATGGAAATACACAACTTGAAGCGGAGCAACCAAGATCAAGATGAAGAATGAGATCTAGATCTTAAACTTAGATACAAGATCTAATTTTATACCCATGTAAACATAGATCTTGATCCATTAATAATAAAGGAAAAACCCCTTCAAAAGATAAGGGAGATATGAGAGATAGAGGGGAAACTAATCGGAATACCGATATCTTATTGGGAGATGTTTATATATTTAATCCGGACATCAGTTCATCAAGAAAGGAGGCTATAATGCCTTGGAATCCATCTAATAACTTCAAAAAAATAAGATAAATCAATTTTCGGCCAATCTAGGGTGTTTTAGGATATAAGACAGGGGTTTGTAAAATTTTTAATTAATTTTTGGGGGTTTAAATTTCTATATGTATGGTTTCCTATATGTTGCACACAGTTTTCCATAACCGTGCACCTGACCATGAACCTAATTTTAGGGGGTCATAAAGTTACAACTAGGAGGGTACATGGTTTGAAAAACCATGTTCCAACCATGCAAATCACCTCTATTTGGGTTCACATGTTTTGGGTAAACCATGTGCTAACCATGCAATGCCCCTATTTCTTCCCAAAATTCTCGAATTTCACCCCAAAACACCCCAAAATAAAACCGAAAATAGATACCATCAAAACTAGGCAAGATATTACCTATAAATGAGCTTGATACATCTCCAAAAAAGTTCAAGATCTTAAAATATCCCCACCTTATAACAGCTCATCCTCGAGCTGTAATCCCCAGCATCTATATGATTCCAAGTAAAATTGATTGGGACACTGAGCCTGTATATTCACTTCCATCTCCCATGTTTCATCCTAAACAGGCCCATGTTTCCACAATATATGAACTATCAGCATGGTATTTCCCCACAAGACTTTCTCACCACAATCTAACACATGTATCAAATGATCCTTAAATGATGCATAAGTCTCCAGCTCAATATCATCCACATCAATCACATGAGAAGGGTTAGGGTGATACCATCAAAGATGTGACACATTAAAGACATCGTGATTAGCATTATACCTCTATGTAAGATCCAATAGATATGACGTCGTCCTGATTCTCTCCACAACCTCAAACTATCCAACAAACAAGGGTTCTAACTTGCCCTGCCTACGAATCCTTTGGTGACCCAACCTAATTGACTCCTGAAGGAACACACAATCACCCTATATAAACATTAGGGGTAATCAAAGTATATTATCATATGGATTATATCTGCTTTGAGCTATATCTATACATTTCCAAATCAACTAAACCTACTTTGACATCTCTTGCATGACCTGGTCCCAAAAACTCTGACTCACCTACCTTTATCCAACATAGAGGGGATCTACATGGTCTACCAAAAATTTCTTCATATGGTTCCATATGAATATTTTATTCATAACTATTGTTATAATAAAACTAAATAAGTTATAGGTTCTTCTCCCAAGACCCACCAAAGTCAAGAACACACTCCCATAACATATCTTCAAGCACCAGTATAGTACATTCTAACTGTCCATCTGTATGTGGGTGGAATTTTGTACTCATTAACACCTATTTACCAAGGGAATTATAAAAAACCTACCAGAATAATGAAGTAAAATGTGATTCATGGTATGAAAATATCATTCTTAGCACCTCATGCAGATGAAATATCTCTCAAACGTACATATATCCTAACTATTCCACTAAAAAAGTCTCCCGTATGAGAAAAAAATGTGCTACCTTATTCAAATAGTCCACAACCACCCAAATAAAATAGTTCTTACAAGAAGTCCTTAGGAGACCCACCCTGAAATCTATAGTAATATTTTCCTACTTCCATTCCGGAATAGGCAATGGATATAGTAAATAACCAGGTCATTGATGCTCAGCCTTCACCTATTAACAGGTGTAACGTCATGTCACAAAATGCTGCTATCTCCTTTTTTATGACAGAACAAAATACTTTCGTCATAAGTCCCAATAAATTTTGGTTAAACCTAGATGCACCTCCCACATCGAGGCATGAAACTCATGAATCATCTCTTCCCACATACTCATAGGCACAAGAATCCAATTCCTGGCATAGATGATATCATCCTCATTTATAGTTCAATAGAAAGGGGACTCCACACCTTCAAGGATTTCTGACAGTTATAATATTTTCATAATTAATTATATGTTTATAAATGATTTAATCCCTTCCCATTAATCAATTGGAGTTTATTTTAATCATTTCATGATTTTTGGTGAGTTTTGAGCTTAAGTGTAAAAATTGGTTAATTATGGACATTTAAAAATTTTATGTTTCCTCTGTATTTCGGGCATAACTCCTATATTCTTAATCCAATTCACCTGATTCATTTATTTTAGGATTTCATGATTCGTGGGTTACATATAAGTCTTCAGAAAAAAAAATCCAATTCGAACTCCAACAAGCCAAAAGAATTCGGTCCATGTGAACATTTATTCTGGCTGGTAGAATAGACCATGACTTATTCAATGAAGTATATATTAGACCACTATCCTCAAAATGTAGTGATTATAGCTGGGTTCAAAATATTACTATAAGGGTCAGAGGTTCACAAAATATCAGTAATAAAATCATTTATTAAGGCCACCAATGAAATGGTCAAAGAAGGGTTGGTGGAATAGTGTTTGGAGGCCAGGAAAAGTATCTTCCATTTAGGTAGCCATAACATCATTGAAACGGATCCAATGGCTCTGATATTTTGAGTGTAGATGGAAAACTCCATTTCCCACCACCTATAAGAAGGTACCTTGGCTTCATTCGGCTAGGAGAGGGCAGAACCGAAGCTATCATTATGGAGGGCATATTCTGGAGGGGAAAATTCTGTTCTTTCTTTTCACTCATTTCATCTTCTTATTTTTGTAATAAATTCGTCTTCTTAATCATTCTCAATTACCCTTACCCTGTTTGGGTAAACTTATGATGTGATTTATGGAGGGAAGGTTTTATATTTTTAATGTTTTGAGTTCTTACATTTGATTGAATAAAATCTCTCTCTCTTCTGCGAAGTTGTTTTCAAATTCTAATAACAGAATTTATTATCTTATGTGATTGTATTCGATTTTATAATTTATTATTATTTTTTATTTTCCGAATTATAATTTTTATACCTCCACTACATTCTGATCTATATTTGATATAATAACACCAGGGCTTAGTGGTTATGTACTCGACGATCATCACTACGTGTGAGAGTTGTAATGCATATTCATGATTTTTTGGGATAAACAAGACCTGATTGGGAATTGACTAAATCAATCGAGGGTATTCACTGAAACACTTTCAAAAAATGAAGGAGAGTAGACTAAAATAATATCTTGTTATTCTTTACTCTCACCAACACCATTTAGCAAATAAGTGGGAGGAAGCGATTGTGGAATCTCATTTTAATCAGCTTAGTAGAAGAGGATTGAATTAATCGGAACTATGATAACATTTAAATTATAAAACCGACCCCAAATTGATCACCCATCTTATTAAATATTTTTTAAATCACTTTCATTACATTTTTCTTTAATCTTTTTCTCAATTTTTTCCTTTTGTTTCGTTTCTCTCTTTGATTTTAAAACCAAACAATTTCAAAAACACCCAATGTTTTCTCTAAATAAAAATTGAAAAACTATTTTGTGTTCACTCCTCATCAAGAGACAACCTAGGTTAACCACTATATTATATTTTAACTCAATAAATACATGATTTTTCTACACCCCACGATAGGTGTGCGTCAATTTCCCTAAAGGAAAAACACTATGGGTCCTCATAATCCCTCTCCATGATCCAGCTAAAAAGTGTAGACTCCACTAAAACTGATATGAGATTCATCTACTCCTGAACCTCCTAAGACACAACATGAATTTTATACAGCAAGGTCATCATTTTCCACTCAAAACTACACTCCTAAACCACCAGAGTATGAGTTTTCTTACTTAGAGTGTTAGCTACACTGTTTCCCTTCCCAGACATATATTCTAAATAAAAACCAAAATACTACATATACTCAACCTACCTCTACTTTCAGAGGTTCAAATATCATTGTAAAAACATATACTTTAAGCTTTTAGGGTTTTTGTATACAATAAACTTCTCACATTGTAGTTAATTTCTCCAAAACTTCAAATCATAAACCACTACTTCCAACTCGAGGTCATGCGTAGTGTAGTTGTTCATGTAGACTCAACTTATGTGACCCATACACCATAAATAAATATCTTTATATCAACACTGCACAAATAAATACCCCAAAAACATCAAAAATAACCTATAATCCTCACTTGGCTCAGGTAAGATCAGTATTGGTGCAAGTTTCAAATGCACCTTCATACCCTAGAGAGCATCCTCACATTCTCCAGACCATTAAAACTTCACTATCTTCATGGTGAAGTCCGAAAGTGGTGCTTCTAATCTGGAAAATTCCTAAATTAACCTCCGATAATTCTTCATAAACCCCATAAAGGTATGGATATCGAAAACGTCATTGGGATACTCCCAAGAAACCACTACCTAAAATTTCTCTGGGTCCACTAAAACTCATTCTTTAGAGATTATATAGTCCAAGAAGTGTACACAATCAATCCAAAATTGACACTTAGATATCTTAGTGTATAACTGATGCTCTCTTAGTGTACCAAGGATGATGTTAAGATATTGGAAAAAATCATCACGAGTCTTGGAGTACACCAATATGTGATCAAAAAACAAAACCATAAACCGATCTAGGTATGGGTGAAATATTTTTCTCATCAAGTCCATGAAAATTTCAGGAGCATTCTTCAACCTAAAAAACATTATGAAGAACTCATAAAGGTCATAAGTAATTTTGAAAGAAGTTTGAGGTTTGTCAGAAGGATAGAATCTCAACCGATGATACCCTGATCTGAAGTTGATATTGGAGAAAAATAAATCTCTAAACTAGTTAAAAATATCATCAATACATGGAAGAGGATACTAGTTATTCACATTCATATGACTCAAATTCTGTTAATCCACACATAAGAACAATGTACTATCATCATTATTTGAAAAAAAGACTAGAGAACCCCAATGTGACATAATTGAATGGATAAAACCCTTATCCATCAACTATTCCAGTTGCTTCTTAATCTCTTGAAGCTTTATTGGTTCCATTCTATATAGTAGAATAGAAACTGTATTATACCTCAGCATAAGATCAATCATAAATTACATATATATCTCTGGTGGAAACCGTAATAAGTCCCAAGGAGAAATATCCTAGAATCCCTCCACTACGAGTGGAAAGACATCCCAATTTTCACCCCATCATAAAGTAAAATACTTAAAACCTCAGCGGTGATCTCCCCCAGTTGCTGATAAGTTGGCCTTGCATAACCTTCTAGGATATCCCACTCTCCTTGGTGAATATTTTTGTTACCCTTAGGATATGTAAATGTCACTCTCATGTGGTAACAATTTATGTGGGATCGATATACCACTAACCTGTCCATACCCACAATCAAGTCAAAACTTGAAATATTCTGAATATAAAGATCCAAATTGAAACGATACTCCCCAACCTCAGGAGAACACCCCTTGTACAAATGAATGTATCTCAACCATACTTCAAAAGGTGTATCGATATTTATAACCCCACTCCTAAAATCCACTTCTAGGATTAAACCATTAAAAATTTGTGTATATATAAAAAATGAGAGACACCAATATAAAATAAAGAACTAGCAATCATAGAATCTATAAGAATAACACCTCTAACTATCGATGGTCCAACCTCACTATCCAAAAGTGTAGGATGAAATTCATGAAACTATATTTCCCCTATTTCCTATGATTAAGTTTGAGTTCCATGGGATACACCACTCTAATGATATGGGCACTCTTTCCCAGAAGTACTAAATATACTACCTCTACCTCTACAGATAGTAGAACTTCAACTACCAGACTGATATGATGTAGAAGATCCCCTTCCCACACTCTGGTTATTCCTTGCTGCCCCATCACCACCCATCTATCATGGGTTCTTGAAGAACCTTTTCAATATCCCATCCTTCAAAAACATCAACACTCTACCCATGGTCAAAGGTTGTGTCTACTAAAGTGGCCCAACCTACCACATTGGTAGTAAAGCACTCAGGTAAGATCCTGAGTAACCGAACCTTACCCTTGGCTACTCTTATTTTTCAAAATCTAGTCAAAATTCTCATAATTATGCTTCCTACCCTCGAAATATTTACCTCTTGATCATCCAGTATAAACCAATTATCCTCCATTGGAATCATCCTTTAGGTCCCCCTCAGATATGAGAGACTAATCCACTACTCAAGGAAACTTTTTCATCCAAAATACATTAAATTGGGACTTAATATCACATTTAATACCATATTAAAAATGCCTTATTGTCGCTATATTATCCCCTACTAACACCTAAGCAAAGACATAAAAGTTAGTAAATAAACCAAAATAGTTTATCACAGACATACTTCCTTGGGTCAACCACATGAACTCAACTACACTAGCATGTTTTAGAATATCTAGATAAAAGTGCTCTAGGAATTTATCCAAAAAGTCCTTCCATACCATACCATATACCTACCCAGTACAAGCCTGAAAATACCACTAATACTTCGCTGATCCTCGTAACATATAAGAAATAAAATTTACCATCTTCTCAGTAGGATTCTCTAAATGGTCAAGGATCATCTAGAGAGACACAATCCAAAATTCAGCTGCCTTAGGTCCACCCTATTTGGTGAAAGTTAGAGGGTGCTGAAACTAAAAATCCTGTGTTAGGTTAGACAGACTCTTTATAACCTACTCTGGGTTC
Organism: Viscum album; assembly: GCA_963277665.1. Taxonomy (NCBI): domain Eukaryota; kingdom Viridiplantae; phylum Streptophyta; class Magnoliopsida; order Santalales; family Viscaceae; genus Viscum; species Viscum album. Next base: position 188,373,666 of record OY728159.1, read on the forward strand.
CTCTACATAAACTACATGAATCTTCTCTCTGACTCCTTCACCTAGCACTATTGGTGCCTCTAGTTCTACTGTTGGTGGATCATACCTTTCCATAACCTCCTATCATACTCTCAACAAACATCATCATGGAGGCATATATCTAATATTCCAAACACACATTTTGGAAAAAATAACACAAAAAATAACAAAATTATGTGGATTCACATAAATCCAAAATAGGTCATCCCCCAAACCTCACCATACAGTTAAAATTGAGGCACCATCATTACCCTTAACCACCCCTCATCCATGTCTATGTTAACAAACGGTATAAACATTATCATTATTAAATTTTCTCATTATACACCCATTTATTCACATATTACATCATTTTACAACCTTTTTGTTCACATTAGGAACCTTTTTCATTAAAAGTTTCACAAATAATAAATTCACTTTCATATAAACAACTCATCCTAAAGCCTTCTTTTCTGGTGCATGCCTAAAATGACACATGTTACAATAAATTCCGAGTTCCTATAATGATGTAAGTATACTCAACTCTCATACCATATTAGGCCATGATTAAAATCTCATAAAATCTCAGAAACAATAATCAAATCACAAAAAAGTGCATCACTTAAGGTGAAATAATATCCAACTATAAAAACACACATCAATAACAACAATCCTACCTTGGGTACTTGGCTTTTACCCTCGTACTTGGGTTAGCTACACCCATGCACGAGCTATTAACCAAGGCCCGAGTCATCCTCTTATCCTATCTACCTTTCTCAAATAGTAATATAAAAAAAATAAAATAAAATAAAATACCCATGATACCACTTTGTAATATCTCAACCCATGTGCCATACACCAATTCCCCAAATAAGTCAGTTACATGACCTCGGGCATGCCTTCCCATACACCAGACTCTATTGACTAGTAGCAAGGGTCTAATATCAATCATGGGGAGACTATACCCTCTTTATAAAAGTAGTATAATAGAGGAAGTAAATTAACAATTATCAAAAGATAATAATCATAACCAGAATAATACTAATATAAAAAAATGACCAAATCTGAATACAATATCCAAACCAAAATAGTTGATATGTAAAGCTTGATAAGTGTCAAATGTCAAAATGAAAAAATACAAACTAAATACATTAAAAACTCCAAGAGGGTCTGGACACCATGCCTAGTTCCCTCATCCATGATCTATCCCAACTCTTCCATCTAACATAGGGATCTTTTCCTTATCTTGTCCTACAACCATGAATTTTATTCAGGTATCGATTAGGAAGCCCAAGAAGGGTGTGAGTACAACTCAATAGGCCACCACCAACAAAATCTAAAAAAATATCCAATCAATAAAAATTTATGATTTTTTATAATTAATAAAGCATAAGATACAAGGTTAACAGTTCACATATTCAATTATTATTTATTTAACCACATAAACACCCAAGTTCCCAAGGAAACCTAAATAATAAATATTTTCTTCAGCCTGTGTTGGAGTCTGAACTATCACCAATTTATATTACATATCACAATACCATGGTTATCATTTATCATTTCATCTCAAATCATAACACGATAAATTGGAACCATAGTCCAATTCCAAAATTTTATGTGTGGAATGTCATGTATAACAACCCATGTGTATTTGGAGCCTCTGCCCCAATCCCACAAGTAATTATTACATGGGTATTTTTAGCCTTAGTCCCTATCCCATAATTTATATCATAAATATGCATTTGGAGCCTCATCCCTTGTTCCATGCAAAAATAATCACATGTGGGTATTTGGAGAATCATTCCCTTTCCCACACTCATTAGAACATATGGGTATTTAAAACCTCAACCCCTATCCCACACCTCAATATCACATATATCAAAATTATAAAAAATATCACAATATCCCATATATCATAATTTTACATACATCTATATTATGCATCATTAACCTTTTTATCAAACATTCACATTTAAGTGAACCTTTCTAATTTATCACAACAATCATAATTCGTTATCTCTATCATATGGAATAATATAAATATATCACTATTTAAGCAATTTATAACATTTAACCATATAATTCATTAAACCTTTAAGGTTAAGCTAGATATCCATTTTTATTCCCATTAATCAACTAATTCAACATTACATTAATCAATCAATTCCATAATCCCATCAACTGATCAATTATAAAATCCCATTAATGAATCAATTTAATGTCCTTTTATTAACCAATTTCACAATAAAAATTACCAAATTTAATTTTCCCAAGTTCAACTCAATTCTTAATCACATGGAAGATCAAATAATCAATTCCATAATACCATAAATTAATTAATCAATTAATTTATTCAATTCAATATTCAATTTCCAAACATTCCAATTGAAATTTCACAACACATACAAATAATTGGATTTCAAGACTATGGGAATTGAATTTATACCACCTACCTCAATATTTATGATGAACACTCACTATGGAAAATCCCTAATTTGAACTAGAACAACAAAGATCATGACGAATAATGAGATCTAGATTCAAAACCTGTATCCAAGATCAAATGGTTTAGATCCATGGAAACCTAGATCTAGATTTATTTCTAATGGAGGAAAACACCCCTTCTATGGATGAGAGAAATATGGGAAAGATAAAGGAAAATAATTGGGATGAGAATCTATTATTGAGAGAGGTGTAAATCTTCAATATGGGCTTCAATTCATTAATAATGGCGGTTGTAATTCCTTGGAATCCATTTGGAAACCTCAAAAAACGAGAGAAATCAGTTTCGGGTTGAGCTAGGGTGTTTTAGGATATATGACGAGGGTTCAAAAAAAATATAATTAATTTTCAAGGGTTTAACTTTACATGCACATGGTTTCTTGTATGTGGTGAATAGTTAACTTTAACTGTGCACCTAACTATGCACCTCCTACTAGGGGGTTGAACTATTACTACTAGGAGGGTGAAAATTTTGACAAACAATGCACTAGCCCTAATAATCTCTTATGTTTAGGTTTTCAATGTTTGCTTGTCTAGGCACACAGTCTTGAAAAATAGTGCACCAACCATGCACTACCCATATTTCTTCCTAAAATTCTCTAATTTTACCCCAAAAATCTCCAAAGTAAAAACCAAAAAGATACCCTCAAAACTAGGCAAGAGTGTATCTATAAACACACTTTATTCATATCCAAAAAAGGGTGGGATCTTACAAAAGTTGATATTTAAAAACACTAAATAAAAGGATAGGGATTCATGCATGAGACTTCATAGATGAATTGTCAAACTAAATTTAAGAAAATATATGAGAATAATTATTTAACACAAAAACAAACTCAGGACAAAGTCATTTCTTTATAAACATATTATGTTATCATTTCATGTTAGTTTAAGATTAAAATTTAATTCTTATTTCATTTTCATTATTTATAAAATAAAAAAAACCAAAATTTATATTTCATTATTTTGATAAAATAATAATAATAATAAAAACTAAGTAGATATTAGGTGAATTAGATTAAGTAGGTGAAAAAATTGAGAAGATTCTCAAGTGAGACAACCCTGGTTATCCTATGTGCTGTAGTAGAAATTTTTTTAGAAATTTTCTTTTGCTATGCCCTGCGACAAGCATGTTGTCAAAACTAGAGCCATTTTCACAGATCCTACCGTTAATTATATTAGTTTTTCTATTTTCTCACAGTAGATTGTTTTTATTTATTTTAAAAAAACTAGACAAAAAATCACTTTATTCCACAATGTAATGTATTCAAATGATTATTATTCTATATGGAGTGGAAACTCGTAGGTACAAGAACCAGTAACTGAATCCCCCTAGTCTACAAATGATAGAGTTTCACTTTTTTCTAGATAAATCATGGGATCTAGAAGAAAAATAATCATTAAGGACAAATTCAAGGATGTCTTCTAGTATCATAAAGAGACCCTAGAATAAATTTTTGTTGAAGTATTGTCCTATGAGTTAACTTAACTAAAGGATTACTTTCTGACGTTTTATCAAGAAGTGGACAAGAAAAAAGTATCAATATCCTCGTTTTATCTCAATACTTTTGAAAAATATCCTGAGGTATAATTTCAGGACCAATTGGCTAACAAAAAAATCAAATATGATATTCAACAACTGGAAGAAATGGTACAAGATATTCAAAGTAAAATGGATTGGATAACAAATAATTTCAATTTATCACTTGAGAAACATGAACCTAAACTAGAAGATGAGCCACTAGTCTTTATTGATTTTTTGTAGGAGTAGAAGTCGAGGCAATGATTGAAGAGCTTTTGAAACCTACCATATGAAATATCAGATCCATGATAACCATGATAACCATGATAACCTAAAATGGATTCATGATGAGGAATAATTTCCTACTAAGCTATGCATGAGAGATTAAGAAGATCCAAGAAACTTATGGAATGAATGTGAGGTAAAAAATGATCTCCCCAGTTCCTACAAAGTAGAAGAGCTAGCACCACTACATATCTTTCTATCTGTGGAAGAAAATACCATATAAGTGTTGGAGTTAGAAGAAAAATGGAGGAGCCCGATTACCTATCTCCACTTCCCACCATCCAAATCAAAGAGGCACTTACCATTACATAATATTTTGAAGCTAACCCAATTAAGGGAGTTTATCTTATCTCAAATCCTATTTCATTTGATTTTATTAAATCTGAATTGAGTATTAATTCCTACTAATATTAATTTTCAGATTTAGACTATCTTTGTTATTCCGTAGATAATGATTAGTAAATGACACATACACCTGCTAAGGAACCCATGGAGCTCCTGGATTTTGATAAACATTCATTTAGGAAGCCTATGAAGAATTCTTAATAGCTGATCTTTTAGAAATCAAGATCTCGATTGGTCACTATGAAAGGAAGAAAATTTATGATGATTAAAATTTAATTTTTTTTTCAATTGAAAATTTATTCTTACTTAGCCTTTGATCATTCAATTCATCCAGCCCATGATGATCTCGTATTGGAAAAGCAAGAGGAGGTTGGACAACTAGCAACTAAGAAGGCAGTTACTCCATACTTCATCCTACCCCCACCATGAAATATGTACATAATTTTTAAGGGGATGTATCTAATATACTTTATCCACGGATCATTCATCACTAAGAAGGAATATGTAGAAGCTAGGGAAAGAATCATATGGTTGTTCAAATATAATATGCTTCATCCACCAAATGACTATGGTTGATAGCTGGTACTACCATCTGGAGGTAGTAAAAATATAAGTCCCACTTTGGGGATCATACTAAGACTCATCCTTTTATTTTCCTTTTATGAATTTAGATTAAAAATTCATTTATAGGATTAGTCTAGCATACAGCCTAACTCCCTCTATCATCCTGAACTTTAATGACATGATCCCTATGCTTAATTGAGTAATTATCTTTTGTAGGACAATGATGGAACATGATAGTCCCCAAACAATGGAATAAGGGGACTGGATATTCATGATAACATGGAGTTCACCATTACATTATTTCTGTTAAAAATACCTGATTTTTTTTTTCTGAAAAAAAATTTGATCATAAAATGTAATTGCATTCCCATTCTTGAATTTATGCTTTACTTGACTAATTTGGGATACATGAGTTTCTTTGGAATCCTATGATTCCATGTTTTAGATTTCAATGTTAATTAGATTGAATGATTAAAATGGGGAATTGGATGATTAAAAAAAGCATGGATATTAAAATGAAGACTCATTATTTGAAAGAATTAGTTGATTCTTGTAAATGAAGTTTCCCAAACATTTTTTATACTTTGAATGTATGAAATTCATGTGAATTGATTTTTTATTATTAGTCATGTGAAGAGTGATTGTCCAAAATAATTTGTCCCATTTCCGATAGTATATTTGGACTAAGTACTTCTTATTTTTTCTTGAGCATATATCATGAGTGATATTTGGACAATCCACCTACTAAAACATGCATTGAAACATTTCAGAACTACTAACTATGAAATAACACATTTTAAATGATTGAGTCACCTTTTAAAAAACACTTATCCTTGAATACCACATTTATATTAATCCATGTTTAGCCCATAGAGACCATGAATGACCTTGTTAGGAATGATCCATGTTTGAATCCATTTTTTTCCATTCATACCCTCCTATTAAGATTTTTTCTAATATTTTAATGTTTATGTGTGTGGGTGAAGAAAGTAATGGTGCAAGGGATGGAATAAATTGTAATGTAAAAGTGTGGGGGGTGTTAATTTTGGTGTTGATAAAGGTTTTTGATCTATTCATCATGATTTATTGTTTTCCTATTTTGAAAAAAATGAAGAAAATGTGCATTGTGACTTATATGAATAATAAATCACTGTTATTAGACCAATTATTTTTATCATATGTGGTTAGGTGGTGGATGTGAGGTTTAATACTAATCGTAATTTTTAAAAAGGGAAAAAATGAAAAAGGTTTTGGAAAAATGAAGAAAAACTCAAGAATGCTCCCAAATCATTTATTACGCTTAATTTTGATCATAACCTTTACTTTGAGTTTTTGGGGATGTGGAAGTTGCTACATTTAAGTGTATAATTTCACTGAGCTTTTGCTTTTGATAATTCTTTATAGTTTAAGAGATAAACCTCTTCCACGATCCTTAATTTTTAAACATCAATTCCTACCTACCTTAAGCATTAGAGTCATTAAAACCTTCATTACAAAGTCCTCATAATTTTATGTGCATTTTGTATATACAAAGTGGAGAAAGTAGTTCCATTACAAGGTTATGGATAATTAGTATGTTCTCATGATATGTGAAAAACTCTACTTTAATTGTATGATGAGTAATGAGTGAAAAGATTCAAAAGAGAGGTAGATCACTATTTGGCATGTTTAATAATAATGAATTAAGTAGCTTGAATATATGAAAGAAGAAAATCTATAATTTTCAATAGGGGAAAATTTAAATACTTGAATTTATTGTTTCTTTGAAAATTGATAAATTTAATTGCTATTTTATGTGGATTTTTGAAAATTTGATTTGACATTGATAAATATTTTATTTAATTACTTTTAAATTTGAATGATTATAACATTAGTTCCATCTAATTTTTAATTTTGATATTTTTTGTTTGTGGAAAATCATTGTCTAAGTGTGGGGGTATTTAACACACTAATATTTCATGATTTTTTTTAAACATATTCTAAAGAGTTTTAGTGGTTTTTATTGAAAATTCCCTTGAAATTCAATGAATAGACAATTAATGTTTATTTAAATGGATGAAATGGTGATGATTTTTGAATTTATAATTTTCATTTAGAATTAAGGAATTATTATTTGAACTTTTTTTATAAATTTTATAAGGTGTTTTAGGTGTTTACTAAAAAAATTGCATCAAACTCAAGCCATCCTGTTAAACAAGGAAAATTGTGACATAGAAAATCCTGAGAGGGATAGCTGGTAAAGCCACCATTGGGAGAGCCAGATCAAGTTGGATAGTATGAGTGTCATGAATGATCTTTCCCATATAGGCATGGCCCATGGGGTGTCAGGCCCCTGGGTAGTAGAATTTTGGGTAAGGCCCACATGGGTTGTGTGGCTCATGTGTGTGTGTGTGTACCCGGAGCCCATCCCTAGAGGAGGTTTCCGAGCTGGGGATGGGGGTGTTTCATTATAAATGCTCTTGCACACTAGCCTCTACTCTTATATTGGATGCATATTCACCATTCACTTTTCATTTTTATAGAAGCAGTGCTATTTCGACTAAACCCCAGTTTCTCTTTCCTCAGACACATCTGAGTTGTTATCTCTTTCATGGGTCTTACTCTCTATATAGCCAACCACACTCTGCTTTCACCAGGAAAAACCCATTGAAGCAACCCTAAAGGTCATGGTAGAATATTACATTACCTCTAGGCCTGAGGCCACCTCAGGATCACCTCTTAAGCCTCAAACAACACCCATGAATCTCATATTGAGATCCTTCTAGCCACTTTGAAGGCCACATGGGTTGAGAAAGAGTAGAATACCACTGCACCACTGCACTACTATTACACCTTTTCTACCACACCTCAAGAAACACTGAGTTCCACATTACACCTCCATGCATTCCATGCACCACCATAGGATGAGGGTCTACATTTTCCACTACCCCTATATATTTCTTCCTCATTGCATGATTTTAAAGCACCCGATTAATTCAACTATTTCCATAATACCAGTGGGTCCTGGGGGAGTTTTAAAAAAATATGTATGTAAAGATAATGATTATAGGATACTATAACTTCCTTATCTCTATAAAAGGGGAGGGAAACCCACTGTGAAGAGGATTTTGAACACCCATGAAGGATAATCCCTAAGGTTGATGCTTATTTAATTTTTTTCTATATTTTATTTTATCTTTTATTTTATTTTTTTTAGTTTTAGTTGTTAATTTAGTTTTAATTTAGTATCTTTAACAAATAAAAAATGAATTATCTAACCCATGTTTTAAACCCATTTTCATTCTTATTATACTTATATTATTCTTTTATTTATTACTCTTCTTCTTAAATTGTTTGTGTTATTTTATTTTCTTTCATTTCATTTTATTTAACTTTATTCTCTCTCTAATATTTTTTTTTATTTTTATTCTTATCTTGCTTTATTCTTACCTTATTTATTTCCATAGTGAAATATTACCCTAAAAAATGATGGGCTAACCCGAGGCTTATCATAGGGGAGGTATGTGGTGTTCTTGAAATTTTTCTCAAATTTTATTTTATGTTTGTTGCAGATGAGATTGAAATGCATAGGTGTGGAAATTTTCCCCTGCAACATGAAACTCAAATATATTTATATTATTTTATCTTATTTATTTTCCCTCTCTTCCATTTATTAGATTTTCACATGATGAAGTTGAGCCAATAAATGGATGAAACAATATAAGATGATGCTAGTTCTTGGAAGATATCACACTCTTGAATGAGGTATGCCATAAACCTTGATTAAATGAGGAAGAAACAATACTGACCCCAAAAAGTTGGAGAAGTTGACTTTAGATTCATGATAACTGTGAGGTCACCATTATATTATTTTAGTTTTAACTCCCTAAATATTTTTTCTAAAACATGATTTTATCTTTAATTGGAATTTTATTCCCATACTTGAATTCATGCTTTACTTGAATTTTCTAGGAGACCAGAGTTTCTTAGGAATCTTGAGATTTTTTGTTTTAAATTTAAATATTAAGAATATTTAATGATTAAAATGTAGAATTGAATGATTAAATTGAATCATGGATATTAAAATTAATTCTCATGATTTGAGGGAACTAGTTTATTCATATAAATTAAATTTACCAAATATTTTTTTTATGAATTTAATTTCTATAATTCATGTGAATTGATTTTTTATTATTATTCATGCCAAGAGTGATGGTCCAAAATCATATGTCCCATTCCCAAGAGGATTTCTAGACCAAGTATTTATTATTTTATCTTGAGCATATTTGTTGGGTAATCTTGGTACATGCCACCTAATATAATTTTCATTGAAACTTGTCAAAGATACTGAATTTAAAAAAACACATTTAAAATTATTGAGGCATATTTTGAAAATCCATTATCCTTGAAGACCACATTTATATTAATCCCAGTTTATCCCATAAATACCATGAGTTAAATTTTTAGGAATAATCCATGTTTTAAGTCATTTTTATCAATTTCTACCCCCTCTTAGTATCTTGATGATATTTTTATGATTATGTATGGGGGTGAAGTAATTCATGGTGGAAGAGATGAAATAGATTGTAAAGGAAAAGTGTGGGGGTGCTACTTTTAGTTTTTAAATTTTTTTTTGATTTATTCTATATGTTTATTGTTTTCCCCTCTTAAAAAATGGAAAAAATGTGAGTTTGGACTAAGAAGAATAATTAATCACCATTTCTGGGCTAATAATTTTTATCATATGCGATTATGTGGTGGATGTGAGGTTAAATACTAAAAATATTTTTCAAAAAAGAAAATTAATGAAAAATAACTTTGAAAAAAAAGTAAAAGAAAAATTCAAGAAGTTTCAAAAATCATTTATTATGCATAATTTTGATCATAACCTTTACTTTGAGTTTTGGGGAAAGTGAGAGTCACTAATTTGAAGGGGAGAACTTCCTTGGGATTTTACTTTTGATATCATGATTTATGATTTAAGTGATAAACCTCTTCCTTGAGCCTTAATTTTTAAACATCAATTCCTACCCACCTTAAGCCTTAGAGTCATTAAAACATTAATTACAAAGATCTCATGATTTTATGTGCTTTTTCCCTTTATAAAATTAATAAAGTAGTTAATTTAAAATATTATGTATATAGAACATGTTCTCATGATATGAATATAACTCTATTTGAATTGTATCATGAGTGATTAGAAAAAAAAATCAAAAGACACTTAGATCACTATTTTCCATGTTTAAAAATAATGAATTACGGATCTTGAATGGATGATAAAAGAAGTTACATCATTTTAAAAAGTGGAAAAGTAAAATAATTGAGTTTATTGCTTCATTGAAAATTGAGAAATTAATTTGATTTTTTTTGTGGATTTTTGAAAATTTGATTTGACGTTGATAATTATTTTATTTTATTAATTTGAAATTTAAATTACAACAACATTAGTTCCCTCTGATTTTAATTCTTAGATTTGTGCTTGAGGACAAGCATAGTTTAAGATTGGAGGTATTTTTCACTCATATTTCATACAAAATTTTAATACATATTCTAAAATTTTTTAGTGGGTTTTAATGAAAATTCCCATGTAATTAAATGTTTTATTTGAAAGTTGGTATTTATGAATGGATAATTAATGTTGATTTAAATGGATAAAGTTTTGATGATTTTTGAATTTATAATTTTCATTTATAATTGATAGATTATTATTTTGTTTTTCTTGTAATGTTCTAAGTTATTTTAGAAAATTACTAAAGAAATTGGGGTAGACTCAGGCCATCCCATCAACCAAGGCAGCTAGCCATATAACATAGATCTAGAGGGCTAGACAACTAATCCCCCATTGGGAGTGCTATCCTGATCCATCTAGTATGAGCGGCATGGCGGATCAGTTCCATGCAGGACTCGCCTAAGGGGAGTCAAGCCTACAGAGAGTAGCATTTGGGCTAAGGCCCACATGGGCCATGCAGTCCATGTATGTGCATGTGTATAAGGGGACCATCTCAAGAGAAATATTTTAAGCCAAGGATGGGAGGCATTTTATTATAAACAATCATGCACCCTAGCTTCCACTCTAATGTGGGATGTGCATTTACTAGTCACTCTTTATTTTTACTAAAGTGGTTCCATTTTGACTTGACCCTTCTTAGTCACACCTCAGATACATCTGAGCTTCCATCTCTATCACGACTCTTCCACTTGATGCCACTGAATACCTTATTATTTTTTAGTATAACTCCATTGAAGCCACCTCAATGCTCAGGGTAGAGTCTTCCATCACTTTTCGGACCAAGACCACATTTGGATCGCCTCTGAAGCCTTAAAAAAACCCTATGAAGCTCATTTAGAGATCCCTCTGGCCACTTTGAAGGCTAGAGGGGTTGGGTAAGATGAGACTACCACCGGTCTATTTTCATTCTATTACACCTCCACTGCCACACCTTAAGAACTACTGAGTTCCATGTTATTCTTCCAGAAATTCCATGTATCCCTACAGTAGTAGACTCCAAACTATATGATGCCCCCAGGGATTTCTTCTACACTAGATGATTTTAAATCACCCAATTCATTTGGGTGTTTCCATAATTCCAGCGGGTATTGTGGGAGTTTTCAAAAAAGATATATATAAATATTTAGCTTAAATAATATCGAAGATTCCATAAATTTATAAAAGAAGGATTCCCACTACCAAGAGGAGTTTGACCATCCATTAGGGATAAGCCCCAAGGCTGATGCTACTTTAATTATTTCTCTCTATTTGATTTTACCTTTTACTATATTTTGTTTGGTTTTAATTATTAATTTATTTTTAATTTAGTTTATTTAATAAATAAATAATGAATTATCCAACCCATGTTTTTTCACTCATTTTCATTCTTCTTATACCTCTCTACTTATTTTATTTATTTATTCTTCTTCAAACATTTTTTTATTTTCTTTCATTTAATTTTATTTTAATTTATTCTCCCCATCTACTATTATTTTTATTTTTATTTTTATATTATTTTATTCTTCTCTTATTTATTTCCAAGGTCACCTCTTACCCTATTGAATGAGGGGATAACCTGAGTCTTGTCCTAGGGGAGGTAAGTGGTGTTCTTGAATTCTTTCTTAAAATTTATTTTTTGTTTATGGTAGATGCGAGTGATATAAATGGGTGTGGTGATTTCCGCAATAGATCATGAAACTAAAATTTATTTATATTATATTATTATATTTATTTTCCCTATCTTCCATTGATTATCTCTTATCACAATAAAGTTGATACAATCTATGGATGAAACAACATATGATGGAGTCGGTCCTAGAAAATGTCACACTCTCCACTCAGGTGTTCCATCAAACTCAATTAAAGGAGGAGAAGGAATTTAGATTTATTAAGGTAGTTATGATTTTAAAACACTAAATTAAATTATAGTGATTCATGCATGATATTTCAAAGATGAATTATCAAAATAAATTTAAACAAATAAATAAGAATAATTATTGAACCCAAAACTAAACTTAGGACCAAGTTCATTCTTTCCAAACACATTTTGTTAAAATTATATGTTAGTTTAAGATTAAAATTTATTTCTTCCTATCTTTTGATTATTTGAAAAATAAAAAAACAAAATGTATATTTTATTATTTTCATAAAATAAGAAAACGAATAAAAATAACCCGGTCTTAGGTGAATTAGATTATGTCAGTGGATAAACTGAGAAGCTCCTCAAGTGAGATGACCCTCTTAAGCCTCTTTTCTACACTTGGAAACATTTTAGAAATTTTATTTTTCCATTCCCCATGACAAGCGTGTTTTCACTAACTAACCCTGTTAGCACTAACATGATAAGATCACATTTCTTCTGAGTTATTTCTTTAGTTATTAGTCCTTTCACATATTTTTTGCGTGGCTACTCTACTATCTATGACTTTTCCTCATTAATTAAGACTACTTAAGAGATGATATCTCTAATTATATCCATTTTGTATACTACAAAAACTTAACATATTGTCTAGTACTAGTAGTATGACTACCATAATTTATATTACGATAAATTTACTTACTAGGTGAAATTAAAAGAACCAGAACAAATCATTTCTTATATACATTTCTTCTTAAGCTACCTCAGAAGCTACAACACACTCAGTATTTGTAAATATGGATAACAATAGATTGAATGAACTCCTATTTCTCATTTCCTTTTCCTAACTGTGATATTGGATCATATTGATTTAAATTAATACAAGTTTGTGTCTATTTAAAACTAGTTTCCCTTCCTATCCAAGTACCAGGAACATATCCATTATACTTTCTCAAGTTCAATAGGATTTTTCAAACTACTTCCCATGTAGTTATCTTGGATAATACTGATATTTTCTTACCATAATGTTTATTTTGAAAATATTATATCTTGTAAATAGCATGGAATATGTGAATAATCCATCATATAAGCATATAGAATTCAACTCACCACATTAATCTCCTCTAATTCCCCAAACATGTCTTCTTGGATATATTTATGCCACGTGAAATTGGTAACAATTCTCTCTTGAATTATTACAACTTGCATCTTATCAATACTGTGTTAGTATATGTACTATTGAGTAGGTCTAAGAAACAATTCGATATACCTCATTAGATCATATTACCTAGAACTTTGGTTGCTACTCTAAGTAAATCTATATAGAGTTACTTTAATTTCAGTCTTAACTGACTATAAGACCAATAGTTGTTTTCTATATGTTATTAAACATATTTTCCCTTGAAAACATTAGAACTCCCACTAACCTTCTATAGAAACATGGAAAATATTCATACAAAATGAATATTCTATGATCAAGTTTCTTACTTAAATCTAAAACTAGATTTGATTAACATGAACCCATTATTGGTATTTTATAGTGTCACCAACCCTTTCTAGTTGCGTTGTATAGATTCCTTACAAGATTGGTGGTCTTAACATTCAATTCCCAATTTAATGATTGTAGAGAGTAGCTATGATAAGTATAATTTTAATGGATTTAGGAATAATGATTTAGTATAACCAATCATGTCATACTGGTCCACACTTGTACCACCCATGTATTGTATCACTTGAATTCCCATCATAGTATTAAAAATAATAATAACCTGTACTTTGATACATGGAATACATTATTGAATTTTAATTGATCTTGTCAATATTAGCTTGTTTTAATTTACTACCTACTTATAGGATTAATTATTCTCAATAAATAATGTACTACCAACAACGGTGAATGTAAAACCACTACCAAGGATTTATCCTTCATAAGCAATATATGTCTATGGAACATTATTTTTCTATAAGCTCTTAGGGAACTTATTCATATGCCAACTAATTGTGCATCTTCATCCTTCACTAATTCCAAGTCAATATTGCTCCCACTATAACCAAAATAGATGTACACCCTTTTATAAAAATATAGTCTATCACTTGACTATAACCTTTATATCATATAGATTTCTATAATTTCCTTTGATACCTTTAAGATAATTACATTAGATGCATATTGCGTTTTACTTTATGTAAGTTTGTTCATATCCTTAACAAAAACTTTGCATCTAAACACTATTTATTATGACATGATGAATTTATTTCATACTATTAATCATATGATATCCATCTATCATTATAGTTGGTATAGGGTTATGGGATAGCACCTCTATTTCCGAATAATGTGTCAAAATATAATGGATGTTTATGCAATGCTTATTAGTTTCTTTATTGATACTCCTTTTACTTAAAACATGGATTTGATGTGAATAAAGAAATGTGAATTTATTAATTACTCCATGTTATATTTTATTGATATATTTTTTCATGTAATAATTTTCATTGATTATCTATATAAACACCACAGATTTTATGTATATAAGGAAATGTTATTTTGGGAATAAATTCACTCTACATCTCAGGATCAATGAATGATTGGTTAAGATATTCTTCAGCACATAGGATAAAAGAAACTTATATCTTATAACCATTTATATCTCATACTTCATTCCTTAAAACTATTAATGGAATATCATGAAGTATATAAGTTTACCTTTAGTTTAACTTTGGTATAGTCCATTCCCTCTAGATGAACTAAATTCCAAATCTTTATGGCCTACATTTATTTATAAAGGTCTAATTGTAAAAAATTGGATAAGTATATTTGTCAATAATACCTAAGTTATTTACCTCCAAATAATATAAAAACATACTGGGTATATCCTTTAAAACTACTTAGTTTTATTATACAATGAATTTCCTTGCCAAAACTAGGTATAATAGAGTAGTATATTTTATATTCATCAGTTATTATCAAGGATTCAAGCATCACTAAACTATTAGTTGAGTATGAGACACCACAAAAAACATTCATTCCAAAATTGGAATAATGTATCCTCATGTACAATAGACACATGAGATAAATTTTTGGGTAATACTTAATAAATGTACAACTAGAATAATTAATTTTTGTAATTTTATATGTTGTGTACTTCACACCATTGACTTAGTAATCAATATTTCTCAACCCCTTAGATAATTTACATTACATAATGAATCAATTCTACACTTAATTAGTTTTTATTTAAATAAAAATATATTTTTTGGAATATTGTATTTAATACCCAAGAAGTTCTAAATAAACATTACATATAATTGATGAATATACATGAAGAAAAAGTGACTACTTTCTTCTTCTATTTAGTTCATTGAATTTAAACTTTAAAAGAGCTAATTCAAGAAATGTGAATAAAATAACCTATTGTATGATGATAAACCTATTTTCATTGAAGGAAATTGTGAAGTTGAATTTAGTGTCATACACTCTGTTGAGTTTTCACCTTATTATTCTACTTTCGCACTATAATAACTAATGATTAATATTTCTATTGGTTCTTATATTCTTGGAGAACCTTTCCCAAAAGGCAATGAATAATTTTCTCTAAAATATTCATTAAATAATATTTTATTAAATTGGATAAATTTAGTGATAAATATATAAGAATAGGATGTATTGAAAGAAATTGTTTCATCTTTAAATTTACACATAATCCATGTAGTCATTAGCCCATTCATATCTCGCTTCACTTTATCCCTGTAAGCTTCTCAAAGATGAGACAACATGTGAACTCCTCAATGTATTGATGTTGTATCCACCAATCACATTGGTAAATGATGATTTCATTATGATGTAAACATTAAATTCACCATACATGAGTCTCTTATAAGCATCTTTTACACCCTCACTTTTCATGGTAGCTCAATAGGTATTGGAGACTCTAGAATATTAAATTTATTAAATTTTAGTACCTTGTGAAAGCACCTATACTAATCTTAGAAATTAATGTTTGTTTTGAAAATTTCATTGTCCAAATTTAATCACAATGTATTTCTGGTAGTACATTCCATTTTTCTATAAAAACAAAATCCATAAGATTAGTAATTTTATCTTGATTAATAATTAGACATTACTAATTAATTAAACCATTATATTTCACCCACTATTTTATCGAACCCTTGCATCCCTCACCACTAGATTCAGAATAAAATGTTACTTGAGTATTATAGTGGCTAGGATCCTTGAAACCTCTCCTCAAAGTCCAATAAATATCTACACAACTACTCATATTGTTTCAATGTAGGCATTAAATTAGAAAACCACATTAACTCACGACTCCTTAATCTAATAGGTGAAGTCCCAGATTCTAAAATCATAAACATAATTTACTCAATGCGTTGCCTATAAAGATGAAACCAACTAGATTTGAATACTTATTTACTGTCATTTTTTTATTTCAAACCATTTCTCTCATAATAACTCCATAACAGTAGAAGGAATATTCAACTAGAACCAACGAGCACCTCATACACCTAGTTTTGTTCAAATTTTAATGTCGGAAGGCATTTGAGACTTAATATCTCTTTGAGAGTTTTTATCATTTCTCGATGAAAGAAATAATTTTCTCTCTGATATGCGTGCACTATGTTATCACACACACAAGTTGACTATATAGTAAATATAAAACATTCATCTTGTGACATGTTCATTTTCTCTATGCACACTTTCTTATTATTTTACGTGATCACATGTAAAAACTACCCATACTAAAATAATAAACAATTTATAAATATAATTAAATGATGTTATCATGATATGATATTAATGGTTGATCCATTGAGTGAAAAATTTATCAACCTAGACCTTAAGGGTAAATACTTGGGTCACTACATATACAACTCGAGTTACAATGCTCAACCATCTAATGTGTAAGCCTCCTCTCTGGTACATCACCAAATCATGACATAAAGTATGTTACTTATCATCCCCTTAATTATACAAAAATACTCACACATAGGCAATGGGGGTTTTGGAATGAAAAATATAGATAAAAACTTTTAGCTAGGCATGCATGTCCTTATACATATAATGACATATAAGATGATATATAGATAGTCATTTATATAAATAATTATTACAAACCATGCCTTGGAATACTTAATTAAATAAATAATAAAATACCATACATGCATTGGTTGGTCTATGACTCATAATCATTTGGTACACATTAACTCTGGTAAATTAATTAATTTATAAAAAAAATTATACTTGCTATCAATTATTTTCGAGTGTGATTTTAATGAATTAAAATAATTCAATATTATATTTAATTCAAAAAATTCATGTCATTCGGTCCCATTAACTAATATAAATATATTTCAAAATCTAACTAAATTGTGAAAGAATAATTTTAAATTAATTAATTTTTTAAATGAGTTCTCGGGACCTATATGACCCAAAATATTTTTTTGGTTCTTTCTACGATAGAGTAGGGTCATCTGGGCTAATATAGACTCGCCTCAAACCATCCCAGATTGGGAAAGACCCGCTAAAACCTATTTCGGGTTAGCCCGAACTCACCCTGACACATTATAGGTTGAAAAAATAGGTATGTTCATGACTAAAACTAGCAATAATTGATCAAGGGATTGGTGTCAAAACTTGATTTGTAAGGTGTACCTAAATCTTTCTAGCAGTTCACCGGTGGGGATGATCGTGGTTGGCCGATGGAGGGATGCTATTCAAGGGAAGCCTTAATGGTGGGAGGCAGCCATATCTGGCCAGGGTGATATGTGGGATGTTTTGTGAGGCTTGAAGATCACCATATGTGGGAATCTTATAGATGAAGTTCAACAAGAGGGTGAATCCTAAAGAGGATGAAACATGTGGCTGGTTGTAATCAGTAGTGGTGATAGTGGCCGGTCCCATGGGAGGGTCGAGCACATCTACCGAGGGCTGCTGTAGACCAACGGATTACATTTGGTAGTCGACCAATAGCGGATTGATCTAGCCAGGAGAGGTGTGGCTAGTCTTAGGGTGAATATAGGGGAGGCCAGACATAGAAGTCTCCAATGGTGGACTGTGACCAGAGACATCGATGTGGCCAACTAATGGGGATGGTGACCCCATTTTTTTTATTTTTATAATTTTCCTATCAATAACCAAATAGAAAAACTGAATAGACATCCACCACCCCATTTTTTCTGAATAGACACCCACCACCCCACCTTTTAAAAGTTTTAATTTAAATTAAAAAACAAAAAAACATTGCAGGTCCACTTGTCCCACAAGTCTAGCTATGAAATTCCAATTTTTTAAATTTATTTTGTTTGTATATTAACACATACTATAGTCATCCCTTTCAAAATTTCATTTTTTATGTTTTACAAAGTCTAGTAATGTAACCCTTTATAAATTTTTTAAAATAACCTCTCCACATATTTGTGGAATTAGTGCCATCATAAAAAATTTAAATTGGTTGAAAAACTCTATTACACCTACTAGAATATGTTCAAAATAGGTTGAGTTTACTATAAAACTTCACTGACCACTACCACTGGGTAAAACATCAATATATATATATATATATGTTCATAAAAATTTAAAACCAACAAATCTATTTTCAATCCATATCGAGATATTTATATGACCACAATCTGGCCATTTGATGCTGGATTGAAACATCGTCTGCAACATTAAGACCATAACGATTCCATATTCAAAATATAATGAAAATTTAATTTTTTTCCTTAGATTAAAACATAATGAACTCATTTTTATACCAATTTTTGGTATTATGTGCATAAAAAAATCTTGAAAATTAGATAATTTACTATATTTCATTAGAAATCGACTTAACTATATCAACACCGGTGAAACGCTACTCGGTTACAACATGAGGATCTTCACGTGAATGGATTAAGTAAAAATATTAGAAAAAAATAAATACCTCATCCAATATGAATCCACATTCATAGATCATTCATCGCTGAAAATATTTTTTCAAAAAAACTAAATCCAATTCACCAAATATCAGACGCATGCTTCAAAAGCCTATGGGAGTATTGATCATCAAATTCTGAATGCTAGTGTGGAAATATGGTGACAACTTCTATGTCCCAATGATCACTGATATGCCAATCCTTTGATCCATGAAGATAAAATTTGGTCGAAGACTTGGATTAGGAGTTTCTCTCTCTATGAAGTGGGACAGAGAAGCTCTGAAATAACCATATGAATAGTCACTATCATGAGAGCTCTCTCCTATTTACATAGTAACGTTCTAAATACCCATAAATGGCTCCCAGACCTTGGAAATTATTACCTTCTAAATAAAACCTAAACAACATGTTATGACCAACTAAATTCATCATAAATGTCACCTATATTTTTATCACTTTATTATAATATATAATAAATATATAATGTGATAAAAGTGAGTCATTAATATGACTCATAATTCCTTCTAATATTAAATGTACCTTTAATATTAAAATAATGTTCATTTGTGTCATATTTTCATTTTATTTACATTAATTCATGTAAATACATTAAATAAATAAATTTAACTCTAATTATTATATACTAAAATAATAATTTATTTATTTATTAATTGGTGATTTTATATCCTCAGACATGTCTTGGACCTCATGGTTGGTCCCGCTATGTCCTAAAATCTTATTCATCAGAATATGTCAGAATTTAGAATATGCATTGTGTGTGACCTTATAGGCCCTTATCTCGATATAAGTGAATACTATTTACAGAGGAGAAGTTGAGTCTAGCAACCTATCAAGCCCCCTAAAGAGATAATGAGTAGTCATAACAATATAAAACTTACTACAAACACAAAATGTGTAATATAATCTCTTTGTCTCATTATATCTTATAAAGCCAGACACACTCTTGATGTCATCATCCTTTATTGATTTAATATTTTGTAACCTTACTAGATGGACTTACCTACTTTTACCATGACCATGGATTTAGTAAATGTACTACCATCCCGATATACTTGGCCCAAGATATCTATTCCTATAGGATGATACAAATTCTTTCTTGATTATTCACTCAATGTCATACCACCAATGACACTCCCAATGCAAACTACCTTGATATGAGTTCAATTCCCTATTTTTTTTCCTTGAATAATAGTGTGTGACCAATTAGTATACACATATAATAATCTCAAGTTAAGATATCATTACATGTGTTCACAAATAGGAACTACCAATGACATCTAAAACATGTTGTGTAACTATTAGTGGGTAAGTCCTCATGATTTCATGTACTTGAGACCACAAAATGCAAACTTCATGATAAGAAGTTTCAATAATTATGATCCCCTAAAACCTAATAGTCCAAAATCAAATATTTCCAATCATAATGATGTATCGATACCATAAGACACATGTTTATGATTAATGTCATAGTATCTCAAGGATCCCATTATAGCATGGGAACTTCTATAACCATTTGATAAGACAAGTAATCTAATGAAATTACCATATAAATAGTGGAATTAGAAATATAAACACTATTATGGTATGTGTACATCATGCATAAATTACTATATACATGATATGGTAATCGAATTTTTTTTGTTCAAGTTGGGTCTTGGGTACCCACTATTACTATACCTGGGTCAAAAACAAACTCTCCCATGAAGCTCATCTTCTAATATCCAACAAAAAATGATTGTATGTCCTGAATTTTTCATCCTCTTTCTCATCAAGGGTATCTAAAGCACGTTTTTGATATTATAAATGAGATATTTAGTTACAAAATAGATATTATAATCTGAAAGTAGAAAAATATAACTTATAATCTTTGCCTGCATCTATTCATTCACAACACTATTATCTTCATAATTTTTTACTTGATAAAAAAATTTCTCCCAATAAAAACACCATTTTATGTTCAATACTTATCATTAGAAATGAAATTTAATATAATAAATCATTATTCAATAATATTATATTGATGATTTAATTTAATTATGAAAAACTTCTTGTAAACAGTTTAATATTTTGGGAATTGGGTGATGAAAAAGACCTGGTTTGGTTTATAAGTGATGTGAATATTCCATAATTATTTATATGTATTTGTGATATATATAATATAATGTTTATGCAATTATATTATATATATTACCTATATATCAATTTTCCTGGAAATAATGATTTTCATGGGATTGGGTATATTTTTCTATGTGTGTTGGAAACCCAATGTATTCTCCACTGAATCTGTCATTTAAAGAAAATATTTTATAAGATGAAAGAGGTGGGAGTTCTATATATTCATGAATTTTATTCTTAAACTACCTGAAGCATTTTTTTTTCATGCATTTTAATGCATGAATAAATGAAATAACCTTAGGATAATCCTTAAGGATTATAAATTATACAGCCATAAATTGTATGTTGTGTGTGTGTGTGGTTCCTACATTCTTGGAAAAAAACTCCCTAGAACTAAATCACTTTTAATCTTCCTAATTTGAATATAGAGGTTCTTGAATTATATGGAAAGAAGATAGATCCCACTCCAACATCAAGTAATTCATGAGATGCCCGTGGATACACTATAGAGGTTGGATTCTTTTGGTTTTCACTTATGTAATCTTAATCAAATACATATGAAGTTGAATATTTGAAGTAAGGGATCTTCAGTGTGAGGTATTTTAGATTTATAGTGTTCTATATTTCAATATTTTATGCATGGGTTTCATATATATTGCATGGGAGATATTTGATATAGGTTTTTAATTTCTTTTTCTTGATCATATAATCTTTATTTTACTATAACAAAACCATTTAGTGGTATGAGAGGGAATAAATTGTCTAGATTTATGAAATCATTCATTTATTTTAAGACAAGATTTTAAAATAGTGAAATTTTTTGAATTCACATTTTGAATTCTAGAAATTATATATGAAAATAATTAGCTTTAGGTAGATGTGATTTGTATAAGGATCATGAAAAGTTACCCTTACATAGACACCTATCTTACATAATGGTCATTGTAGATTACCTTTACCAAGAGGGGTTCTGTGTATAAGACATTGTGACTGAATATCCTGAAGGCCAAATTTTTTATTAATTTTAGATATGCCCCTTTTAAGGGTAAAGGGAGGGAAAACCAGGACTTCAAGGACATCAAGACTTAAACAAAAATCGAGAAACAAGGGTTTGAAACCCAGAAAAAAACATGAGAGAGTGCTTCAACCCAGAATCGACATCATTAAAGCACGCCTCTACCAAATCATGGCTATTCAGCAAGCAGTCCCATACAAGAGTGCATGGGAACAGTACCAATGGCTACGTAAGAACCTCTCAATCTTCCAAGTCTGAAAAGTCAAGCATGGTGAAGACGACCATCTCTATCCTCATATGAAGCAAACCCTTGAAGAATGTTTTGATTCCCCAACCAACCATCCAATTAACCTCCAACAACTCAACTAAAGAGTAACCAATACCACCAAAAACACAACCATTCAAACATACACCCAGCTTCACCAAAACAGAACCTAGAAATAAAAAATAGAAAAAAAAATGAAATTCCTCCCCCTTAAAGCCATTGGAACTGACCACAAGCACACCGGATCACGCAAGGGCCAAAATAGAGTCAGGACAAAGCCAAACCGGATCTAGATATAATGTTGTCAAACACACCGATGTTGAGTACCCTGCAACCATGATAGAAACCCAAACAGGCAGAGCAAGCTGATGGTGAGTGATGGGCTGAAGACGATATCTGCGAAAAGATCCTGAGGCCCTGGAAAGAGCCGTAATCAAGCCACTCAATGCCATAGCCACGATGAGATCCTGAAGTTAGACCACTTAGAGTCGCACGTCGACACTGATATGAGAACCCAAATCTAGGGATGCTGAGGCTGACACTGAGCACACCAGAGTTGATGAAAAAAACACCATAGCTGAGGAAAGAACCTGAAGACTAAGTGAAACCACTGCTGAAACCATATTGATGTCAGACCAAGAAGATCCATCACCCAACGACATCGATCTGAGAGGAGACCACCATTACCGAGGCCGGGCCATGCTGGAGGAGGGTAGGAGATGGATTGAAGGAAAAACCCTAGGCTCGTGGGGGAGGGGGGAAAATCCACCGCTCAGAGGCCCCCATTCTGTATAGGTCATTGTGAACTACCCTTATGTTGATGGTTCTATGTAAGGGTTAGGTATTCTTACCCTTAAGCATAAGCATTTTGCCTAAGGGTTACCTGAAATTACCCTTATAACGAAGGGTTATTCATAAGGGTCACCTGATATTAACCTTGTGTAGAAGCATTCAATATAAGGGTCATACAATGTAACCCTTATGCATGATGGTTTTGTGTAAGGGTTACTCATTATTACCCTTATATGGAATGGTTCTACGTAAAGGTATGTATATTTACACTTACACATAATGGGTTCCAGATGGCCTATATAATGATATAAGGATTTATCCTTACATAGGCATACCCCTATGTGTAAGAGTAAACAATAAATATTTTAAAAAATATTCTAAGTTTCCTTAATGATATTTGTCATGACCTAACCCTCTAAGGGCTTCCTGGCTGGTGGAAAGCTGAGCCACAACTACCCCAATCCCACTTCTATAATCCAGGGGCTAGCGACAAGTGATGAAAGAAATAATTAGTATGGGATGACTTTCCATAATTTACCTATATGAACTCAACCAACTATATCCATGTAGAAATACAGAGAAATAAAAAAATAATACAACACCTAGAGTAAAAACCTTGCATGTGATAACCTCTAGAAAATACAAATAGTGACACAAAGTTAACTAAAAGTAAAGGGAACAAATAATTACCGAACTTAAAAAATTTTCTAACTTGAAAATAACTAAAATAGGTAAAATTATGGGATATCTAAACAACAGATCTCTAATCCCTAACTACCATATGTGGTCAAATACATCGGGTAACCCTATGCTCCTCTGTTGTCACCACCGACATATCCATCTTCTACATAAGACACAAAACGTGCAGGAAAAGACCATGTAGGAGTGAGTATATACAAACACATTATAATTCCCTAAAAACTAGAAGGTGATCAATTATAGACACTATATAAGTAGATATATGAACTAATAATAATAGATTTATGAAAACCAATATAAAATATACATATGTAATCGTAAAAGAAACCCTAATGAGAGAGAAAGGGGATATCCATCTCATATCCCAACCTATGAAACAAGTATGCCATTTATTCCAAAGGTTCCATCAATTATTACCATAATATCATGTGTCTATTCGAAGAAGGAATAATGTGGAGGACCCACACCTTGCTTATATGCTAGACAATCGAGTGGGTTAATCTCTAAGTAGAGGACATGCACCCTAGTGTGTCATGGGGTGCCACTCAGAAGATGGATAGAGGAACCAAACCATAGTTCCATACAAGGGGGGGGGGGGTAACTATCAATAGATAGAGGACACACACCCTAGTTACATATGGGGGTACCACTCAGTAGATAGAGGACTCATCCCCTAGTACCATAGAGGTACCACTCTTAGATATAGGACTCATTCCATGAGGGGTGGGTACCACTTAGTAGATAGAGAATCCACTCCATAATTCCATAGGAGGTACCACTTTGTAGACAGAGGACCTATTCCCTAGTTTTATATGGGGGTACCACTCAGTAGATAGAGGATCCATGCCCTAGTCCATCATGGGGTACCATTCTAATGATCTTGATCAATCATTGTCATTGTTTAATGCCACATCAAGAATAATCTTGCTCAAAACATCTCAAATCATATCTAAAAATCTACTAAGAATGATATCATTGAGTTCTTTGTGAAAAAAACTTAGGGTATGATATCATGGGACAAAATATGAGTCCAAACAAAGGAGATACAAGAGAGGTAAAAATCATCAAGAAGTAAATGATGTGTAAGGGGGTCCACACAGCATGTTACCTCACCTCATTACATGGATGTTTCTGATCAGAATGCATCTCACTATCCATGTAGTACTACATGACATGTAATTTTACTACATGGTGTGCCTGAGCCACCTAGAACCATATCCATTCTTCTGGCTGTTCCCATGTTCAAGTACATAAACATTTCCATGATTGTGTACCCTGGCCATGTACTACCCCGTGTACTCCCAGAGTACACACAGGGACTTCCAGCTCTAGGTCACACAATATTTTGGGGTTCCCACATAGCATGTGGTACTCAAACCTCCTAGAAACCCTCTCTATGGTAGAAAGAGGAATATATGGTGTGTATTCATCACATTACATGCTATGTAGTCGATTTTTTCATAGAATCTTAGATCCATCACACGGATCCCATATCCATGTTCCCCCCACAATTTCTAGGTTTTGACCACATAGAATCTCCCAGAAAACAAGGGTAACATTAATTACCATTGATTCCCAATCATCTGGTTCCCAGAAATCAGATCTTGAACCACCGCTTGAAGCCGCCCATGCCTCATGCTCCTCCTATGCTGCCAACTCGATCCCGAATCACCGATCTATAGGAATCATCACTGCTACCCACAATCCACCCTGATCTATCCTCAAAATCACTTTTCCATTCATTTTATGTGAATTTTCTATGAATATGGGGGTCCGATTATGCTTGATCCCACCCGTTAATGTCGATTTGTGGTCCTTGTAGGTGAATAATGAAGAACATGAAAAATTATGGAAGAAATGAAAATAAGAAAGGACACAACAATTATTTTCAAAGAATTATTGAACAATAATTTCATAATCAAGGAAATTTTGTGAGAAAAATGAAAAAATGATAAGATAAATTGAAAGAATATATTTATTTCAATTCACAGGCTCATAAAAAGGGAATAATTGAACACAAATAAAGGATGAAAAATATGATAATGCTCAATATTTTAATAATAATGGAAAAATGATGATTTATACCCTAATATTGGATTTTTTTTATGATTAAGAATGAAAATTCCAACAATAGAGAGAATTTGTTATTTTTTTTCATCTCGATCTTCCTCGATCTGGTTGCCAATTCAATTACTCGATCTTTAATTACCAACAAAGGGTGGAATTATCCTCTCAACTGTCCCAAGGTTATGACGACAACACTAGAAATTTTCCATACTGATGTATTTATAGAGGGAAAATACGATCAAGTAATTTAATAAAATAAGTAAAATTAATTATTTAATTTATTTAAATGCACCCGCCAATGTCCTCATTATCCGAATGTCCCGCACTGACCAACTTTATGTCACGCCTTGGGAAAATCCAATGTTCTAGATTTAACCATGGTATCATATTTTCAATTAGAGACCCCATTTGATAGGTATTTTATTATTTTTGAAAAAATGTGCATGTGTGATATAAAATAGATTTAATATTTTTAGAAAATTAATTCCAGGCTCATCGAGCCTCAGAATTGTGCACTGTCTTAGCACCCAAGAAAAGGATGAAGTGTTTCCCTCCTTCAAAAAATCCATATGGTGAATATCTTATGGATATATAGTCATATAAGACATCATAGATGATGTCTCCCAATAGAACCTCCCTCACACACTAGATAAGTGATGGAGTCAACACCACTTACTATATAAAAGTTGCACCCTCCTCCTCTACCAGGGTTAGCTGCAATGAAGAAAGCTGCTTTGATGCCTCCTCCACCAAGCGAGTCATGGACTCACTAAGGGAATCTTCCACCATATTCCACTTACTAGGAGTATAGAATATTTCAAATTCATAGTCCTACAAGAACTCCAATAATCACCTATATATTAGATTTAGATCTATTTGTGTTAATACATACATGATATTTTTATGGTCTGAATAAACAACAAAGCACTCTCCCAGGAGATAATGTCTCCACATCCTTAGAGTGAAGACTACCCCTGCCAACTCTAGGTTTAGAGTCATGCAGTTCTTCTCATGGGGTATCAACTGCATCAAATCATATGAAATAACCACCTTTTTATGTATCAACATACAATTTAGCCTAGCTCTAGAGGCATCGAAACACAATACATACTCCATGCCCTCCTCCAATACTCTCAAAAGAGGAGCAATCATCACCCTTAGGCTCAACTCCTCAAAGGCCCTCTAGAACTAATTAGTCTAGGTAAATGGATACCCTTTACACATTATAGTGGTCAAATGGGCTGCAATCGAAGAAACGTTTTCCACAGACCTCCTGTATTACCCCTACAAACCAAGGAAAATCCACACCTCAAACAAAATTTTGGGTGACTCCCAAGAAAGCACTGCATCAATATTCACTGGGTCCATAGGTAATCCATGATCAGAAAGGACATGACCTAAAAAGTGAACCTCATGGATCCAGAATTGGCACTTCAAGATATTAACATAAATATGGTGTTCTGAAAGAATGTTTAAGAGTATATTAAATTGATCTAAATGATCCTCCTCTGATGTAGAGTAGATGAGTATTTAATCAATAAAGACAACCGAAAATGGTCCAAATACAGCTGAATGATCCATTTCATAAAACCCATCAACATAGTAAGGTAATTAATTACACCTAAAGTCATCACCAAGAACTCATAGTGTCCATGGTGACATTGAAACACCGACTTCAAAAATACCAGCCTCAAGAACTCTCAACTAGTGGAAGTCAGACCTAGGATCAATCATTAAGAACCATATGACACCTTGAAACTAATGAAATTGGTCATAAATATTTGGTAAGGGGTACTTTATCTTTACTATGTCTTGGCTCATGTGATGATAATCATTGTACATAAAAAAGTTCATGTTTACCTTTTTCATGAACAACACCAGAGCTTCCCAGGGGGACACACTAGGTCTTATAAAACCCTACTCTATAAGGTCATTTAACTATAAAATCATCTCCCAGAGCTCAATTGGGACCATAAAATATGCCTCATAAGATATCAAAGTGGTACTGGGGTGAAATTAGATACATAACTTCATCTCCCACCTCATAGGTAGTCCCTGAACATCCTCAGGGAAGGCATCCACATAATCCTCCATGACTAGAGGAGCCCAAATCCTTGAAGATACCACTATTACAAAATAAAAAATGATGGGTGATGGGTTGTAGATTAATACTAAAAAAACCACTCTCTCATCCATGAGTTCTATCTCCCCCACAAAGTATAATGTTATCCCATCTGTTCGAAATCATCTAAATCATATACGGTGATAGTAAATCTGGGATTAGACTATTGATAAACAATATATACACAACATGATGTCATAATTTTTCATTTTGGTGGCTACGAGGTCCCATGAGAAACTGTCTCCACCAAGTTATAACTCTCACTATTGGTAGATGAAAGATATCAAAGAAGTGTTCCCATTAAGACCCTCAAGGCAAAGATACTTGTCAAAAGTCTCAACTAGGAGTTCTAGATCTCAAAATAGGTGTAAATGGATGAAGTAATTACTTGAACATGTGCTTTATAGTACTAAATACAAAGTATAATAAACACAGATCATACCTCAAATCATATCATGTGATTCTAGGTCAAATGACTTCAAATCCTACTGCTACACATGGCCTCGACCACTAGCTCCCTTAGCCTAATGTGGGCCTCTTGGTGGCGGTGGTGGAAGGATCTAATAATGTCATCCACCACCTTAATCTCCTCATTAGGAAGCCCAAAATTATCCTCTACCAACTCCACCTCCGTGGGGGGCTCCCTAGCCTCACCTAGGGGAACCATGATAATGTTTCTACCTCTACCATGGTGGTCCATCTAATATCTTCCTTCCCTCCTTACTATGTATGGTCAAGAAGTTACATTCCATGTGACCACACCCTTCACATGAATAGAATTGTCCTTGTCTAGGCAACCCTGGTCCTCTACCCAGTCCCTATGCTGATCAGCCACATGCCTGAGTTGGTCATGAGAAGGTATCCTACACTAAGACCCTACCAACTAGTGCCTATTGGCTACTACAGATGACTCAGCCCCATGACACCCACTACTATCTCCAAATGCATGAATCCATTATATAGGAATATCTCCTTCACCACTGCCCACTCTAGCACTCCATCATAGGGGCGAACACAAAGGGGTACCAAACTGGAAATGATGTCTCAGAGGAGGCCCTTCTCAAACTTCTATTCCTGAAAGTATCCATCTCAAATCACATCTAGGGAGTACCGTGTAAGGTTTATAAACCTTGTGGTGTACTAAAAATTGTTATTACTCCATGATTATACTCTAGAAGATCTTGAATATGAACTAAGAATAAGCACAGGGGGTAGTACTCTTCATGAAACAACTGATTTATTTCAAACCATGAGGGTACTCAATCATCATGTGTCTGTGTAACACAACTCCACCAGGACCCAACTGCTCTGTAGAAAAGTCTGGTTTCCAGCAAAACCACCTAATCTTTCAGGGTCTTCACAAGTCTGAAAAATCAGATCACTAAGTCAAACCAATACTCTACTACTTAGGGATCTGGCTCATTGTGGAACCTCAATAGCCTCTCATGCTCGAACTCACAGAGTGTGTTAAATTTGCACACATCCTCAGCCTTCTATGTTGGCACTACTTACTGCTTGATAGGTTGGGGTTCTACTACATCCCCACCTGGAGGATATATCTTGCATGATGGACCCTGAACTAAGGCATCATCTCTCATTAGATTTTCATCACAATCCTTAATTGGTAACTTGAATGGATGTATTCGTATAGGAATATTTAAAGTAATCAAGACATACCATGGTTCGATGAGAATATGTGAATAAGGAGATGACTTAGGGAGGAAAATAAAAAGACTAAATCCTATATTATTCATGTACCACTATTCCCTGCAACTAGTTTCTAGTTATACCAAGTCGATTAGAAGGTATTAAAAGTCTTATCCTATGGATGAATTGTCCATCGGACCCAAAACATGTTCCCTAGATTGAAATCCGCACTCAATACACTTTAAAACCTTTTACCTAAGTCCTAAACCAATACTCATCATGGGTATAACTCAAAAAACTGACCCATGGATGAATGTAAACCTCAAAACCCAAGAAGTGTAATTACAATTCGAGTTGGGTAACTCATCTAATAACAATCTATCATTAACCGACCCACTAGGACCCACCTGGCCAGTAGAATGTCAAGCTGAAACTATCCCAATTCCACATCCATAGGCCAATGGATAATGACAAGCACTGAAAGGAATAACTAGTATGATAAGACTTTTCCTAACGTATCTATACATAGGAACCCATCCATATCCATTTAAAAGTGTAGAGGAATATTAAAAGAATGGGACACATAGAGTAAAAACTAGGCATAAAATAACCTCTAGGAAATAAAAAAAGTGAGAGAGATTAAACCAAAATTAAAGGGTAAAAATACACAATAATCTATAGAAGAAGTCTCGAACTAAAAATAAATTATATAGGTAAAATTATGAGAGTTACTAGATCCATATCTCTAATAACCGACCACCATACATGGCCAAATGCACTGGGTAACACTATGATCCCCTATAATCACTGCTGACCAGTCTGTCATCTGCATAAGACATAACACATGCTGGAAAAGTCTATTTAGGGGTGGGTTTATAAAAACCCAATAGGATTCTCTGAAAATTGTAGGGGGAGAAATAAGAGACAAGATAGAAGTAGACAACTCAAACCATAATAAGAGAGGTATGAAAACTAATACACAGATATAAATTTATTCTCATAGAAGAAACCCAAAAGGGAGAGAAAATGTATCTCCATATCACAACCTATCCTAGAAAAAGTGTCTTCCAACAGTTTAAAATGGTCTATCAATGATTCCCAGTATCTCACATGTCTGTTTGAAGAAGTAACCATATGGAGGACCCATACCTCTCCACTGTACCTCACAGTCATGGGGGAATAATCTCTAAGTAGAGGACCCATGTCCCAATGCATCAGGGGTGTTCGACATAGAATATAGATAGAGGAACCATACACCAGTTCCATATGGGGGTTCCACTCAATAGATAGAGGACCCACACCATAGTTCCATAGGGGTACTACTTAATAGATATATGACCCACACCCTAGTTCCATAGGGGGGTTTCCACTCAGTAGATAGAGGATATGTGCCCTACTACGATATAGGGGAACCACTCAGAAGATAGAGGACCTAAACCCAAGTTCCATAAGAGGATACTACTCAGTAGATAGAGGACCCACACCCTAGTCCCATAGGGGACACTACTCAATAGATAGAGGAACTACACCCTAGTGGCATAGGGGGTAACACTCAGTAGATAGAGGACCCATGACCTAGTGCCACAAGGGGATAAGATTTTGTAGATATTTTATATATTCCCTAGTTCCACAGGGGGTACCAATTAGTAGACAAATGAACCACACCCTATTCCTTTAGAGGGTACCACTCTAATGAACCTGTTTGATCCCTACAATCATCGAACACCACCTAAAGAATCATCACGCTCATAACATCTCACATCATTTACAAAACTTCAAAATGAAGGACACTATCATGTTCTTTGTAGAAAAACACTCAAGGTATGATACTCATGGACCAAAATCTGAGTCCCAATGTTGGAGATATGAGAGATATAAAACACATCAAGAATTAAATGACATGTGAGGGGGTACACATGGTGTGCGACCTCACCACCTCACCTGGTCATGTCTACCAAGAATACTGTTTGATGGCATGTATTACAAAACAATGTTTAAGGGTACTACATGGAATCCTCATCTGTCTGGGGGCTTGCCCATGCTACTGTCCGTACCCATGTCTGGGTTCAGGGTCATGTCCTTGACCTTGTACCCTGGCTGTATACTTCCCCGTGTACTCCTAGAGTACATTCCACGCCTACCATCTCTAGGTAACATGGTGTTTAGAGGGTCCCACATGGATTTGTTTACTTAACTCTCCCATTAACCCTATCCATCACAAAAAGCAGACTACATAGTGTGTGTTCATCATAGTAGACACTATATAGTTAGGGTTTTCACATAAACTCAGATTCATCATGATAATCCTAGATCCATGTCTGACACCATGATATCTAGCCTTTTACCACTTATAATTTGCTAAAAAAGCAGGTGACATTCTCGACCATTGTTTTCTAACTCTCTAGTGTCCGAAAATTGGATCCCGAACCACCACATGAAGCCGTCACTACTTCATGCGCCTCCCATCTCGATCCTGGATCACCAATCCATGTGAATCCTCAACGCTACTTATAATCCATCCTTACCCATATTCAAATAACCAATCCATTTGATGCATGAATATTTTCCACGAATCTGGGGGTTTGATCATGCTCGATCCAGTAGAATATATAAAACCATGGTCCCTGTAGGCCAACGATGAAGAAAATGAAGAACGATGGGAGAAAGACACATAAAAAAGGGTTAAAAAATTATTAGACATTATTTAATGGAAAATAATTTTATAAGTGGTGAAATTGGGTTATAAACATGAAAAAACAAGTAGATAAATTGAAAGGGTAAATTTATTTTAATTTAAAGTCTCATGCAATGGGTGAAATTGAACACAGATCAAGGATGACAAATATGATCTTGCTAAATCATTTAATAATAAGGGTGGGACCCAAAAATGATGTGACCTACCTCAAGATTGGATCATTTTATAATGAATAATATATATTTCAAAATTGGAGAGAATCCATTGTGTTCATTATGCCTAGATTTGGTTGTTGATTCAATTTCCCGATCTTGATTCGCCAATGAAGGGTGTAATTCTCCTCTCAATGGTCCCATGGTTATGTGGCTAACCTACGTGATTAACTATAATGAATTATTTTTAGAGGGAAAAAATATTAGTACATTTAATAAAATAAGTAAAATAAATAGTTCATTTTATTTAAACACACATACCAATGGTCACTTTATCAGAACATCACGTGATGACAAACATTAGGATGTGCCAAGGATAAAATCATCTTTTCAAATTCAATAGCGGTTTGAAAATTTTAATTTGAGAATTCATTTATGAGATATTTCATTATTTATGAAAAATTGTGCATTCATGATCTAAAATATATTTAATATTTTTATAAAATTAATTCTGGGCTAACTAGGCCTTAGAATCACGCATCGTCTTGGTGAATGACTCTAAAAATATTATTTTATATATTTCAAAGACTTACAAGGAAAAAATGGTGTTTACAATATTAGTGGTTTAAAAAATGTGTATAAATCAATATAAAATGTATTTTTGTAATATTTAATTTTTAAATGGGTTATAAATGTAATAATTAATTATAAATGGTTTATAATTAATTAAATATATGTTTATGAAACTTTAATTTTTCTCAAATATTAAATGTTAATATTTGATTTTTTTAACAAATTATATAGAAATTATTATGATAGAGAAATAAAAGTGTTTATTTATAAATCATAAAAAATACATTATAAAGGGTTATAAATTATGAAAAAATAAAAAAATATAAACTTTTTATATTTAAATTATGAATTGTTCATAATTAATTATTTGGAATTATTTAAAATTAAATGGAGACTTATTTAAATATTATTTAAACTAAATAGAAAATGTTTTGATGATTGACATGATAAAAGTTTAAATAATTATTATGTAGTTGATATTTAGATTATGAAAAATGTTTACATAAAATAAATTGGATTATAATTAGTTTATAATTCATATAATATCATATATTTAAAATTAAAATTATATATAATGATAAATATGAATAAGTTCATATTGAAATGAATATAAAGGGTTTATATTCAAAATTATGGAATTTTCGTAATATTAAAGATGAAATTATAAAAGCACTTATAGTTATATTTTATTTATGAATTGTTCCTAAATGTTTATCTAATATTTAAATATTTGAATTTTTTTTATTTAAAGGTTAATCCTTATTTTATTATTTACTATAATTTGTTTTTATTATGAATGTTTATATACCAAAATTTATATGATAAATTTCTTCTTCGATAGAGCCTTGCATTTTTGTGCTAGGATTGACTCTATAATGAATTTAGTTTTTTTATCTACCTTGACACCGATTTATAATTGACGTTATTACCTTGAATTTATTTGTTCAATAAGGTTTTTTCATACAAGGTGTTAGTGTTATGATGAATTGGGATCTCTCTTAAGTAAAGTATCCCCAGGTAAAGGGACCTGGGACCAGATTACCAACCTACCTAGTAGCCCATACTTTGTCTTTACTGGTGAATGTGGTTGGCTATCTGTCACTCTAGGATTATTCATGTGGATAACTCTATTCCTTTACATGAATTATATGTTAGTGTTAAAACTATTAAGTTAATGATTTATTATTTATATTTTTTTTTCAAATTATAATTACCTCATATTTATTTAAATTAAAGTGTCAAAACATTTTATATTTTTCATAATTTTAATTAGTATATATGAATTTATTAAAAAAATGTTTTCCAAACATCATTATTATTTTGGTTAAGTGTTATTTTTCAACATAAATTATTCATATTATTTCATGTGTTAATGTTTGAAATATTTTAATAATAATTTATTACAATTAAACTTACTAATTTTGTTAATAAATTCACAACATTAATACTTTTTTTCACTTTTATAAGTTATATTATTTGATTATATTTAATTACTATATGTAATAATATCTTGTTTTATCTTTTAAATGATAATTTTTTTAATTCTATTTATTTAGTTTTTCAATTATATAATTTTAAATTACATATTTTATATTATGTTTTTTTATTTTAAATATATATTGATATATATGTATATATATATGTGTGTGTGTGTGTTGCACTGTTCATCCCCCCTTCTTTAGTTTTCATGTGCACCTTCATCCCCACAAAACCATAGTTCGATAGTAGATTGCCTGTCCTTATTGTACAAAGAAACAACACACATCACCTAGCACAACACCTCCATACATAGACTACACAATGTATCTCCATGCGGTGAATACACATAACAACATGACACCAAAAATGACAGTGACATATAATATTCTTCGACATGCCCTCTAGTTCATCCTCACCCATGGACCAAGTCATCGACTTCAACAATGCTTCATCCTTTCTTTATGAAAACAAATATGCTTCTTTGGTTTATCATCAACCATGCAAGAAATGAAGTTACCATGAGTATCCATTTAAAGTTAATGTGTATATCAATTTCAGGTTACCATGTGTAGTATTCCAACCTACCATGGATATGATAAGTTACCATGAAGGCTATTTTCCAAGTTACCATGAAGCCATTACATGAACCTACATTGAGTGGTATATTATCAAGTGACCATGAGTGGTATTTTATTATGTGATTGTGGGTAGTTTTAAGGTGATTGTGAAGGTATTTCAATGTGATCATGGTATTTTTGAAGTTAACATGAAGGAATCCTTAAAGTTACCACAAATCCATTTTAAAGTGACCATGAGGTATTTTATAAGTAATAGTGACCATGAGTAATTTCAATTGACCATATGATGGATTTTTTCACATGACCAATATACTAACCGTGTGATTTGATGACACAATAAGTTAACAAACTACAATTATTATACCTCACACGACCATTTAAACCCTTTGATTATTTTGATAAAATCTATATTTTAGATGTATTCTATTTTTTAGCGATATTTTGATAAAATGTTCAACAATTTTTTCTTAATTTATTTTTAAAATAATTATATGATATAATGAATAAATTTAAACTATTAGATAAAAAAAATATTGTGAAAATATTTTGGAGGTTAATGAGTTGAATATTATTATTTTATAGTCTATTTCTATAGATTTTTAATTATCAAATAAATACAATTTAATGGGTTCATTTTTAATTATTTTAATAATTTGAAAAAAATATTATTTATTCCAATGAATATACTAGAATTTGTTTTAATTAGTTAAATTCTATAATTAAAGTGGGTTAATATTATTATTGAATAAATGTGAAGTAAAAACTGGTGATGATGTGTTTTTTTATTTTTGAATATTTCTAAAAATTAAATGACAGTGAAGCGTTTAGGAAACTAACATGTAACAAGAATATGATAAGTAATCTAGATAGACATTAAATATTTACTATAAATCATAGAACAAGGGTATCAATGTGACACATGGTAATGGATAAATTTTTATTGATACATGATTGAGAACTTCTACAACTATTGTTCCATTGCTGTGATCACAAATGAACTTCTATGTTTGACTCTAGAATACTGAAGTGATCAAAGATCATCAAGATACATTGAATTCCACATCATATTCTCATTGTTTAATCATCATTTTTTTCTATTTTTCATCATATTATTTTTCTTTAATATGTTTGTAGTTGTTAGAATTAGTTTATAATTTTACCAATAAAACAAATTCAATAGTGGTTATTATACCAACCAAAAGGAAGGTTCTTTAGTTGTGACTCAAAAACAAAGTCAAGTCACACTAATTTGTGACTCCTATAAAAATTCATGGTTTTTCCTCTAGGTAATATAAAATAAGTCTCCATAAATAGGGTACCATGCCTCTAAAAGTGAGTTTTCTTAGTCAATACCAATCTTCTCACTGAGTAATGAATATTCAGGAGTGGAATAGGATGTTGGTGATTTAAACCACTATAAAAAAATAATATGTCCATATTTTAATTTCTGATACACTATATGGTGAACACTAAACTTTACTATTGATTCATATAATAATAAAATCTGATTGATTATTATTTTTAAATGTTTTAAAAGAATATTCATCCCCCTATAGTCTATTATTATCATTTATCTCATTCTAAAAATTGGTGTAATAGGTTGGTAATATTTTTTGATATCTAATCTGTTGTTTATTTTTAACTATCATGATAACCTACATATTCTATACCCAGCAGTCTAATGAATAAAAAAAATTTCTTGAAGATGGAAGGTATTAATCCCAATGATGGATGGATACATCAAAAGAACCAATTTTTCTATGGAAGTGACTATGGATACTGGAAATACTAAACGTAACCCTACCTGATGTAGTTATGTGTGGATCATTGGAAAATCATGGAGAAATAATATGAGCTACCCAAATATAATTCATAAACACTTGTAGGTATTGATATGCTAAAGTAGGTTTTGAATTATAAAGTGAAAAATATTTTATAATGTGCTATTAGTAGATGTGTGTATAGACATGTATCAAATATAAGATAAACCATGAAATATAGAGAATACTCTAAGTTACTCACTATGTGACATAAAATCTTAAAAGAACCAAGCTGGGAATGCTACAAGAAGAATAACAAGATTTAAAAATGGGAGAAGATGAGTTAGTGAACCAAATGTTTCACTATTTTTCAAACATTACAAATATTATAAGTGTACTTGGTAAAGTACTAAACAATAAAACTCAATTTAAAAGAATAATAAGATAATTACCAAAAAAATTCATGCAAATAAAGTAGTGATTAATGAAAAAAATATTTTTAAAGAGTATAGTTTAGATGAACAAATCGATTCTTTTCCATAATATAAACTTTAATTAAAGTATATTTCTGATAATGATACTAAAAATAGGAATGTTATTGTGTTTAAATATTGTTTTAATGAATCATATAACTCTTATAAATCTATGTTCTAGGAAATTGAAAATGACATGGATGATTTTAGCAATAATGTTTTCAAATTTATGAAAAACAAATGAGATAAGAGGTAGTTCAAAATGAAGTTAAAAAAGAGTACAAGAAAGGTAATAATATTAATAATAATAATGTTTTAGAATTAACCTATTATTAGTACATGAAGAAAGGTAACATATGAAATAACTATCCCAAACTCAAACATTAAAAGAAAGATAAATGAAAAAGTAGAAATGAGAAACAAGCCTTGTTTAGCGGATAATATTGTTCAAAAAATTCAGATTGGAGTAGTGACTCTAGAAGTGAAAAGAAGATAGGGAACCTTGTTTTGATGGTTACAAATTATGAGTCACCTCATTAATTTTTTAATCAAATAATAACTACTACTAATGTTGATCATAATTAAATATCTTAATATGAAAAAGAAATTGATTATTATTATGATTATGATCTGGATTCTATTAATTGTAAAGTCAAACAGTAGATTAAAGAAAATAAGAAATTAAATAATGATGGTATTAGGATTATTAAAAATATAATTACATAAAAATTTATAATAATAAGTTGGTTAATAAATTTATAAAATGAAAATGGAATGTGATATTTTAAATATTTGTTTTCCTAGAATAAGGAATCTAAAAGGAATTGTGATTCAAAAATATTAAAACTAAAAGAATAAACTGAATGAATACAATATTTTATCACATAAAATAATAAATATTAGGAACATGATTTAATTATATCTTGTATTACTTTAATAATATTGATAATTAATATAATAATCTTAAGAAATAAAATAAAAAATTAAGAAATAGAACTTCTTATTCTAATGAAAAAGTATATACTAATTTAAAAGTTATTCCAAATAAGAATATGGATTTTAAAAATTAAGTTGTTAATATTATAGAAACATTATCAAATTTTGTTCAAGAAAAATAGAAATATGATAAAATGAGGTCTATGATGAAACCAAACTATAATAAGAATGATTTTGGTTATAATAACTTATCACCAAGGAAGGATACTGCTACTTTTTTAAAAATATCAAAATGAATTATTTCAAGTGTAACATGTTTTAAATGTAGAATGAAAGGGAATTATGCCAATGAAAATTCTACTATATTTACACAATCATTTAGGCATACAAAGATTTTTTTTTGATAATTTTTGTCTAAATAGACAAAAAATAGACGTTTTAAATCTATATAGAATCAAATTTTTTTTACAACTAATCTGATTTAACCCAAGTCAGAATGGGTACCAAATATTCTAATTGATTGATATATTTCAAGATGTTTTCATTATAATTCTCAAAGATTCTTGGTATTTAGATTATTGGTGTTTCAAAAACCTAAAAAGTTATATTTTTAATTTTCAATCTTTTAATTCATGTGATGGAGGCCTAGTTACATTTGGAGACAACTGAAATAAAAACATTAATGGTATTTGAGAAGTTAGTTTTTCCAAAACTACTATTATTTAATTAATTTATTTATATATGGTTTAAAAAATAATTTAATAATTATATCATACTTATGTGATGATGGATTAAATACAATTTTTTGAAATGCTAAATGTGTAGTTATGGAGAATACATATGTTTTATTTTCTTCAAATAGAAAATAAAATGTTTCAATACTTATTTTTCTAATACAACCAAAAAAAGTCAACTGTTTGAATGCTATAGAAGAAGATGATATTTTTTTTGGCATAGGAGACTTAGACATAAAAATTTAAAACT
This sequence comes from Viscum album, assembly GCA_963277665.1. Taxonomy (NCBI): domain Eukaryota; kingdom Viridiplantae; phylum Streptophyta; class Magnoliopsida; order Santalales; family Viscaceae; genus Viscum; species Viscum album. The sequence continues at coordinate 188,413,512 of OY728159.1, forward strand.
GATGCACAAGCTATTAAACCATGAAAATGTTCTATAATTTCTAATGTTACAATCAAGTAAGTACTTTATATGTGATTTTTATTTAAAATGTAAATGGAATAAATAATAGTTTAAATATTTAAATTATGTTATCACTTCTAGAAGTCTTGAATTGCTATATCATGACTTTTTTAATCATATAAAACCTATTAATTTTGGTGGTAAGAGGAATGTATTTGAAATAGTTGATGATTATAGTATATTTATCTAGATTTATTCTTTATCTAAAAAAATAAACTTTAACCAAATTTTGTGATTTCTGCAAAATTATTCAAAATTTTATAAAATCTTTCAATTGTATCTATTAGAAGTGATAAAGGTGGTAAATTTGTTTAATTATCATTCAATAAATACTGTGAATATAATGGATATAAAAATTATTTACCCCCAAGGACACCACAGAAGAATGGTTTGGTTGAAAGAACGAATGGGCCAATTTAGTTGTTGAAGATTCTATGCATGTTAAATTTATGAAAATAATAGTAAAAAGCATAATTGTTTTTCAAATAACGATGATTATGAATTTAAGGAATTCAATTTTGATGAAGAAAGTTATTAAGAAAATGATAATGAATTACTTTAGGTGGAGAAAATATATTCTAAAAGTTATCCCAAAGAGCAGACAAATCTTATAGATCAACTTAATAAAAATTTAATTGTAAATTTTGTGTTTGGAATACAAAATTATTATTCTATTTTACATTATTATAAAAATTCTTCATTTTTTTCTGATTTTGTGGATATTAATATTGATGATTCCATAAATTATTCAAAATTGATCAATTCTATGCATGATGAATTAAATGAATTTGAAAGGAATAAAGTGTTGAATTTGTTTTAAATTTCTAAATGATAAAAAATAATAGGAACTAAGTGGATTTTTCATAACAAAATTAATGAAGATGAAAAAATAGTTAAAAATAAAAAAATGGAAATGGATTAAAGTTATTCTCAAGAAGAATTAATTGAATTTAAAGATTCTTTTTCTCCTATTTATTTGATAAAGGCTATTATAATTTTATTAACTTTTTATTGTTTTCAAATTATAAAATTATTTCAAATGGATGTAAAGAGTGAATTTTAAGTGGAATAATTTTGGAAGAAGTATTTATTAAATGACCCCTATATTTGAAAATGAATATTTTCCTAAAAATGTCTTTAAACTTAAAAAAATATTTATATGATATTAAGAAAGATCCTTGATATTGGTATGAAATACTAACTCAATTTTTATTGAGAAATGATTTTGTTAAAGGAAAGTATGATCCTACATTATTTATAAATAATGTTTTAAATGATATTTTGATTATACAGATTAATGTTAATGATATGATATTTGGTTATACAAATGAATTACTTGGTGATGATTTTTCTAAAATAATGACCAGTGAGTTTGATATGATCTTAATTGTAGAATTTAATTTTCTTTCTTAGTTTACAAATTAATCCTAGAAAAGATGGTATTTTCTTAAATCAATATATGTATGATAAAAAAAATGTTAAAAGGTTTGGAATTGATTCATTAAATTCTATAAAAACAACAATTAATACTAATTCCTAAATGAATTTAGATTGAACTTGAATATTTGTTGACATTAAACTGTATAGTTTCATGAAATAAAACTTACTATATTTGACTACATCTCTACCAGATACAATTTTCTTAGTTTTTTGTGTGTGATAGATTTTAGTCAAATCATAAGGAAAGTAATCTTAAAACTATTAATAGAGTTATTATAAATATTAAATGAAGCATTAATACTATTTTCATTTCCTCAAATCATAACTTTATTGATTTATTATCATATTGTAGCTCTGATTTTGGAGGTTATAGGGTTGAACATAAAAGAAAAATAGTTTTGTTTCATTTTCTTGATAAATGTGTAATTTCATGGAGTTATAATAAACAATTTTCAGTTGAATTATCTATAGCTAAGGATGAGTATGTTACTATTTCTAGTTTTTGTTCTCAATGTATGCAGATAAAACAAAATCTGTGTGATTTTATTATTAGTGTTGATAAAATTACAATTTTATATTATCATTATAGTGTAATTTCAATTTCTAAAAATCCTTTGCAACACCACCAATCAAAACATATATATATTAGATTTCATTTTTTGTGTGATCATGTGAATAAAGGAGATATTAGTTTAGAGTTTATTCTAATTGAAAAACAACTTGTAGACATATTTACTAAACCATTTGATTCTATAAGATTTTAGAAAATGAAGTTTGAACTTGGTATATTAAAAACATATTTTTGTTAAATTTCTATCTATAATTATATTACACATGTATTTATATGGGGATAATAATATGATTTCATATGTATTGTTGTTAATTATTAATTTTTTAAATGTTATAATTCATTTATAGAACTACTTAATCTGTACAAATCTTAGAATTTTTAATTATTTAATTTTAAGAGATTGAATTTCTTAGAGATTTAATTTTGTAGTTTTTTTGTTAAATTTCAAAAAGGTGGAAAATGTTTTTGAGAATTTAAATACATATTTGGTTTTTTAATTTTAAAAAATGAAGATAAATTTAATTTTTTAACTTTTATATTAATGATTTATTATTAGTAATTTTTTAAATTATAACCACTTCAAATTTATTTAAATTAAATTGTCTACAAATTTATATTTTTCTATAATTTTAATTATTATATGTGAATTGATTTTTTTCTATACATCATTATTTTTTGTTTAAGTGATATTGTTCTATATAATATATACATATTATTTTATGCATTAATATTTGAAATATTTTAATAATAATTTATTATAATTTAACTTTACTAATTATGTTTATATAGTCAAAAAATTAATATTTTGACACTTATATAAGTTATATTATCTTATTTTATTTTGTTACCATATTTAATGATATCTTGTTTTATATTTTTAATCATATTTTTTTTAATTTGTTTTGATTTAGTTTTAAAAGGATTCAATTTTAAATTATATATTTTAAATCATGTTTTTTGTTTTAAATATATAAATATCGTTATATGTACATATATATAGTGTGTGTTTCATTGTTCATATCCTCCTTTAGTTTTCATGCACACCTTCATCTCCACAACATCGTAGCTCAATAGCTACTTGACCATCCTCATTGCACATGGAACTATCTTGCATCACCTAGTGAAACACCTCTATGCATGCACTGTACAGTTCATATCCATGCATTTAATTTTCACTGAAATTCTAAACCAATAATGGGAGGATTATGTCATCTCCTTTGGCATGCCCTCTGGTTCTTCCGTGCCTGTGTAATAATCCATCGGCTTCAACAGAGCTTCATTCTTTAATAAGGATAGAGGATCTTCTTCTCCAGTCCTTCCTTAACAATTCAAGTAGTGGAGTTACTATGATAATCTATTCTGAGTTACCATTAGTAGTATTCGAACCTACCGTGGATATGCTAAGTTACTATGAAGGCTATTTTCCATGTTACCATGAATCCATCACATGAACCTACCCTAAGTGGTAAATTATCAAGTGACCGTGTGTGGTATTTTATTAAGTAACTATGAATATTTTTCAAGTGACTGTGAATCTATTTCCAAGCGATCATGGTATTTTTAAATTTACCATGAAGGAATATTTAATGTTACTGTAAGGCTATTTTAAAGTGTTCATGAGACATTTTACAAGTGACATTGACTGTGAGTTATTTTCAAGTGACTCCATGAATTTTTTTTCACATGGTTAGTATACCAACCATACACTTTGATGATATAGTAAGTTAACCAACGACAAGGTTTATTCCTCACACATCTAGTTCATCAATTTGATTATTTTGATAAAATATATATTTTACAGTATGCTAGCTTTTAGAGACATTTTGATAAAATGTTCAACTTTAAATTTGTTTAGTTTATTTTAATCATTTTACTTCTTTGGAAAATAATTATATAATATAACAGTTATGTGTAAACTATTTTGTAGAGAAAATATTATAGAGATTATCTAGTTGCATATTATTGTGATATACTTAATTTTTTTTATAGTTTTTGAATTATAAAATCAATTCAAGTTAGTTGGATCATTTTTTATTATTTTAATTATTTGAGACTCTCATTTATTTCAATGAAAATATTTGAAGCTTTTTATTGAGTTAAATGAAATAATTAAATCTTGTCAATATTATTATTCAATATACATTAAATATAAACATGTAATGACATGTTTCCTTATTTTTGAATATTTTAACCATTGAATGTTAGTGATTATTTTAGGAAACACATGCACAATAAAATTATGTGCAGTATTCTAGAAGACCATTATAGATTTAATATAAATCAAAGACCGAGGTTTGTAGTGCGACACATGGTACATGATACAATTTTCTTGATTCTTGGTCAATATATTCTATGACTACTATTAGATTTTCGTGATCCCAAAGGAACATATACACTCGACTCATGACTACTAAAGTGATCAAAGATCATAAAACTGCATCAACTTCCTCCTCATTTTCTTTTCGTTTGGTCATTATTGTTTTTTAGTTTTTATTATATTATTTTTATTTAATATATTTGTAGTCGTTAACATTAGTTATGATTTTACCAATCAAAATCAAGTTGGTACTGGTTATTCTTACAACCAAAAGGAAGGTTCTTAGGTTTTTAATCCTAAAAAAAAGTCAGGTCATATTGGATTGTGACTCATGAACAAATTCACACTAGACTAGGTTTTGACTCATATAAAAAGTTAGGGTCATGCCTCTGGGTATTTTAAATTGAAGTGTCTTTAAACAGGTCATCACACCTTTAAAAGAATGTTTTCATAGTTGGTACCCAAATTCTTGTTGGGTAGAGAAGATTGAGTAGTGTTCTAGGATCTTGGTGATATGAACCACTATACAAATACTATGTTCATATTTTCATTTTTCCTATACTATATTGTGAACATTTCACTACACTAATGATTCACATAATAAGAAACTCTCATTGATAATTTTTTTAAAAGTTTTAAAAGACTATTAACCCCCTCGTCTATTATTTCCATATATCTCAATCTAATAGTGTTCATGTATCTTATACATATGATGCATCTATATAGCTATAAATATGTTCGACTTCTACTTTTTTGGGTATGTAATAAAAAATTGTGGGTTGTGAAAAGAGTTATACATTAGTATGTTTTGAATATATTGATTTGTTGGATATAATATGATTATAAACTAAATTAAAAAAATATTAGATATATAAAAGTGAATAAAAAGAGATAAGATAGTGAGATTAAAATCCCATTCAAATATTATGTTTGATATTCCTTCCAAAGAATTACTTTTCATGACCTAGATCATTCAACTAGTTATTGTTCATCTTAGCTTGAGTACCACTAGATTATATTATGTATGGTAATAAATTTATACAAGGCTTTGGATTATTTTTCAAGTATTTTATGTCTTAGAACATCATATCTTAATTATCCTTCATTAGATTATGCATGGAATTTTCTTTAGGTTACAAAAACTAGGAATCCATAGTGGTTAGGATGCCAGAGGAATAGTGTTAAGTATATTCATATGCCAGATTGGAAAAAGGTTTATCTACTCAACTATCCAATAATAATATATGATATGATTGATATGATTCCCTTCATAAATAATTAAGTGGTGAGAGAAATTCCATTGAAAACTCATTGTTTAGTGAAATATGGATCTTATCCCACTAATGGATATGTTGAATTTAATAAAGGGGTCATAATTTTAGTGGTAGTATATTAAATAAAATTCATAATTAAATAGTCAAAAATACATGATACTCATCTGATAAAATCATATATTGTATATAATATCATTATTATTATCATCATCAAGGTAAAATTTGTAATTAATCCTTGAAAAAGAGAAACTTAATATAATTGTCTCTCAATACTGGTAACTTAATAAAAGTTCTTAAACAAGATTTATGATTTAAGAAAAGTTATTAAGAAAAAATCTTCATGTTAGAATAATTAAATCCTTAGTAAACAAATGCTAATGTTTTTCAAAAAGTAAATCTAGATGCTTTTGAAAGCATAAAGTGATTCATTTAATGTTTCATAGGAATTAGAAATAGAATGACCAAAGAAATCTTAGTCTCTACTGATGTAATCAATACGATTAGGTTTGTCAATTTTATTCTTATATACTCAATATTATTGGGTGCATCAAATGATATTGAACATGATTGAATTTATTAAATGACTTTGGTAAGAATAAAGTTTTTATTAAATATTTTTAGTTAAATAAATCAATTATATTATTATGATAGATATATGATATAATATGTATGACATAAATAGTGTTTTAAATATAAAAAATTTCAAAAGATAAAATGAATAGGATCTTAATGGATGTTTTCAAGTAATGGGGAAAATGAATTTCATTATTGATAACTTGGATACTTTAATCTTAGATAGACTTATAATAATACATGTATTTTATCTCATTTATATCTTGATAAGTGAATTTCAACAACAGTTTTTTAAATAAAATGAGATGGATATTTTTAATACACATGCTTTATAATTTTTTTAATTCTTTGACATACTTTAAGGGAAGAATAAAAATGTCTTGTTATGGTTCGGAAATGTATCATATTTTCAATTATTGAAATGTTCTGTAAATATGATTGAATTAAAAGAAAATTTACCCAATATCCTCAAAGGGTTTAGAATGTATATAAACTAGGCATATGATTTCTTGGTTCTAAAGTAATACATAGTTAGTACACATAGATAAAATTTGAAACATGAAGAAGAAAATTTGGTTAAAAAGTTAAAAAATTTTCCTTCAAGAATATAATCAAGGTCATTGAAATCTAGGGTGATTGAGAAGGGATATTAATAATTCAAAATCATTTGATTATCCAAGATATACTTGAATGAGTTTGTTAAACTCCATGGAATATCTATGTGGGTTATGGATGTTATAGAAATTAATTCCTTGATTTTTAAGTGTATTTGATACCAAATGTATATTTTAAAAAGTGTTGTAAATATATAGGAGTACAAATCAATGAAAATAATTGATTGAGATTATGGTTTATATTATTGAGATGAAGTAAATAGTTACTAAATCAAGGATTTTAGTTTTAATTATTTTATCAAAATCAAATAGATCTATTTAAAAGATGATTATCTTCATACCATTTCACTTATCTAATAAGATATGTTGTTCAATTACAAATATTTCTTATAAAAAAGTTGGATATGATTAATTGTACACACATGTTTTATGATTCATAAATTTCTATAACATGTTTTGAGAAGAATATATAGATAAAAGTGTTTATCTAAGATAAAATTTTTATCCATGTATTTGTTAAAATATGTGGGAATGTGTTCCCACCACCCATCAGTGGTATATTTTAGTAAAGTATTCTTCTCAAATTAAAAAGTTCCAAATACATATAATACTATATATGATATGGAAACAATAGTTTATTTTCTTAATACTCATACTAAAAGTAAATAAATGTAATTTACAAACACAAAAAGGGTTTTTTGAATCTTAGAAAGATATTCTAAAAATAATATACTGTTTTAGAGGCTTGTGGGAGTATGTTTAGACTTAGAGAACTTCAAAATTAAAAAATAAAAGAAAACACCAATCTAAATCTAAATTGTTTTCCATTTAAAAACCTAAAATTTTTAGGGTATGTGATGTTAAAGAACATTTTAAATTGTTACATTTATAAAGTGGATACCACTATTATAATAGTTTAATATCAAGTATTTTTCACTTAATATTTTAAGATTTTCTAGGATATGTAATGATAAAGAAATATGTAAAGAGTTATATTTAGTTATCATGAAAAATAAATAAATAATTCTTAAAGGATTGTATCAATCAAAATGAAATGTGAATTATAATTGATATCCTAAAATTTTTTAGGTCATGGTGGTAAATAAAAATGTAAATAGTTACATTAGTTACCAAAAAAAGTTTTTTCCATTTATCCTTAAAGGTTTAAGGGTGTGGTAGTATATAAAAATGTAATAGTTACATTTATTTATCATATTAAGGTGGTTTTCACTTTATCCTAAAAGAGTTTAGGAGGAAAGGTAAATAATAATGTAATTATTTACATTATTTCAATGAAATAGTTTGATAGAATAATGTTCTAAGGATGATGATGATGATGTTATAAAGGGTTCTAAGTATACATCATAAGTTGACATCATAACATTTGATGTTTTGAATTTTATAAGTTTTAATATGTTCATGAAGTTGAAAAGCTTGGAATATGATTCCGAAATATCACTATTATTCAAAATTAATTACTAAAGAGTTTAGTGGGATGGTTTTATTATATAGTCACATTGATATGTGATATGGATTACATAAGATTTAATTTGTTAACAAAACACCAAAATTGTAGCATTCATAAGTATGATCTAGATGTTTATCATATATAATATGATAAACCGACACTTATACTGGTCTTATGAAATATTATTACAAAGTCTAAGAATATTAGAATGTATCATATTAAAGGAAACATCCATTTTATTATTCATTCCTGTTGGATATATAAATATATTTATAGATATACATTTCATGAAGTGCAATGATAATTGAATTTTAAAAGTATGACATTGATTTTATCCCTAAGAAATGTTATTCATTCTTTTTATGGGTTTTGAAAAAAAATTTATGGTCATCTTTGGTTGAATTATTGTATAGAGATACAAAATATGCTCATGGGGAACAACAAAAATAATATAATTCTTTATATACATGAGATTACCTACTATGTATACCACATGGAGTGTCATACAAAGATGTATTTGGTATACTAGGGGTGTATGGATAATATTTGAGTCCCATATTGTTGTAAATATATCTATAATGATATCCTTTATACATTGATACCCAATTAACGTAAGTATACATATTTACTTAGCTAATATGGGGGATGGTTATGTATGTTGTTGATTATGTCATCGGTTGGAAATTAACCAAGATGGGATTTTTCCTATCCTATGATAAGTATAACATAAAGACCCTCTATTACGGTAGATTGTGGGAGTGTGTAGCTGTGCCTAGATATTATATGTCATTCAAATAGGATACATGTTATGTGATTATCCATATAGATTAATGGCATGTGATGTATTCATCAATCAGACCAGTCGATACATTGAAAATTGAGAAAAAATGAGTTGTATATATGAGATTGGCATGTTTCTTGTCCCATAGTCACTTGACATCATGAACAAATAGACAATATGACAATGAAAATTTGCATATGATGTAGGCTAATGGACACAAGTATAAAGAAACATATGTTTTATAAGGACCCGACCATAAACCTTACTTAATCTTGAGTTATTTCAAGAATACAAATTGAGGATCTTTTTAGGTTTATAGTTTTAGAGAATTAGATAATAAATCATGCATTACATTCCACATTTAAACAAAGTGGTTACATAAAAGATAGTATTCATTTTTTCCCATCAACGGAAACATATTTAAAATAAAACATGGATTCTTTCTTGACACTTCCTTGACACTATCATCATATCATGTACCTTTCCCTTGACCTGCATAAAACATTTCAAAAAATTGGGACGAACATAAAAATCTTAGTAAGGGATATAAAAATTCAGAAAAGAAACATTAGTACATGTATACATAAGAATCAATGAAATCATACTTTACTCATAACACATAATCACGTTAACATACCTCCTGAAATCATAAGATTTATGAAGAAATAATAGAAATCATAAGATATAAAGGTAACTTGAGGCATTCATAACATTCTTACGTAGGGAGTTACCCTAATGGTTACATTTGGAATACCCATCACAGTATATTCCCTAAATCTCTTCGAAGAAACCTTAACGTTTAACCCCTTTATGTTACCCAATGCAATGGAGAGCTATATCAGGCTCACCCACCCTTAGTTTATCTCAGAACTGCCCGTCTTCATAAATAATTCCCAAGAACCATAACATAATCATAACACATAACTTAAGAATAAATTAAATATAAAATTCCATCATTGCAATAAAAATATAACATTTTAAGATATGGAAATAATGAATCCATTCTAAAAACCATTTTCAAAACCATTTAAAACATTTAATGAAGAAATTTTTGAATCAAAGTGTCCCATACCACTTTGAAGATTCTAACATTTTAAACCATTAATATACATATAAATAAATCCTTAAAACCATTTTTAAAACATGGATATTAATGAGAAATATTTATAAGAATAAATCATTAAAACATTTAAAATGATATTTTAGTTAAAGGGTTTATAAAAAAAATGAGAGTCACTTGAAAACAATAATTGAGGAATAACATTTAATAAGAACTTTATAATATCATGAGAATAAATGGATTCATGATATAATATTCCAAAGGACAGTATATACACCATATAAGAGTGAACTGGTGCATAACAACAATGAAGTCTCAATAGAAATGTAAAATGAGATGAAATTCATTATAAAGAAGGTATCCTTAAATTAAGGATAAATCAATCTCATAATTATGTGTGAAAAATAAAAATACACCCAATATAAGTGGATATTAAGTGTAAAATAATCAAAGGTCATTAACACATATTCAAAGGATGACATATTCAATAACTACATGTTGAACCCAAAGAAAATGAAATTGGGTTAAGAAGTTCCCTTGGTAAAATTCGACAGTCTAACGACATCACTTTAAAATTCATAAAATTAGTTAATGAGAGAGAAAATGGTATCTCATCACTTGGGCATAAAATTTACATCAATAAGGATATATAAGAACATATACAAACATAAAAATATGTAAATTAAAATACATAACAAAATAAGTCTTTTTAAAAGAGGAGTATGAAAGGTTCCCTTACCAATTTGGGCAACTTTCGAAATGTACACCCCATGAAAGAAGGGTCATAAAATGAAGATGTAACTACCAATAAATGAGATTATATTATACAAATAGTAAAATAATGGGCAGTACATACACCACACAAAAGGAAATAGTGGCCAATGTAGCATGAATCTCACGGGAATAAAAAGTGAGATGAAAATCCCCTTATGAAAATTTGGAAGCCAAACGCCGCCAAAAATGGATTGATGAGATCAAATATGGTTTATCATAATATGAACATAAAAATTACAGAATGAGGAATATTAAATAACTTCCCCAAACACAATAAATATGAGCTTAAAAGAAATGACATAAAATAGAGTACTTAAAAAAAGAGAGAGGTAGGATCCCTTACCTCAAGTCCGACTTGTCTTGTTAGTTTCATTATATTCCTGAATAATAAACTTTGGTAAATTTATAATTTCTTATGTTTCTCATTTAAAGATTATTATTCAGTTCATATCACATATTATAATGTTATAATAATTGGTTAATAATGTGAGTTCATATCAGACGTTTTTGTCGATGTTTGGTACATGAGTCAAAAATGAACTTGTTTGAAAATGATTGTCCATGTAGTTATAAGTAAATCATATAAATAATAGTATTAATGATTTAAATATCATATATATCTAGTAAATATTCATTTTATACTATTCCATAACATTTGGAGATAAAAAGAAATGAAATGCACCGTTCATGGAGACAGTAGGCCGTACGTACGCATGAACGCTATTTTCATTTCTTTGTCATATTAATGGAATTAAAAATGATTGAGAGATATATATATTTTAATTACATTATAATATATATGTTTTATATGTCACATAACTTCATTAATTTCATTCTTTATACATTCCATGTATTGCATGAACGAGTCATATAACTTGAGGGGGCGGTAGTCCACACTTCCTCGTATGAAATTATCACAATTGCACAACATGCAAAGCATAAAGGTATCTTTTAAATATAAAATACAGAAGCATATGGGAAACATAAATAACATATATATCATATATAAAATACATTGACATAATAATGGCCACCATGAAAGGTGTTAAGAGAAGATTGAACAATCATCGTTTCGTGAGGCAGTAATTCACCATCCACATAAATAGTATATTCTCTAACCATTAGACGGAGGTGTGTGTAAGTTTAGCACGAATCCATAACATAAAAAAATCCTAGTATATTTAATATATTTGTGTTGTTACAAAATAAATGAATAAAAAGATTTTAGGCCTTTGGAGAATCAAAATAATACAAAAGAACACAAGTGAAGATATTACATTTAAATCGGGTAACTCCTCTTGGTTTGAATGAAAAAGGTTTCTGGAAGAGCATTCTGCCAATGGTGAGGCTTCAATGATTAATATAGGGATATGGAGAGATGAAATTGGAAGGGGTTTTCTGAGCCAAAGTCTTGAGAGGTGTGGATAAGGTGGTAGAGGTGGGGGCCTTTTATAAGAGAAGAGGAGGGGCACTCTTGGAATGTTATAAACTAATACTTTATTATAAAATTATTTTCGGATTTAAAAGGTCCCAAAAGGACATATTTCTAGTATAAGGTGATAAGGTTTCTAAATCCACCCATAAAATAGGTTTTTGACAAGTTTAAGACTTATATTTCACCCTATCTTCTCATTTTATTTAAATCGTTCATTTATGTGGCAATCACTCCATCATCACGGTGTCATAAATAAATTAATTTATATAATGTCTAGAAATTATAAAAAAAATATCATGATGTAGGAAATCATTTTATATTTATAATTAATATTTATAGACAAAAATACGACTTGTATAACCCCATGTGAAAATTGTTTTAGTAAAATAATACATGTTTGTGACATTTTAATTTTAACTTTAAATAAAAAGTTATTAATGTCATTTTCCAACCAAAGTGGCTCCATGGGGTCCCCAAGTTGACACATGGATTGTCTTGGTCGGCCATGACTAATCCAATAAGGGTAGGACATGTTTCAAGGTCATTTAATATTATTATAATATTATCTTTACCTTAAATTACACTAATTACCTTTAATCACGATTAATAAAACTTAAAAGTTACTATTCAACAAAAAATTATTTTATTCTCATTGAATCAAATTTTACTTCCTAATGAAAACCATTTATGTCAGATTTTTGAAAATCAAATCACATAAGTGGTAAAGTCTCATTTAAACAAAAAATCAGTTTCTTTAACTACCACTTAGTTGTTTCACTATTCATCAAAAATTGAAGTTTTTCAGAAAAATACAAAAAAATCACCCTAACATATATTTGATATTATGAATTCAAAAATGATGTCTACTTTACAAAATTCAAAATATATAAGCTTCATTAATTAATGTAATAATTCATTCTTGCTGTGAAAACAAATAGCGTGTTTTTAAGAAACAATATCTATTAAAAGATTAACACTAGTTTAAGTCCAATTTCAAAGTGAAATTAATTTCAATGGCCACCATTGGGTTAAATGGTAAAAATATATTCAAATTAAACTTTAAAACCAATTAAAAATATAATTTAACAATATATTTAAATTATATGAAAAAGAAGTTTTGATGTAAAATGCAGTATTTTTTTACTATTCATTAAAAAATGAACAATGTCAGAAACATACCAAAAATTTAACCAAATTAAATTTAAATGTCCCAATCATAAAGAATGAGTTTATTTTGACAAATAGAGCTTATAAAATTGTCAAAAGTTATATTTAAAAAAGGTTCTCCATCAAAAGGCAGTAAAACAATCTTTGAAAAAATATTAGAGTATTTATTCTTAAAATTGGATTTATTTGGATTTTAAGCCTCTAACATTTATTGGATAATTGTAAAAATATTTAACAAACATATGTAATCATTTTTTAGTTATTTCTGTTCATTCCCGCCATTACAACGACTAGGTGTTAACTATTATAATATTATTATATTAACAGAGTATAACGTAAGATTTCAAAGAAACTCGTTGTTGCGTATTGGGTACGCCATCGAGCATAGCATTCCCTTTAAAGTAATATTAACATTTTATTCACAAATATTGATAAACATTGGATTTTAATATTATTTATTTACCTGGGATGTCACATCCTTCCCTTCTTTTGGGAATTGCGTCCTCGCAATTTCAAAATTGGGCTTGGAAACTTCATTGAAAGTCCTACAACGGAATAAGAGTCAGTAAAACTATCAATTTAAAAGAAAGGGAGAGAAGTAAAAAGGTCACCTGAGTTAACCCATACTAAGATTCCATGTATGAAAATATGGATATGGAGGAGAAAAAAGGGTCATGTTCTGATGGATAGTGATAGTAAACATGTCTAGGAGAAAGTTAACCACAAGAAAATCACAAACTTGTGATGGGTTAAACGGTATTCGATTCCCCAGTAGGAAAAGTTAACAGACAACATTTTTGTTTTAATTTAATCTCCATTGAGGAATTTATTTTTGAGCTTAACTAAATCATAATGAAAAATACTTACTTGTCATGTAGACTTTCAACTTTTACTAGATTCCTTAATCAAACTCATTTTTTCTCCAAAAGATGAGTATTTAAGAAGACTTGTTCGCATTAAGAGTACTATAATAAACTTCTTGAGAATCAACTAATCCACAAAACAGAACTATATATTTCCCATGTCTTTAGATCTCAAACAAAACCAATCCAAAAAGTTTAGTACGATATCAGATAATACCCAAAAATGATATTTTTTTACAAAAAGAAAAAACTACTCCTAATCTTCAAAAATTTTCAAACAAAACCCAAAGTTCAACGAAGACCATTCAATAAACAATTTGCCCATAAAATTATTCAAGGTAAACCCAACTATGATTAAAACCCAAATATTTGATGGATTGAATCACATAGTCTCCCAAGGTACAAATTAACATTTATCTCCATATAACATTAGTTGCTCTTAAAGTTTCATTTTGAAAAGTAATTAACCTAATCACATATCCTCCGTGATAGGTTAATAATTTACATAGATAACCCAAAATCAACTTACTCTTGATTCATAAAATCATCTAACTAAAAAATAATAATTATTCAAACTAACCAGGGACTTCACATAGTCCAATGGTAGGCGATAAATACCAGTCGCACTTTGGTTGTGGGTTCGATTCCCACAGCTTTGTCTGACGTGACGGGTTGTCACACAGTCTATGTGTTGTCCTTTTTCAAAAACTGTATAATTCTTAAACAATTCCCCAATAAGATATAAAATCTTCAAAAATAACCATAACATAATTTAACCTCAATTTTACCTCATGCCTTTCATCTTCCATCATAACATATAGTAACCCATAATTACCTCAAAAGTAAGGATCATATAAACCGCAATGGTTACCTTTATAATTATCACATGAACTTCCACATCGAGTTGGTTCTCTCGTACAAGAGGCATTATAGAACTCACAATGGTTCAAGTGGTTGATCATGACTCCTGATAGTTAGTTTAGAATAACCACGAGATTTATCATTGAATCCCCCATTTCATCCAGTCTATTAATCAAAGAACCACCACAGTTTCCTTCAACCCCATTGTCATTTTGGTGCCTGTTAGATCTATCCATTTACTAAAACCAAAAAGGTCAGTGTGAGTATATCAACAAAATCATCATGTACTAAACAGTAAGATAAACACCAAGATATACTTATCCAAGTTATCTCAAACTCATTCCAAACATCAAAAATAACAATGACTCTATATAATAAAATAACCATTGTGGTTATACAAAACTTGTCACTTATGCGTCAAAAACACTATAACCTATAAAGTTATCTAAACTGACCTTTGATACCAACTATAAGGACCCAACCTTAAAATTACTTAATCTTGAGTTATTTCAAGAATACACATTGGGGATATTTTCAGGTTTAGAGTTTTAGAGAGTTAGATCATAAATCATGCAATACATTCCACATTTAAATAAAGTGGTTACATAAAAGATAGTATTCATTTTTTCCCATCAACAGAAATATATTTAAAATAAAACATGGATTCTTTCTTGACACTTCTTTGACACTACCATCATATCATGTACCTTTCCCTTGACCTGTGTAAAAAATTTCAAAAACTTGGGATGAGCATAAAAAGCTCAGTAAGGGATATAAAAATTTGGAAAGTAAACATTAGTACATGTATACATAAGAATAAATGAAATCATACTTTACTCATAACATATAAGCACATTAACATACGTCATGAAATCATAAGATTTATGAATAACTCATAGAAATCATAATACATAAAGGTAACTTGAGGAATTCATAACATTCTTATGTAGGGAGTAACCCTCATGGTCACGTTTGGAATACCCATCACAGTATATTCCCTAAATCTCTTTAGAGAAACCTTAACGTTTAAGCCCTTCGCGTTACCCAATACATTGGAGAGAAATATCGGGCTCACCTGCCCTTAGTTTATCACGAAACCACCCGTCTTCATAAACAATGCCTAAGAACCATAACATAATCATAGAAAATAACTTAATAATAAAGTAAAGATAACATTCCAACATTTCAATAACAATATAACATTTTAAGATATTGAAATAATGAATCCATTCTAAAAATCATTTTCAAAACCATTTAAAATATTTAATGAAGAGATTTTTGAATCAAAGTGTCCCATACCACTTTGAAGATTATAATATTTTAAACCATTAATATCCATATAAATAAACCCTTAAAACCATTTTGAAAACATGGATATTAATGAGAAATATTAATAAGAATAAATCATTAAAACATTTAAAATGATATTTTAGTTAAAGAGTTTTTAACAAAATGAGAGTCACTTGAAAACAATAATTGAGGAATAACATTTAATCATAACTTTATAATATCATGATAATAAAGGGATTCATGATATAATATTTCAATGGACAGTATATACACCATATAAGATTTAACTAGTGCATAACAACAATGAATTCTCAATAGAAATGTAAAATGAGATGAAATCCATTATAAAGAAGGTATCCTTAAATTATGGATAAATCAATCTCATAATTATGTGTGACAAATATAAATACACCCAATATAAGTGGATATTAAGAGTAAAACATTCAAAGGTCATTCACACATATTCAAAGGATGACATGTTCAATAACTACATGTTGAACCCAAAGAAAACGAAATTGGGTTAAGAAGTTCCCTTGGTAAAATTCGACAGCTTAATGGCGTCACTTTAAAATTCATAAAATTTGTTGATGAGAGATAAAATGGTATCTCATAACTTGGGCATAAAATTTACATCAATAAGGAAGTAGAATAACATATCCTAACATAAAAATATGAAAATTAAAAGACATAACAATATAAGCCTTTTTAAAAGAGGAGTGTGAAATGTTCCCTTACCGATTTGGGAAACTTTCGAAACGTACACCCCATGAAAAAAAGGGTCATATAATGAATATGTGACTACCCATAAATGAGAGTATATTATACAAATAGTAAAATAATGGACAGTACATACACCACACAAAAGGAAATAGTGGCCAATATAGCATGAATCTCACGAGAAAAAAAAGTGAGATGAAAATCCCCTTATGAAAATTCGGTAGCCTAATGGCGCCAAAAATGGATTGATGAGATGAAATAGGGTTTCTCATAAAATGAACATATAAATCACAGAATTAGGAACATAAAATAACATCCCCAAACAAAATAAATATGATCTTAAAAGAAATGACATAAAAGAGAGTACTTAAAAAAAGACAGAGGTAGGATCCCTTACCTCAAGTCCGACTTGTCTTGTTCGTTTCTTTATATTCCTGAATAAAAAACATTTATTAATTTATAATTAATTAAGGTATTAAATTAAATATTATTATTCAGTTCATATCACATATTATAATGTTATAATAATTGGTTAATAATGTGAGTTCATATTAGACGTTTTTATCGATGTTTGGTACATGAGTCAAAAATGAACTTTTTTGAAAATGATTGTCCATGTAGTTATAAGTAAATCATCTAAAGAATAGTATTAATAATATAAATATCATATATATCCAGTATATATTAATTTTATACTATTCCATAACATTTGGAGACAAAAAGAAAGGAAATGCATCGTTCATGGAGACGGTAGGCCGTACGTACACATGAACGCTACTTTCATTTCTATGTCATATTAATGGAATTAAAAATAATTGAGAGATATATATATTATAATTCCAGTATAATATATATGTTTTATAGGTTAAATAAGTTCATTAATTTCATTCTTTATACATTCCATGTATTGCATGAACGAGTCACATCACTTGAGGGGGCAGTAGTCCACACTTACTCGTATGAAATTATTGCAATTACAAAACATGCAAAGCATAAAGGTATATTTTAAATATAAAATAAAGAAGAATATAGGAAACATAAATACCATATATATCATATATAAAATACTGTGACATCATAATGGCCACCATGAAAGGTGTTAAGAGAAGATTGAACAACCATCATTTTGTGAGGCAGTAATTCGCCATCCACAGAAACAGTATGTTCTTTAACCATTCGATGGAGGTGTGTGTAAGTGTAGCTCCAATAATTAACATAAAAACCTCCTAGTATATTTAAGATACTTTTTTGTTAGAAAAGAATGGAATTAAAAGAGTTTACGGGTTTGGAGAAGCAAAATAATACAAAAGAACACAAGTGAAGACATTACCTTTAAATCAGGTAACTCCTCTTGGTTTGAACCAAAAGGGTTTCTTGAAGAGACTTATGCCAAAGGTGAGGATTCAATGATGAAGAGAGGGATGTGGAGAGATTAAATGGGATGGGTTTGGCCAAGAAAAAGGATTGAAAGGTGTGGCTAAGGTGGTAGAGGTGGGGGCCTTTTATATGAGAAGAGGAGGGGCACTCTTGGAAAGTTACAAACTATTACTTTATTATAAAATGCTTTTCAGATTTAAAAGGTCCCAGAAGGACATATGTCAAGGGTAAGGTGATAAGGTTTCTAAATACACCCATCCAATAGGTTTGTGACAAGTGTAAGACTTATATTTCACCCTATCTTCTCATTTTATTTAAATTGTTCATTTATGAGGTAATCACTGCATCATCACGGTTTCATAAATAAATTAATTTATTTAATGTCTAAAAATTATTAAAAAACTATAATGATATAGAAAATATTTTTATCTTTCTAATGAATATTTATAGTCAAAAATATTACTTGTATAACCCCATGTAAAAATTGTTTTTATAAAACAATACATGTTTGTGACATTTTAATTTTAACTTTAAATAAAAAGTTATTAATGTCATTTTCCAGCCAAAATGGATCCATGGGGTCCCCAAGACGACCCATGGATTGTTTTAGTCGGAAATGAATCATCCAATAAAGGTAGGACATGTGTCAAGGTCATTTCATATTATTATAACATTATCTTTACATTAAATTACACTAATTAACTTTAATCGTGATTAATAAAAATTAAAAGTTACTATTAACCAAAAAATTATTTTAATCTCATTGAACAACATTTTACTTCCTAATGACTACCATGTATGTCGGATTTCTGAAAATAGAATCATAGAAGTGGTAAAGTCTCATTTAAACAAAAAATCAGTTTCTTTAACTACCACTTAGTTTTTTCACTATTCATCAAAAATTGAAGTTTTTCAGAAAAATACCAAAAATTCACCCTAAGCTATATTTGATATTCTTAATTCAAAAATTACTTCTATTTTGAAAAATTCAAAATATATAAGTTGCATTAATTAATTTAATATTTCATTCCCGCTGTCAAAACAAATACTGTGTTTTTAAGAAACAATATCTATTAAAATATTGACACTAGTTTAAGTCCAATTTCAAAGTGAAATTAATTCCAATGACCACCATTAGATTAAATGGTAAAAATATATTCCAATTACACTTTAAAACAAATT
This sequence comes from Viscum album, assembly GCA_963277665.1. Lineage (NCBI taxonomy): Eukaryota > Viridiplantae > Streptophyta > Magnoliopsida > Santalales > Viscaceae > Viscum > Viscum album. Next base: position 188,433,336 of record OY728159.1, read on the forward strand.
AAAAATATAAGCTAACCATATATTTAAATTAGATGAAAAATCTGTTTTGATGTAAAATGCAGTATTTTATCACTATTCATTAAAACAATGAACAATGTCAGAAACATACAAAAAATTTAACCAAAGTAAATTTCAATGTCACAATAATAAAGAATAAGTTTATTTTGACAAATAGATCTTATAAAATTGTCAAAAGTTATATTTAAAGAACGTTCGCCATCAAAAGGTGGTAAAACAATCTTTTAAAAAATATTAGAGTATTTATTCTTAAAATTGGATTTATTTGGATTTTAAGCCTCTATCATTTATAGGATAATTGTAAAAATATTTAACAAACATATGTATTCATTTTGTAGTTATTTCTGTTCATTCCCTCCATTACAATGACTAGGTGTTAACTATTATAATGTTATTATATTATTAAAGTGCAACGTAAGATTTCAAAGAAACTCGTTGTTGCGTATTGAGTACGCCATCGAGAATAAAATTCCCTTTAAAGTAATATTAACATTTTATTCACAAATATTGATAAACATTAGAATGTAATATTATTTATTTACCTGAGATGTCACATGTTTGATGGATATCACGCCATATCCTATTATAGATTGAGGAGAATTGATTCTTTAATTGAGGGAACTATTTTCTAATATATATGGATATAAAGATTCTTATTTTTAGTAAACACTATAAAGTCCCATAGGGTAACAATTTCTGGTTGACTGAATGAGGATTGAGTTTGATTCAAAGAGATACTCTAAAAGTGATTTAGAGTTAAATCCAAAAGTGTTTTGGATGGGTGTCCACAAGGTATTTTATATGATGTGATATAAGGTGAAGTTAATGATAGATTTTCAAAAGTGATTGATAAGATATCCAAAGGGATTTTTGGATATGGTTTCAAAATTTATTATATATGATACAATATAATGTGAAATGGAACAAAGTCTTTAATATTTAGTATAAGTGGGTGATTGATGGAAATATAACCTAAATATTGACATATATATATACATGTGATATATATAATCTTATGTTTATATATATATATATGATATATATATATAACTTGTATATCTGTTTTCATGAAAACTATGATTTTCATGCCACTAGGTATAATTTTCTATTTTTGCTGGACACCTAGTCTAGTATCCATCAAAGCTATCATTTAAAGAAAATGTTTCTTAAGATGAAATGTGTGGGAGTTGTCTATATTCATTCATTTAATTCTTGAAATAGATAGATCATTTATTCATGTATTCTAATTAATGAATAAATGAAACATACCAAGTAACATCCTTGGGGATTATAAATTATACATCCATATAATTACTATTGCGCATGTGTGATTCCTCCATGATTTAATGAAACTCCCTAGACCAAAATCTATTTTCATCTTCCCCACTTTCATATATAGGTAATATCATACCATAGAGAAAAGATACATCCTGCTCAAAAATTGAGTGATTCAAACACATCCCATGGATACACTATGGAGGTGGGATGCTATTTTTTTCTAGTTATGCAATCTTTATCAAATTAATATAAATATGAATATTTGATCAGGTGACCCCTCAATGTAAGGTGCGTTAGATCAATCGTGCTCTTTATTTTGGTATTTTATACATAGGGTTCATATATAGTGCATGGGTGATCCTAGATATTAGTTTTTAATCACTTATTCTTAATCTGATAATTGTTATTAGACTCTAAAAAACCCTTCAAGAAGTGTTTCAAAATGAGTTGGTGATTTAATTTAATCTAAGAAAGGTGTAGAAGGATAGTAATGCTACTTAATAAATTTATTATTTTTAAATGGATTAAACTATTTTTAGTGAATAATTTTAAAATTTGGTAATTATTTTAATCAATGAAATGAACGAGATTAAATTGGGAAATACTAATTTATTTTGAAGGTTAATACATATAACGACCCGAAATTTTGAATAAATATTGTTTCCAAATTTTATGTGTTATTTTATTTTATTTTATACTCAAAAAAATGTATCATTTGATAACATGAGTATAATTAAAATGAGACTGTTGGGTTTTGACTGTTATATGACCACTGGTCAATATGACCACTGGAAACTAAACGTTTTGATTATTGTCTCTAAATACAAGTAATCTTTGTTAATTAATATAGAAAGAAGATTTGATGGCCTCACCCAGTAGTCTTGGACCGATCGTAGCCCATCTAACAGAACTTGGGAAGGATGTAGCACCACTAGGATTTTCTCTGGACCAAACCCAAGCTGAACATAATCGTGTGAAGCTAGAACGAGATTGACTTTGTGAGTAGTTCAAACTGATAGAAATTACTACTCGTGCGATGTTGGCCGAGCCTCCCTCAGATTCTCTCACCTTATCACACCTTACACTTAGGTCCTATGCTGGTGTGATAAGGGGCTATGTAAGGAGACCGTAAATGCCTTGTGTAATCCTTTGTTTTAAATAAAAATTGGGATTTCTTCTTATGACGATGTTTATGACTTTTCAAATGTCCGGATAAATATAGTATGCATATTTTTGGTGAATTTTAGAGAAAGGATATTTTAAAAACTGTTTATGTAAACCATAAATAATTAAAAATGTGTAATGATTTTCAACAAATGGTCTTCTACAATTGTGTTCAGTACAAAATTTAGAGTCTAATAAGATCAACTAAATTTTGGATGAATAGTAAATTATGAATAGTGATTTTATGCTTAGGATTAGTAATGTGACCAAATGGATTAGTAATCTCACTTAAAGAAAGTATTAATATAATCTAGGCACCTTGATTAAGTAATGTGATTCAATAAAATGGTTAAATAACGGTTTCATAAATTATTATTCAAGTATTAGTTTTTTTCGGGTGAATAGTGTTTTTTAATTAAAAATTAAATTAAAAATATTTAGAAAATTATTTTTATAAAATAGATTTCATTTTTGAACTAAGAGCATCGATATTATGTTAAGGTAAATTTTGGGGTTTTTTCTGTAAAAAATGAATTTTCAGTGAATAGTGTATTTATTTTAAAAAAAATAAATTAAAAATATTTATAAAAATATTTTTATAAAATGGAGTTCAATTTTGAAATCAGAGCATTGATATTTGGTTAAGGTGAAAGTTTGGGATTTTTCTGAGAAAGTTGAATTTTCAGTGAAAAGTAAAAATACAGTTTTAGGGGTTCGATATGTTTAATGACATCATAACTGTGTCATGATGATGTCATGAGATATTTTATGGGTTGTCCGACAAAAGTTGATGAATTATTTTATTGGGGGACCCATGTGGCCTAACCCCATGGGAAATACCATGGGAGAGCCCATGCTTTTGAGAAAACCACTCGTGAGGTGTCCCTTGGCCATTAATGCCTTGTCCCCTCACTTTCCCTATAAATACCAAGCCATCCTATCATCCTTTTCGACTCCCCACTCTCCCCCAATGATGTTCTGGTCTCATTATCTCCCAAAGAGTCCTGCCAAGGTTCCCCCAAGCCCTCAAGGTCCCAACCTTTGAGTTTTAACAGTTACGTTTTAAGGTAAGGGATCCGACCTCTCTCATTCTTTTCAAGTAATCTCTTTTATGTCATTTCTTTTATGCTCCATGTTCTTATGTTGGAGGATGTCCTTTTATATTCATCTTATTGCCCTTTTCATGTTCATATGATGATATACCCCCTCTTACTCTCAATATTTCATTTTATGAAGTTTTAAGTGGCGTCGTTAGGCTGCCGGAATTTTTGTAACAGATTCTTTCTCCCTTCTCATTTTTCAATATATATTTTCATGTAAAGTCTTCAAGTTCCTTTTTATTATGTTGGGGTATGATATATATATCTATCATACTAATATTATATGATCATATTATGAGAGACCCCATTTTATCTCTTCAATTCAGTATTTTGAAGTTTTAAGTGGCGTCGCTAGGCTGCCGAAATTTTAAGGGATTCTTTCACATTTCTCATTTTTCAAAGTTCTACTTTCATGTCAAGTATTTCATGTTACTTTTTATTATGTTGGGGTATGATATCTATATCTATCATACTGAAATTTTATGTTCATATGATAAGAGACCCTTTTTGATCTCGTCAATTAATTTTTGTTGAAGTTTAAGTGGCGCCGTTAGGCTGCCGAATTTTTAAGGGATTCTTTCACCTTTCTCATTTTTCAAAGTTCTACTTTCATGTAAAGTATTTCAAGTTCCTTTTTATTATGTTTGTGTATTATATCTATATTTATCATACTGAAATTTTATATTCATATGATGACATACCCTATTTGATCTCTTCAAATCATTTTTTTGAAGTTAAGTGACGTCGTTAGGCTGCCAAATTTTCATAAGAGAATTCTTATTTTTGTCTTCCTTTCATGTTCTTCATTTCATATGGTATGTCTTTCAAATTTCATTAACATGTTCTTAAATCCTTTATATTCTATTCACTGACTGTTTTATGGATCATTTATGAATGTTTTACCAATGTCCCCTCTCTTTTCAATGTTTTCTAAAACCCCAAAACATAGCCGTTATGCTGCAGAATTTCCATATCAAAATGTCTCTCTATTTTTATAATGTTCTTTTATTTTATTAAGTGAATAATAAAAGCTCTCTCTTATATATGGGTTTTCACATATGTACCATGTTTTTATATTTTAAATTCTGGGATTTACATACATGAGACCCGCTTTCCCTTTCCGTGGTTTTAAAGTGACATTAAGATCATGTCTTTAAAGAAATTTTTAAAACATTATGATTATGAAATGAAACCCATTTATTTTATGCTATATGGTTTGTTTATGAAATGATTGATAATGATATATGTGGCTCACATGATAATAAATAAAAATTTAAGGGTGCGCCCTGATAGCGCTCCAATGCATTGGGTAAAGACTTAATCTCTAGAGATGACCATTTAGACTGATACCTTGGTGAATAACCTTGGTAATTATTTAATGACACCTTGGGGATGGACCTTGGTGGAACGAAAATATTGTAAATATTAAATGTTGTAGCCACATCTTCAAGTTATGAAAAATTTTATTTTTATTATGATATATCTCATGATTTCTTTCTCATGCCTTAAAGTTCTTTTCATGACCTTATTGAAGTATCTCAAGTTCACATGTAAAATGTTTCTCTTGTTTCCCTTACTGGGCCTTCTACTCACCCTTTCTTTTGATGTATGTCCCCAGGTTATGAGATGCAGTAATGAAACTAGGATGAACATGAGGAGAAGCCTTTCAAGTGTTTAAGAAGAATGTTTTATGTTTTCATGTTTTAAGTTCCTATTTTCCAAGACACTAAACCTTAAAGATCCTCAGTTTTGTAAAATGTAATGAAAGTTTATGTGATAAAAGGAGGGATGGTATAGTTGGTATCAAAGTATGGTTTAGTTATTTGTGGAAATTAGGATATGAAAACTTTTTGAAGAATCCTATAGAAAAGTTTATATATAGGAAACTTCCTGGCATTTTGGTGAGTATGAACAATGGGTTGCCAAGCAAATACATCCCTGTCTGGACACGAGCAGGTAGAGGTGGCTCTGGCACAGACGTACATAGGGGTAAAACCCAAAAATATCACTTTGAGCTAGACTCAAATGGAAACTGGTACACGAAAATGGGCCTTGCTGCACTCTTGGTTATGACACTCCCGAGGGATATGCTTTGGTAAATTTATATGATTAGTATGAACCATCGTTAAAGGAACAAAGATAAAATAAAATAAAGATTCAAATAAGAATATATGATCATGGATAACCTATATGGGAACCAAGGGGATCACAAGTTAGGGTATAATTTTCTTCTACAAGTTATCCTTATATGATTTAAGTTCCTTTTTATGATTATTGGCTAAGTATTTAAGCCCCTAATTATACTTTCTCTTCTTAGTTAATGGTGGGAAATGGAAGAAAATGTCCCAACAACCAATGTGATAGGAAATGCAACGATTTCTGTATTAATATGACAGAGATGATTAGGGGATTAAAAGATGATTATTATTTTGGAAGACGTTCAATATTTTGGGGACCCTATATGATTGAGGTAAATATTTTACTACGGTAGTTTCATTGAGGTGTAAGGTTGACTTATATTTTGAAGAATCGATGAAATTAAGGTGGACTTATAGTAATTTAGGTTACTTATGGGAATGATTAACCTATCTTGGGTAAAATATTTTTAGGTTAGCTACTTTTGTTATAAGATGTTAGGAGTGGTTGATGTTGTTTGGAGATGAACAATGAAGTTTATTTTGGAAGACTATGTTATCAAATCCTTCTTGTATTTGGGTTTCAATCTTAGTTTGGTTTATTTTGAAAAATTTTAAGGACCGTTATTTATGGAATGGTCTATGATGAACTTTGGGTAGTACCATCGAACTTTGAAGATTTAAAAGTAGTTTCTATTTCTATGGGATTCTTTCTTTTTGAAGAGTTGTTTTACCTTACCCTTTCTATTTTTGGGATAATGTTTAAAGATAGAAGAAATAGATAGTTAATCTTTTGTGGATTATGTGATTCTCTAGAAGATGATTCTTGTGTTTTGATGAGACCAAGTATTTTTAAATGATCATCATTTGGAGAAAAGATTAGTTTTGGTAGAAACATATTAAAGGATGAAACTTTACATGAAAGTAGGTATATTTATTATGTTTTTGTTCTATGTAGTAAATGAATTCCTCAAAATTATGAAAAGGAATGTAAAAAAAACGGTGTTGGTTTACGTTTCCTACTAGGTAATCAAAGAAAGTTTACACACATCATAAGTTTGGGATTTTCTTATGGTTAACTTTCTCTTAATCATGTTTTCTGTCACTCTCCCTCAGAACTTGACCCTTTGTTTTCTCCTCTATGTCTATGTTTTCCTACATGGAATCCTAGTGTGGGTTAACCTGGGTGACCTTTGTACTTCCCTTTCTTTATTTTAAAGTAATAGTTTTACTGACTCATTTTTCGATGTGGGACTTTCAATGAAATTTCAAGCCCCAATTTTAAAAATTATGAGGATGCAATTTCTTAAGGGGGGAAGATTGTAACGACCCTAAATTTTGAATAAATCTCGTTTCCCAATTTTATGTGTTATTTTATTTTATTTTTATACTCAACAAAAATGTTTCATTTGATAACATGAGTATAATTAAAATGAGACCGTTGGGTTTTGACTGTTATATGACCATTGGTCAATAGGACCACTAGAAGCTAAACATTTTGATTATTGTCTCTAAATACAAGTAATCTTGGTTAATTAATATAGAAAGAAGATTCGATGGCCTCACCCAGTAGTCTTGGACCGATCAAATCCCATCTAACAGAACTTGGGAAGGAGGTAGCACCATTGGGCTTTGCTCTTTACCAAACCCAATCTGAACTTAATCATGTGAAGCTAGAACGGGATCGACTTCGCGAGAAGTTCAAACTGATAGAAATTACTACTCGTGCGATGTTGGCCGAGCCTCCCTCAGATTCTCTCACCTTAGCACACCTTACACTTAGGTCCTATGCTGGTGTGATAAGGGGCTATGTAAGGAGACCGTAACTGCCTTGTGTAATCCTTTGTTTTAAATACAAATTTGGACTTCTTCTTATGATGATGTTTATGACTTTTCAAATGACCGGATAAATATAGTATGCATATTTTTGGTGAATTTTAGAGAAAGTATATTTTAAAAAATGTTTATGTAAACCTTAAATAATTAAAAATGTTTAATGATTTTCAAAAAATGGTCTTCTACAATTTTGTTCAGTACGAAATTTAGAGTCTAATAAGATCAACATAATTTTTCATGAATAGTAAATTATGAATAGTGATTTTATGCGTAGGATTAGTAATGTGACCAAATGGATTAGTAATCTCATTTAAGGAAAGTATTAATATAATCTAGGCACCTTGATTAAGTAATGTGATTCAATAAAATGGTTAAATAACGGTTTCATAAATTATTATTCAAGTATTAGTTTATTTGGGTGAATAGTGTTTTTTAATTAAAAATTAAATTAAAAATATTTAGAAAATTATTTTTATAAAATGGATTTCATTTTTAAACTCAAAGCATGGATATTATGTTAAGGTAAATTTTGGGGTTTTTTTCTGAAAAAAATGAATTTTCAATGAATAGTGTATTTATTTTAAAAAATAAATTAAAAATATTTAGAAAATTATTTTTATAAAATAGAGTTCATTTTTGAAATCCGATCATTGATATTTGGTTAAGGTGAAATCTTGGGATTTTTCTGAGAAAGTTGAATTTTCAGTGAATAGTAAAAATACAGTTTTAGTGTTTCGGTATGTTTAATGACATCCTAACTGTGTCATGATGATGTCATGAGATATTTTATAGGTTGGCCAACCCAAGGTGATGAATTATTGTATGGGGGGCCCCATGTGGCCTAGCTCCATGGGAAATACCGTGGGAGAGCCCATGCTTTTGAGAAAACCACTTGTGAGGTGTCCCTTGGCCATTAATGCCTTGTCCCCTCACTTTCCCTATAAATACCAAGCCATCCTCTCATCCTTTTCGACTCCCCACTCTCCCCCAACGAAGTTCTGGTCTCATTACCTCCCAAGGAGTCCTCCCAAGGTGCCCCCAATCCCTCAAGGTCCCAACCTTTGAGTTTTAAGAGTTACGTTTTAAGGTAAGGGATCCGACCTCTCTTCTTCTTTTCAAGTAATCTCTTTTATGTCATTTATTTTATGATCCATGTTCTTATGTTAGAGGATGTTTTTTTATATTAATCTTACTGAAATTTTAATGTTAATATGATTAGATACCCCCTCTTACTCTCATTATTTCATTTTATGAAGTTTTAAGTGGCGCCGTTAGGCTGCCAAAATTTTTGTAACAGATTCTTTCTCCCTTCTCATTTTTCAAGATCTATTTTCATTTAATGTTTTTCAAGTTCCTTTTTATTATGTTGGGGTATGATCTCTATATCTATCATAATGATATTTTATTATCATATGATGAGATACCCCATTTGATCTCTTCAATTCAGTATTTTGAAGTTTTAAGTGGCGCCGTTAGGCTGCCGAATTTTTAAGGGATTCTTTCACCTTTCTCATTTTTCAAAGTTCTACTTTCATGTAAAGTATTTCAAGTTACTTTTTATTATGATGGGGTAGGATCTCTATATCTATCATACTTAACTTTTATGTTCATATGATGAGATACCCTTTTTGATCTCGTCAATTCATTTTTGTTGAAGTTTAAGTGGCGCTGTTAGGCTGCCAAATTTTTAAGGGATTCTTTCACCTTTCTCATTTTTCAAAGTTCTACTTTCATGTCAAGTATTTCAAGTTCCTTTTTATTATGTTTGGTTATGATCTCTATATCTATCATAATTAAATTTTATGTTCATATGATGAGAGACCCTATTTGATCTCGTCAAATCATTTTCGGTGAAGTTAAGTGACGTCGTTAGGCTGCCAAACTTTCATAAGAGAAATCTTATTTTTGCCTTCCCTTTCATGTTCTTAATTTCATATGTTATGTCTTTAAAATTTCATTACCATGTTCTTAAATCATTTATATTCTGTTACCCTACTATTTTATGTATCATTTATGAATGTTTGACCCATGTCCCCTCTCTTTTCAATGTTTTCTAAAACCCCAAAACAAAGCTGTTATGCTGCAGAATTTCCATCTCAAAATGTCTCTCTCTTTTTCTACAGTTATTGTAACGCCCCGACCCCAGCTACCCAGAGTCGGTGCATTACTTCGTAACATTGGCATGATCACAAAAGATCAAGTCTCGAAAGGCCGATTAGTTTAGTAGCCTTGGAAACACTAGATACATTCATAAATGTTACATTACAACACAAGGTGAAAAACTAATAACAAAGTCTTCATAGTCCACACTCATATCCTCTTCTGACTATCCCTGCAGGTCATTCATAAAATACTTCTTCACATCCTGGAAAATATTAAAACATTGAAAGGGGTGAGCTCAGATGCTCAGTAAGGATAACAATATTGCGGAAGCTTTCATAAATAAACATTAAAATTTAAGGCAATGTATAACTAAAACAAAAGCCTTTTAATCTTGAACATCAACATAATATGGAAAAAGTAAAATGAGATAATTCCATTCACTTCTTCACATGGATATTCTACTGGTCGAATAATCACATGAAATATCAATAACCACTTTCATAATGATGGAATGCATAATGCCAGACTATCATAACCACGTAGCCAAGGCCTCGTGCCAAGACCACAAATAAGATTTTGTCAAGGCCTCGTGCCAAGACACTAGTTTGTCTCATGAGACCTGCCGATGCATCAAGGAGCTATAGCGGGCTCCACCCGTCACTTATTAAGTCCAATGCATTCCTCATATGAATAGGTTTAAACACATCATAAACCATAACATAATCGTATCACATAAAACATGCATAAAGGAAACATAACATTTCCACATTTCCATCACAAGATATCAATACAACACATTGATATAATAAAAACGCTTTCAAAACCATTTTCAATACCAAAATAAAAGAATGTTAAAACTTTGTATTTATTTTTCATTAAAAAAATGATGGCTTGTAGAGGAAGCCGAAACTCAAATAATGGTCACGACGGCAGAGAAGCCGTTGTCGCCGCATAAGTACGGAAAGAAAAACATTCCCTTTTTGTCGTTTAGTAAAACGCTTCGTATAAAAAAGATTCCTTTTGAATAAACATAAAAGTCAAAGGGGTTTATACACCGTATAAAAGAAAGTTGTGTATAAAGCCAAATATGCCTCAATGAAAGGAGATTGAGACGAAGTCCTTAAAAAGATCATTTTTAAAATAAAATATATCTATTATGTGTATTCACTATAGGTACACATAAAGAAAGTAAAAATACAAAATAGGACATAATAATATCATGACCTAATTTGAAAGTAGGAGTTTAACCCAAAGAATGGAAATTGGGTGAAGAAGTTCCCTTACCTTGTGTCCGACTTGACTCAACCATTCTTTAACCTCCTGAATAATAAACTAGAGTTAATATCTACCTTATTAAGAACCATTTTCAATTTCATTATCCTTTTTATATCACTTATTACAATGTTATGAACATTATGTAATTATTTAAGTTAATAACGGTCGTTTTGTCGATCTTTGGTACTTGAGTCAACAATAAACTTCTTATAATTACAAGTTGTTCATGTGGTAGAATATCCATTATATCCAGAATTATATTCATGATTTAGATGTCATATATGTCTTATATATCCAGTATATAAATTCATTTATAATATTACGTAACATTTAGAGGTAAGAAATGAAATGCACCGTTCATGGAGACGGTAAGCCGTACGTACGCATGAACGCTACTTTCATTTCAATTTCATATTTAATGGAACGAAATCATAATGATATAAATGTATAATATAATTCCAGTATAATATAGTGTATAATACCATTTACTCCATCCTTTATACATCCCACATATGGCATTAACGATTCAAATCACTTTGAGGGGGCGGTAGTCCGCAATTCCAAAAATGAAATTATCGCGTTTTACCCATAATGGAAATCATAAAGTATGCCATAAATGAGAAATAAAGAAGCATAAGTAAAACATAAACATATTATATATCATATATAAAAATAGTGACATCTTAATGGCCACCTTTGAAGGTGTTATATGAGTGTTGAACAATCATCGTTTCGTGAGGCAGAAATTCGCCATCCACAGAAACCGTATGTTCTTTAACCATTAGATGTAGGTGTGTGTAAGTGTAGCTCGAATCCTTCTTATAAAAACATCCTAGTATATTGAGTATACTGTTGTTGTTACAAAAGAAATGAATAAAAAGAGTTTAGGGGGTTGGAGAAGAAAAATAAAACAAAACAACATTAGAGAAGACATTACCTCAAAATCGGGTAACTCTTTTTTATTTGAGCCAAAGACTTCCTTGGGAAGAGTTCTGACCAAAGTTAGGCTTCTAGGAGTAAGAGGGGGAAGTTGGGAGAGTATTTGGGCAGAGGTTGGCCGATCCAAATGGCTTGAAAGTGTAAATGAGGTGGGAGAGGTGGGGGCCTTTTATAAGTGGAGAGGAGGGGCACTTTTGGAAAGATTGAAATGTTACATTATTACACAATGCTTTTCGGATTCTAAAGGTCCCACACTTATATAATTAGAGTATAAGGTGACAAGGTTTCTAAATCTCCTCATCCAATAGGCTTTGGACAAGTGTAAGCCTTGTATTTTACATTATCTTCTCATTTTATTTAAATCGTTAAATAATGAGGTCATCGCTGCATCATCATGATGTCATAAATAATTTAATTTATTTAATGCCTAAAAATTATAAAAAAACTACTATGATGTAGGAAATCTTTTTAGCTTTCCAATGAATATTTATAGTCAAAATCTGGACTTGTGTAACCCCACTTAAAATCTGTTTTAGTAAAACAACTCATGTTTGTGTCAATTTAATTTTATCATTAAATAAGTATATATTAATGTCATTTTCCAACTAAAGTGGTTCCATGGGGTCCCCAAGTTGACCCATGGGTTTTCTTGGTCGGACATGACTCATCCAATAGGAGTAGGACAAGTGTCATGCTCATCTCATATTATTAAAACATTATTTGTACCTTAAACTACACTAATTGCCTCTAATCGCGATTAAGAACTTAAAAGTTACTATTCACCAAAAAATTATTTTAATCTCATTGAACCACATTTTACTTCTTAATGACAACCATGTATGTCGGATTTTTGAATATCAAATCACAGAAGTGGTAATATTTCATTAAAATGAAAAATCATTTATTTAACTACCACTTAGTGGTTTCACTATTCATCAAAAACTGATGTTTTTCAGAACAATGCCAAAATTTCACCCTAAGATATAATTGTTATTCAGAATTCAAAAATGAAGTCTATTTTATGAAAGTCCAAACATATAATTTGCATTAATTAATTTTATAATTAATTCCCGTTGTCACAACAAATAGCATGTTTTTAAGAAACAATTTATATCAAAAGATTGACAATTGTTTATGTCCAATTTCAAAGTGAAATTAATTCTAATGACCACCATTGGATAAAATGGTAAAAATATATTCTAATTATAATTTAAAACCACTCAATATTATAACTTATCACTATAAATTATTTTGATTAAAAAAGTTGTTTTAAGTATTTTTCACTATTCATAAAAATTTTGAAGTTCTCAGAAAATTACAAAAAATTCAACATAGGTTAATTTCAATAATAGGAATACAAAAATGAAGTCTATTTTGAAATATAAAATTCCTATAAATTTAAAAAGTGGTTATTACTATTCATAACGGCTACTTTGATTAGTTGCAGTGTGTTAGAACTCGATGTTGCGTACAATGCAAGCTATTACATTATTGAATGAGAAGCGTATCATGGAAGCTCGGGGTGTTACATTATCCCCTCCTTCAATAAATTGCGTCCTCGCAATTTGAAATTTTTCTTTGAAAATAAAAGGTTGAAAAGATAAAATACCTTTGAGGAAAACCCACATTGGAAATAAGGTTAATAAATATATAACATTAAAAGAAAGCAAGATAAGTACAAAGGTCAACCGATATAGCCCATTCTAGGATTCTATGAAAATATGGATATGGAGGAGAAACAAACCATCAAGGTCTGATGGATATTTATAGAAAACAGGATTAGGAGAATGTTTAACCACAAGAAAATCACAAACTTGTGATTGGTTAAACGGTCATTGAATCCCCAGTTGGAAAAGTTAACCGACAACATTTTTTTTTAAGTTACCTTTTATAATGTTGTGGAATTTATTTAGGAGATTTACTAAGAACGTAAGGGAATATACATACTTGTTATGTATACTTTCATTCGTTAATAAATTTTTACCACAAACCCAACTTTTACTCCAAATGGTAACAGAACTCAAAAATATTCTATTTATCCTAATTGTATAAGGTTCCAAATGTTAACACATACCATTTAGATTAGTAAAATTATTTTGTAATAACCAGGGACTTTCTGTAGGCTAGGGGTAGGAAATAAAGGCCTGTCGCACTATGATTGTGGGTTCGATTCCTGCAGCTTTGTCCGATGCGACGGGTTATGCCCCACCCTGCAGGTTGTCCTTTTCCTAAAACTATAGAATCATAATATTCCAAAAATAATCTTCATAAATGATTTAACCTTAAACAATACTATCCATGGTTCAACTTAATCCATTCCAACCTTAATAGTTATCCAAAATACCTTCGTCCAGACTTTCTCTAAAAGGTCTCTAAATTCCAAAATCAATTGTAACATCAGATTCCCCAAACAAAGAAAAATTTCTCTTATTGTCACATACTAAAAATATGATTACCTTAATCATATTACCTTAATCAAAAAGTACTGCAGTACAATCTTTATATATATCACATTATTCTTATAACCAGAATATAATCCTTGAGTCCAAAAGCACCAATACATTAATTATTCCGCTTCAACTGTAGTCACAACATAAGATTGTCCTTGATCCCTTGGCCTTTTCTGAGGTAAGTTTCCCTGAAGCTTAGGACATTCATTTGAATAATGACCCATTTCTCTACAATTGTAGCATTCAACTTTGATAGCCTCTTTCTTTCCCTTGCAATCACGAGCCTGGTGACCCTTTTCTCCACATTTATAACAAACTCCCATTCCTTTTAGGCAAGTACCAGGGTGATTATTCCCACAATTATCACATAATAGAAAATCCTTCTTTCCCTTTTTCCCTTTATCTATCTCTTGTTCCACCGTTCTCTTATTCTCTTGCTTTACTTTGTTGTCATAAGACTTAGAGAATTCCTTTTCTGTCTTGATAGCACACGAGACAATATCTTCGTATGATGAGAAGGATTGTGATACTAATGTTCGACGGAGAAATGGTTTTAACCCATCAAAGAAACGATCAATCTTATTCCTTGGGTTACGTATATAATATGCAGCATGTCTCGCTAACCTTGTAAAGTTGGCCTCATACTTTGCGACATTCTCATCCTCCTTTTGTCTCAGACTCAGAAATTGCCTTTCCATATCTGCTTGATGGTCATGAGGAAAGAATTTTTCTAAGAAAAGCTCTTTGAACTCCCTCCATTCCATATTCAATACGTCATCATCTTCCTTTGTGTTTTGAATCAGCGACCACCACTGATCGGCATCTCCAGTGAGGCGGTAAACTACCATGACAACCTTCTCCCTTTCTCTACTCCCCAAGGCATGGAATATTTTCTCTAAGGATTTTATCCATTGCTCAGCTACTAATGGATTTGTACCCACATTAAATGTTGGTGGTTGTTGCCTCATGAAGCGGTCTAACATTGATCCTCCACGTTGCGGATCAGGGTGCTCCATACGAGTAAGGTTATTATTCATAACCTGAGTGAGTTGTCCCAGTATGGTAATAAGTTGATCAGCACCAGTTGTATCTCCAGATCCACAATAATTATCTTGAGCAGGAGGGCAATCCCTACACGGAGTGCGTGCATTGATACAGTTTCCATTCCTTCCACTAGGCGCCATTTCTAAACAATGGCATAAACTATATTAGTTAATAAATCAAAATACATAATTCCATACTTGTAATATACTTAACATAAATTGAACTATTTATGGATATAATCCATAAAAATGTTTTCTTTGAGGAAGTATATACTCATAACCCTTCATAGTGGTTTATAAAGAAAATGAGAATTATCCAAAGCATATCCCCTGGGAGTGTCGTAACCAAGAGTCCAGCAAGGCCCGTTGTCGTGCCCCAGTTCCCGTTCGAGTCTAGCTCAAAGCGGTGTTTTTGGGTTTTACGCCTAGGTACATCTGTGCCAGAGCCGCCTCTACTTGCTCGTATCCAGACAGGGACGTATTGCTCGGAAAACTCACAAAATCTCTATAATACCAAAATTATAGGAAGTTCTTCTATACTAATCCTTAAAGTCTATCTTCGGGCTATGTGCTCTAATCAGAGTTTATCTAAATCTAGCTTCCAAGGTTAGTACTAAACTGCCTCTGATAGCAACTGTAACGCCCCGACCCCAGCTACCCAGAGTCAGTGCATTACTTCGTAACATTGGCATGATCACAAAATATCAAGTCTCGAAAGACAGATTAGTTTAATAGCCTTGGAAACACTAGATACATTCATAAATGTTATATTACAACATAAGGTGAAAAACTAATAACAAAGTCTTCATAGTACACACTCATATCCTCTTCTGACTATCCCTGCATGTCATTCATAAAATACTTCTTCACATCCTGGGAAATATTAAAACATTGAAAGGGGTGAGCTCAGATGCTCAGTAAGGATAAAAATATTGCGGAAGCTTTCATAAATAAACATTAAAATTTAAGGCAATGTATAACTAAAACAAAAGCCTTTTAAACTTGAACATCAACATAATATGGAAAAAGTAAAATGAGATAATTCCATTCACTTCTTCACATGGATATTCTACTGGTCGAATAATCACATGAAATATCAATAACCACTTTCATAATGATGGAATGCATAATTCCAGACTATCATAACCATGTATCCAAGGCCTCGTTCCAAGACCACAAATAAGATTTTGTCAAGGCCTCGTACCAAGACACTAGTTTGTCTCATGAGACCTGCCGATGCATCGAGGAGCTATAGCGGGCTCCACCCGTCACTTATTAAGTCCAATGCATTCCTCATATGAATAGGTTTAAACATATCATAAACCATAACATATTCGTATCACATAAAACATGCATAAAGGAAACATAAAATTTCCACATTTCTATCACAAGATATCAATACAACACATTGATATAATAAAAACGCTTTCAAAACCATTTTCAATACCAAAATAAAAGAAAGTTAAAACTTTGTATTTATTTTTCATTAAAAAAAATGATGGCTTGTAGAGGAAGCCGAAACTCAAATAATGGTCACGGTGGCAGAGAAGTCGTTGTCGCTGCATAAGTACGGAAAGAAAAACATTCCCTTTTTGTCGTTTAGTAAAACGCTTCGTATAAAAAATATTTCTTTTGAATAAACATAAAAGTCAAAGGGGTTTATACACCGTATAAAAGTAAGTTGTGTATAAAGCCAAATATGCCTCAATGAAAGGAAATTGAGACAAAGTCCTTAAAAAGATAATTTTTAAAATAAAATAGATCTATTATGTGTATTCACTATAGGTACACATAAATAAAGTAAAAATACAAAATAGGATGTAATAATATCATGATATAATTTGAAATTAGGAGATTAACCCAAAGAATGGAAATTGGGTGAAGAAGTTCCCTTACCTTGTGTCCGACTTGACTCAACCGTTCTTTAACCTCCTGAATAATAAACTAGAGTTAATATCTACCTTATTAAGAACCATTTTCAATTTGATTATCCTTTTTATATCACTTATTACAATGTTATGAACATTATGTAATTATTTAAGTTAATAACGGTCGTTTTGTCGATCTTTGGTACTTGAGTCAACAATAAACTTCTTATAATTACAAGTTGTTCATGTGGTAGAATATCCATTATATAAAGAATTATATTCATGATTTAGATGTCATATATGTCTTATATATCCAGTATATACATTCATTTATAATATTACGTAACATTTAGAGGTAGGAAATGAAATGCACCGTTCATGGAGACGGTGAGCCGTACGTACGCATGAACGCTACTTTCATTTCAATTTCATATTTAATGGAACCAAATCATAATTATATAAATGTATAATATAATTCCAGTATAATATAGTGTATAATACCATTTACTCCATCCTTTATACATCCCACATATGGCATTAACGATTCAAATCACTTTGAGGGGGCGGTAGTCCGCACTTCCTAAAATGAAATTATCGTGTTTTACCCATAATGGAAATCATAAAGTATGCCATAAATGAGAAATAAAGAAGCATAAGTAAAACATAAACATATTATATATCATATATAAAAATAGTGACATCTTAATGGCTACCTTTGAAGGTGTTATATGAGTGTTGAACAATCATCGTTTCGTGAGGCAGAAATTCGCCATCCACAGAAACCATATGTTCTTTAACCATTAGATGTAGGTGTGTGTAAGTGTAGCTCGAATACTTCTTATAACAACATCCTAGTATATTGAGGATACTGGTGTTGTTACAAAATAAATGAATAAAAAGAGTTTAGGGGGTTGGAGAAGAAAAATAAAACAAAACAACATTAGAGAAGACATTACCTCAAAATTGGGTAACTCTTTTTTATTTGAGCCAAAGACTTCCTTGGGAAGAGTTATGCCCAATGTGAGGCTTCTAGGAGTAATAGGGGGAAGTTGGGAGATTATTTGGGCAGAGTTTGGCCGAGCCAAATGGCTTGAAAGTGTAAATGAGGTGGGAGAGGTGGGGGCCTTTTATAAGTGGAGAGGAGGGGCACTTTTGGAAAGATTGAAATGTTACATTATTACACAATTATTTTTAGATTATAAAGGTCCCAAACTTATATAATTAGAGGATAAGGTGATAAGGTTTCTAAATCTCCTCATCCAATAGGCTTTGGACAAGTGTAAGCCTTGGATTTTACATTATCTTCTCATTTTATTTAAATCGTTAAATAATGAGGTCATCGCTGCATCATCATGATGTCATAAATAATTTAATTTATTTAATGTCTAAAAATTATAAAAAAAATACTATGATGTAGGAAATCTTTTTAGCTTTCCAATGAATATTTATAGTCAAAATATGGACTTGTTTAAACCCACTTAAAATCTGTTTTAGTAAAACAACTCATGTTTGTGTCAATTTAATTTTATCATTAAATAAGTATATATTAATGTCATTTTCCAACTAAAGTGGATCCATGGGGTCCCCAAGTTGACCCATGGGTTGTCTTGGTCGGCCATGACTCATCCAATAGGAGTAGGACAAGTGTCATGCTCATCTAATATTATTAAAACATTATTTGTACCTTAAACTACACTAATTGCCTCTAATCGCGATTAAGAACTTAAAAGTTACTATTCACCAAAAAATTATTTTAATCTCATTGAACCACATTTTACTTCTTAATGACAACCATGTATGTCTGATTTTTGAAAATCAAATCACAGAAGTGGTAATATTTCATTTAATTGAAAAATCAGTTATTTAACTACCACTTAGTGGTTTCACTATTCATCGAAAACTGATGTTTTTCAGAACAATGCCAAAATTTCACCCTAAGCTATAATTGATATTCCGAATTCAAAAATGATGTCTATTTTATGAAATTAAAAACATATAATTTGCATTAATTAATTTTATAATTAATTCCCGCTGTCACAACAAATAGCGTGTTTTTAAGAAACAATTTATATCAAAAGATTGACAATTGTTTATGTCCAATTTCAAAGTGAAATTAATTTAATGACCTCCATTGGATAAAATGGTAAAAATATATTCTAATTATACTTTAAAACCACTCATTATTATAACTTATCACTATAAATTATTTTGATTAAAAAAGTTGTTTTAAGTATTTTTCACTATTCATAAAAATTTTGAAGTTCTCAGAAAATTACAAAAAATTCAACATAGGCTAATTTCAATATTAGGAATACAAAAATGAAGTCTATTTTGAAATATAAAATTCCTATAAATTTAAAAAGTGGTTATTACTTTTCATAACGGCTACTTTGATTAGTTGCAGTGTGTTAGAACTCGATGTTGCGTACAATGCAAGCTATTACATTATTGAATGAGATGCGTATCGTGGAAGCTTGGGGTGTTACAATTATTTTATTTTATTAATTGATTACTCAAAGATCTTTCTTCTATAGTGGTATTCACATATGTACCAATTTATTCTATTTTAAATTCTAGGATTTACATACATGAAACCCGCTTTCCCTTTCTGTGGGTTTAAAGTGACATTAAGATCATGTCCATAAAGAAGTTTTTAAAACGTTATGATTGAGAAATGAAACCCATTTATTTTACGCTATATGGGTTGTTTATGAAATGATTGATGATGATATATGTGGCTCACATGATAATAAAGACAAATTTAAGGGTGCGCCCCCATAGCGCTCCAATGCATTGGGTAAAGACTTAATCTCTAGAGATGACCATTTAGACTGATACCTTGGGGAATAACCTTGGTAATTTTTTAATGACACCTTTGGGATGGAACTTGGTGAAACGAAATGATTGTCAATATTAAATTTTTTAGCCACATCTTCAAGTTATGAAAAATGTTATTTTTATTATGATATATCTCATGATTTCTTTTTCATGCCTTAAAGTTCTTTTCATGACCTTATTGAAGTATCTCAAGTTCACATGTAAAATATTTCTCTTGTTTTCCTTACTAGGCCTTCTGCTCACCCTTTCTTTTGATGTATGTCCCCAGGTTATGAGATGCAGTAATAAACCTCGGATGAACATGAGGAGAATCCTTTCAAGTGTTTAAGAAGAATGTTTTATGTTTTCATGTTTTATGTTCCTGGTTTCTAAGACACTAAACCTTAAAGATCCTCCATTTTGTAAAATGTAATGAATGTTTATGTGATAAAAAGGCGGGATGCTATAATACACATTAATTAGTGTTATGAATTTTGATTTTATTATTTTATGTTCAATCAGTTTAATTGATATGAGTTTTATTCATTTACTTTGGAAATATCTTGAATGTGGTTGGTTGAATATATATATATATATATATTGGTTAAAATAATTATTTCTATATATGGGTGAATTTGGATATGTGATATGTATAAAACCATTTTAAAGTAATAACATCACCATATTTTCATAAAATTAACTTCATGATATTTTTTGGGTCATTTTTGGGATAAATAAAATGGTTTTTAAATAATATTTTTCATATTTTATTTTTAATTTCAAAAGGGGTGAATTTATGAAATTTAGAATTTAAAATGAATTTGTGACTTAAAAACCATGATTTTGATTTAAAAGAAATGTGTTCACCGGATTTATATTTTATAACTTATTTCATCATATTCATTATGACTTGTTTGGTTCAAATAATATAGATTATGTGATATATTGATGTTTTTATGTTTGGAACCATGGTTGTTATGGTACTCTATTCAGATGGTTTGAATTAATTAACTTTTTTGTTTCTATAGTTTCTATTAGTTGTGATTGTATTGGTTTCTATTGATTTCAAGAGTGGTTGAGTTTTCAGGTTATTTTTATTTTGAAAATGAAATTGGGGAATTCTATATTAAGTGGAAAGATAGTGTTAATTTTAGGAATTATGTGTGAGAAGTATTTGAGAATAGTTTATTCTGGTATAAACTATTATATCTAGTTTACTTTGATTTAATTATTTAGGAATATTTTGATTTGGGTAGTTATTTTATATTATAACACTTTTTGGAGGATGTTTTATGTATAAATGGAAAGTTTAAGTAACATCATAGATAAATCACTAGTTTTATGTCCATATGAATTGAATTATAGTAATTTAAGGTTTAACATCATATATTTTCTCTTGAATTGATGATTGGGATTTTATTTAGTAGTCACATGATGGGAATTGTGGTTTGGGTATTATGGTTGCTAGTTTTGATTGGAATTATAATGGATGAGGTTTTGGGTGGTAAATCTATAAAACTTCATTCATTTTGAGTTTCAATAATTAAAACTAATATATATATATATATATTGATATTAGAATATTTAATTCAATGTTTTTGGGATATAAGGTGAAAAATGGGTACAAATAGAGAATTTTTGGCATCATATAAGGGTAGGGTTCACAGGAATTGTTCACATGTAAGACTAGATGGGAAAAAATTGTATTCCTAGTAAACAGTGAGTTACATGAGTAACTTCTTGGAGAAATGTAATATATTTTTTAAAATTATTGATATGAGTTTTTTGTAAATAGTTTAAATACTATCTACAAGTAGTTTAAAAAAATTTTAAAAGAAATTTAAAAACTATTTCCAATAAGTTTAGAAACTATTTATAAGTAGTTTTGTAAACTAATTTCAAACTATTTGTAAATAATTTACAAAAAGTTTAAAAATATTTAAAAAATATAAATATTTTAGAAGATATAATTAATTTATATTTTATTTTTAATTTATTTGGTTCCTCTTAGTTTAAGTAAGTTTATGTTATTTCACTTGTGTTCTCTCATGCTCGACATAGTAGTTCTCCCCAAAGTGTGGAAAAACTTTGTAATATCATATTTTTTTATTTCATTGTGAAAATTCCTGAATTTTTTTTAATAATATAAAATGAATTATTAATAAAAATCATAATCAGTTTCAATTCAAAAAATTATATTTCAATAATACATTGAAATCTTCAATCTTACAATAAGAAATCTTTTCCAGGTATTGTGTCACTGGACACTCTTCTAGGGTTGGTATACCATCTAATTCTATTCCAAATCTACCAACCCAACCATTATAGAGCTCTTGCTTATATGCTATCCAGAGTGTATCTAATTACACTAGTAGTTCATCCCTAACAACTTCACTATTGGGAAAATTATAGTGAAGTTTCTACCAAAACATTTACTCATATAAATATAATAATAATATAAAATTTAATCTAATAATTTTTTTATACCCATATCTAAGATCATGAATGATCCTTTATTTCATTTTAATGTGTCTGCAGGAAACCAGTTTTATAAGAATGATGTCACAATATTTGGTAAGGATCTGCATAAAATTCCTACAATGTATATCCATTTTACCAATTATTTGATTGATTTCATTATACTCTACAATCACCCATGTTTGGCATTTCCACACTTTATTCTTCTGAGTAGACCCACATTGCCTAATATTAGAAGATGCAATTGTGAAATAATAAAAAAATATTAAATTAATACATATTATAAGAAAATAAATTATTGTTTCAAAATTTACCATGGTTGTATAAATATACCCAATTTAGGCCGATCAGAGTAGTGAAGGATTGGTAACCTTTTTAGTGTCATTGTTGGGGGGGGGTGTATTCTCAAGACGGTCAGATGGTACATGAGAATAATTTGAAGGAGATTGGACATAAAAGTAAAAAGATAATATATATATATATAATAAATAGATCCAACTAAATTAAAGTATTTAGAAAATCATAATAGGGATGATGAGAAAAATCTATCATCGGATAAGGAAATTCTAAATGAGGAAGATGATCATATGAAAATTGAGGTGGTAGAATAAGTGGTCTAAATATCCTTGAAAAATATAAGGGAATAGTGGGATAAGAATCTATTGTAGTTGGTATATCTGTTGAAGGGTCTGGATATGGTTTTGTATGAGGAGTGATGTACATAGTTCTTATACCATCCCCATCAAATTGGTAGGCTAGTCACCACTATTAGTAGTCTGGCTAGAGATTAATTTTCTCCTAGATGGTGGAATCTGATTAAAATTTAAAAAATGATTAATGATATGACATTATATGTTTTGTAATATATATATATATATATAAATATACATTTGAAATAGTATACTCACATTGGGAACTAGAGGAGGAATTCCCATCTCTATCACACGGTGATCTTTTTCATACATTCTCTTCCTTTGTATATATTTAATATTTGTTATTTAATAATTTGGAAAATAAATATCCACTAAATTATAAATTTATTTTTAATTTAATTACATAATAAATGAAAACTAATTAACATGGTAAACATGGTTATAATATGGTCTTCTTCTTGTTTGTTTAATTTGGTATAATTATGTTTGGGTTAATTAAAGTGAAAATATTTCCAGTTATTGTACTTTTAATTTCATTATTTTAATCCCAAAAAAGATTTATTTTAAGGGAAATTGTAACATTTTATTGTTTTAGTGGTATTTTGAGCTTAATTGGAAAAAAGAATTATTTTTTATTTTAAATGTTTTATTTTATTCTCTATTTAGGCCATAACATTTTCTATAGTAATACAAATTGAGAAATTATTATTTTTTAGGTTTATTTGTTAATTGGTCTTCATTTCTATATTCTCTAACCCAAGCTCAATCCATCATAATAAGTCCCAAAATTAGCTCACAAGTTGGGCCTTGAATATTGTGCATAGATCTGGATACTTTTAAATAGAAGATTATATTTCGATGTCGGATCACCAAAAGAAGCTCAAATTCAATAGATAATACATAAACATCTGAGAAACATGTTTTCAAACTATGGATCCACCATATTTTTCTTTATTGAAGGCCATTAATGCATGAGAACATGGAGAATTGGAATACAAATAGTCACCTATCCAGAATTCCTTTCTAGAGTAAATTGGCTATCTAAGTCTCTCCAAACGTGGCCAATGAATATCAATTTTTTGGGATCAAATATGAGACATAAAATAACGACTTTAAATATTAAAACTTTTGATAATTCTATCATTAAATGTGGATCACACAGATCAACATTAAGAGGATATCTTGGGATCCAATTTTTCTATCCCTTTGCCTAAAAAATGTACTTATTCTTCATTCTAAATGGTTGGAACTCTAGGTGGAAATTTTATGTTTCATTGTAGTTTAATTTATTTTTCAATAGTATTATTAATTTTTAGTATATGTTAGTCTTCTTCTTCCCATCATTCTCTATTATTTTTATCTTTTGTGTTTCCACCCTATTCTTCTCCACCGTGATCTGTTATACTCCTGATCATGAGTAACTAATCCAAGGAAGTTCCTGGGGGATCAATCCAGTGTTGAACACAAGTAATTTCACATTCATGTTTTATGTTTCTTATTTCATTATAGTTAGGCCAAGGGGTAACTTAGTGGGAAATATGCATTTGTTTCTACTCTTTCCACCGGAGGATTAACATCTTATTTCTGAAATATTTTCCCTTAATCGAGGATGTGGATGTGTGGTCTTTGGAAAATTGTTGAGGGAACCATATATTAAAAACATGGGTATAATTTATGTTCATTCATATTATGTATCATTTTCATTAAGTATATTTTGAGCTAAAAAAGAAACAATGAATGTTCACTCCGAATGTTCTCCAAAGAGGATCTCAATTCTGTCTAAAATCATTCATTCTATCTGCATTATTTCTACTTTCATTGCATTATATATATATATATATATTTTACTATTATATAAATATTTCAAAATTATCATATTTTTATTATTTAGTTTTATATTATTTTTTATTTAAATAGTTAAAATAGAATTTCAGTGTTTTGTGAGCTGCCTCTTCAAGAATGACCTTGGGTGTGCACTATATTGCATACTTAGGTAAATTATTTATTGATCAAGGATCCATGAAAAATACCCATTCCTCATTTTGGCACCATTTTAGAGGAGTCAAAAAAAATTTAACACACCTTTTTCCATAAAAAACAAAAAAAACCTACATGTCAATTTTTTTTATAAAACCTTCTTTGTACATGATGTATTCCAATTATGATTATTATGAATGGAATGATTATTATCAGGTATAATGAGAAGAATATATTAAAAATGATCAAGTGTAAGAAATTTTAGAATAAATACAAATCCTGGAGATAAAAATGGAATGGATAATTATGTATGTACATTCATATCAAGATAAACTGGAACCTGAGCCCGAATCAGAAATAGAACAAGTGGTGGAAGAGATTTGACTAATCCTTTTTTATGTTAATGAACATGAGTCGGTTGAGAAGGAGATACAAAAGGAATTAATAACATCATCCCACACTAAACCATTACTTAAGGAGTTACTGAAGGAAAACATTATAGCTAGTATACTTATAGTAGATCAATATTGCTTGGATGAATCATGGAATTTATTTGATAAAGATAACCTAAAACATGATATTCCAATCCTTGATAATGAAAAATGAGCACATTTACACCTCTATCTTTCCTTGGAAGATAATTATGAAGTTACACCTATTAAAATTGATTTTCCAATGGTCCTTTCATAAGAGATCAATTTCCAATCCGACATACTTGAAAGGGAATATTTTTATATCAATTAATTATGTTTTAATCATATTCAAGTTGAATTATTTTCTAAATTCTCATTTTCTAAAATTTATGACATAAAAAAAATGATTAGACCATGGGTGTTAATGAATATAACACACAATTACTTGTGACTATATAATGAGAGTTTTAAAATCTTATAGTGGTGAAAATACCTACTCTACAAAACATTCATACCATATAGAGAACACCATAATTGTTAATAGGAAGCACACCTATTTTGTTTTCCCTCCCCCTCTGGACATCAAATTCTATATTTATTATTTATTTTGGGTTGGGAATAATCTTATATTCTTTTGTGTTATTTATTCTCAATTTTTACTCATGGAATAGTCACATGTGGTGGTTTATCTTAAAGAAACAACACCCACCTTTTGATTTGGGATAAA
The DNA here is from genome assembly GCA_963277665.1 of Viscum album. Classification (NCBI taxonomy): domain Eukaryota; kingdom Viridiplantae; phylum Streptophyta; class Magnoliopsida; order Santalales; family Viscaceae; genus Viscum; species Viscum album. Next base: position 188,459,610 of record OY728159.1, read on the forward strand.
ATTATTGCAAATACCTAACTAGGGGTAGTAAAAACCTTGCACCTTTTTGGGGGCCAAAACAAAAATTATACAATTTCATTCACATTCACATTTATTTATATTTATTTTTATTATGTTTTTCTTTCATTTATTTCTTTTAGTTTCAATGTGTCTGCAACTAGGATCATAACTTAAGGATTCCACTGAAAAATAAATATGGCTGGTTTCTTTCCTTTTGGTTATTTTTTTCGCTACCCAATTTAATTTATGCATGAAAATATTTATTTATCTAATTTAAAGTAAAAATATTTTAGTTAATGGAATATGTGTGGGGGAGGAATTTTAATCTATTTTTAAGAATTTTTTATGACCTTCCATTTAAATTTTCATGTATTTTTCAGAATTTTCTATGCTTTTATTTTTTCATTTTTAGTTTGTTTTTGGGATTACTGAGAAAAATTTAATAATTTTTAAAATTCAAACCATATTGGTGTTTTTGGAACAATTATTGATTTTAATATTTAAGGATTTTAAATATTTTTAAATATTATTTTTTCTTCTGATTTCCAATCTTTTCATTTGATGAATGTTTATTGATTATGAAACTCATGTTCATTAGTGCATTCCAAAATAGAAAATCTTGTCTAAATTGAGCCGTTTTTAAACCCATTTGACTACTTATTTGAATATATCTTTTTATTGATAATATTGAGACTTATTATGTGAACATAACATGTTTTTGTTTCTATTTTTCAATGTGATTAGAGTTCATGGAATGTGTTAAGTATGATTGAGGAACCACTTAGAAATAAATTTATACATTCAACTCTAATTTTGGAATACCTTTTACATATAAAATTTATTAAGACCAAATTATACTTAAAATAACTTATAATGAAACCAAATTATAATCCATTTACTCTATTCAAACCTGATATAGAAGTTTGATTCATGATTAATATTGAACTTTAGTGTGGGGGAGGGAGAAGATGAGCTCTATTTTTCTTTCCTGATTATTTTTTTGAGTTGAATTGAATGTTTTTTCATATTTATTGTTTCTTTTGTGGAAGAAATTTTATGTTTTAAATATGCATGGGTGGACTAAATATCATTAAAAATATGGGATGAGTTTTCACAAATTTTTTAAGATCAAAATATTCCTCTCTTTTCCTCAAAAATATAATTTAGAAGGGAAATTCAAATCTGAATTCAAGATGAAACAATGATACAAATGGAGAAAAGAGGGAAGATATTTATCAATAGTGTTGAAAATTACATGTGTGAACTTCAAAAATAAATAAAGAGGTGTTTTTAGATGATTCCTTTTTGAGCTGATTGTGGAGTAAACCATTCTTCAGAAAAACTATTTACATACATTTACTTCACTTTAAAGCATAACACTCCTCATTCTAACTCTGATGTTTTTATATTTAAAACCCACCAACCCTTATCCACAGAACTGTAACACCCCGAGATTTGATGAAAAATATTCTTTTTAATTTCATTAATGTCTTGTGTTATACGCTACACCAAAAGGAGCATTCACAACACACATCTCTGACCTGGCTTGAATTACATGCAATCGCGACCTTTCACGATAGCGTGTGTTGTACGCAACACCAAGTTTCGCTAAACAACGATATGCTATTAAAATATTATTAAAACTAGCCGTTATGAATAGTAATAACCACTTTTTGAAATCTTGTAAATTTTATTTTTCAAAATGGACTTCATTTTTGGATTCGGAATATCGAAATTAGCTTAGGGTGAAATTTTGGTGATCTTCAGATAACTTTCATATTTTGATGAATGGTGAAAATTACTAAATTTTAATTAAAAACAACTTTTTCAATCGAAATAATTAATAGTGATAAATTATTAATTTGAGTGGTTTTAATGTATATTTAGAATATATTTTTACAATTTAATACAATGTTGGTCATTGGATGTAATTTCACATTTAAACCAGTTATAAACAAGTATCAATCTTTTGATAGTTATTATCTCTTAAAAACACACTATTTGTTTTGACGATGGGAATTAATTTTTAAATTAGTTAATGCAGTTGATATATTTCGAATTTGGTAAAATAGACATCATTTTTGAGTTCATAATATCAAATATAGCTTAGGCCTAATTTTTTGTATTTTTCTGAAAACTTTCAATTTTTGATGAATAGTAAAACCACTAAGTGGTAGTTAAAAAAACTGAATTGTTCATAAAACTTAATTTTACCGCTTCTGTGAGTGGAATTTCAAAAATCCGAGAGACACAGTTGATGTTAATAAGTAAAATGTGGTTCAATGAGATGAAAATAATTTTTTGGTGAATAGTAACTTTTTACTTTTTTTTACCACGGTTAAAAGTAAATAGGGTAATTAAGGGTAGAAATGATATTATTATTACCCTAACACATGTCCTAATTCTATTGGACAAGTATAATTCGACCAAAAACAAACTTAGGAATAAAATATGACCATTTAGGCCCACTTGGATTAGATTAGGACATTTATTATTAATTTATTTAAAGAAGGGTTAAAAGAGTTAAAATCAAAGTTTATTCACTAAAACATTTTTAATATGGGGTTATACATAAGATAAATTCGACTATAAATATTAATTAGAAAACTAAAAAGCTTTCCTACATAATGGTATTTTATTTGTAATTTTTAGAAATTAAATAATTTAATTTATTTATGACACAACGATGATGCAGTAATTATCTTATTAATGAAATATTAACATAATTGATGTTATAAATACCCAAATAAATATAATTTGAGACTTTTTATGAATTCCACTAATCTAGGTTAATATGACATGTTATTATTGATTTAATTACCTTTGTTCTAACTTATCATTCTGTTATGATTTTCAAAAAAATCAATTACTAAATAGTGTCAAAATTGACCTAAAATAGTTTTTAAAAAATATATTATATTATTGATTGTTATTTTATTCCTAAAAATCTAAGGTTCGGCCAAATGACTTAGATAAGGTTATATATATTAATAATAAACAATTTGGGGTTCGTTTGACTTCTTATAGTAAGTTTATTAACCTTATAGTGTAAGAACACAAGAAGACACAATAAAAGTAAAATTATTTAACTTAATGTTAAATATAAATGATAAGGTTAAAATAGGAACCTAAACTTGTCTAAATTATATTGGATGAGAGGATTTCGACCCATCCACACCTTAGCCTCGAAATAAATCAATTTGGAGCTATTTAAAACCGAACTTGACTTTATAATAAAATAATATTTTTAGTTATTCCAAAGGTGCCCCTCTCCTCCATTATAAAAGGGCACCTCCTCCCTCTCTCCCTCACACAAAATTGAGCCTTCAAGCTCTGACAACCCCTGCCAAATTCTCTTCTCCACTTCCCTAGAAACATCCTAGAGGTTCTGGTCTTCCTTAAAGACCAATTTTAGTGCCCTAAGAGGAGGTCTCAAAAAGGCGCTTCAAAGAAGAGGTAATTTCCATTACCGATTCTTTCACCTTTATTTCTTCTTCCACTTCTTCTTCATAGGTTGTTTCATTATGAAGTAATAACATCAGTATCACTCATGTACTGATATGTTATTATATGTATGAAACAATCCTATTTCACCATCTATCCATCCTACGGAAAACGAAATCACCGCGCGTGCGTACGTACGGAATACCGTCTCCACACCGTGGTGAAATCTATTTTCCACCACCACCTTACTTGGATGGGTATAATGGTGTAAATAATGACTATATATGACTATTATAAAGTGATATTGATTCTGAAATAGTATACATACACTTCAATACAATTCCATGATCATAGGAACGATATCATCACTCGTGCGTACGCACGGAATACCGTCTCCACGATGTGATGCGACTCATTCTACATGATCTTCATTTCATAATGATTATATAAATGAATTGAATGAATGAGTATGATATATATTACACTAATACCATTCTGTAAATGAGGAATCTATAACCTAATGAGAAGAATAAGAATTTATTCGACAAAACACGCATAAGAACAAAAAGTTATAAACACCCGAATAACAAGTAGCAATGAAATATTACTACTAAGAAGCTAAGAAAATGACCATATATGATATCATAAAAATAAGTATGATTCTGGAATAAGTCAATAACATTATTTAAATCATTATACAGGAGGTTCGGACACGTACAAAGCATATCAGACCTAAGGTAAGGGAAATATCACAATCTCATTTTTACCCGAGATTGTTTATACTTTAGTATTTACTAGGGTGTATTTCATCATCCACATCCATGTTTTCTCAATATGAAATATTATTTCCATCCACCTACAATTGTTTAAATCCTATTTTACCCTTCGGTGAGTTTTTTGTAAAAGATATGAAAGGAATCTTTTGTCGTTTTTCGTACGAGGTACTTTTTTGACTTTTCCGACAAAAGTACGAGAAGAATGTTTTTTTACTTATACGACATGAATGGATTTTTAAAACATTATTTCCAATAAGCATCCTTTACAAGTTTTCAAGTTTATTTTTAATCAAATTCTTTTAGTTTAAAGTTGTATGACATGTTAAGAAAGGAAAAATGTTTTTGAAGAAGAAAGGATATTTTCCTCAAGAATGGAGTTCAAGTGTTTTATCAAAATTATTTTCCATCTATGATAATAAAGGGTTATGTTTTTATCCCTATTATTAATTTGATTTGATTATGTTGTGATGGAATTATTTTTATGAATTCCTTTATCTTATATGAATTGTTTTATGATGTCATGATGTTTAAGATTCCCATTTGTATAACATGGGTTATGTAATGATGTATGATTTATGATTTTGTGGCACACATAAGAATGGTATCATTATGAGATGGGTAGGACCTATATCTCCCTCCAATGCATTGGTTAAAGATTTTATATCTCATGAGATAGACATGGCAGGAAAAGTAGGTTATACCAGTTCAGTGAAACAGGACTGAAACGAGGGTGACTCGGTTCAAAAATGGACTTTGTCCACTAAGATAGTCTTGGCAATGAGTCTTGACTAACAAGAAATGATTCTCTATGATTATGTGTGTATGACACAAAGTTTAATGTTTTAAGTTATGATTATTGTGATTACATTTCACTGCCATGAGTTATCCCAGGTTATGAAATAATGATCTCTTTTACAGGTTAAGATTTCCAAAAGTTATGTTCTTATGTATATGATGTGATTGATATTTCTTTTGTTTACCCTTACTGAGCATTTGAGCTCACCCTTTTATGTTTTCTTTTCCCCAGGATATAAAGAAAGGTTTTCGGTATAAAAAAGAAGAAGATCTTTATGGGAGATGTTGAAGATCTTTCACTAGGATTTGAAGATTATATTCCATGTTTCCAAAGACACTAAACTATTACGATCCTTGTGTGTGTTTTTATTATGTACTAAGTATTCAGAAAATGTAATGTAATGTCAATGTACGTCAAGCTTAGGGTCTCTACAAGAACTACTAATGGAAAATTCATCATGATTAAATATTTTTTGACTCTATAATGTGGAGATACTAAGAGGATATTAAGCCTATTAAAATCACACATGTTTTTGAGATTGAGAAAAAATCCACATAAAAAAACCCTTGAGTGACGAGAGAAATATTTTTATAGGGAGGCAGGTATGCCATGCTTGTAAAGAATAACATGATATTGAATGTAATTTTATGATTTTTTTAAAGTTAGTGAATTTTAATCCATGTAGTAGGCATGGTATTTTCCTTGAGATAATAATTGAGTGGTGATTTCATTTATTCTTTAAGAATTTAGTTTTGACCGTGGTATTAGATTATTTCCCAAAAGTTCATAAAAGAGAAATGTTTTTCAATTATTTTAATTTTAATTTCAATTTTTAATCCCACCAAAGTATTATTTTAAGCATAATTTCCACATTTTTATATTTTTAGTGGTATTTTAATCTTATTTTGAAAAATGGACTCTTTAGGATTTTAACTATTTTATTTTTATTCTAAATTTTGGCCACAAAATTTTCTATATTAATATAGATTGATAAATTATTATTTTATAGGTTTCTATGTTCATTTTTATTCATTTAATTCTCCTGGACCCCAAGCTCAATCTATCATAATAAGCCCCAAAACTAGTTCATAAGTTGGGCCTCAAAAACTATGCATAGATATGGATACTTTTAAAGAGTAGCTTATATCTCATAGTGGATAGGACCAAATAAGATAAAATTTTAAATAGATACACATAAATATATTGGGAAAGTTTTTTTTAACTATGTACCCACAATATGTTGCCTTCCTCAAGGACATTAATGCATGGGAAAGAAGAGAATTGGAATACAAATAGTCACCTTTACAGAATAAATTCCAAGATTAAATTGGCTATATATCTCTCCAAATATGGCCATTGGAGTTTAAATTTTTTTTGGTAGAAATAGGATACATAACAGAACAAATTTCAAGAACGCAACTATTCCTAATTATTTCATTAAATGGGTATAACATGCATCAAAACTGGGAGGATATTTTTAGAACCAAATTTTCACTCCCTTTGCCTATACAAATGTACTTCTTCTTCATTCCAAAGAGATAGAACTCTAGGAGGAAATTTTATGTTGTTTTTTATTTTATTTTTTATTTTAATAGTATTATGAAATTTTAGTATATTTTATTATTATTCTTCCATTCATTCTCTCATATTTGTATCTTTTGTGCTTCCACCATTATCTTCTCTATTGTGATTAGTTATACTCATGATCATGAGTAACTAACCTGAGGAAGTTCATGGGGTATAAATGTAGTGTTTAACCCAAGTAATTTCACATTATTGTTTTATGTTTCTTATTTCCTTATAGTTATACCAAGGGAGATCTTATTGGGAAATATTCCTTTGGGTTTCCACTCGCCATCTGAGGCTTAGATTATTCTTTCTGTAATATTCTCCCTCGATCGAGGAGGTGGATATGTGGTCTCTCGATGATCATTGAGTGCACCATATATTCAAAAAAATGGTAATAATAGGATTTTAATTCATACTATGTAGCATGCTAATTGATTATATTTGAAGCTAAAAAATAGACAATGAAGGTTCACTCAAGATTTTCTCCTAGGAGGATCTCCTTTCTGTCTAACACCATTCATTCTGTCTACATTCAATATGTTTTCATTACATTATATATATATATATATATATATATATTTTAAAATTACCCGAATATTTGAAACTTCACATCTTTATATTATTTATTTTTATAATAGTTAGAATTTAAATTGTTATAATATAATTTCAGTGTTGTGTGAGCTACCTCCTCGAGACAGACCCTGGGTGTGCACTATATTTCATACTTAGGTAAATAATATATTTAATGGGGATCTATGAAAAATAAAAAAACATTAGTTAAGTTATTTGGTTATTTAAAATTTTTGGTTATTTAGGTCCTTTTTAGGCTATGTCATTTGATTTATTTATGTAACACCTTTAAATTCTAGAGTAATAATATTGTATTTGATAGAATGTATGAAACACAACACCAAGAACATAAGGTAATGTTATATTCAGATAATTTATAATATATTTAATAATTAAAATAGATTCTATATATTTAAATTCATTCAAAATAGAGTTATCATGCATTACACGCAAGAGCGACCTTCCTCGATGGCTTGTGTTACACACATAACCATGTTTTATCGATCAATAATATATTATGAAAATATAATGAGATATAAACTAGCCATTAGATTAGTAGTTATGAATAGTAATAAATAAATTTTTAATATTATGTTTTATAAAAATATAGAATGAATTAATCGGTTACAAATTAATTAAAAATGATTATAAGAAGAAATTGAATATAAAGTGAATATTTTTATCGAAAACTATTTTTATGCTCAAAAATTTATTTTATGCAAATAGATAAAATTAATTACATTTAGTGAGTGATATTAATGTAATATATATATATAATATTAAATTAAATTTCTTTTATATTCATCCATTAGGTTTTATATACAAAAGATAAGAATAAACTCTATTTTACACATAAAAAACTACATTTTTATAAAGGCAATTTTAGCACCTTTTAAAGGTGAACCCATTTTCAATATTAATTTTGAAAATTAAATTTATTTAATATGTAAAAATTAACTTCATATTTGAAATAAAAACATAATAATTAATTTAGTTGTAATTTTTCATATTTTTCTAAAATATTTCATTTTTAATGAATAGTTAAAAACACTGAATTTTAGTTCAAAACTAATTTTTAATATAATATATTTATATGGTTAAATTATATTTTTAATTAGTTTTAAAGTTTAATTAGGTAAAATTTTTATCAATTAATATAATTAATTTTATTTGAGTTAATTTCACTTTGAAATTGATTATAAAAACATATCAAACTTTAAGACATTTTTACGTTAAAAACTAGCATTGTCGTCCCGCCTGCATGATTAAATTTAAATCTTTTTATACCACTTATATGATTAGAATTTGAAAAAATGTATTCCATATTTGTAATAATCATAATTTATAATATATAATAATACTAACTTCGTTTTTGACCAAAAATATTAGTGAAAGTGAGTAAAATTAATTACAATGACTAAGGTTAAATTAAGCTTATTATGGGACAAAACCTTAACCTTAAGGTTCAAAACAATCTATAAACTTGTACAAGACCTATTTTATGGAAATATTTATACCACATACTCTATTTTATATAAATTTTACCACTATTGTATCCACTTGAAATAGGAAAAAAATCATGGAATTCCTTTGTAAAAATATTACAAGAGTGACACTCCTCCTCCACTATAAAAGGACCTCATCTCCTTCCACTTCCTCGCACCTATAAATCAAATTTGGATCGACCAAGATCTTAAAAAATATCTTATAAAAATACCTTCCCTAATCCTATAATCCTACCATTGGGAATAAATAAATCCTAGGAATCTTTTGGTTCAAACCAAAAGGAGTTACCCGATTAAGAGGTAACATATTTCCTTAAGATTTTTGGGTTTATTTCCATTATCCCACCCATAAAACCTTATTATTCTATTAATTTATAAAAATTCATCCTAAATACACTATTATTTTTTTATTCTAAATTTTTACCTACACTTACACACAATTCCATCTAATAGGTAACAAACATATTGTTTCTATGTACGACGAACTACTGCCTCACAAAACGATGATTGCTCATTTTTTTATTTACCACCTCTCATGGTGGGAATTCTGATGGAAATTCTATTTATATATGATATATATTATATTTATTTTTTATTTATACTTATTTAATCCTTTTATTACACATACCATTAATACTTTCCATTTTATGTTAATACAATAACATTGTTTGAGGAAGTGTGGACTACCTCCCCTCGAAGCGATGTGATTTGTTAAAACTATATATGAAAAGTATAAAGGATGGGTTAAATTAAACAAATGTGAAATAAGAAAACATTATATTATATTCATGAAATAATTAACTTTCTGTAAATATTCTATATATATATCATTCTCATTATTTACCTTTCACACACTTAAAAAGTGATAACATCATTCTTGGACATGTCGACAACTGCCTTCTCGACATGATGTGATTCCTTTTACATCACATGATTTATATATATAATTATATATTATTAAATAAAATTTTATTTATGATAGAATGTTAATTCTCAAATTATATGATGTTACTTAACTTCTTTCTATAACGATCATTGAAAAATGGGACCGTTACTCATGAGTATGTACGACCTACCATCTCCATGATCATAATGTTGATTCATTTTTCTTCATAAACAAATTTAATTATTGATTTTAAATGTATAATTAATGTATAAATATTATAATTATGTCATGATTATTATTTTGGATATGTTATATAATGATCCCTTTTACCATAGTTGACCTACCAAACTCATTTTTGAGACATAAACTGAAATTGGTCCAAACACCCGATATAAAAAAAAATTGTTTAAGTAGTTATATACAACATAGTAAAAAGTGAAATAAGTAATGATAAATATTAAAAGGTTATCAATAAAGTATAAAATTAATATAATATTATTATACATGTAGTTAAAGTATGTTCACTTGAAGGGAAACTCAAGGTAAGGGATTTCTTCTCAATTTACATTCCATTGAGACTTATTTGTTATTATCCACCAATTAAATTTTATTTGGTTTATTTATTGAACTTTAACATGTTATTTCATGAATATCATTACCCTTATTATATTCTATGTTTTATTTAATATTATTCATTCATGGGGTTAATGATTTAAAATTTTCAATGTGGTATGGGACACATTAGAATATTTAAAATGTCATTTCCATTAAGATTATTTTATGATATTTCAATGGTATTTAAATTAATTAATGTCAAAAAACTTTATTGTTACTTAGAATCAACTAGGTAATTATTGATAAATATGTATATTTTATTCAATGAGGATATTTTTATAAGGCACACTGTTAATGAATATGAGGAATGCTTTTGACTGCTAGGACACTGGTTGGACTCGATTATAGATAGGCCCTCGAGGAATCAGTAGTCTCATAAGATGAATAATTTGGCCAAATCAGATGGGATTTTACCCAATATATTTTAGACCATCTTGTGAAAGGTTTTGATGGTAAAGGTACTATCTACCTAGGAAACATGGAATCTAGTAATTAATAATTTATTTCATTTATATTAAGTTATTATTCAACCATGAGATTTTGTGTCGAGATATCAATATATACATTTCATTCTCATTTTATTGAGAATTAACTTTTGGATGTTGCACATAGTTCAAAAATCTTCATTCACCCAGGAAACACAAAGACATATCGAGATCTCTGAGATCATTATTAGAGGTATAACATGAAGAAGGATATTTCAAAATATACATTAAAGTTCCTGGTATGTCAACAAGTGAAGGCTGAGAGAAATAAGTCTATAGGGATGATGTAACCATTAAAGATACCAATATGGAAATGGGAGAACATTACCATGGACATTTTCAATGGACTTCCCAATACATCCAAAGGAAACAATGCTATCTGGGTTGTTGTGGATCGTCTTACAAAGACTGCACACTTTGTCGTAATTTAAGAGGATTTCTCATTGGATCAAAAAGCATGGATATACATCATAGAAGTGGTAAGGATGCATGGATTAACACTATCTATTATATCCGATTGAGATCCAAGATTCATCTATAAGTTCTGGTAGAGTCTCCAACATGCTCTAAATACTGAGCTGAATTTCAGTATGAATTATCATCATCAAAATGATGGCCAATATGAGAGGACTATCCAAACACTTGAGGACATATTAAGAGCGTGATCAATGAACTACAAAGGGGGATGGGATCAACATCTTCTTTTTGTTGAGTTCTCTTACAATAACAACTTCAAATCAAGTATCCAAATGGATCCTTATGAAGACCTTTATATGAGGTGAAGAACACCAACATGTTGGGTTGAAGTTGGGGAGAGAAAACTCCTTGGTCCAGAAATGGTTGAAGAAATGGTGGAGAAGGTTAAGAACATCTAACAAGACATTAAAGCTGCTCAGAGTTGTCAAAAGAGCTATGCTAATAATCAACAACGAGATCTACTATTTGATGTTAGATACATGGTATTCCTCTACATATCACCATGGAAGAGAGTTATGAGATTTGGGAATAAGGGAAAGCTTAGTACAAGGTACATCAGACATTTTCAGATCCTTGATCACATTGGAGCAGTGGTCTATTGACTAGCACTCCATCCAAACCTATCTCAAGTACATGATGTATCCCATGTTTCACTCTTGAGGAAGTACATACCTGACCCATAACATGTACTCAATCCAGAGGTGGTACCACTGGAGAATGACATCTCCTATGAGGAGAATCCAATGATGATCTTAGATTGTAAAGAAAAAGTTCTATGAAATTAGACAATTTCCTTTGTCAAGGTGTTTTGGTGAAACCAAAAGTTTGAAGAGGCAATGTGGGAATTCGAGGAAGTGATGAAGTAGATTTACCCACATCTGTTTTAGTGTGGAAAAAGGAAACTTTGAGGGCTAAATTTCTTAAAGGGGGAAGATTGTAACGACCCAAAATTTTATTACTGAAAAAACTCGTGATCTATTTAAATGTATTATTTTGTAAAATGGTTATATAAAACATATTCACTACCTTGGTTTTATGTTTCTGGATTTTAAAATACCATTATGAAATTTTACCATTGCTAATATAGCCATTGAACAGTTATCACATGATTAGTATAAATATAGGGCTTTAATAAATCCAATTTACTCAGACAAAGGAAGTGATGACCTCATCCAGTAGAATTTCTCTATATAAAGCCCATTTTTGGATCTCATAAAGGAATTTGTATCACTGGGATTCATTATTGACCAAGCCAAATCCTATCTTCAACACGTTATGATTGAACGGAATCACCTACCGGACAAGTAAATGTTAATAAAGATTACCACATGAGCAATGTTATCCAAGTCACCCAAGAGTCTGTCACCATCACACACATTACCCTTAGCTATTATGCAGGTGTTATAAGGGTTTATGTAACAAGACCCTAGCACTATGGTTATGTGCTTTATTTTTTGTGTAAAGAATATACATTCATTCTTTTATTGCTACTTTGTAAATGGGTTTTAAATCACAAATAATATTTTGATTTAATATTCAATTAAGAAATCTATTTTGATGAATTAATTGATTTAAAAATTAAATAATATTTTAATAAAATATTATTACTAAATTAATTTTTATTAAATATTAATGATTGTATAATTTTTATGAATACAATTTTAATTTTATCAAGGTTTTAATGCCGTTTATGTCAAAACCCATGAATTTTCGATAAATGTCTGTTTTTATTTAAAAATTAAAAATTAGAATATTTATAAAATTATTTAGATAAAATGAATATTATTTTTGGATTCAAGATGTCAAAATTATCTATTTGTGAATTTTTCATAATTTTTTGAGATAGTCCAATTTTTGGGTAAAAATTAAATACCATTTAAATATATAATAAGTTTTATGACATCATAATTACCCAATAATGATGTAATAAAATACTATAAAAGGGTTGTTTGGACAATATATTTTTTACCTTTAAAATAATATGATTTTATATTTGTTTTATTTATTTTACAGAGCCTTAGTGGACCCTCCAAGACTTAAAAAACATTTTAACATTTTAAAATGATTTCCTTGAGAGTGTGACTCACCTCCACCTAAGTAAGCCTGATATTTTAATAATTTCGGCCATTGGACTTATAAAATAATTTTTTCTACTCTACTTTGTAAAAAACCATGGGAAAAACCATGGTTTAGTTTTTGGTTTTGATTAGTTTAAAGTGTAGTGTCCAAAACCTAAATAGTAATGAATTCCCTCTCCTTTCCTATATAAACCCACTCAACCTCCCATTTCCTCTTCACTCTAACCATTTTGAGCTTGACCAAACTCTTCCCTACTCTCTCTATAATCCTCCCGAGGCTCCTTAATCTCTCAAGAAGCCACTATCAAGCCCCTCCCAAGTCGTTGAGATCACACTTCCATGTAAGGTATCCTCACTTTCCTTCCTTATTTATGTCCAAGTTTCCTTATATTGTTATGAACTTTTATTTTCAATTAAATATTTTGGGGTATAATTTCTAACCTCCCCTATACTTCCCTCATTATGTTTTAATGATTATATACCCATTTTCTCTCATTAATGCCTCCCGTGTACCCCCTTTACCATGCTGAAATTCCATAAGATATTTCTCCCTCCTCATTTACATTCAAGAAATTATTTTATATTATGAATCTAAATTGCAATACATATGTTGGGATATTATGATCCATGGCCCCCTTACTATTAATTTCATGTATAAATTTTGAGATTCCCCTTTCTCTCTCATCAACCCATTTTACGAATTCTATTTGACGTCGTTATGCTGCCGAAGTTACACTAAAATTTCCCATGCCAAAATCATCGTGTAATTGGATATCATACCCATTTCTCTCTCATGAGTATTCACCATTATGCACATGTACTTTTTTATTGAGGACTTAAATTTATTTATTTCACATCTCTTAATCATGGAATAAATTATTATGTTTAATTAATCCATGTTGTATGATCTATGTGGAATAATTATGCATGAAATGAATTTTTTTCAAAGGGTGACCCTGATAGCACTCCAATGCGTTGGGTAAAGATTAGTGTCATGATAAATCAAGAACAATGGGGGTTTACTCATTCTAATTAAAGTTCAATTAGGGTTTACTCATTTCAATTCAAGTGAAATGAGAGTTTACTCATGCTCTATGCACAATGAGGCTTGGATCGTGTTAATATCATGTTAAGTGTTGTTGCCACATTTCTATGTTATGATAATCATGCTATATCATGCCATTATGTTATTTTTTCTCTTATTCTCCATTGAAATTCCTATTCCAAAAATGTACTATATTCTTCATGTTAACCTTGTTTAATCCTTTAATGGGATGTATCGCTCACCCTTTTCTTATGCATTTCCTCAGGTTATCCAATGTAATGCTAAGTACGGAGGAATATTGTAGTCATGTAAAAGAAGTTTTCAATAATGATATGTTGTGTTTTATGTTCTATGTTGTTATGTAATGTTCCTAATTTTCCAAGACACTATACCTCTAGATCCTTAGAGTAGTCTTAAGTGAATGTTTATGTGTGTAATAAAGAGCATGGTTGTTATAAACTATTCCCTCATTGATATAGTATACATAGTAGGAAAATAGTAAACAATAGCGGAAGCAGTAATATCAAACAGAAATAAATAGTGGAAGACTGAATGTAAATCCAACAGAAGACACAATATATATATATATATATACACACACATATATATATATATGATGCATGAAATATGTATCTAATAAAAAAACAAAACAAGTAACAAGTATGGAAAGCAATATAGAAAAAAAGTATAAAATAAATCAAAATAATCCAGCAGCATCATAAGCCTCATCTTGGTCCCATGATCTCCAGCTCCAAAAATAATCATGTACCTAATGAAGAAGGGGGCTTTCCCTTATATATACCTGAAACTATATAATCTGTTTGAGTCCAAAACATGACCCAAACAGGGCGTGAGATGAATCTCAATAGAAAACCTACAAAAGATCTATGCCTAATTGTTAGTGAATATATATAGCAGGTAATATACAGAAATGAAACAATAAACTAGGAATTACTCAAAAGTAAAAAATCTTACAGTTTTCAATTACATTTTTTTTAATTTTATTATTCATCCCTTGAATCATGTAATATTAGGATCTAGCCTAAGCTCAATATCCCACCTATGTAAGAGTAACAAAACAAATGTCTCATAAGACCATCTAAATAATCAAGTAATACTGAGTTCAAACATGTGATTTGGCTTGGAAGACTCATCACAATCATTCAATCATTCATAAAAAACCCTTTGAGAAATATCTCACTATCTAACCACTTTGGTTTAACATAGAACCAATTTGTTAAATAACAACCCTATGGGAAGCTCTCACAGTCTAACCCCTTTGGTCAAACATAGCACTAATCATTTACAAATGACCACCTAGGAAACTCTCATAGTCATTACCCTTGGGTCAAAATGGCATCAATAAATTATAAACAACATCTTAGGTAGCACCCACAGTCAATACTCCTGGGTCAAACATCAACATCATGGATCTCACAGTCCTATGTAAATAATGTGGAAGTCCCCTTAGTCTTCCTAGTCCAATGCTCTCACAGTCCTTTGAAAAAATAGTGCACATATAATATCAAAGAAGCTCATGTAATCTAAAACTAATACGTGACTAATCATTCAAAATCATATCACATGAATTTTATATAATCAATCAAACTCCATCCTAATCAACCAATACATGTAAGAAAAGGAAATAATAATAGGAATAATAGACCAAACGACTATAAACAATCAATCAATGCAAACACACCCATGTGGTGTCCCGTTAGAAGGTATCTAACCTTACATATAAGTGACAACCCTTTATCAATCAATCAAACCATAGTGGGTAATAAACATGGTTAAATTAAAAATCAATCAGTACTCCAATCATGGGTATGAAACACTCTTATCATATATAATCAAAAGATGAACAACGAAATGAAAAAACAACTTACCTCGATGTCGTATGATAAATATACTGGAATGTCGGCTCTTAAATTG
Organism: Viscum album; assembly: GCA_963277665.1. Lineage (NCBI taxonomy): Eukaryota > Viridiplantae > Streptophyta > Magnoliopsida > Santalales > Viscaceae > Viscum > Viscum album. Next base: position 188,475,791 of record OY728159.1, read on the forward strand.
GCATAGATTGGCGTAGATCTAAAAAAGGTAAAAACAACCAACCTTGAATAACCCATGAGAGTGGAAGAATTATGAATAAAGTCTCTAGGGGTTTTGAGAATTCACCAGTGGGATTCCAATTCACCTGATGGTGTCTCAATCGGATCTTGGATGGAGAATTAGGGGGGGTTTTGAGTTCTACAGTCACTCTGTCATGCTCCTATACAACCCACACCAAGAATATGGTATTTATGGATATGGGATACCACCCTAATTTGATATATCAATTAAAAATAAAAAATAAAAAACATGTTATTCAAAATTATATGTCTTGTAGTGGACTTAACCGGTACATGACTTATGCGGTCTGCCAGGTCACCACACGACCATGTATTTGTCCGTTACACTGCCAGAACATGGTGGTACACAAAAAGCTAAGTACATGGAGTGTACTTAGAAGTACACATCGTGTACTTAGAAAATCCCCTTTTCATCCTTTTCCTCCTTTTCCTAAAAAACAACCAAAAAAAAAAGATCCATACCTGAAATGAAGATTTAGGTTCTTACAAACTTCCCCTCTTAAAGAAATTCTTTCCCAAATTACCCTTATAAGGGTGGAGGAGAAGAATATGTGAACAACTCCGGCCACTATGATCACACATTGGCCTCTCTCTCCCAAGTCTCATCCTACACTCTCCCATGCTACCATAAAACCTGTACCAGAGGAACAGACCATCCAGAGAGAACCTTAATGTTGTGATACACAATCCGAATAGGGTGCTCCTCAAAAGATACATCCACCTCCAAATAAACCTCCTTGGGATGAAAAACGTGAGACAGGTCTGAAAAGTAACGTTGTAGATGAGAAACATGAAAGATGTTGTGCTTGGACCAATACCTCTGAGGTAACTGAAACCAATATGAAACTGGACCGACTCTCTCCAAAACCTTAAACGGCCTGACGTATCTATGTGAAATCTTTCCCTACCTCTTAATCATCTTATGTCCCAAACTTGGTGTGACACGTAAGAAAAATTAATCTTCGACCTCGAAATCCAGTGGTTATCTCCGTCAATTAGCATAATATTTCTGGTGAGACTATTCATTATCCATCCTCTTCTGAATCAACTCCACCTGCACAATAGTCTCCTGGACAAGATGAGGTCCCAACATAGCTTCCTCTCCATCTGCCAACCAACATAGGGGTGATCGGCATGACCGTCCACACAAAGCCTCATAAGGTTTCATTTAAATCATTTCTTAAAAAATGTTATTGTAAGAAATCTCTACCAGGGTTATGTGTCTCTCCTAAGATCCCCAAAAATCCAAGACACATGTTCAAATCATGTCCTCCAAAACCTAAATCATACACTCAGACTGTCCATCTATCAGTGGATGATAGGTTGTACTCAGAAGTACCTGTGTACCCAAAGCCCTCTATAGTCCCTTCCAGACATGAGAAGTAAACCAGGCATCCCTATCTAAAATGATAGAGTAGATAAACCCATGAAAATGTACAATATCTCAAATGTACAACTTTCCATGTTCACCAAAACTTAAATTTTCCTTGGTTGGAAAGAAATTTCCAACCTTCGTGAGTCTGTCAACAACAACCCATACAACATAATTTCCTCTAGGTGACCTTGGTAAACCTTTCAAGAAATCCATCACAACATAATTCCACATCTACTTTTTAATGGTTAACTACTGTAATAGCCCTTCCAGTTTCTGATTCTCTTCCTTCTTCTACTGACTGGTGGAATATATCATAAAAAACTAGTAACATCCCTCTTAATGCATGGACACCAATACTAATGATGTAGATATCGATACATCTTGGTGAAACTAGGATGAACTTCCCATACTGAGGCATGAAAATATCAAAAAATCTCCTCGCGTAAGTCTTCTAACACCAAAAAATGTCCATGAAAATGAAAAACATAATCCTCACCTATTGTCCACCAAAGAGTAGGGTCCTATCCTGACATGCTCTCCCGTAGGACTAGTCCTTTATAATATGATAGCCACCTCATTCCCAATCAATCTAATAGAGTAGAGGTAATAGCCATAGAAGAAAGAAACTTCTTCCCCAATTTGTCTTGAACCTCCAAATTCATCTTAGAGAACGGACCTATAAGCTGACACTCACTACTGGCCTCTTGAACTACCTGTATCTGAGTTCTCCTGCTCAACGCATCAGCCAATATGTTACCTTTTCCAGGCGTGTAGGCAAGATCAATGTCAATGTATTGAAGGTACGAAACCCAACTTCTCTATCTCAAATTCATATCTTGATATGTAATGGTATACTTTAGGATTTTGTGGTCAGTGTATTCCACAAAATGATCTCCCAAAAGATAATGTCTCCAATAGTGTAAAACATGCACCACTGTAGGTAACTCGAGATCATGTATAGGGTAGTTCCTCTCATGTGGCCTCAACTATTGAGACCCATAGGCAACAAATCCTCCCCCTATATAAGCACTTCTCCCAACCAGATACCTGATGCATCATAGTAAACAATGTAACTCTTGCCCAGCTCAGAAAAAATCAGTATCAGTGCTGAATTCAATCTCCCTTTCAGCTTCTAAAGGGATGAATCATAGGAATATGTCCACAAGTACTTTTCACCCTTCTGAGTCAAGCCATTCAGTGGCACTGATAACCTTGAAATGTCCTAAATAAAGTATCTAAATTAACAATCCATCCTCAGAAAACTCTATACCTCAAAGTTATTCTACAACCGATCCTAGGAAACAACCACTATCACTTTCTCTGGGTCTACTGATACCCATATCTCTGAGATGAAATGACCTAAGAAATGAATCTGGTCCATCCAAAAGTGGAACTTTGAGATATTATCATATAACTGATTCTCTCTCAGTGTACTCAACACGATCTCCAGATGGATGACATGGTTGTGTCGAGTGTGAGAGTACACCAAGATATCGTCCACAAAGACTACAAAAAAATAATCCAAGTAAGGATGCAACAGTCGGTTCATCAGTTCCATTAAAACTTCTGGTGCGTTCGTGAGACTGAACAACATAAAAAATACTCATATAGACTATACCTACTCTGAAATGTTATAAGTGGTATATCTGATGGTCTAACACACAACTGATGATAACCAGATCTCAAGTGAATATTCAAGAACACCACGGCTACTTGAAGTTAATCAAAGAGATCATCAATCCTCAACAAGGGATATCGGTTCTTGACCATAAAATAGTTCAGCTTTTGATAATCCACACAATTTCTAAGGGTACCATCCACCTTCTTTGCAAAGAAGACAGGCAAACCCCAAGGAGTAGTATTGGGTTGGATGAATCCATTTGCTTACAAATCCTCTAATTACATTTTGAGCTCAAGTAACTCTATTTTAGCCATCCTATAAGGAGTAATGGACATTGGTGCCACTCTTGGAACAATCTCAATAGAGAAATCTATCTCTCTCTCTAGAGGTAAACCAGAAAAGTCCTCTGGAAAGACATCTCTAAAATGATCCACCACTAGAGGAAAGTACATCTATGAAGTCCATTGGTCATCCAAATATAAACTAGACATCTAGGATGTAATTCCTCCAAACCCAAGATACTCGAGTATAGATTTTATTTCCTGGACATCCCATTCTTGATTGTGTAAAAAATATCCTCTTTTGGTGATGTGAAACTCAACCTACAATGATAACAGTCAACAAAGTCATGAAAGGAGATCAACTAGTCCAATCCGAGAATGACATTGAAACCTGTCATCTCTAAGACATAGAGGTCCCATAAGAAGTTACCCCCACCAACCTCAAGAGGGAACTCTTTTCACTAACGTACACTAACCATACTAATCCCCAATAGAGTTTCCAGTGTCATAACATCATCAGAATTAAATATGCAGAGCCCAATGCTCTCTATAACGACAACAAATATAAAACTATTGGAATCCCATATATCCAAAAGTGATGAAGTTAAAACTAAGGAAACTATAATCTTACCTATAACTGTAGAGGGCTAGGGATCTTGCTCCTACTGGGTCTGTTCCATCACAAAAGTTTGACATGTACCATGACCTATGACACTGCCTGACTTCCCTGAGCTGGTCCACCCTACTGTCACTGAAAACCTGTCATTTGGATACAACTTCCACGACCACTTCCTCAGTCTGAATGGCCTGAAGAACTCTAGTTCTTTATCTGAGGAGAAACTGGTGGTCTATCAACTGAACATGAATTCATAAAAGATCCCCTCTCACTAGCTGTTGGTGAGAACATCCAGAAAAAATTCTAAATATGACCCATATTGTCACAATATTGGCACTCAAATGGGTCACTCGAGCACTGAGGTCTCATGTGCCCTCTCTTTCTGTGCTATTATCACCTCACCTGGATACCTGAGGAAACATCCTTGCTACAGGAAGAACTACCACGTGTAAACTCCCTATGATGCTTCCTGCTATCAGTTAAGGAGTACCAGCCCTAAATTCTGAACCATCCAGGCTCACAACACCCAAATCCCTAAAATTGTGTTAGGTAATTAGCACCTAGGTTTCTATATCAGTCACAGAAGTCAACCTATAAAAATTCACCTATGATTAGATGTTGTACCTGAGACCATCCTCAAATAGCCTAGCCAGTGATAACTCATCACCTCCCAAAACAGGTGCGATGCACTGAAGCTCTATAAAATGAGATGAATAATCCATCACAGAAAGATATCCCTTCTACATAGACATGAACTCTTGAGCTCGGTTGGCCCTCAATGTCTCGAGGTAGAAGTAATCATAAAAGGTCATCTGAAACTTTTCCCAAGCCATATCACGATGATGTCCTACCTGTGAGATGACATCCCACTATCTCTTGGTGGAATCATGCAGCATGTAATTCATGAGCTTCACCATCCTCTGATAAGGCATATCTAGATTCTCAAAGATAGAAATACCGGCCTCCAACCATGACTTTATAGCCTGTGGTCCTCCAACCTCTGAAAAAGTGGGAGGCTGCTGCTGCTGGAACACCCATGTCAGCATTTCCATAGTCAGGGAAGGATGTGGTGCACCCTAAAAAGTCTTTTTCATCCTCAAATACCCTTTACAAAATTGTGCATCAGCACATACGTATTGTATAATAGCTGGTACCGAGATGGGCACAATGAGAGGATCTGCTTGTAGTCCTTGATCTATCATTTCTGGTGCCTGATCACTAACCTGTACCTAGCATACCACTGGAGGTAGTTTTGGTGGCATGAATCTGCAAGGTCAAGTGCACACCTTAGTTCATGATTATTATGTACTGCAACTAAGTGCTAAAAATTAATAGGAAAAGGAAAGAATTCATGTTTTTTAAAAGAGGGTTACACGGCGTGTAGAACCACAACATGACATGTTCCCTTTATGCCATAACATGGGCATGTTCCTCTACCAACCTAGTCATGTAACACCCCATACACACGGTATGTTCATCATGAGACACGGTGTGTACTTGAATATCCCATCTTACCTAGGTACTTCTATATGGCTAAAACTACTCGGTTCTGCTAGTGTAACAATAAATGAAATGTTCACCCTAGACACAACATGTACCATGTAAGTTCCATCCACCCGTGTCTTTAGTCACACAAAAGGATACTGGGTCGATTAATACACGGTGTGTATAATCTAGAAATGGCAATTAAAACACAAGTTTCATCTACCCATATCATTAGTCAGACGAACAGATACATGGTCATTTATCACACGGCATGTACTCCCAGTACACGATGTGTTCTACCAAACATTTATCAACATCATTTATCTACTCACATAGTCAGTCACTTGGTCAAAAACTACACGACATGTATATATGGTACATGGAATGTACATAACAAAAGTCATTTCTTCCTGAATAGAAGAACACATGGTGTGTGTTCATAACATCACACACTGTGTTGTCTGGGTTTCCGGACAGTAAGCCTTTGAAACATCTCTGGAACCCCCCAAATATTTAAAATTTATCCAAGTCATTCCATTTTCCAAACCATGAGAGCCCATACTCCCTGCGAATGAAAGTCTTGACTTCGCATTCATATCATGCCGTAACTTAATTCAGTTAATGTTTAAACATGATCCATCAAATTCTGATACAAGAGGGCCCATAACCCCTCAGGGACAAAGGCTTGGTGTCCATACAAATGAAACATTACATATACCAATACCATTTCAAAATAATAGGTATTTTTATCATTAAATCTATCACAAAAACATGCATATCTAGCACAACATCTATCACAACAACATGCAAACAGTGTTGCTCCCTAAATGGAATGACAAGAATGCATGACATGTGATCTCTAAAAAGTACCTATATGATTCATGAGATGGAATACCCTCATCTCATTAGGTTTCAATAGAAATAGAACCACAATTATATCAATCATAACCTCACAAAACAAGTGGATCACCCAACGATGAAGTCAAATCAACTATAACAATTGAAAAACCAGAAAATGGCAATATTCAAGGTAACTTGGATTTTCCCTATACACATGTTAGATACTCCCAAGCACAACTTATTACCAATTACCTATTCCTTTCTAATCTAGTATATAGGCTCTAAAAAGTAAGGAAAAGTAGAAAAGGAACCTCATTTGATACCACTTTATAACATCCTGAACCTGGGTTCCACCCAAAGGTGCCACGAACCCGGTTGGTCACATGACGTCAAGTGCATTTCCCCAAATGCCAGAGAATTATGACTAAGAGTGAGGGCCAAAGTGTGATATTGGGGAAACAATTCCCTCATTGGAAGAG